>CM038674.1:348584951-349784951 GCA_021605145.1 Aegilops bicornis | reverse complement strand
CCTTCCGAAGATGGAAGTGTCACCCTCGCTCGTAGGTGGTCGCCTTGGACTTGTTGAAGTCGTTGTAGGCGTACTCGTGGGAAGTAGGCGAAGATGTCGTACGTCCAAAGGCGAAGATGCCTTGATAGCACTTGGTGAAGATGCCGAAGTGGTTGTTGTAGCCGTAACATCGTCTTGGTTGTGGTCGTCTCGCGGTCTTCTCTTTTGCTCATGAAGCTTGGACTTGGCGTGAAGTAGGGCTTGTTGGGACTTGTGCATTTGCGCTTGTGGAGCATCTTCATGATGATGATGGCGTTGTCGTGCTTGAGCTCATAGTAGATGTCTTTCGTCATCGTCGTGCACATGATGCTTGGAGGTGACTTGCCCTCCATGACGATGTTGATCACAAACGTGATGTTGATCGCCATGTAGATGTGGACGAGGACGATTTGCACTTGCATCGTTGCCGCGCTCCGAAGACTTGTGGCTTGAATGTCGCCGCCTTGAAGATGACGAAGGGGAAGAAGACTTGATCAAGGCTCTAATCTCCTCCATCCTTGCATCTTGCTCCTCTTTATGTGCGGAAAGCTTCTTTTCAATGTAGTCCCCTTTTCTTGCTTCGGAGTGACGAATGTCGATGGAGATGTTCTCGATGCGCTCTCGCAATCTTGATTGTGCGCCTTGCATTTGTCGTTGTAAATCGAAGATGGACGCTTTGGAGATGTAGTTGTTCACGCCGTCGTTGTTGTCGTAGACCGGAGAGGAAATGCCTTGCCTATCCATCATAAGACTCGAGCAAGTATGAGTGGGAGAAAGAGAAGAACTTATACCAATGTACCTTGACCGATGTTGACGATGAATCAAGTTCACTCAAATGCGGACAATGAAATAGCACTATTGGTACCAATCCTTGTCGGTTCTCACACCTACACAAGTAAAAGCTTATGGTGGAGCTCGGTGAGGATAGTGGCACAAAAATTTGATGCAAAATGTTAGCAAGAGTCAATAATTTTGAAAGAGATTCACAAATTCGCAAGTCAAACAAGTAGACCAATAGCAATGAATGTCACACGGAAACACACACACACACGGATAGATAAATGGGGTCGTGCAACCAAGGAATGAGCTCAAAATGTGGAATCCACCAAAATGCTCGTGTTGCACAACTCAAGAGAGACGCTAGCACGAATGCTCAATAAGCGGATACGACACTTGTGCACAACCTATAAGATGCAAAATGGATAAACTTCTATCCCAAGTATGGTATGCATGTATGGTTCCCGGTGTTTGATCCAAGATGATCGGATATGACAATCTTATATGCAATGTGGTATGATGCTATGGCACTTGCTTACAAGCTCTTTGTTCTCTCTTTTTCTTTGCTTAAAAGCTTATTCTCTTTTTTTGTATGGCCACTTTTGCACAATGCACAAACCAAGATAGCAATTGTGTATATGCGGGAACAAACTTGTGACACAAGATATGATAGCAATATATGAGATATGGTATGTATGCGATGGGAAGTATGATCACTAATGTGCACAAGTAACGTTGCCGGCAATACTCAAATGGCTAGTCTCGATTGGCAAGTAACGCAAAATGGGCTAGGGGTTAACAATGCAATGGCAAGGGGAATATACAATGGATGGATACCACGATACCAAGATGATATGGAGGTTACCGTCCGGCGATGATGAGTGGCGGTGTTCTTGATGTAGAAACCAAGATGATGTAGTCTCGTCCCTAAGTAGCCGAAACACCTTAGGAAACGGAAAAACCGCGAACTCAAAATCTCAAACATCAAATGTCAAAATGGTGGTAGCGGAAAGCGGTGGTAGTGTGCACTTGGCAATGCACAAGTGGAATGATGGGCTATACACGGTGTCGGAGTTGGTAGCACGGTCCCTAAGTAGCCGAAACACCTTAGGAGACTCAATTCTCAACACAACAAGATTGGGTTAAGTTGGGGTGGCGGAAGTGTATGGTGGGCAAGCCTATGCGGAAGTTATGGAGGTGGTTGATGAAGAAGCAACCGTCCCTAAGTGGCCTAAACACCTTATGAGACTCAAGTCACTACTCAAACAACCTCAAATGCTGTGGTGAACAAAAAGGGTTAGTTTGCGGAAGGCTATGGTGGTATTGCGGATGATGTGGTGGAAGCCCTAGGCAAAGATGCCAAAGTACCAAAAATTTGATGGTGTCAAAAAGTGGTGAAACCAAGGTGATGACCTCGGGCACGTCGATAGCTTCAAAACGAGCCAAAGAACACTCAAATCGGAGTTCGTAGTGAAAAGTTATGATGAAAATGGTGAAACTCGGAATGCTGAAACTGGCATGGGCGGTAGTACCGCTCGGATGGGCGGTAGTACCACTCGTGTCGGGATTTTTCGGCTGTTTTGGGCTGAAACAGGGCCTAGCGGTAGTACTGTTTGCGGGGCGGTAGTACCGCTTGTGGTACTAAGCGGTAGTACCGCTTGGAGGGCGGTAGTACCGCTCGTGTCGGGATTCTTCGCAGATCGAATAGGGACACGATTTTGGGGCGGAAAAGGATGATTTCGGGAGCAAAATTGGATGGATTTCGTGCATGGAAAGAGGGGAAACTTGGGGGGATGCTAGATCCAATTGAAACCAAGCAAATCTATGGATCAAAATCAACAAAACATGATCAAACCAACAAATCACAAAAAAAATTGGGGGCTATTTTTGGTGGGGACTTTCGGATTTAGGACGAAAACAACAAAATCAAGCTAGAAAACATGGGGTAGGGGCTCCAAAACGTGATTAACGTGGCTCATGATACCAAGATGATGTAGGGCAGTACCCTATGTGGATGATCTTTCACGTTTGGAGTGGATCCTACGGGGAACACGACGAACGAGCGGAAGAACACAAGGGAAAACACACGAGAGAATCACTAAACCGACAAGGAATCGATCACACAAGGGCTAGATCACCGAACACATAAGGTAGCACAAGATTCAAAGGTCAACAAAGGACGATACAAGAGGTAACCGGTTCTTCTCCGTGAGGAGGTCTTGATGGGGCCACCCAAGAGGGGGTCTTGAATCCGCTTGGAAGGATCTTCTTCGAGGAGGCGCGATCTCCGAGGAGAAGGTAACCAAGTGGATGAGCAAAGCTCTCACACAAACATGAGCTAATCCTATGCTAACCCTAACTAGGAGGAGGTGGAGGAGTATATATAGTCTAGAGCCACGAAGGGGTAAGTGAGGGCGAAGGGGTACATGGGCTCGGCCCAATACACTGTGCACAGACAGGGCGGTAGCACCGATCCTTCGGGCGGTAGTACCGCTTGTAGAGCATAAGCGGTAGTACCGCTTTGGTGGGGCGGTAGTACCGCTCTGGAGCCGCTCGATCACAGGAGTTTGTCGGGTTCAGCAGTAGGAGGGCGGATGTAGGGCGGTAGTGCCGCCTGGTTGGGATAAGCGGTAGTACCGCTTGTCATGGGCGGTAGTACTGCCCGTTCCAGGCTGGGCAGCTTCTCCTCTTGCTCTCGACGTCCATCTTGTACCCTATCTTCTTCTAGGCTGGTTCCTTGGTACCTAAGCACACAAAGCATCTCCAATTGAGGTAGTAGCCATGTCTTACATGCGGAATGGGAAGATTCGGAAAGGAGCAAGTTCACCTTAGGTCCAATGGCGTAGGCTCGAGGTCTCAACTTGTGGATACTTGGGGCTTGGGGAGTAGTCGTAGTGTACATGGGGATGATCATAGGATGCTCCGCATCAGGTCCGAAGATATTTTGTGCTGCATCTCACAAGGTTAGTTATAATAAACTTTGTGGGATGTACTTGATTTTTCGTCTTGATTTGAATTACATAATGGGGTCACAGCGGCCATGGACGGTGTTTGAATTACTAGACCTTTTATCTGCAGTGGTCATAAAAGAATTGGAATTATTCAGGGTTCGTTTGGACATTTTTATGCATTAAGTGAGTTTTAAATGCATTTATGTGCATAATTCAAATTTGAACTACATGCACATGCTCCAGTGCATATAAATTGGTTGAAAAATCAAATCTTTGTCCTTGGGTGCATGCTTAGGTCATGCTAGAAATGAATGTCAAACACCAGGGCACCGTTGATTGCCGGTAAAATATTGAGATGCCTGGTTTTTAAATTCTAGTAAATCCAAAACTCGTCTGAAATTCATGAACCTTGGCATGCTAACATGGAGCGGCATCAACATACCGTGGTACAAATTTTGTCCCATTTGGGGCAGGTTTGGTTATATGCTTCTCACAAACCGAAGCTTCTCACAACAACCATGATGGTTTTCGGTAGGGAGCGTGATGTAGGGTAGAACCCTGGGAGGGATCTTTTCACACTTGGAGGGGAAAAGGAGAGAACAACAAGAACACAAAGAGGAAATCACTCCAACAATTCCCGATTACACATCCACTAGAGTAACAACACAAGATCCACAAGTCACAAACACAATCAAAGGAAAGATACAATGGCAAAGTTCATCCCAAATCCAAAGGAGATGGGGTCTTGAAGATAGTCTACTCCTTGAGGAGGTCTTGAAATCCACAAGGATTCTTCCCTAGGGGGTCTTGATTCCACAAGGGAAGGTAGAAAGGAGCAAAGCTCACAAATATCTCATCTAATACTTTGCTAACCCTAAACATGGTCCTTGGTACGACTTATATAGGCTTGGGGTCGAAGGAGATGAAGAAGGAGCCGAAGAAGCAATCTCAGCCGTCCATCCTGATGAGCCCGTGCGCACGGGGGTCCCGTGGGCACGGTAAAAGCCCATGCACACGGGGTGCTCCAGCGTCAACTCTCTGGATAGCCCGTGGGCACGGGGTCTCGGGGGCCCGTGCACACGGGGTCACCTGGGACTTCCAGTTTTGGTTGCTTTGCACTCTGTCTTGGTCCGCGTGGCCTTGGGGTGGTTCCTCTTCTTCTTGGGGGTGCTCTTGAGCGTCTTGGTGGTGTTTCTCTTCGTATCTAATGAGACATAGCGTATTTTGGTGAGGTAGCAACATTGTTCCATTTGTGTCCGTATGCAAGTTAAGTAGGAAGGAGTTCACCTCGGTTTCCAAAGCACGTGTTCTTGCTCTTGTCATAGGTCCATGTGGGGCTTGATGTGTCGGTGTAGAGTCCATGGGGATGATGGAAGGATGCTCCGCATCATCTCCCCTCCCTCGGGAGAGATCCGACCTCGGATCAAAAGCTTCATCTCCATGGTATGGCGTGAGGTCTTTGACGTTGAAGATGTCGCTCACATTATACTTGTCTCGTGGTAGGTCGATCTTCTAGGCGTTGTCGCTGTAGCGTGCTAGCACCTTAAAAGGTCCATCGGCTCGAGGTAGAAGCTTGGACTTGCGTTCGTTGGGGAAGCGGTCCTTGCGAAGGTGTAGCCAGACTAGATCACCAATGTTGAAGACCATGGGTTGCTTGTCGACGTTGAGCTTGGTCGCTAGTCGTTGTACTTGGCACTCGATGGTGTGCCTTGTATCTTCATGCATCTTCTTGATGTAGCTTGCCCGTGCACTTGCATCCATGTTGGTGCGCTCTTGTAGAGGAAGAGGTAGAATGTCCAAATGGGACAACGGGTTGAAGCCGTAGACGACCTCGAAGGGGGACTTGCCGGTAGTCGAATGTCTTGCACGGTTGTAATGTACTCGGCGATGGGAAGACACGCCTCCCACTCCTTGATGTTCTTCTTGATCAATACGCAGAGTAGAGTGGAGAGTGTCCGGTTTGTCACCTCCGTTTGGCCGTCAGTTTGAGGATGGTATGCGGATGAGAACAAGAGCTTGATTCCGAGCTTGGTGCATAGGGTCTTCCAAAAGTAACTCAAGAACTTGACGTCACGATCGGAGATGATTGTCTTTGGTACTCTATGGAGTCTCAAGATTTCCCTACAAAAGAGATTTGCAACATGTGAATCATCATCTCTCTTGTTGCAAGGAATGAAATGTGCCATCTTAGAAAATCTATCCACAACAACAAACACGGAATCCTTTCCATTTTGATTTCTAGGCAAACCAAGTACAAAATCCATGCTAATGTCTTCCCAAGGTTGATAGGGAATAGGAAGAGGCATCTAAGGACCATGAGATTGAGCTTTAGACTTAAGTTTGTTCTGATAAGATAACCATCCTTGATGTAATATTGTTCCCAAGAAGTATGCGTGAAACACTTAGCATAAGGAATAGCAAAAGATGGATCATTAGCATACAAGTCTTTGATGTGCTCAAAACCAATAACATTCAACTCAAGTTTGGTGACAAGCGTGCATATGCGGGAGAGGGCATCCGCAACAACATTTTCCTTACCCTTAATGTACTTGATCACATAGGGGAAAGATTCAATAAATTCACTCCATTTGGCATGACGCTTGTTCAACTTAGTTTGACCTTTTAAGTAAGCGTTTCGTGGTCGGTATGTATGACAAACTCATGAGGTCTAAGATAATGTTCCCAAACATGTAGTACACGCACTAAAGCATACAATTCCTTGTCATAGATGGGATAGTTAAGTTGAGAACCGGAGAGTTTTTCACTAAAATATGCAATGGTTCGTTTTTCTTGCATCAAAACTCCGCCAATTCCGGTACCCCTTGCATCACAATGAACCTCAAAAGTTTTGTCAAAATCGGGCAAAGCAAGAATCGGAGCATGAGTAAGCAAAGACTTGAGCTCATCAAAAGCGGTGGATTGCAAAGATCCCCAAACAAAAGGAGTATTCTTCTTACTCAAAGCATGCAAAGGAGCGGCAATAGTGCTAAAATCTTTCACAAAGAGACGATAAAAACCCGCAAGACCAAGAAAGCTACGCACTTGTTGCAAACTGGTGGGTTGGGGCCAAGTTTTAATTGCTTCAATTTTAGTTTCATCAACATGGACACCCTTTGAGGATACAACAAAACCCAAGAAAACCACTTTGTCAACACCAAATGTGCATTTTTCAAGTTTGCATAAAGACATTCCTTGCGAAGGGTTTGCAAAACAGCCCTAACATGATCAAGATGCTCGTTCATGGTTTTGCTAAACACAAGAATATCGTCGAAGTAGACCACAACAAAGACTCCAATATAAGGGCGAAGCACATAATGCATAACGCGCACGATAGTACCTGATAAACCACTTGATAGAGTCGAGGGTGTCCCGATCTTTCGATGAGATGATAACTATCAATTTGGTGGAGTCGACTTTGACGATCCGACTACAAACATGCACGACGTTGTGCCTTAGCAATCGCTAAACCAATCTCCCGAGGTTACTGACGATGCTAGAAGCACAATCAGCCTGACCACGAAGGTCTATTCCTGCACGCAATCGAAGAATGAGCAAGAATATGATAAAGCAATCTGAATATTGCGAATATATATGAAGTATTGATAATGGTGGGGATCCGTAAGCGGCCTTGGTCTGGTCGTTGGACACAAACGAAGTACACGAAGTTGCAATAGCTAACTTTTAACTAAACAAATCCCAAGGGAAAAGCTACTAGATGGATCTACTTATATAGGAGCAAGGGGTGGCGGCCAAGGAGGTGGGAGGACGTCCCAAGGCAGCCTAAAACTAACCCTAGGCCGTACAAGGCCAATGGGCCCAATTGGAGATGACGTAACACCTTTAGACTTGTAGTTTGACTTGGATTCTGGTGCAGCGTCAGATTGTTTCGTCCATAACTCAATGCTTCGGACGGATTTTAAGGTGATTCCAATTGGGTTGGAAAGAGCATGAAATCTACTTTCCAACAAAAAAAGAATCACCCAATTTGGAGTCCGTATGAAAAAGTTGTTGGCGTTTTGAGTCAGGTGTCTGTGCAGTCCGAATCTGAATCCAGAACGTGAGAGACTTGGACTCTATCTTCTCTTTGCCCAAAAGTGACGTGAGAGGACTTTTTGAATAGCACCTAAACTTCTCCTTTTCCCTTATCTTCATATGTGTATTGTACAAATGTCCCATACACCTGCAATTAGACAAAACACAAAAGTATGTGAAGTATTTTTGTTCGATAACATAAATAGATTATTGAATAGTTTGCACTAGAAATCACACGACAAATATGCATGTATGCAATATTTTGGTCTTATCCAAGGTAGTCATGTCCTCATCATCCTCCACTTCTTGAAAACAAAGCCGCCTTCGGCGTTGCTTAGTCTGAAATGTGGCTAACAAAAGAGACAAGGTGTACATGTTGTATATGTATATGTTATCCATTTTTACTTCCCTTGATTTTTGCACATATGACACATTAATAGATGAGTAACTTGCATAGTTCATAAAATCTAAAGCTAAAACATTATCACAAGAAGTAGAAGGCATGAAAATATTACAACTCAGTTTGCACATATAAGTGAAGCTCTTATTCATTTCAAAAGATTGACAATGTTCATCATTAAACCATCCCAACATTGGTGAATAAACTTTACTTGCATCAAATTTACATGCTACACCATGTTTAAATAAGCAAACATGCAATAAGTCATTCGACATAGAATCATCACCAAGATTAGAGGTCATATCAAAATGATTAAACATTGATTTTTTTTGCATCAACAGTTAATTCAATGGGTGCACTCAAAATAGTTGGTATTTCAGTTGTTTGATCACATGACGCATTCATGACAGTATCAAGATTCTCTAAAATAGGTGATGTGCTCAAATCACCAGGTAACTCAACACATGATGCACTCAATTAACTAGGGATGCATCATTCTCATGTGAAGCTATATCATTAATACCTTTACTGTTACCTTGTCGCAAAGACGTAGCTGATGTAGGTACGGGCGTTGACAATGCACCATACACTTGAGATGATGTCGCTCACAATCTGAGGTGGGGCTGCTCTAGTAGGTGCAACGGTGGAGGAACCAACCGCGATGGTGAGCATGAAGTGGAATAGTAGTTGTTGTAGTCACCCAATGCATCCTCCTGTATCATCTCTCAAAGGTACAAGCGCGAACATACATACCAGTAATGCAACGAGGAATATAGTGAAATCTTGCATGGATATCATGGTTCAAACCCCCAAAAATCTATTCATTTTATCATCCTCAGATTCTTCTATGTCACAATGATGCATATAAGATTTGAACTCTTGGTAGTAAGCATTAACAGTGTTACTGCCTTGTTTTAATTGTTCCAATTTGTGAAGCAATTCACGACGATAGTAAGGAGGGAAAAATTGTTGTCTCATTACATCTTTCAAATATTTCCAAGTTGTGGGTTGGTTATCAATGTTTTATTTACAATGCACACTCCACCAAACAGAAGCAAAACCAGTAAATGCTCTAGTGGCAACTCGTACTCGCTCAAGTTCAAAAAAGTCATGGTGACTAAAAACTTGTTCTACTTCAAGCTCCCAAGCTAGATAAATAGGAGGATTAAATCTACCCTCAAATGACGGTAAAGAGATAACCTGACCATGTGCTCTGATACCACTTGATAAACCACTTGATAGAGGCGAGGGTGTCCTGATATTTCGATGAGACGATAACTATCAATTTGGTGGAGTCTACTTTGACGATCCGACTACAAACGTGCACGATGTTGTGCCTTAGCAATCGCTAAACCAATCTCCACGAGGTTCTTGGCGATCTTTGGAAGCACAATCAGCCGACCACGAAGGTCTATTCCTGCACGCAATCGAAGAACAAGCAAGAATACGATAAAGCAATCTGAATATTGCGAATATATATGAAGTATTGATAATGGTGGGGATCCGTGGCGGCCTTGGTCTGGTCGTTGGACACAAAGCGAAGTACACGAAGTTGCAATAGCTAACTTTTAACTAAACAAATCCCAAGGAAAAAGCTACTAGATGGATCTATTTATATAGGAGCAAGGGGTGGCGGCCAAGGAGGTGGGAGGACGTCCCAAGGCAGCCTAAAACTAACCCTAGGTCGTACAAGGCCAATGGGCCCAAGTGGAGGTGACGTAACACCTTTGGACTTGTAGTTTGACTCGGATTCTGGTGCAGCGTCAGATTGTTTCGTCCATAACTCAATGCTCCGGACGGATTTTAAGGTGATTCCAATTGGATTGGAAAGCGCATGAAATCTACTTTCCAACAAAAAAAGAATCACCCAATTTGGAGTCCGTATGAAAAAGTTGTTGGCGTTTTGAGTCAGGTATGTCTGTGAAGTCCGAATCTGAATCCAGAACGTCAGAGACTTGGACTCTATCTTCTCTTGGCCCAAAAGTGACGTGAGAGGACTTTTTGAACAGCACCTAAACTTCTCCTTTTCCCTTATCTTCATATGTGTATTGTACAAATGTCCCATACACCTGCAATTAGACAAAACACAAAAGTATGTGAAGTGTTTTTGTTTTGGATAACATAAATAGATTATTGAATAGTTTGCACTAGAAATCACCTGACAAATATGCATGTATGCAATATTTTTGGTCTTATCCAAGGTAGTCATGTCCTCATCAGTACCGGGAGCCTCCGATAAACCCATAGGCATCACTAACCACTCATACAAGCCAAATTTGGTTTTGAAAGCGGTTTTTCATTCATCACCCTCTTGAATGCGGATTTGATAATAGCCACTTTCAAGATCAATTTTTGAGAAAAAGTTGGCTCCATTAAGTTCATCAAGCATATCATCCAAGCGAGGAATGGGATGCCTATAGCGAACGGTAATAGCGTTTATGGGTCTACAATCGGAACACACGCGGAAACTTCCATCGGATTTAGGCACAAGTATAACCGGAACGGCACAAGGGCTTAAGCTTTCACGTACATGACCGTTGTTGATGAGTTGTTGTACTTGCCGTTGAATCTCCTTAGTTTCTTCGGGGTTGACACGGTATGGAGCTTTGTTTGGAAGTGGCGCTCCGGGATGAGGTCAATTCGATGATCAATGCCTCGTAGAGGAGGTAGACCCGGAGGTAGCTCATCGGGGAAAACATCTTGGAATTCCTGCAAAAGAGATTGAAACACTAAAGGTAGCTCGTGAGAGGTGTTCGTTTTTGGTTCTCCATCCTTACACACAAGGACAAAGTGCATCACACTTGATGGGTTCGCACACACTTCTCTCATCTCACTTTTTGTGGCAAATAGTATGAGGTTTTTCTCTTTAGGCAAAGAGGCGCTCAAGTTTGGCTTGTGGCTCTCACTCAATTTTGGGTGGATCACTTTCTCACTCTTCTCTCCATGATGGGTGGCTTGCTTGTCGGCTATCACTTGACTAGGAGACATAGGTCGTAGCACATACTCCTTCCCTTTCATCTTGAGGCTATAGTGATTGGTACACCCATTGTGGATGAATCCACGGTCGAATTGCCATGGACGACCAAGAAGGAGGTGGCAAACGGTCATTGGGACCACATCACACTCCAAAGTGTCCTCATATGCACCAATTTTGAAGGAGACTTGGACCGTATGCTCGATTCGTATAGTGCCAGAGTCACTTAGCCATTGAACCTTGTAGGGGTGCGGGTGCTTCCTCTTGACCAATTGAAGCTTGGAGCATAGTTCTTCACTTGCCAAGTTGTGGCAACTACCTCCATCGATGATAACCTTGACGGACCTTCCATTGATGCCGACCTTTTTGTGGAAGATGTGGCATCGTTGGTATCGGTGTCAAAACCGGCGGATCTCGGGTAGGGGGTCCCGAACTTTGCGTCTAGGCGGATGGTAACAGGAGACAAGGGACACGATGTTTTTACCCAGGTTCGGGCCCTCTCGATGGAGGTAAAACCCTACTCCTGCTTGATTAATATTGATGATATGGGTAGTACAAGAGTGGATCTACCACGAGATCGGAGAGGCTAAACCCTAGAAGCTAGCCTATGGTATGATTGGTGTTCGTCCTACGGACTAAAACCCTCCGGTTTATATAGGCACCGAATAGGGTTAGGGTTACACAGAGTCGGTTACAATGGTAGGAGATCTACATATCCGTATCGCCAAGCTTGCCTTCCACGCCAAGGAAAGTCCCATCCGGACACGGGACAAAGTCTTCAATCTTGTATCTTCATAGTCCAGGAGTCCGGCCAACGGTGATAGTTCGGCTATCCGGACACCCCCTAATCCAGGACTCCCTCAGTAGCCCCCGAACCAGGCTTCAATAGCGACGAGTTTGGCGCGTAGATTGTTTTCGGCATTGCGAGGCGGGTTCTTCTCCAAATTCCATATACTTGTCGAATAGTGTACGGCTTCTGATAAATGATGCGCTCCTTGGCTTCCACGCCCAATAATGGCCATCTTCCACGTGTTTGAATGAATGCGAAAAGCCAGGGTATTTTTACACTTATCCCCCTAGCTGCGCAAATGAGCTGTCTATAAAAGGGACGAGGATCTAGATCCGAGTCACACCATCCTCCCTCTGCGAGCTTTCATCGGAGCACCTCTGACAAAAATCCATTCCATCATGGACAGTCGACGCGGCTCCTCCTCTCGCGCTCCCAACCCTCAGCCTGGAAATTGCGAGATGCTCAGTCCCAGATAGCGAGCTAGTGACACTCCAAACCAAGGATTTCTTCCCCGGCCTTCATGGTTCCGATTCGAGCCGGACTCGCCACCTATAAGGGCGGAAAGCAAGCGGAGAGTGTCCCGATCCCTCCAAAGGAGAGCGGGTATGCTTTATCTCTTATCTAGTAAGAGGACTCGGATTTCCAATTCATCCGCTTTCTCCGGGGCTCTTGGAGTTCTACGGTCTCGGTTGCACCACCTTACGCTGCCTCCATTTTGCACATCGCGGGCTTCGTGGCTCTTCTTGAACTGTTCTTGGGCGTCGAGGCTCATTTTGTCTTTGTGGAAGAGATTATTCTGCCTTGTACCCCGTTATCATGAGGGTCAATATATCAAGTGGGCGGAGCCGAGCTATGGCGCATAGCCGGACCGGATATCTATCCGAACCCCGAAGAAGGCGTCCAAGACCGCCTTGAATGGTTTTATATAGAAGACGCCCCACCTTTGGATCCTGTTCGGATTGGTCTCCCGGAATTCAGCAATGCTCCTTTGAAGAAACGCCTGAGTTGGCGCCCGCGGAGCTCCCACAGGGAAGACGACAGGGACGTCCTTTACCCATGAGTCGAATAAGATTGTTAGCTCATTCCGGACTGACCATGATCGGTGTCATGGCCACATGTATTATGCGGGGGGTGCAGCCGCTCCAGTATAGGGGCCACCCCATGTGGGATTTCAACGGGGAGGACGATGCGACCCTCATGGCCGTAAGGGGCCGGGATCGGTCACTGATCTGGTGAGGATCTTGTCCGCGCTGTACAAGGGAGAAGAGGAGGATTTTCTCCGCGTCAGTCCATTGAACGGATTTTCTATGAACAATCCTCGAAGCTGGGTAAGCGGACATTTCTTTTTTGCACATCCGATCCGTATTCCCATGGTTAGGTATCTCATTTTGTGATTTTGCCGCAGGAACTGCGCCAGGCCGTAAAAGACATAAACAGCCCGCCTCCACAACCCGAGGATCCGGAACGGCTCCTCGATCCGGCCTCCCAAGAGGATCCGGGCATATTGGTGGAGCTGATTGATGGGGTATTTCACCAACTGAGCATCGATAATGCCTTGGTTGCCATTACGGCCGATTACCCGGAATACTTCCAGCCTCACAGTGGCGAGACCGAGGTCCCAATACTCTGATAATGACCCATCCGTGCTTATTTTTGATCACCGTATACCAATGGTGTTTCGCAGAGGGTGCCTTCGAGGCAGGAGGCCGAGCCCGCAGCGGCTAGCCAACAAGGGGCAGCATGGCCCCGCAGGCTAAAAAGAAGTGCGGTACGGATCGAAATGCCGCCGCAACGGCAAGGCGCGTCACCATATTCCCAGGATTGATTCCTGGAAGGCGTACTAACGCTGGTGCTCTTTTCAAGGAAAAAGAGCGCTCGGGGGATGTCCCGGAGAGGTTATAATCGAGCCTCCGCCACCGGGCTCCAAAGCCGGGTCGAAGCGGAGGCGAGCACGCGATCGTCGTCGGATGCTCCTCTGACAGAGGATGCCGACAGATTGTCCGCCACCAACTCCGATGTGGAGAGTGCCATGAATCACAGGCGCCGCCGACAGTTCTTCGTGACGCATGTTTCTCCCAAGAGGCATTGAATGCCTTCAATTCGGGAGATGCGCACCTCCGTGCCGCTCAAGATGGTCTAGCCAGAGCCACGGGCAGTATGTAAAGGACATATGGGTGAGGAAATTTGACGGTTATATATGCCAAGAGTGGCCCGAGACTTAAAATAGTTAGAATAACTGATTTAAGGATCATTTGTTATCTGAGGATCTTACAAAAAGAATACCCGACCGTCGGGGAGGCTGATCCGCCCACGAACACCTATGGGACGGCGGACCGAGCCCCTTTCGGTTCGTGAAGCGGAGGTCGCACGAAGAGTAGATCGAGGCGAAGCACACGGCGGTTTACCCAGCTTGAGCTCTCCGAGAGATAACACTCCTCTTCTTTGCATGTCCAGTGTATTGAGTTCTTGCTCGGGAGGCTGAGTGCTCTGATACACACAAGCTGCTAACGAGACCAAGCGTGAGTGTTCTCTGGCTGACCCCCCCTCTCTACGTTGCGCATGGGCCTCCTTTTATATGCTAAAGGGGTCTCCGACAGGTGGCAACGTAGACAAGGGTAAAAATGGAAAAGGAGTGGTTGGTACAGCTACTTGTATAGTGTATCATACCTAACCCTGACGCAGGGGACAAAAGCATTACATGCCCGTCTACGTCGCCCAAACAGTGCAGAAAGGGACCGCCAGGGGCACCATCGCTTGCCACGATGGCAATCTTGTCAGCACCGCTTGCCACAGCTCCGTCACCGCCTGGCCTCTTGCCACGCCACCGAAAGGTCCTAGGGCGACCACGTTAGTGGATGTGCTGGAGCGCAGTGAGTGGTGGGTCTGCCATGACAAGCGCCTTTGCGGTTGTTGTCTTGTCGCGTCCGGAAGCTTGTCGCTCACCGGGCCTTCCCGGCAAGCTCCTCTTGCCTGGGCCTTGTCTCCTAGGTGCCTTAGGTGGCCTTCCCGGCAAGAGGACCTTGTCTCCTAGGTGCCTTGGGTGGCCTTCCCGGCAAGCTCCTCTTGCCGGGGCCTCGTCTCCTTGGCTTGAATACTTTGTTCTTGAATGGCTCCAAAGGAACCACGGAGGACCTTGGCGGTCACCCGGTAAGCCTTGCCGCGGAGGGCTGCAACTGCCCGTGCACAAGTTCGGGATACTAGGGTACCCCTACTCTAGTACACCGACACCGAATGTCCCAGGAGCTTGAAGAATGCAAGGCCCAACTTGAGGTCAAGATTAGCCGCCATGTGGGGAGCCACAAAGACCCCCTCCGTAATATATGCTTCAAAGATAAGTAGTTTGTGAAGTGCGGCGTGTGTAAATCGACAATAATATTGCAGATGGCGCGGACTAGATCCGGACAAGCAACAGCTCTTGCGCGGTTGAAGGCCGGCGAGAATGTGCTTACAAGGGTGAGGCAAGAGAAAAATAATCTCCAAGATGCCAACACCCAGCTGGGTGAGGAACTAAAGGATGTTCGTGCTCACTGCGACTCCGTGAAGGAGAATCGGCGACTTCGTCAGCGGCATTTATAGTAAGTGCTTGAGCGAACTTTGAAAAAGAGTTACGCAAGGAAGTCAATTAACAGAGTTATGTCAGAGGTATGCTCACGGGTCGTCCCCAGAGGAAATGCCCGGTTCTACGGCGACCTTCTTCCCGAGCTATTGCAATTGCATCGAACGAGCTCGGCGGTGATGAAAGGCGTTGCCCTGTGCCTTGTGGCCATCTATCTCCCCGCCAAGGCCTTGGAGAGCTTGCAGAGAAGCTTGAGGAGCACGGCGGCGCTTCCGACTATGGAATATATCGGCCTGTCGTCAAGGCGCCAGGAGGCTCGGGCCATGGTGAAGACGCTGACACCTAAGCGGACCCAAACCACATGGCTGAGGTTGGACCTGTGGGGCCCGGCGGAAGGTGATCCTGTGAGCTTAGTGTATGGCCAAGTAGAGTTGGCATAAAGTATTCCTAGCAAGATCTGTAAACTAGACAGCCTATTAGATGGCATTGAAGAGGAATACAATCACCAATTTGACTATGTAATTTAAAATGACATGTAAAATGCCTTCTAGTTGGATTGTAGATCATTTGTCGTAGCGGACCTTTTCGCTTCAACCTCGGGACCCAATAGTCCGGAGTGTGTCCGAATACCCTCGCGGTTATGTAAAAACCGGGGCATGCGTTGAGACCAGGCGTAGGGGTCATGAGTGCTTTACCAGGCAAGTGCCCAACTAGTTATGTTATATTACATGGTTAGTAAGAATAGTTCCGTTAGGGGTTCCTTTCCCTGGGAGGCATGCCCTAAAGTGCATGTCCGGACTGCGAAAAAAGCAGAAAAGCATCTGGGGGTAGATAAATGAAAAATAAAAAATCGTCTTTTAGTTCACCGACCGAATATTCCCTTAAGAACGCTAGCTTTCGGCTTCACCCACCGAGGTACACGTCCGTGTGACCGGCGGCAACAATCGCAGAGGTGCTCCTTTACCACCTAGCCGAACAATCGGGAACGTAGGGGTAAGCACAGGAGCCAGGCAACCTAGCTTGGCCAAAACTTAAGTCATATCGATGCATATAATGGTGAATAAAAGGTACATGCGGAAGTGTGACACATGTGTTGGGCATAAAGCCCGTATAAATAAGCTCATTAAAGAAGCCTCCAGTATAATGAGCGCGGATAGCGCGTCAAGCGTCTTGAACAATGTGCAAACGAGCCTTTAACGGCTTCGGAAAAAGGAGGGAGAAGGAGAGAAATAAAAGACAGCTTAAAGTATAAAATATAGACGGAGGAAGGAGACGAACTTCGAGAATCCGGCGCTAGGGCGTAAATTTTCGGAGACGTCTTTGCGTTCCATGGGTTCGGCTCGAGTCGGTTATCGCGATGCGTTTCACAGCACGGTGCGCTCCGCCGGTCGGGACTTGGTTGATGATGAAGGGACCCTCCCATTTGGGCTTGAGTTTGTCCTTTTTCTTGTCCGTGAGCGTAGAACTAGTTCGCCAACATTGTAAGATTTGGCCCGTACTTCCCTGCTTTGATATCTTCGAGCCTGCTGTTGATAGAATGCGGAACGAGCTTTTGCCACGTCACGCTTCTCCTCCAAGGCGTGCAAGCTGTCCTGCTGATCGAGCTCGGCTTCTCTTTCTTCGTACATGCGCACGCGAGGTGAGTCATGAATTATGTCGCAGGGCAAAACTGCCTCTGCGCCGTATACCATAAAAAATGGTGTGAATCCGGTAGTGCGATTCGGCGTGGTCCGCAGCCCCCAGAGTACGGAGTCGAGCTCCTCTACCCAGTGCATGTTAGATTCCTTGAGGGACCGCACTAGTCTGGGTTTAATGCCGCTCATGATTAGACCGTTTGCTCGCTCGACTTGACCGTTAGTTTGGGGGTGATAGAATGAAGCGTAGTCGAGCTTGATGCCCATGTTTTTGCACTGGATTTTGACCTCGTCGGCCGTGAAGTTCGTGCCGTTATCAGTGATGATGCTGTGGGGGACGCCGTATCGGTGTACTACCCCTGATATGAAGTCTATCACGGTCCGGATTCGCCGTCTTCTGACTTGGCCTCTATCCATTTGGTGAATTTATCCACCATGAGCAATAGGTATTTTGCTTGTGGGTTCCTCCTTTAAGGGTCCAACCATGTCAAGCCCCCGGACCGCGAAGGGCGGTGATGGGTATAGTTTTGAGGAAGGTGGGTGGCATGTGGCTTTGATTAGCAAAGAGTCGGCAACCGACGCATCGGCTGGACTAAGTCCCGAGCATCTGCCGGGCCGTCGGCCAATAAAATTCTGTCTGGAAGGCCTTGCCTACAAGGGCCGGGCTGCGGCATGGTGCCCACCGAGTCCGGCATGAATTTCAGCCAGGAGATTCCGCCCTTCCTCTTCGGAGATACACCTTTGAAGGACTCGGTTGTGCTTTTCTTATAAAGCTCTCCTGATGGACCTTATAGGCTTTAGACCGCCGCACTATGCAGCGGGCCTCGTTTTGGTCCTCCGAAGTTCCTGCCTAGTTAGGTAGGCTAGGAATGGATTACATCCACGGGCGATGACTACCATTATTGCGTGGGCTGACGGTGTTATCTCGTTAGGCGGGACCACCAACTATGTCGGAATGTTCGGTGTGGGGGCGGTGTGGTTGGGTCCGGGTTGTTATTTCGGACTCTCCTCCCATAGTATGGATGGCTTGAAAAGCCTCTCTAGGAAGATGTTGGGGGACGGCATCGCTTTGCGCCAATGCGTGCCAACACGCCGCTGCCTGGTTGTTATCCGGGCTATATGGTGAAATTCGAGCCCCTCAAACCGAAATGACATTTTTAGGGCGGCATTGCGATAAGCTGCCATTTTCGGATCCTTGGCATCAAAGTCCCCATTTATTTGGGATATCGCGAGGTTCAAATCCCCGCGCACCTCTAGGCTTTGAATGCCCATGGAGACTGCCATCCGGAGACCATGTAGAAGGGCCTCATATTCGGCTGCGTTGTTGGAGTCCGTGTACATTATTTGAAGCACGTATTGGATTGTATCTCCGGTTGGGGACGTCAGAACGATGCGGCCCGGGCCGCCAACATTTTGGAGCCGTCGAAGTGCATGATCCAGTTGGAATATGCGCTGTACTCTTTAGGGAGTTCGGCTTCAGTCCATTCGGCGATGAAGTCAGCCAAAACTTGCGACTTAATAGCTCGCCGTGGCTTGTAGGTTATGTTGAACGGGAGGAGCTCAATGGCCCATTTAGCAATCCGGCCTGTTGCGTCGCGGTTGTTTATAATGTCATTAAGAGGTACTTCGGAGGCTACAGTTATCGAACACTCTTGGAAGTAGTGTCGCAGCTTCCGGGATGCCATGAACACCGCGTATGCTATCTTTTGATAATGCGGGTACCGTGACTTGCATGGAGTTAGGATAGTGGACACGTAGTAAACTGGTTTTTGGAGAGGGAACTTGTGTCTGTCCGTTTCTCGTTCAACAACGAGCACCACGCTTACAACTTGATGGGTTCTTTGGGATGTATAATAGCATTGGTTCGCCCATGTTGGGCGCGGCCAGGACCGGATTTGTTGCCAATATGGCTTTGATTTCTTCGAGTCCGGCCGTGGCAGCATCCGTCCACTCGAAGTGTTCGGTGTGCCGGAGGAGGCGATAGAGGGGTAATGCCTTTTCTCCTAAGCGGGAGATAAAGCGGCTCAGAGCCGCCACGCATCCAGTCAATTTCTGTATTTGTTTGAGGTCTTTGGGGATATCAAATTGTGACAGAGCTCGGATCTTGGCTGGGTTTGCTTCAATTCCTCTACCGGATACAATGAAGCCCAAGAGCTTTTCCGGTACGCCGAATACTTATTTTTCCGGGTTGAGCTTGATGTCATATGTTCTGAGATTATCGAATGTGTGCCTCATGTCGTCGACTAGGGTTTCGACATGCTTGTATTTGGCGACCACATCGCTCACGTATGCCTCCACTGTTTTCCGATCTGGTTTGCGGACATGTCTAAATCATGCGCCGATATGTTGCGCCGGTGTTTTTGAGCCCAAAGGGCATTGTGTTGAAGCGAGCGGGCCGTATGGAGTGATGAATGCCGTTGCGGCTTGGTGCTGCTCTGCCATCTTAATTTGGTGGTAGCCGGAGTATGCGTCGAGGAAACACAATGAATCGTGTCCTGCGGTAGCGTCGATAATTTGATCGATGCGGGGAGGAAGGGATCCTTTGGGCAAGCCTTGTTAAGGTCCTTAAAATCGACACATAGGCGCCAGGATTTGTCCTTCTTTGGTACCATTACCAGGTTTGCTAGCCAGTCCGGATGTTTAATATCTCTGATGAATCCGGCCTCCAATAGTTTAGCTAGCTCCTCTCCCATGGCCTGTCTCTTGGGTTCGGAGAAACGCCGAAGAGCTTGTTTGACTGGCTTGAATCCTTTTAGGATATTTAGGCTGTGCTCTGCCAGCCGGCGTGGGATTCCTGGCATGTCTGAAGGGTGCCGAACAAAAATGTCCCAATTTTCGTGTAGGAATTCTCGTAATGCGGCGTCCACATCAGGGTTTAATTGTGCCCCGATGGAGGCCGTTTTTGTAGGGTCCGTTGGATGGACTTGGAATTTGACTATTTCGTCTACCGGTTTAAAAGAGGTGGACTTGGATCTCTTATCGAGATTCACATCGTCCCTGTTCACCATGGAGCGCAACACAGCGAGTTCCTCTGCCGCTAGGGCTTCGGATAGTGCCTCAAGGGCAAGTGCGGCTGTTTTATTTTCGGCGCGGAGCGCTATGTCCGGGTCACTAGCTAGAGTGATAGTTCCGTTGGGTCCGGGCATTTTGAGCTTCATGTACCCGTAATGGGGTATAGCTTGAAAAATTGTGAATGCCTCTCTCCCTAATAGAGCGTGGTATCCGCTGGCTGAACAGGGCCACTTGGAATGTGACCTCCTCGGACCTATAATTGTCCCGTCTTTGAACACCACATCTAGTGTGATCTTTCTGTCTGACATGCTTCCCGATCGGGGATTATTCCTCTAAAGGTTGTGCTTTGCTTTGCTCAATGCGGCTCCTGTCTATTTCCATTTTTCAAGGGTTTCCTCGTAGATGAGGTTTAATCATTGCCGCCGTCCATGAGTACCTTGGTAAGGCGAAAGTCGTCCACCTGTTGGACTGAGGACCAATGCGGCCGGTGCTCGGGCTGTTCGAATTTAGGTTAAATCCTTTGGCGTTAAAGGTAATAGCCGTGTCCTCCATGGATTTATTGTTGCTATCTGGTAGACTTGACAAGGTCATGGAGTGTTTGTTTCCGCATATTATTTGATGCGAAAGTCTCAAGACTGTTAATACCGTCTTTGGTATTGCTTTGGGCTGGTGCTCGAGCTAAAAGCTCTTCGCCACTTTTGGCCACCGCCGTAGTATCCAACATGCTCTAAGGCTATGCGTTGGAGTGGGGCCCTCTGTGCTATGAATTTTGCAGGTCCATTGAGCCATCCCTCCAAAGACGGTTCCATGCCCTTTGGGGGTTTTTGCTTTTTGGTATGTAACCCGGTGCACGGTGATGATGCACCCTTTTATTTCAGACTAGGGTCGATTCGGGCCGGATTATCCCAAAATTTGATTTCGGTTTTCCAGCGCTCTCCATCACGCAGTATGCTTTCGTACTATGGACGCCAAGTCAGCTAAGCGTGTAATTTCAATGAGGACTTATGGCGTTTAGGATTCCCTTGTCCGTGCAATTATTGCGTAAGAATGAGATTGCGTCCTCCTCGCGTCAATCCTTTATCCCGTCCATAACCGGAGGAATCAGCCCAAGAATGATGTATCGCTTCACCGGCTCTTGCCGGGTTTGGGATAGATCGCTTATGTTTGGGTGGGCGGGTGGAATTAAATTCGAACCCCGTCCGATCTAAGATTCAGGGCCAAGAAGTTTCCGAACTTGGAAGCTTGGGTTCTTGGAGGTTGTCCAATGAATCTAGCCCATTGCTGACTTTAAGTTCGGGGCTTGAGTGGTGTCCTCCTCCGCGGGAATCCGGCATGGAGGGGTCGTGAATCCGGACATAGCTAGTCCTTAAGGTAGGAGAAGAGTCAGTATTGTTCCTCTACCACAGCAACGTGGTGGGTAGCCCGGGAGAGTTGATCTCTCTCGGATCGGTTTTAGGCCCAATCGATCGTGAATCATGGCGACTCCTGGCGGCGTCACGATCCAAGAGCTCGTTTAAGGAAGAGAGCTCCATCGGATCTAACCGCTTTCGGCGAGTTCCGAGTTAACGTGAAGATTGCTTTCGATGACCCGAGAAGTCATCCTTGGCGCGGCGGCCGAACAGGCGGTCATAAGAAAACCGCCTAGCCGGAGAGTTTGGCCGGTGGGCAAAGCTCCTTTAGCAACGGTGCCGTCTTTAAAGACGGGATGAGGCATCCTTCCCGACAATGACGACACGGAGGAACTCTCAATGAAAGCACCAATGTTGGTGTCAAACCGCGGATCTCGGGTAGGGGTCCCGAATCAGGCGTCTAGGCGGATGGTAACGATCGACAAGGGACACGCTGTTTTACCCAGGTTCGGGCGCTCTCGATGGAGGTAAAACCCTACTCACTGCTTGATTAATATTGATGATATGGGTAGTACAAGAGTGGATCTACCACGAGATCGGAGAGACTAAACCCTAGAAGCTAGCCTATGGTATGATTGTTGTTCGTCCTCTGGGACTAAAACCCTCCGGTTTATATAGGCACCGAATAGGGTTAGGGTTACACAGAGTCAGTTACAATGGTAGCAGATCTACATATCCGTATCGCCAAGCTTGCCTTCCACGCGAAGGAAAGTCCCATCCGGACACGGGACAAAGTCTTCAATCTTGTATGTTCATAGTCCAGGAGTCCGGCCAACGGTGATAGTTCGGCTATCCGGACACCCCCTAATCCAGGAATCCCTCAGTTGGTCTTCTTCTTGTTGATGTTGGAGAGTCAAGACCTTGGAGACAACGAGAGCGGGACTTGAATCTTCATCACAAAAGACTTGATCATCTTCGTCTTCGTTGTTCACTTGTCGGTGCATGGCCACTTGCTCAAGGGCTTCCATTTCTCCTTCACTCATGGAGTCGTAGGTGCCGTCGTCGTTGAAGATCATGGTGCGCTTGTTTGTCCACTCAAAGGACTTGTGGCCGCGGCCGCCGCAAGTGAAACACTTGAAGGAGCTTGTCTTGACGGTCTCATCGGTCGGAGTAGATGACGAAGCACGCGGCTTGAAGTTGCTTGTAATAGGAGGAGGACGACTTGAACTTGTCGAAGATTTCTTGTAACTTGACTTGTCGCCGGTATTTGGTGATGCTCTAGTTGAGGTAGGAGTTGCCGAAGTCGCGGGAGCTTGATAAGAGGAGCCGTAGGTCTTGGACGAGTACTTGGCATATTTGAAGTCATCTTGGACTTGTCGCTCGGCCTTGGTCGCTTGATGAACTAGCTCGAGGAGGTTTGAGTATGGTTGGAAGTCGGCAATCCGCTTGATTGGATGGTTGAGGCCGTTCAAGAAGCGTGCCATTGTTTGCTCGTCGTCTTCCTTGACATTGGCTCGAATCATGGCAATCTCCATTTCTTGGTAGTATTCTTCTACCGTCTTCGTGCCTTGTTTGAGAAGTTGCAACTTCTTGAAGAGATCACGATTGTAGTGTGTAGGCACGAAACGAGCTATCATGACATCCTTCATCGCCGTCCAAGTTGTGATTGGTGGTTCGCCTCTTGTACGTCGTCGCTCAATCACTTGTTCCCACCAAATGAGAACGTAGTCTTGGAACTCGAGTGATGCCATAGCAATTTTCTTCTCTTCATAGTAGTTGTGCAACCAGAAGATTTTGTCAACCTTCAATGCCCATGAGAGGTACTCTTCGGGGTCATTGCTTCCATTGAACTTGGGCATGGTGAACTTTAGCTTGTCAGAAGCGGAGTTCTTCATCGAAGTAGCGGTTCTGATGTCGCTCTTGCCGTGGAGGAAGATCCTCAAATGCTCGTTCCTCGGGATGTCGCTCTTAGCGTGGAGGAAGTCGATGATCCACTTGCTCTTGTTGAACTCGAGGTTGAGGAGGAACTTGACGAGCTTGTGGAGTAGCTTGAGGAACTTGACGTTGTACGCGGGGTTGGTAGTTCCGCTCGTGGATTTCTTCTCGAAGGGCTTCCTCTTGAGTGCCCTGTTCGCGATTGCGGTTGGCGATGCCTCGACTTGATTCTTGAACGGCACGCTGTGCCTCAAGAGCTTGCGCTTCTCTTTGTTGTTGTTGAAGACGTTGAGCCTCGGCGTCTTGTTCTTCTTGGTGTAGACGCGCTCGTTCTTCCTCTTGGCGCCGTAGTCGTTGTCGTTCTTGAGCTTGAGCAAAAGCGTCTTGGTTTGAACGAGGAGGAGGAACTTGCTCATTGACTTGCTCTTGTGAATGCTTGACGTGTAGCGGTTTTCGAGATGCATGACGGTCTTGACGCGCGGCTCGTCGAAGAGTATTCGTTGACGGTGTACTTGAGCCGGATAAGGTGTCGTCGGAGTGTCGACTTGAGTGGCTCCGTCTTGAGTAGGAAGAAGTTGAAGGAGGCCGGTTGACCAACAAAGCGCAGATCTCGTCCATTCTTGCATCGTTCTCTTGCTTGTGCGCGTCGAGCTTGTTGTCGAAGTAGTCCCGTGTACGTTGCTCGGAGAGTCGCAAGTCAGTGAAGAGGTTGTCGATGCGGTCGTTCATGGCTTGTTGCTCTTGATGTTGTGCTCTTTGTGCACCAAAGAGGTGGCTCTTGGTGACGAATGATGACATGTTGTCGTCTTGCTCGATGAAGAGTGGGTTGGTAGAGGTACTTGGCCTATCCATCATATGAAAGTGGTGGTGAGTAGGAAAATGAGAGAACAAAACCAAAGTTACCTTTTCCAAAGATTGTGGATGTAACAAGTACGATCCCACGTGATGTTACAATAGGGGAATTGGTACCGGGAATTGTTTCTCACACCTATAAGTAAATGGTCTATGGAGGAGCTCGGTTAGGATGGTGGCAAAAATTTCAAGCAAATGTTAGTCAAGATATCGAAAAGGTTGAGAAAATTCACAAAAATGCAAGTAAAAACAAATAGATCAAACCCAATGATATCACTAGGAACACACACACGGAAGAGAGATGGGATCCGCACAACCAAGGAATGAGCTCAAATGTGCAACCACGGAAAATGCTCTTGTTGTGCGAATGCTAGAGAGACACTAGCTCGATTGCTCAAATGGGCTAGATACGCGTGTGCACCAACATATAAGAGAAACGTGCCGTCTTCAATCCCAACTATGCTACGTATGAGATATCGAAGATGATATGAAAAATGACTCGATGCTATTGCTTACAAGCTCTTTGTTTTTCTTCTTTTGCTTAAATGCTTTTTTTAAGCGCGAGTCAAGTATGATATGAGACAAATAAGTAAGATATGCACGGGAGAGACTTATGGCACTAAGATGGTAACACGATTACTACGGTGCACAAAGCGTGGCCCGGCAATTCTCAACTTGCTAGTCTCAATGGGTAAGCTAAGAAATGGCTCGGGTTATCAATGCAAAAGCAAGGGTGAGATGTCGTCGAGGTTACCGTCCGATCTTACGGCAATGGTGAAGTCGTTGAAGTCAATGTGTTGTCTGAGTTGATGCTTGGTGGCGATGATGATGTCCAAATGCGCCTAAGTAGCCGAAACACCTTAGGACACAAGAGAAACCGCGGTCCGAAACTCAAACAAACACGTGGAATGGTGCGGAAGAACACAAGAGGTGGTGGGGAAACAAAATGAAGAAAAAGGAAAATGGCCGAACCTCCCTGGATAGCCCGTGCGCACGGGGTAAGTGAGGCCCTTGTGCACGGGGTCCCGTGTGCACGGGGTCTCGGGGGCCCGTGCACACGGGGTGTTCTGGGAGCGGATGAACACACCGGGACCCGTGGGGATTTTGCAAAGAGAGGTCAAAATAGAGGGTTTGGTGGGTGGGGAAGATGGTAGATGGGTAGATCCACTTGTCAAACTCCAAATTCGTGGATCAAAACAACCAAATCTCACAAGATCAAACAAATTGCAAGAAAATTTTTGGGGCTATTTTTGGTGGGGATTTTTGGATTAGGACGAAAAACAACGAAATCAAGCTAGAAAGTGGAAGGTAGAACCCTAGGAGGGATCTTTTCACACTTGGAGGGGGAAAGGAGAGAACAACAAGAACACAACAAGAACACAAAGAGGAAATGACTCCAACAATTCCTGGTTACACATCCACTAGAGTAACAACACAAGATCCACAAGTCACAAACACAATCAAAGGAAATATACAATGGCAAAGTTCATCCCAAATCCAAAGGAGATGGGGGCTTGAAGATAGTCTACTCCTTGAGGAGGTCTTGAAATCCACAAGGATTCTTCCCTAGGGGGTCTTGATTCCACAAGGGAAGGTAGAAAGGAGCAAAGCTCACAAATATCTCATCTAATACTTTTCTAACCCTAAACATGGTCCTTGGTACGACTTATATAGGCTTGGGGTCGAAGGAGATGAAGAAGGAGCCGAACAAGCGATCTCAGCCATCGACCCTGATGAGCCTGTGCGCACGGGGTAAGTTGGGCCCGTGCGCACGGGGTTCTCCAGCGTCAACTCTCTGGATAGCCCGTGGGCACGGGGTCTCGGGGGCCCATGCGCACGGGGTCACCTGGGACTTCTAGTTTTGGTTGCTTTGCACTCCGTCTTGGTCCGCGTGGCCTTGGGGTGGTTCCTCTTCTTCTTGAGGGTGCTCCTGAGCGTCTTGGTGGTGTTCCTCTTCGTACCTAATGAGACATAGCGTATTTTGGTGACGTAGCAACATTGGTCCATGTGTGTCCGTATGCAAGTTAAGTAGGAAGGAGTTCACCTCGGTTTCCAAAGCACGTGCTCTTCCTCTTGTCATAGGTCCATGTGGGGCTTGATGTGTCGGTATAGAGTCTATGGGGATGATGGATGGATGCTCCGCATTAGAACGTCCCACCTTTGGGGATGAAACGATATCCATTGCCTCATATTGCTTTCAATTTTTTTCTCGTGTCAACATAGAACAACAGGAGTGTTGTGTGAATTTTTGTGATTTTTCGGGGTTCGTTTGGACATTTTTATGAATTAACTGAGTTTTCAATGCGTTTATGTGCATCATTCAAATTTTAACTACATGCGCATGCTCCAGTGCATATAAATTGGTTGAAAAATCAAATATGTGTCCTTGGGTGCATGCTTAGGTCCCATGCAAGAAATGGGAATGAATTTGAAACACTAGGGCACTGTTGATTGCCGGCAAAACATTGAGATGCATGGTTTTTAAATTCTAGTAAATCCAAAACTCGTCTGAAATTCATGAAACTTGGCATGCTATCATGGAGCGGCATCAACATCCCGTGGTACAAATTTTGTCCCATTTGGGTTAGGTTTGGGTATACGCTTCTCACAAACCGGAGCTTCTCACAACAAGTATGATGGTTTTCGGTAGGGAACGTCCCACCTTTGGGGACGAAACGATATCCATTGCCTCTTATTGCTTTCAAGTTTTTTTTCTCGTGTCAACATAGAACAACAGGAGTGTTGTGTGATTTTTTGTGATTTTTCGGGGTTCGTTTGGACATTTTTATGCATTAACTGAGTTTTCAATGCATTTATGTGCATAATTCAAATTTGAACTACATGCGCATGCTCCAGTGCATATAAATTGGTTGAAAAATCAAATCTGTGTCCTTGGGTGCATGCTTAGGTCCCATGCAAGATATGGGAATGAATTTCAAACACCAGGGCACCGTTGATTGCCATCGAAACATTGAGATGCCTGGTTTTTAAATTCTAATAAATCCAAAACTCGTCTGAAATTCATGAAACTTGGTATGCTATCACGGAGCGGCATCAACATGCCGTGGTACAAATTTTATCCCATTTGAGGCAGGTTTAGGTATATGCTTTTCACAAACCGGAGCTGCTCACAACAAGCATGATGGTTTTCGGTAGGGAACGTCCCACCTTTGGGGACGAAACGATATCCATTGCCTCTTTTTGCTTTCAAGTTTTTTTTCTCATCTCAACATAGAACAACAGGAGTGTTGTGTGAATTTTTGTGATTTTTCGGGGTTCGTTCGGACATTTTTATGAATTAACTGAGTTTTCAATGCATTTATGTGCATAATTCAAATTTGAACTACATGCGCATGCTCCAGTGCATATAAATTGGTCGAAAAATCAAATTTGTGTCCTTGGGTGCATGCTTAGGTCCCATGCAAGAAATGAGAATGAATTTCAAACACCAGGGCACCGTTGATTGCCGGAAAAATATTGAGATGCCTGGTTTTTAAATTCTAGTAAATCCAAAACTCGTCTGAAATTCATGAAACTTGGCATGCTATCATGGAGTGGCATCAACATGCCGTGGTACAAATTTTGTCCCATTTGGGGCAGGTTTGGGTATATGCTTCTCACAAACCGGAGCTTCTCACAACAAGTATGATGGTTTTTGAGGAACGTCCCACCTTTGGGGACGAAATGATATCCATTGCCTCTTATTGCTTTCAAGTTTTTTTTCTCGTGTCAACATAGGACAACAGGAGTGTTGTGTGATTTTTTGTGATTTTTCGGGGTTCGTTTGGACATGTTTATGCATTAACTTAGTTTTCAATGCATTTATGTGCATAATTCAAATTTGAACTACATGTGCATGCTTCAATGCATATAAATTGGTTGAAAAATCAAATCTGTGTCCTTGGGTGCATGCTTAGGTCCCATGCAAGATATGGGAATGAATTTCAAACACGAGGGCACCGTTGATTGCCGGCGAAACATTGAGATGCCTGGTTTTTAAATTCTAATAAATCCAAACCTCGTCTGAAATTCATGAAACTTGGCATGCTATCACGGAGCGGCATCAACATGCCGTGGTACAAATTTTATCCCATTTGAGGCAGGTTTAGGTATATGCTTCTCACAAACCGGAGCTGCTCACAACAAGCATGATGGTTTTCGGTAGGGAACGTCCCACCTTTGGGGACGAAACTATATCCACTGCCTCTTATTGCTTTCAAGTTTTTTTCTCGTGTCAACATAGAACAACAGGAGTGTTGTGTGATTTTTTGTGATTTTTCGGGGTTCATTCAGACATTTTTATGCACTAACTGAGTTTTCAATGCATTTATGTGCATAATTCGAATTTGAACTACATGCGTATGCTCCAGTGCATATAAATTGGTTGAAAAATCAAATCTGTGTCCTTGGGTGCATGCTTAGGTCCCATGCAAGAAATGGGAATGAATTTCAAACACCAGGGCACCGTTGATTGCCAGCAAAACATTGAGATGCCTCGTTTTTAAATTCTAGTAAATCCAAAACTCGTCTAAAATTCATGAAACTTGGCATGCTATCTTGGAGCGGCATCAACATGCCGTGGTACAAATTTTGTCCCATTTGGGGCAGGTTTGGGTATATGCTTCTCACAAACCGGAGCTTCTCACAACAAGCATGATGGTTTTCGGTAGGGAACGTCCCACCTTTGGGGACGAAACGATATCCATTGCCTCTTATTACATTCAATTTTTTTTCTCGTGCCAACATAGAACAACAGGAGTGTTGTGTGAATTTTTGTGATTTTTCAGGGTTCGTATGGACATCTTTATGCATTAACAGAGTTTTCAATGCATTTATGTGCATAATTCAAATTTTAACTACATGCGCATGCTCCAGTGCATATAAATTGGTTGAAAAATCAAAGCTGACTCCTTGGGTGCATTCTTAGGTCCCATGCAAGAAATGGGAGTGAATTTCAAACACCAGGGCACCGTTGATTGCCGGCAAAACATTGAGATGCCTGGTTTTTAAATTCTAGTAAATCCAAAACTCGTTTGAAATTCATGAAACTATGCATGCTATCATGGAGCGGCATCAACATGCTGTGGTACAAATTTTGTCCCATTTAGGGCAGGTTTGGGTATATGCTTCTCACAAACCGGAGCTTCTCACAACAAGCATGATGGTTTTCGGTAGGGAACTCCCACCTTTGGGGACGAAACGATATCCATTGCCTCTTATTGCTTTCAATTTTTTTTCTCATGCCAACATAGAACAACAGGAGTGTTGTGTCAATTTTTTATATTTATCTTGGTTCGTTTGGACATTTTTATGCATTAACTAAGTTTTCAATGCATTTATGTGCATAATTCAAATTTGAACTACATGCGCATGCTCCAGTGACTATAAATTGGTTGAAAAAAACAAATTTGTGTCCTTACGTGCATGCTTAGGTCCCATGCAAGAAATGAGAATTAATTTCAAACACCAGGGCACTATTGATTGCCGGCAAAACATTTAGATGCCTGGTTTTTAAATTCTAGTAAATCCAAAACTCATCCGGTGCGCAGGTTCTGATGCGGAGCATCCTTCCATCATCCCCATGGACTCTACACCGACACATCAAACCCCACGTGGACCTATGACAAGAGCTAGAGCACGAGCTTTGGAAACCGAGGTGAATTCCTTCCTACTAGATTTGCATATGGACACGAATGTAACATGTTTACTACCTCACCAAAATGTGCTATGCCTCCTTAGGTATGAAGAGGAACATCACCAAGACGCTCAGGAGCATCACAAAGGAGTGGGAGGACCACCCCGAGGCCACGCAAGCCAAGAAGAAGGCCAACAGCAGCAGCGCAGGAAGCTCTAGGTGACCCCGTGCGCACGGGCCCCTGAGACCCCGTGCCCACGGGCTACTTAGGGAGTTGGCGCTGGAGCACCCCTGCATGCGCACAGACAGCCTGCGGCGCAAGAGGGCCCCGGCAAGCACGGGCCCACCTTCCCCCGTGCGCACGGGCCTCCTAGGATGGCCAGCTGAGATCGCTTCTTCGGCTCCTTCTTCATCTCCTTCGACCCCAAGCCTATATAAGTCGTACCAAGGACCATGTTTAGGGTTAGCAAAGTATTAGATAAGATATTTGTGAGCTTTGCTCCTTTCTACCTTCCCTTTTGGAATCAATACCCACTAGGGAAGAATCCTTGTGGATTTCAAGACCTCCTCAAGGAGTAGACTATCTTCAAGCCCCCATCTCCTTTGGATTTGGGATGAACCTTGCCATTGTATATTTCCTTTGATTGTGTTTGTGACTTGTGGATCTTGTGTAGTTACTCTAGTGGATGTGTAATCGGGAATTGTTGGAGTGATTTCCTCTCTGTGTTCTTGTTGGGTTCTTGTTGTTTCTCTCCTTTTCCCCCTCCAAGTGTGAAAAGATCCCTCCTAGGGTTCTACCCTACATCATCTTGGTATCATGAGCCAGGTTGATTCACATCTTGGAGTCCCTACCTTCCACTTTCTAGCTTGATTTCGTTGTTTTTCGTCCTAATCCGAAAATCCCCACCAAAAATAGCCCCAAAATTTTTCTTGCAATTTGTTTGATCTTGTGAGATTTTGTTGTTTTGATCCGCGAATTTGGAGTTTGGCAAGTGGATCTACCCATCTACCATCTACCCCACCCTCCAAATCCTCGAATTTGACCAAAAACTTGGAAATCCCCACGGATCCAAAGCAGTTCATCCGCCGTGCGCACGGGCCATCGGGACACCGTGCACACGGGACCCCGTGCACAAGGGCCTCACTTACCCCGTGCGCACGGGCTATCCAGGGAGGTTCGGCCATTTTCCTTTTTCTTCATTTTGTTTCCCCACCACCTCTTGCGTTCTTCCGCACCATTCCACGTGTTTGTTTGAGTTTCGGACCGCGGTTTCTCTTGTGTCCTAAGGTGTTTCGTCTACTTAGGCGCATTTGGGACATCATCATCGCCACCAAGCATCAACTCGGACAACACATCGACTTCAACAACTTCACTATTACCGTAAGATCGGACGGTAACCTCGACGATATCTCACCCTTGCTTTTGCATTAATAACCTGAGCCATTTCGCGTAGCTTACCCATCGAGACTAGCAAGGTGAGAATTGCCGGGCCACGCTTTTGTGCACCATAGTGATCGTGTTACCATCTTAGTTCCATAAGTCTCTCCCGTGCATATCTTACTTATTTGTCTCATATCATACTTGACTCGAGCTTCGAAAAAAAGAAAAAAAGAAGAAAAGCTTTTAACCAAAAGAAGAAAAACAAAGATCTTGTAAGCAATAGCATCGAGTCATTTTGCATATCATCTTCGATATCTCATACGTAGCATAGTTGGGATTGAAGACGGCACGTTTCTCTTATAGGTTGGTGCACAGCATTATCTAGCCCATTTGAGCAATCGGGCTAGTGTCTCTCTAGCATTCGCACAACAAGAGCATTTTCCGTGGTTGCACATTTGAGCTCACCCCTTGGTTGTGCGGATCCCATTTATCTTCCGTGTGTGTGTTCCTCGTGTTGCCTTTGGAGGTTGATCTATTTGTCTTGCTTGCCATTTGTGAATCTTCTCAACTTTATCAACATCTTGACTAACATTTGCTTGAATTATTTGTGCCTTTCCTAACCAAGCTCCTCCGTAAGCCATTTACTTGTAGGTGTGAGAAACAATTCCCGGTACCAATTCCCCTATTGTAACATCACGTGGGATCGTACTTGTTACATCCACAATCTTCGGAAAAGGTAACTTTGGTTTTGTTCTCTCATTTCCTACTCACCACCACTTTCATATGATGGATAGGCCAAGTACATCTACCAACCCACTCTTCATCGAGCAAGACTATGACATGTCATCATTCGTCACCAAGAGCCACCTCTTTGGTGCACAACGAGCGCTACATCAAGAGCAACAAGCAATGAACGACCGCATCGACAACCTCGCCACCGACTTGCGACTCTCCGAGCAACGTACACAGGACTACTTCGACAACAAGCTCGACGCGCACAAGCAAGAGAACAATGCAAGAATGGACGAGATCCGTGCTTTGTTGGTCAACCGGCCTCCTTCAACTTCTTCCTACTCAAGACGGAGCCACTCAAGTCGACACTCCGACGACACCTTCTCCAGCACAAGTACACCGTCATCGAACACTCTTCGACGAGCCGCGCGTCAAGACCGTCATGCATCTTGAAACCCGCTACACGCCAAGCATTCACAAGAGCAAGTCGATGAACAAGTTCCTCGTCCTCGTTCAAACCAAGACGCTTTTGCTCAAGCACAAGAACGACAACGACTACGGCGCCAAGAGGAAGAAAGAGCGCGTCTACACCAAGAAGAACAAGACGCCGAGGCTCAACGTCTTCATCAACAACAATGAGAAGCGGAAGCTCTTGAGGCGCAATGTGCCCTTCAAGAATCAAGTCGAGCCATCGCCAACCGCAATCGCGAATGGCACAATCAAGAGGAAGCCCTTCGAGAAGAAATCCACGAGCGGAACTACCAACCCCGCGTGCAACGTCAAGTTCCTCAAGCTACTCCACAAGCTCGTCAAGCTCCTCCTCAACCTCAAGTTCAACAAGAGCAAGTGGATCATCGACTTCCTCCATGCCAAGAGCGACATCATGAGGAACGAGCATTTGAGGATCTTCCACCATGGCAAGAGCGACATCACAATCGCTACTTCCACGAAGAACTCCACTACGGCAAGCTAAAGTTCACCATGCCCAAGTTCAATGGAAGCAATGACCCCGAAGAGTACCTCTCATGGGCATTGAAGGTTGACAAAATCTTCCGGTTGCACAACTATGATGAAGAGAAGAAGATCACTATGGCATCACTAGAGTTCCAAGACTACGTTCTCATTTGGTGGGAACAAGTGATTGAGCGACGACGTACAAGAGGCGAACCACCAATCACAACTTGGACGGCGATGAAGGATGTCATGAGAGCTCGTTTCGTGCGTACACACTACAGTCGTGGTCTCTTCAAGAAGTTGCAACTTCTCAAACAAGGCACGAAGACGGTGGAAGAATACTACCAAGAAATGGAGATTGCCATTATTCGAGCCAATGTCAAAGAAGACGATGAGCAAACAATGGCACGCTTCTTGAACGGCCTCAACCATCCAATCAAGCGGATTGCCGACTTCCAACCATACTCAAACCTCCTCGAGCTAGTTCATCAAGCGACCAAGGCCGAGCGACAAGTCTAAGATGACTTCAAATATGCCAAGTACTTGTCCTAGACCTACGGCTCCTCTTATCAAGCTCCCGCGACTCCGACAACTCCTACATCAACTACAGCCTCACCAAGGACCGGCGACAAGTCAAGTGACAAGAAAACTTCGACAAGTTCAAGTCGTCCTCCTCCTACTTCAAGCAACTTCAAGCCGCGTGCTTCGTCCTCTACTCCGACCGATGAGACCGTCAAGACAAGCTCTTTCAAGTGTTTCACGTGCGGCGGCCGAGGCCACAAGTCTTTTGAGTGCACAAACAAGCGCACCATGATCTTCAATGATGACGACACCTATGACTCCATGAGTGAAGAAGAAATGGAAGCCCTTGAGCAAGTGGCCATGCACCGCCAAGTGAACAACGACGACGAAGATGATCAAGTCTTTTGTGATGAAGATTCAAGTCCCCCTCTCGTTGTCTCCGAGGTCTTGACTCTCCAACATCAACAAGAAGAAGACCAACGATGCCACATCTTCCATACAAAGGCCGGCATCAATGGAAGGTCCGTCAAGGTCATCATCGATGGAGGTAGTTGCCACAACTTAGCAAGTGAAGAACTATGCTCCAAGCTTCAATTGGTCAAGAGGAAGCACCCACACCCCTACAAGGTTCAATGGCTAAGCGACTTCGGCACTATCCGAATCGAGCATACGGTCCAAGTCTCCTTCAAAATTGGTGCATATGAGGACACTATGGAGTGTGATGTGGTCCCAATGACCGTTTGCCACCTCCTTCTTGGTCGACCATGGCAATTCGACCGTGGTGTCATCCACAATGGGCGTACCAACCACTATAGCTTCAAGATGAAAGGGAAGGAGTATGTGCTACGCCCTATGTCTCCTAGTCACGTGATAGCCGACAAGCAAGCCACCCATCATGGAGAGAAGAGTGAGAAAGTGATCCACCCAAAAGTGAGTGAGAGCCACAAGCCAAACTTGAGCGCCTCTTCGCCTAGAGAAAAACCTCATCCTATTTGCCACAAAAAGTGAGATGAGAGAAGTGTGTGAGAACCCATCAAGTGTGATGCACTTTGTCCTTGTGTGCAAGGATGGAGAACCAAAAACTAACACCTCTCACGAGCTACCTTTAGTGTTTCAATCTCTTTTGCAGGAATTCCAAGATGTTTTCCCCGATGAGCTACCTCCGGGTCTACCTCCTCTACGAGGCATTGAGCATCGAATCGACCTCATCCTCGGAGCGCCACTTCCAAACAAAGCTCCATACCGTGTCAACCCCGAGGAAACTAAGGAGATTCAACGGCAAGTACAACAACTCATCGACAACGGTCATGTACGTGAAAGCTTAAGCCCTTGTGTCGTTCCGGTTATACTTGTGCCTAAATCTGATGGAAGTTTCCGCTTGTGTTCTGATTGTAGACCCATAAACGCTATTACCGTTCGCTATAGGCATCCCATTCCTCGATTAGATGATATGCTTGATGAGCTTAGCGGAGCCAACTTTTTCTCAAAAATTGATCTTAAAAGTGGCTATTATCAAATCCGCATTCAAGAGGGTGATGAATGGAAAACTGCTTTCAAAACCAAATTCGGCTTATATGAGTGGTTAGTCATGCCTATGGGTTTATCGGAGGCTCCCGGTAGTTTCGTGCGCCTTATGCATTATGTGCTTCGCCCTTATATTGGAGTCTTTGTTGTGGTTTACTTCGACGATATTCTTGTGTTTAGCAAAACCATGAACGAGCATCTTGATCATGTTAGGGCTGTTTTGCAAACCCTTCGCAAGGAACGTCTTTATGCAAACATGAAAAAATGCACGTTTGGTGTTGACAAAGTGGTTTTCTTGGGTTTTGTCGTATCCTCAAAGGGTGTCCATGTTGATGAATCTAAAATAGAAGCAATTAAAACTTGGCCCCAACCCACCAATTTGCAACAAGTGCGTAGCTTTCTTGGTCTTGCGGGTTTTTATCGTCGCTTTGTGAAAGATTTTAGCACTATTGCCGCTCCTTTGCATGCTTTGAGTAAAAAGAATGCACCTTTCGTTTGGGGATCTTTGCAATCCACCGCTTTTGATGAGCTCAAGTCTTTGCTTACTCATGCTCCGATTCTTGCTTTGCCCAATTTTGACAAAACTTTTGAGGTTCATTGTGATGCAAGTGGTACCGGAATTGGCGGAGTTTTGATGCAAGAAAAACGAACCATTGCATATTTTAATGAAAAACTCTCGGTGCTCAACTTAACTATCCCATCTATGACAAAGAATTGTATGCTTTAGTGCGTGTGCTACATGTTTGGGAACATTATCTTAGACCTCATGAGTTTGTCATACATACCGACCACGAAACGCTTAAGTACTTAAAAGGTCAAACTAAGTTGAACAAGCGTCATGCCAAATGGAGTGAATTTATTGAATCTTTCCCCCAATTTGATCAAGTACATTAAGGGTAAGGAAAATGTAGTTGGATGCACTTTCATGCATATGCACGCTTGTCACTAAACTTGAGTTGAATGTTATTGGTTTTGAGCACATCAAAGACTTGTATGCTAATGATCCATCTTTTGCTATTCCTTATGCTAAGTGTTTGACGCATACTTCTTGGGAACAATATTACATCAAGGATGATTATCTTATGAGAGCTAACAAACTATGCATTCCCGAGTCTTCTCTTCGTTTGATCCTTTTGCAAGAGGCTCATGGAGGCGGACTCATGGGACACTTTGGCCACGACAAGACATTCCCCACGCTCTCCAAGAACTACTTTTGTCCCAAGATGTTACGAGACGTCTCACGCTTCACCAACCGATGCTCTACATGCGGCAAAGCTAAGTCTAAAGCTCAATCTCATGGTCTTTACATGCCTCTTCCTATTCCCTATCAACCTTGGGAAGACATTAGCATGGATTTTGTACTTGGTTTGCCTAGAACTCAAAATGGAAAGGATTCCGTGTTTGTTGTTGTGGATAGATTTTCTAAGATGGCACATTTCATTCCTTGCAACAAGATAGACGATGCTTCACATGTTGCAAATCTCTTTGGTAGGGAAATCTTGCGACTCCATGGAGTACCAAAGACAATCGTCTTCGATCGTGACGTCAAGTTCTTGAGTTACTTTTGGAAGACCCTATGCGCCAAGCTTGGAATCAAGCTCTTGTTCTCATCCGCATACCATCCTCAAACCGACGGCCAAACGGAGGTGACGAATCAGACACTCTCCACTCAACTTCACGTATTTATCAAGAAGAACATCAAGGAGTGGGAGGCGTGTCAACCAATCGCCGAGTACGCCTACAACCGTGCAAGACATTTGACTACTGGCAAGTCCCCCTTCGAGGTCGTTTACGGCTTCAACCCATTGTCCCCTTTGGACATTATACCTCTTCCTCTACAAGAGCGCACCAACATGGATGCGAGTGCACGAGCAAGCTACATCAAGAAGATGCATGAGGATACAAGGCACACCATCGAGCGCCAAGTACAACGACTAGCGACCAAGCTCAATGTCGACAAGCAACCCATGGTCTTCAACATTGGTGATCTAGTGTGGCTACACCTTCATGAGGACCACTTCCCCAACGAGCATAAGTCCAAACTTCTCCCTCGAGCCGATGGACCTTTCAGGGTGCTAGCACGCTACAACGACAACGCCTACAAGATCGACCTACCACGAGACAAGTACAATGTGAGCGACATCTTCAACGTCAAGGACCTCGCGCCATACCATGGAGATGAAGCTTTCGATCCGAGGTCGGATCTCTCCCAAGGGAGGGGAGATGATGCGGAGCATTCTTCCATTATCCCCATGGACTCTACACCGACACATCAAGCCCTACGTGGACCTATGACAAGAGCTAGAGCACGTGCTTTGGAAACCGAGGTGAATTCCTTCCTACTAGATTTGCATATGGACACGAATGGAACATGTTTACTACCTCACCAAAATGTGCCATGCCTCCTTAGGTATGAAGAGGAACATCACCAAGACGCTCAGGAGCATCACCAAGGAGTGGGAGGACCACCCCGAGGCCACGCAAGCCAAGAAGGCCAACAACAGCAGCACATGAAGCTCTTGGTGACCCCATGCGCACGGGCCCCCGAGACCCCGTGCCCACGGGCTACTCAGGCAGTTGGCGCTGGAGCACCCCTGCAAGACGGGGCCTGTACTGCGCGCATGGGGCCCCTGCAAGACGGGCCCAACGTACCCCGTGCGCACGGGCCTCCCAGGATGGCCGCTGAGATCGCTTCTTCGGCTCCTTCTTCATCTCCTTCGATCCCAAGCCTATATAAGTCGTACCAAGGACCATGTTTAGGGTTAGCAAAGTATTAGATAAGATATTTGTGAGCTTTGCTCCTTTCTACCTTCCCTTGTGGAATCAAGACCCGCTAGGGAAGAATCCTTGTGGATTTCAAGACCTCCTCAAGGAGTAGACTATCTTCAAGCCCCCATCTCCTTTGAATTTGGGATGAACTTTGCCATTGTATCTTTCCTTTGATTGTGTTTGTGACTTGTGGATCTTGTGTTGTTACTCTAGTGGATGTGTAATCGGGGAATTGTTGGAGTGATTTCCTCTTTGTGTTCTTGTTGTGTTCTTGTTGTTTCTCTCCTTTTCACCCTCCAAGTGTGAAAAGATCCCTCCTAGGGTTCTACCCTACATCAGGTTCACTGGGAAGCGTGCGAGATGTTCAACGCAAGATTTGTGCATCTGTTCAACGCAAACGGTTCAGTGAAGTAGTAAAGCAGCAGAAAATAAACCAAAAAATATACGTGCTGCCACACGCCCCGTGTGTTGTGCGAGCAGCGTGAGTTGACGGGACGTATGAGAGCAGTCCGCCGTAGAGGCACCGGGAGGCGTGCGTGTAGGTGTGTGTTTTGACGGGGAGGCGTGCGGGTAGCTGTGTGAAATGATGGTAGGAATGGCAGACGTCCGCCGCGCAGGCTCACCGGGAGGCGAGACAACTTTTGACCGCAGCCTGCCTCGCTCCCACTGGTCCGTATTAATTACGCGCCCGAGCCGCCGACCATAATAGGCGGCCGCACCCCTGGTCCACAGTGGTCACGAATGTCTGGACTCCGGAGTGTATGACGATGCCGCCGAAGCGCACCATCAGAGGGAGTGGCGACGCCGGGGGCTGGTGAAGCACCCGCACAACGCGTCAAGATGGCCACAGAGGTTTCCGTCGCCGCCGACGAGGTCTCGCGCAGGTAGCAGCACAACCTTGAATTCGTCGATGCCGTCGTGCCCCCCCAAGTTGGAGCCGGAGGTCAATAGCAACTTTGGCAACAACTGCGACTCCGATGGAAAACCGGTTAGTCACCGACATATATGTTTGTGCCTTTTTTCTTCCTGATATTGGGAATTGATTTCGAATGTCCTACATGTTATGCCATTTTTTCTTTCAGATTGGTATGAACACAGATGAGGCTCCAACCAGCACCGCCGCCGGATGAAGATCTTCGACCCGGCTGTGCGACCAGCAGCGCCCCCCTGGACCTTAGGAACCAGTAGAATCTCTGACGGACCGCATCAGCAATCTCCCAGACGGAATCCTTGGGGAGATCATCTCCCTTCTCCCCACCAAGGATGGATGCCGCACACATGTCCTCGCATCTCGGTGGCGCACTCTGTGGCGCACCGCGCCTCTTAATCTCGACTGTCGTGAGCTATCTGTCGATGATGATTCTGAACTCCCCGGAGCCATCATCTCCTCCCACGGGGGCTCAGTTCAATGCATCTGCATCCCGGCATGCTACCTGCTAGACATACCATGCACGGTGGCCGCCTGCCTGACATCCCGTCAATTCGATAAACTCCAGCAGCTTGAGTTCTACCATTACAGCGATAGGTTTCCACCAAGAGCTGCATCTGTGCCCTCCCCACCGATGCCCATCTCATTGTTTTCCTCCTCTCTCCACACCGTCACCTTGACCCGGTGCCATCTAGCAGACTATCTGGTACAAATGCTTTGACTGCCAGTGCTGAAAAAACTTGCGCTTGTGTTGGTTGATCTGTCGGTGGCCTCACTTCACAGCATCATCCACTCTAACTGCCCTGCACTGCAGCATTTGGTGCTTGTTTTTGGAATAGGAATCCATATTCCTTGTCTCAAAATAAAGTCGTCTCACCTTGTAAGCATTGGAATTCATTTTGAAGGACAGGAGCTCATCATCGAAGATGCCCCTTCACTTCAAAGGTTGCTCCTTAATTGTTGTTATAAACCTTCACAAATAACTGTGGTCTCTGCGCCTAAACTGGAGACCTTGGGTGCAATTAGTGATCCGTTTGAATGGTCCGAGATGGTGTTTGCCTCCACACCTATTGAGGTATTGTATATTGTTCACGTACACTTTTGTAATTTGCATTTTTCATTTGTGCGCATAAGTTAAGTATCATCTTGGAGTACACTTTCGATTGCTAATATTATGTTCTATGCTCAATGAAGCGCTTGTCCATCCTATCAGTAGTGGTGGATTCTGTCAAGACCTTATATATCACTATGTGGTGTTTTGATCTCAACATCATTATTGCCTTGCTGCAATGCTTTCCATGCCTGGAGAATTTGTATATGAAGGGTGTACTATAATTAATCGTTCAACTATCACTCTTTCAACATAATCTTTTAGACATTAACTGTTTTCAATCTTCATCTCTATTTAGGCACTAACACATGGACAAAAGGTATAACCAATCGATGGTTCAAGAAGCACCGGGATTTTCTCAGATCTCACGACATTCGTTTGAAGACAGTAACACTGGAAGGATATGCATCCAACAATGCAAACACTGGCTTTGTCACATTCTTCATGTCGAATGCGAGGGCACTATTGTCCATGAGGATTAAGTTTTTCAACAAGAAATTTCATGTGGACCTAAGGGCTTCTGATCATGCTCGACTTCTATTTACAACAACTTGTCATCATGGACCAGTAGAATTTCTGCTGTTGATCTTGATTTTATGGATCAGACCTATCCATTTGATTGTGACTGCCGAAAACTTTGGTTGAGTTAGATGTCATTGTCCTGTTCAATCTGGATTTTGTCTAAACCTGATGAGCAAATAATCCTCGTGCTTTTGTATTGTTTGTTAGCTGGAATTAGATATTGTTGCCCTTTTCAACTCGGCTTTGAGACATATTTTCTTTCATACTGGGCCAATGGCTTGCCATTTCTTTAATTAAGACATAAATATTATAAGCATTCACAACATAGGCAAAGAACATCAGTCTCGCGGGATCCTTGAGATCTTTGTTCATTATAGAACCACAAGTTTTTAGTGCCCACCAGCACCCACAAACTTATTTTCAGCTTGCACACCGAGGGTTGTAATTCTTAATAATAAAGCTGCATGGTAGTCACATATTTGGATTTATCATTTGGGACCCACGAGGAAAAAGCCTATCCAGGGCGGTGCCGACTCGACAGTAAACATTGAGAAACCTGGTTTTAAAATTTTTGTAAGTCCAAAACTCGCCACAAAATCATGAAACTTGGCATGGTGTTATGTCATAGCACCAACATGTTGTGGTAAAAAACTAGTCCAATTTTGGTCAAGTTTTGGTACAATCTTGTTACAAACCGGAGCCACTCTAATTATTGTGGTAATTTCTAGCTTATTTCTCTTTTTATTGGTTAACCCGTCAAATACATTTTATATATAATAGATATGTGTGCCCGTCTAGCACACACACGTTGATCTATCTAACTATTTCAGCTGTTATGCCATCAATCGCAGACACTTTGATCCGGTGACGGTTTACGCTACATTGCCTAATCGTGAGCAGTTAATCCTTCTGAAGCGTATGCCCTCAATTACACGCACCTTGATCTGGCTGACCATTTATTTTGTGTTGCCTAATCACAAACAGTTCACCCGAGTGAACCGTATGCTCTATATTGCACACGCCTTCATCAGGCTGCCCGTTTCTTTTGTTCCGCCTCATCGCAAACAGTTCATTGGACTGAATCGTATGCCCTGGATCGCACACGCAACTAAAATCTGAACTGTGTTTGATGGCTCCGCCATCGCAAACGTTTTGCACCTTTTTTTACGGTTCTTTTACACCACCATTTGCAATTATTGCATCGCACACAGTTTTGTCGAAGGGTCTCTGATCGTAGTGTCGCGTTAGCAGCATCCTGCAGTAGTGATGACTCTAGGTCTCAAACTGGATATGTATATATTCTAAATGGGGGAGCGGTAAGCTGGTGCAGTTCCAAGCAAAGCGTGGTAGCTGATTCTACATGCGAAGTGGAGTACATAGCTGCCTCAGAGGCAGCAAAGGAAGGTGTCTGGATGAAGCAGTTCATGACAGATCTTGGAGTTGTACCCAGTGTAATGAACCCAATGACTCTGTTCTATGACAACAGTGGTGCCATTGCTCTAGCTAAGGAACCAAGGTTTCACAAGAGGACCGGACACATAAAGCGACGCTTCAACTCCATCTGTAATGCACACAAGGAGGAGGACATAAACATTTGCAAAGTACATACGAATCTGAATGTTGCAGATCCGTTGACTAAACCTCTTCCACGGGCAAAACATGATCAACACCCGCACTCTATGGGTGTTAGATTCATTACCATATAATAGTAGATTATTGAATCTAGTGCAAGTGGAAGACTGTTGGAAATATGCCCTAGAGGCAATAATAAAGTGGTTATTATTATTATTCCTTGTTCATGATAATTGTTTATTATCCATGCTATAATTTTATTGATGAAACTGAGACACATGTATGGATACATAGACAACAACATGTCCCTAGTGAGCCTCTATCGGACTAGCTCGTTGATCAAAGATGGTTGTGGTTTCCTAGCCATAGACATGAGTTGTCATTTGATAACGGAATCACATCATTGGGAGAATGATGTGATGGAAAAGATCCAAACTATAAATGTAGCATATGATCATATCAAGTTTATTGTTATCGTTTTCTGCATGTCAAGTATATGTTCCTATGACCATGAGATCATGCAACTCATTGACACCGGAGGAGTGCCTTGTGTGTACCAAATGTTGCAACGTAAATGGGTGACTATAAAGGTGCTCTACAGGTATCTCCGAGGGTGTCTGTTGAGTTGGCTTGGATCAAGACTAGGATTTTTCACTCCGTATGGCATCTTAGGGCCCACTCCATAATAGAACATCACAATGAGCTTGCAAGCAATGCGACTAATGGGTTAGCCACGGGATCTTGTATTATGGAACGAGTAGAGAGACTTGCCGGTAACGAGATTGAACTAGGTATGGTGATACCGACGATCGAATCTCGGGCAAGTAACATACAGATAGACAAAGGGAATTGCATATGGGATTGTTTGAATCCTTGACATCGAGGTTTGACTCATAAATATCTTCATAGAATATGTAGGGACCAATATGGACATCTAGGTCCCGCTATTGGTTATTGACCGTAGAGGTGTCTCGGTCATGTCTGCATTGTTCTCGAACCAGCAGGGTCTACACACTTAACGTTTGGTGATGATATAATTATAGTTGAGTTCTTATGGTGGTAACTGAAGGTTGTTAAGAGTCTCAGATGAGATCCCAGACGTGACGATGAACTCCGGAGTGGTCCGGAGGTGAAGATTGATATATAGGATGACAGGCATAGGAGTTCGGAAGTGTTCCAGGGGTATCGGGTTATGACCAGGAGGACCGAAAGGGGTTTCGGGGGCCCCCGACAAGTGTTGGGGGGCCTCATGGGCCAAGGGGAGGCGGCACACCAGCCCACTAAGGGGATGTGCGCCCCCCTCACCCCATCCCACGACCACCAGGGAGGTGGTGCGCCCCCTATGGCTGCCTCCCCCTTGCTCGGGGGCAAGCCACCTGGGGGGCCACCCAAACCCTGGTCGCCCCCATCTGGGCTGCCGGCCCCCTGGGGGAAACCCTAGGGGCACCCCCTCCTCCTTCCCCCTATATATAAAGGGGTAGAGGGAGGGCAGTCGCACCCATCTATGCCACGGCGCTTCCCTCCCTCTCCGTCGTAGTCCTCTTCCTCTCTATAGTGCTTAGCGAAGCTCTGCTAAGATTCCACCACCACCGCCGCCACCACGCTGTTGTGCTGCCGGAGGACTCGAGCTACTACTTCACCATCGCTTGCTGGATCGAGGAGGTGAAGGCGTCATCGACCCGTACGTGTGTTGAACGCGGAGGTGTCGTCCGTTCGACACTTGGATCGGGAGTTCATGGGACGGATTGTGATTGGATCACGAAGACGTTCGACTACATCAATCGCGTTTCTTAACGCTTCCGCTTAGCAATCTACAAGGGCATGTATATGCAATCTCTCCTCTCGTAGATGTTCATCTCCTAGATTGATCTTGGTGAGTTAAATTTTTTTTTGTTTCCCATGCAACGTTCCCCAACAGAGGTAAAACCCTACATCATGCTTTTTTGTATTGATTATGATGGAGTACACAATACAGGATTATCTACCTCGAGATCGTATGTGACTATATGTTTTTCTTCTACCCTACAAGCTAAAACCCCTCGGCTTATATAAGGACCTGGGGTAGCCAGGGTTTACATGAGGTTGGTTACATCTAGGGATAAAAATGTCGTTGATTCAAATGTGTCCTAGAGTATGCGCCAAGTCTTCAGAAGATTCCATCTTGAGCACGTCGAAGGGCATGGCAGTCTTAGCCCACTTGTTGATGATCTAAGGGTCCTCAGCACGACCCACTATAAAGGGGACGACTTGGCCAGCACCCCCTAATCTAGGACACCGTCACCTAGGGTGCTCCACGCCATTTGGGTGGAAATTGCCAATGTAAGTGGGGAGTCCCAAGTACTTCCTCCTTAGTATTTTTGCTTGGATACCTAGTTAATTCATGACGGCTGCAGGGGTTTTTACTGAACATTATAGAAGATTTATGGTTGTCAATGACTTGCCCTGAGCAGTTTTCAGACAAATGGACGATATCATTAATGGCCATTGCCCTTGCTATCAGCTTGAACCAAATGTACTGAATCATCCGTGAACAATAGGTGGCTAACAGTTGGAGTGGTCGGCGCCAACTTTATTCCTTTTATCCTGCCTTGCTATTTAACTTGCTTCAACAAAGCTAGAAATCCCTCAGCACATAAAAGAAAAGAGATATGGGGAAAGGGGATCACCTTGTCGAAGTCCACGACCAGGGATCACTATGTCCGTCATATATCCATTCACGGTAAACATGTACGTCACTGACTCCACACATTTCATGGCCATCTCCACAGGCACAGCTAAAGGCCATCTTATCATCATTGCATGGAGAAAGGGCCACTCAAATTGTCATATGCCTTTCTCATATTGAGTTGAAGGGAGGTATGCCGATCATTCCCGCACTTCTTTCACTTCATAAAATGAGTAAAGCTGATAGGTAAAGATGGTATTGTCTAAGATTAAACTATTGGACACAAACACACTTTGATTCGGTGAAATGACCTCATCAAGAATTGTCTTCAAATGGTTGGCTAGAACCTTGATACAAGTTTGTACACCTCATTGCAGAGACTAATAGGGCATATGTCTTTAACACTCTTTGGGTCTTGAACCTTTGGGATGAGTGCCGCTAAAGTTTCATTCCATCCCTCCAGTATATTGCCGCCTTGCAACACAACAAAAACTCTCTTGTACGATTTTCTCGCCAACTACAATCAATACTTCTTGTAGAAGATCGCCAACATCCCATCCGGACCTGGTGCTTTGAGATCACCAATGCTTTCTAGCACTGCCCACACTTCTTCCTTGAAATCCGCAAGCAAGTGGGCGTTCATTTGAGCTGAAACATGTTTGGCACCGTGATAAGGCTTGACTAGATGGCGAGTCGTTCGACGTCCTGATCTTTCATGGTACTAGCAGCAGCAACAAGAAATTCCGGTCGAGCAAAGATGCAAGTCCGTAAGGTCAGAAACTTGTGTTGAGTAGATTAGATCTACTCCACACGCAGCAACAACAAAATCCCCTTGGATCAGCAACAAAGATATTTGGTGTCCCTCGACATGGGACGTTTTCTGTAGTTTTATTGAACTCACGACTAAAACAAAAATCTGCAAAAAAAAAACCCTGTCGTACAAGGCCGAAGCCCTGCCCTTTATATGAGCGACCCACAAGTCCAAATCACCTACGGTAGAAAACCAAATCTAACAAGGACTCTTTCTCTCCTATCTCAACTAAACAAGATAATAACTAATTAAATATTCGGCTGCGTTCATCACCTGACAACCGAACTAGACCAGAACTAGTACTCGCACATAACCTTCTTTGGACTTGCAATACACGTAGCGATTTTCTTCTTTGGTGGAGTCCTGAAATTTGGCTCCACCTTTTCCTGTAGCGAAGGGATATGAATCAATATTGAACCAATCAAAATATGTTGTTCGGAATAAAATGCTCCTGGTTACTTTCAGGTGTGGGGTGAATACTCTTTTGACGCCAAACAATAGATTTTGTTTTAGTGGTCACATCATCCCCTCCGTCTTGAAACGAAACCGTCCTCGGTTTCGTGGTAGTTTTAGAGACTTTCTTTAGAGCGGAAATAATTGAATCCTCTTTGATAGCATTGGCAAACATTGGTTGTAGCACGTGCCTCCTTCCAGCATCCCGAAAAGAATATGTGTTGGACCTTACGTCATGGGTGGCATGATGATCATACTGCCATGGTCTACCCAATAACAAGTGGCATGCGTTCATTGGCAAGACGTCACAGATAACTGTATCATTATAGCCGCCAACTGAAAAATTTGCATGCACCTTGTGAGTAACTTTCAATCTACCTGACTGATATAACCATTCGACACAGTGTGGTTGTGGATGCTTCCAGGTAGGCAAAGCTAAAGCATCCACCAAGTCCTTGCTGACCGCGTTGGTGTAGCTTCCTCCATCTATGATCAACTTACAATTAGTGTTGTTGATTTTGCACTGAGTTTGAAAAATATTCCAACGTTGCCCCTTATCCTCAATGCGATCTTCTTGCACTCATTGCACCATTAGTGAAGGATATGATTCAGCAGCTTCAAAACTCGCAACCACATTTTCAGCATCCTTCGATTTTTCACTAGAAGTGTCAGATTCTGCCTCTTCATCACTAGCATAGCCATCTCTCGTGAGCAACACTCTTTTCTCATTATGGCATTCACGCTTCATATGTTCCCTTCCTCCACACTTGAAACACTCTAGGTCACTAGTGCGTCTAGTCGACTGTGCACTAGAATCAACCATCGACAGTCCTGATTTTGAGGCATCCTTTTGCACGGAACCATGAGAGCGATTTGATGACGTCGCCCTGGAGCTAGGACCGACATCCTCATTCTTACGATGTGAGCGTCTCCATGTGTTCAAAGTGTTACTGGGAACTGTGCTGACTTGGTGCCTCTTAATCTGTCGTTCCGCACGCACAACTTGGTGCACAAGATCTTCTATGTTGTAGTAGACCACCATCTCAACACGATCCTGCACCTCGATATTTAGCCCGTTAACGAAACATGCCTTGGTCGCCTCCTGATCCTCCGTTGTCCCTGTACGTATCATATGTAATTTCATCTCCTTGTAATATTCATCAACACTCAAATTACCTTGAGAGAGCCGCTGCAACTTGCTGTACATATCTCTTTTATAGTGCTCAAGAACAAAACGGTGCCTCATGAATTCTTTCATACCTCGCCAAGTCGTTGGGCGATGTCTTGAACGACAAATTTGATTCCACCAAATTAGCGCGTAACCGGTGAACTCAATTCCAGCAAGTTGAACTTTCTTCTCCTCGCTATAATGATGGGCATAAAAAATTTGATCAACACACATCTCCCTCCTCATGTAGCCACTGCCACCCGAAGCCGCACCGCAGCCTCCACCGTTCGTTGCCGCCCACGCGCCGCCAACGGGAAGCCGCCCGAAGCCGCCGCCGGATCCCGCCCCGCCGCTAACCGGTAAAAAAGCCGCCGCCGGCCGGTCCGATCCAGATCGTTTTTTTAATAAACGGTTTTGTTTTTATTATTTAGCGGACGTTTTCTGTTTAGATCTTTTTTAGCGAATGATTTTCGTTGTTTAGGTTCCATAGCGGACGTTCGTCCGATAGTCTTTCTGTCATGTAGCCAGGGACCTATCCGCTAATATTTTCTTTGCACTTTAGCCCATGATCTTTAATATCTCGTAAGTTTTTGCTCGTTTATCGAAATCCAATGAAACCAAGGCCCAAATCTTCAGTGCGATCTCAACTATCCAGTACACCAACTTAAATACATGCACTTTATTTTATGATCAAACTCACATAATTTTGCTATGTTAAAAATATGTTCCTGTCCAGAAGCTTTATTTGTAGGTTTTTGAAGTTTTCTGAAGTATTTTCTTCGTTCCTTTGGATCTTTGAGTGATTGCTTATGTGTTGTTATAATTGCTTGCTTATGATAGATTGAATGTAGTGTGACAAGTAGACCTACCATAATTATGTGTGCAAAGAATCTTCATCAACAGTACAAGGCAAGTTCACACTTTGATCATACCCCTTTACTACCCAGTTTTTACGCATTAGTAACACCCTCAAAGATTGCATGAGTAGGATTGGGAACATGTGGTATTTCTATGTAGTTGATGAGGTGGAACCTATTACCTTTCATCACCCCGGGATTATACGTTATGCTCATATTGCTTAGCCGTGCTCATAGACGGGGATTGGTATGTGAGATTCATGCAAGATGAGAGAGATAAAATAATTAAGGGTAACTTTAAGGTGGCAACATTAACACACATCTGGGTGGAATGGTTGGGGCACCCTGGGGATACCAGTGGCTTGCCCAGGCACCTGGGGAATCCAGTGTTGTCCTAGGAGATCCTGGGGTATCCGTGTGATCATCCTATGGAATGCCACCCAGGCTCAAAGGGATCATAAGATTATTCATGCTAGAAACTTCCGTGTGCAGCCACAAGCCATTATGGGCTCTGGCATAGTTAAGTAAGTTGTGGGAAACCTTTCCATGATATGCTAAGAGATGTAGGGGATTGTAGGTGTATCGGCCTATCTATCGGTTAAGGGTACCTCTTCAGAAAGACTGTGTCTCGATCATCCGTTTCTCAAACATTAGGCAGTGCGATAAATTCAACGGAGGATATCGAGTCTTGTGGGGAAAATCATGCAAACCTCTGCAGAGTGTATAAACTAATCATGGTTTGCCTTGTCCCCAGTTATGGACAGTTTTGAGTATCTGGTATTTGAATTATTGGTTGATCGCATCACTCTATTTAATAAAATTGTTGGGTTATTAATGATTTGGTGATTTTTGGGATTGAGTTGGGGTTACCTTCTCAATATGGGTAATTTAACTTGGTAGAAAATAAAATATATTCCTTTGTTGTAGGAAAAAATTAGCTTTATGCAAATGTTAGACTTAGAGCCTCCACCAGCCAAATATGCATATAGAGATAGACATTTTCATTATTATCCTATGGTGTGAAATGCCAGTACATTCAATGTACTGACCTACATGGCTACAACGTCTCATGTTGCAGGAATTTTACGACGAGTAAGTGATACGATAGGGTTTCGATATCTACACTCAACTTTGTCATTGGTGTTGTTGGGACTCCACAACTTTGTTTTTTTACTTCCGCTATTTGAAGAAATTGAGGTAATAGTATTTACGTTACTTTATACATGTGATTTACCTCTGTTATAAATCCTTGAGTACTATGTGTGTCAGCATACCGATCCAGGGATGCACTTAAGCGCAGAGACTTCGACCCATTCGGGTCGGGTCGCTACAGTGCCGGAATAGGGCTCTAGATTGGATCTCGTGGTTTTGGAACTTGCGGTGGCTGGAATTGTGTTTCGTCGACTCTCCTAGGGTTTCTGGAATATTGGGGTATTTATAGAGCTGAGAGGCGGTTGAAAGGACTCCCATGGGCCCTACTACCCACCAGGGTGCGCCAAGGGCCTCTGGTGGACCCTCGTGCCTTGTGGGCCCCACATGCCTCCCCTCATGCACTTCCTTGGCTCCAAAGTTGTCTTCTGGGCAGAAAATAATCTCCAAAAACTTTTGCTGTGTTTGGACTCCGTTTGATATGGATATTCTGCAAAGTACAAAACAAGCAAAAAACAGCAACTGGCACTGGGCCCTATGTCAATAGGTTAGCCCCAAAAAATGATATAAAGTTGCTATAAAATGAATATAAAACATCCAAGAATGATGATATAACATCATGGAACAATAAAAAAATATTGATACTTGGAGACGTATCACTACTCATAAGCCTCCCGATGACACTGCGCAACGAACGCGCCTCTCGTCAATTCACACACCTACACACACGCCTCTCTGTCTTACCGCGCGGCAGACTGCTTGCATGGGTCCCGTCAACTCACGCCCTCTCGCACGACACAGGGGACACATGGTGGCACGTATATTGTTTTTCTTTTTTGATGATTAATTCTACCGCTTTCTATTACTTAACCAAAGCATGGCACGCACATTGTTGGTCTAACTCCCACGGTTTGAATAAATAATCCGTTTCTGATATTGGTTCCCAATTATTAATAATCTCCCGTTTGTAAGAAGACTACATCAAAACTTGTCTCAAATTTGACAAATAATACAATACCACAGTCTATTGGTGTCCATATGACAACAGGATAAGTTTCATGAATTTCAACTAAGTTTTGGATTTACTAGATTTTAAAAATGAAGATTCTCAATGTTCGAAATTTCTTGCATGGGTACTAAACATGCACCCAGGGACACACATATGATTTTCCAATCCATTTTGGTGCACTATCACGTGTGCATGTAGCTCAAATTTGATTTTTGCATATTATTGTTGGAAATATGCCCTAGAGGCAATAATAAAGTGGTTGTTTTTATATTTCCTTGTTATGATGATCGTTTATTATCCATGCTATGATTGTATTGACCGGAAACTCAAATACATGTGTGGATACATAGACAAACAACATGCCCCTAGTAAGCCTCTACCGGACTAGCTCGTTGATCAAAGATGGCTATAGTTTCCTAGCCATAGACATGAGTTGTCATTTGATAATGGGATCACATCATTGGGAGAATGATGTGATGGACAAGACCCAAACTATGAACGTAGCATATCATCGTGTCAAGTTTATTGCTATCATTTTCTGCATGTCAAGTATATGTTCCTATGACCATGAGATCATGCAACTCACTAACACCGGAGGAGTACCTTGTGTGTACCAAATGTCGCAACCTAACTGGGTGACCATAAAGGTGCTCTACAAGTTTCTCTGACGGTGTCTGCTGAGTTGGCATGGATCAAGACTTGGATTTGTCACTCCATGTGACGGAGGGGGTATCTCCGTGCCCTCTTGGTAATACAACATCACAATGAGCTTGCAAGCAATGTGACTAAAGAGTTAGCCACCGGATCTTGTATTATGGAACGAGTAAACAGACTTGCCGGTAACGAGATTGAACTAGGTATGGCGATACCGACTATCGAATCTCGGGCAAGTAACATACCGATAGACAAAGGGAATTGCATACACGATTGGCCGAATCCTTGACATCGAGCTTCGACCAATAAAGATCTTCGTAGAATATGTAGGAACCAATATGGGCATCCAGGTCCCGCTATTGGTTATTGACCTTTGAGGTCTCTCAGTCATGTCTGCATGGTTCTCGAACCCGCATGGTCTACGCACTTCACGTTTGGTGACGATATATGTATAGTTGAGTCAATATGGTGGCTACTGAAGATTGTTCAGAGTCCTGAATGCGATCCCATACGTGACGACGAACTCCCGAATGGTCCGAAGGTAAAGATTGATATATAGGACGAAGAGTATTGGAGTCAGGAAGTGTTCCAGGGGCACCAGGTTATGACCAGGATGATCAAAAGGGGTTTCAGGGGGCCTTGTCAAGTGTTGGGGAGCCTCATGGGGCTAGAGGAGGGGGCACACCAGCCCACTAATGGTTGTGTGCCCCTCACCCCATCATACAAGGCCAGGAGGGTTGGTGCACCCCTCAGGGCTACCTCCCCCTTGCTTGGGGGGCAAGGCACCTAGGGGGGCACCCAAAACCCATCTAGGGTTGCCTTGTGGCCGACGGCCCTTCCCTAGGGGAAACCCTAGGACTAGGAACGTGCGAGGACATCGCGCCTTAGCAACCGCTAAACCAACTCCGAGAGGTTATTGACCACGCCGGAGCACGATCAACCTGACCACGAAGGTCTGTTTCCTGCAGGCAATCGAAGAACAAGCAAGAAACTAAAATTGCAATCTGGATATTGCGATATAAGAGGAAAGCTTTATTGATCAAGGTGGGGTTCTGTGCCGCCTTTGTCTGGTCGTTGAACACAAACGAAGTACGCGAAGTTGCAGCTATGGCGAACTTTTAATCTAAACAAAACCCAAAGTCTAAACGACGCCCTAAGGGTTGTATATTTTGAGGAAGAGGAGGGAATTTCGTGGACCTTGAGGGAGGGGTCCGAAACCAACCCTAACTCTTGTGTCCCCACACATACGGACTCTAAAAATAGCCTATACTTAAGTATTTCGAAATTACATGGGCCTGGCCCAATAATAAGGTGACGCAGCACCTAGAATAGCCTATGGATGAATATTATGAAGTGGCATCTTGTATATTTCTTCCAAGGCTTCATGCACTCATTATGTGGAAGGTGCAGTGGAAGTAGATAATGCACGTGGTGTCCATGATGAAGGTCGACCTGCAGAAAATTTAGTTCGCGCCAATGCATGTCGATCCTGCACTTCACGTTCAGCTTTACAAGCAAGATGGAATAAACGAGTGATATTATTATAATCCTTATACTCTAGAATGGTCTGAATCTCTCTATTTAATCCACCCATAAAACGTGCAAGCATAACTTCATTCTCCTCAACAATACCACATCGAATCAAGCCAGTTTGTAATTCCTGATAATATTCTTCTATAGAATTTTTTCCTTGTCTTAAGCGCTGCAATTTTTGAAGTAATTCACGTTGATAATATGGTGGAACCCAACGAGTATGCATAGCAGATTTCAAAGCAGCCCAAGTAGCTGGAACAGGATAAAATCTACAATGTTCGCACCACCAAACACATGCAAAGCTAGTGAAAGCACAAACAATGGCGAGAACACGTCTCTCCTCGTGATATTGTAAACATGTAAATCGTTGTACAGTTTCTAACCCCCCAGTAATATATATATCAGGAACATATCTACCCTCAAATGGTGGAATATTCAATTTCAGTTTAGGGAGATGGTCATGATCTCGTACCTGAGGGGGAGCCCTAACATTGCCATTATTTGCATGTGGACGACTTGGTGGTTGTGGTGCTGGTGGTTGCACGTAGTTCTGATTTTGATCAACTTCATCCTCGTAATCTCCCACATAATCATCCTCCTCTCGCATCGCCAGCAGGAGCCACTGTATATCAACAGAAGACCAACAGTTTGGCCAAGCGCAAGAGGGACACGGCTCGCTCGGCGGAGGGCTGTTTCATAGCGATGGAGGTAGTCGACATTGTTGTTGTTGTAGAGGTGCGTTAGGTGCAGCCGGTGGTGGTGGTGGAAGACGCGAGCAATTCATTAAACTTGTTATCGAGCTTTGTTTGACGCCTTCTCCATGCCATCTATCTTCTCCATGGCCTCTTCAAATCTGTTTATCACATCTTGCACCTGTCCACTCATCATTTACTGAAATTTATCATTCAAATCCTTATTCGTCATGTTCTCCCGATCAATCTAAATCGGCTTGTGATCTCGGCATGGTTAGCAGCAATAGAAACACACAAGAATATGATTCTCTGGACTACTAACAAGAGGTGGTGGTGGGTGTCACAAATCCGTCAAGCAAATCTCAAATTCTTACCAGTTCTTACCCAGCAGCAGGCGGTGATCGGCAACCGTTGTAGTCAAAACTCTCAAAGCTTGGATAGAGCGATTACCAAGGAGAGTCAAACGCACGACGTAGATGTATGTGGAGCTGGGAAGGTTATGATATGTTAGCAAAAAGGGTCAGCAATAATAAATTCAGAGATGCAAAGTTGAATAAACACTCAACGACCGTACTGTGCTGGTCCTAGGCTAGACTGTGCTAGAGACGCGAGCCAAGAACACTAACAAAATCACGGCGCTGCACGTAAACAAGGGAAAAGCACACTCTGGAAATTTTTTTCGCTCTAATTTTTTTTTTGCGCTCTGTTTTTTTGCGCTCCTTTTTTTTGTGAAAAATCACTATAATGGCGAGTGTCTCAAAACTCTTCCCAAGTCAAACTAACAAGATGGGCACAAATTTTTTTTGACTTCTTTTCAGAAATCTGGGCAGCGACAACGAGAAAGTGCGACAAAAAATTACTATGATGGCACGTGGCTCAAAAGACTCAGAAAAGCCTAAAAACAGGATAGGGAAAAAATTTCGGCTGCCAACATTTTGGCCTAAAAACTGCCCGGGGGTCTCCAGACTCTTTTTTTTTCGCTATGTTTTTTTTGCTCTCCTCTTTTTTTTCCGAGACCTACTCAGGCAAGGAAACACGACTCGGAAATTAAACATACCTAAAAACAAATCTAATATGAAAGTAACTCGGATTGGTGGTGGATATATGGTGGTAGGATATGGCAGCGGTGCTGGTATATGGATACGGATTGGTGGTGGTATATGGATACGGATTGGTGGTGGTATATGGATATGGATCGGTGGCGAATAAGCGACGGTTGTAGATGGCAGGGGCGATGATGATGGTGCGTCTGCGGCGTGACAACTTATGACCAGAACTCGAAACTCTAAAAGACTAGATTCTAAGACCAACAACTAGACACGACGATGCAACCGCAAATTCAAAAAAGCAAAATACTGAAAAGACTATGCAAAGGCTCAGACTGGTTCGGATATGATGAACTAACCCTATTTTTTGTGGCTTTTTCGTGGACTATAGGTATGAAGGACAGACTCGATCTAAACTACGAAAAACTGGAAAATCTCACCGAGCAACCTGGAAATCTGATACCACTTGATAGAGGCAAAGGTGTTGATAGAGGCGAGGGTCCCAATCTTTCGATGAGATGATAACTATCGATTTGGTGGAGTCGACTTTGAAGATCCGACTACAAACGTGCACGACGTTGCGTCTTAGCAATCGCTAAACCAATCTCCTGAGGTTACTGACGATGCCGGAAGCACGGTCAGCCTGACCACGAAGGTCTATTCCTGCAAGCAATCGATGAACGAGCAAGAATATGATAAAGCAATCTGAATATTGCGAATATATATGAAGTATTGATAATGGTGGAGATCCGTAAGCGGTCTTGGTCTGGTCGTTGGACACAAACGAAGTACACGAAGTTGCAATGGCTAACTTTTAACTAAACAAATCCCAAGGAAAAAGCTACTAGATGGATCTACTTATATAGGATCAAGGGGTGGCGGCCAAGGAGGTGGTAGGACGTCCCAAGGCAGCCTAAAACTAACCCTAGGTCGTACAAGGCCAATGGGCCCAAGCGGAGGTGACGTAACACCTTTGGACTTGTAGTTTGACTCGGATTCTGCTGCAGCATCAGATTGTTTCGTCCATAACTCAACGCTCCGGACGAATTTGAAGGTGAATCCAATTGGGTTGGAAGGTGCACGAAATCTATTTTCCAACAAAAAAGAATCACCCAATTTGGAGTCCAGATGAAAAAGTTATTGACGTTTTGAGTCAGGTATGTTTGTGCAGTCCGAATCTGAGTCCGTAACGTGAGAGACTTGGACTCGATCTTCTCTTGGTCCAAAAGTGACGTGAGAGGACTTTTTGAACAGCACCTAAACTTCTCCTTTTCCCTTATCTTCATATGTGTATTGTACAAATGTCCCATATACCTACAATTAGACAAAACACAAAAGTATGTGATGTATTTTTGTTCTGGATAACATAAATAGATTATTGAATAGTTTGCACTAGAAATCACGACAAATATGCATGTATGCAATATTTTTGGTCTTATCCAAGGTAGTCATGTCCTCATCATCCTCCACTTCTTGAAAACAAAAGCCGTCCTCGGCGGTTCTTAGTCTGAAATGTGGCTAACAAAAGAGACAAGGTGTACATGTTGTATATGTATATGTCATCCATTTTATTTCCCTTGATTTTTGCACATATGACACATAAATAGATGAGTAACTTGCATAGTTCATAAAATCTAAAGCAAAAACATTATCACAAGAAGTAGAAGGCATGAAAATATTGCAACTCTGTTTGAACATATAAGTGAAGCTCTTATTCATTTCAAAAGATTGACAATGTTCATCATTAAACCATCCCAACATTGGTGAATAAACCTTACTTGCATCAAGTTTACATGCTACAACATGCTTAAATAAGTAAACATGCAATAAGTCATTCGACACAGAATCATCACCAAGATTAGAGGTCATATCAAAATGATTAAATATTGATTCTTTTGCATCAACAATTAATTCAATGGGTGCACTCAAAATTGTTGGTATTTCAGTTGTTTGATCACATGGCAAAGTCAAATTATCAATATAATCCTCTAACATAGGTGGTGTGATCAAAGTAGTGGGTAGCTCAACACATGATGTATTCAAGTTAACTAGGCATGCATCATTCTCATGTAAAAGTGGAAAATCTGTACCTTTGTCATTACCTCTTATAGTCAACTCAGATGATGCAGGCACTCTCGATGATGATGTGTCACATGGTGGAGATGATGTAGTCCTCGCAACAACGGATGTGGTTGTCATAAATGCGCCTAGTAGTTGAATAAACATCTCTATCAACAGTTGGAATGTGCACCGTCGCTTGTTCTCCTTGTGGGCAACACGTCGTTTTATTTCCTGTTCAGCTTTGCAAGCAAGACTAAACAAATGGTCCATAGGATAACACTCTTCATGAATTAGTATCTCCTGAATATTATGGTTTAATCCTCCCCAAAATCTATCCATAAAATCTTCTTCACTTTCTTCTAAAAATGAGTGCAACAAGGTAGTTTGTAAATCATCATAATATTTTGTTACGGTGTCACTACCTTGTTTTAAATGTTCCAGTTTTTAATCATGCCACGAGTATAATAAACATCGATTTAATCTATCTCTCATGACATGTTTTAAATCATCCCAAGTATTAGGTACATAATCAGGGTGTAACCGACAATATTCACTCCACCAAACTAGAGCATAACCAGTGAAAGAACCAACCGCAACCATAACTTTTTACGTTCATCAAAATTATGGGAAGCAAATATATTATTTATGTCTAACTCCCATTCAATATATAAAGGAGGTCTAAACGGCCATTAAATGGTGGTATAGAAACATGAACCTGATCATGTGCATTTGGATGTTTGTGCACCTCTCGTGACGGGTTGTGGTATTTGCATAGGTGGTGGCATGTCTCCGCGATCGACAAAGCCCATGAATTGACTCGATCCTGTCATGATTAGTAGAACAAGAAACAAAATCCAAAAATAATGTTTCTATAACTACTAGGATGTGGTGGTAAAACGCTCACAAGAAAGCAAATATCAATGTCTTACAAGTTCTTACCATGCAGCAAAGCGGTGACAGGTAACCAGCGGTGTCAAGTAACTCTGAAGATTGTGTAAAGAGATTGCGGGGGAGCGTCACGTATACGGTGTAGAAATATGTGGAGCTGGGTTGGCTATATATGGTAGCAAAAGATTAGCAATAATCAATTCAAAGATGCAATGTTGAATAAACGCTCAACGACGGTACTGTGCTGGTCCTAGGCTAGACCGGACTAGAGACGCGAGCCTAGAACACTAATGAGGTCACGGCGTAGCACAACTAGCATCAATGAAGGATAATGAGTAGCTCTAGACAGCAAGATATAAGTGAAGAGCACAACGGCAGTAAAGATAATGATGAAAAACAACTGCCAAGCAGGATATACAACAACTCTCTCTCCAGTTTTCCTCTTGAAAAGTTTGAGCCAATTTTCTGATAACTTTTCTCAAAGAATGCTACTAACTCAAGCTTTCTAATGCAAAAAGAATCACTCAATTCCGAGTTGATATGAGGAGTCAAAAAATTCTAAAACTGATTTGAAAAACTGGAATAAGCTGTGTTCACGAACTTCGGAGGGCAAAAAGACCTATTTAGGAGCCGATTTTGAGGTGCCAAATATTGAACTAGCTTCTGCAACTATTTAGATGTGGCTCGTCTCTAGCTTTAATTTGAGTACTCATGAGCCAAAACGGACTTCGTATGAGGAAGTTATGCCTGTTTTACTGAACAGTGCACAAAACAGATTCCAATCCGAATTCAGCTACGAGATTGAGTCTAGATAGATCCGAACTTTGTTTTTTTTTCTTTTCTCTTTTTTTCTCACACTTTTTCCTTTTTCTTTCTCTCTTTTTTTCTCTGACTTTTTTTTACTTTTTTTCTCTCTTTTTTTCTCTTTTTTTCTCTTTTCCAAAACAAACTAGATAAGATGCAGATTGGATCAAGCGAAGATGTGAATGACCTCAACTATGATTATGACAATGAATAGTGCATAGCACGTGGTGGAAATTGATGGATGGTATGGTGGACAGTGGAAGGTATAATGATGCAGCGGCGGCGTGACTAATGTGAACAGAACTCGAAACTCTAAAGGAACTAGACACTAAGACCAGCAACTCGACACCATTTATGCAACCGATAATTCAATAATGCAAACAATAAAAAGAAAATTGCAAAGGCTTGGACTGGCTAGGACAAATGATGAATAGATCTAACTTTTCTGGTGGCCTTTTCTTGGACAATAGGTAAGAAAATAAATCGAATCTAGGGACAATTGGAAATTCTCACCGAGCAACCTGAAAACTGATACCACTTGATACCACTTGATAGAGGCGGGGGTGTCCCGATCTTTCGATGAGATGATAACTATCGATTTGGCGGAGACGACTTTGACGATCCGACTACAAACGTGCACGACGTTGCGCCTTAGCAATCGCTAAACCAACTCCGAGAGGTTATTGACCACTACTGGAGCACGATCAACCTGACCACGAAGGTCTATTCCTGCAAGAAATCGAAGAACAAGCAAGAATATGATAAAGCAATCTGAATATTGCGATTATATATGAAGTATTGATAATGGTGGGGATCCGTAAGCGGTCTTGGTCTGGTCGTTGGACACAAACGAAGTACACGAAGTTGCAATGGCTAACTTTTAACTAAACAAATCCCAAGGAAAAAGCTACTAGATGGATCTACTTATATAGGATCAAGGGGTGGCGGCCAAGGAGGTGGTAGGACGTCCCAAGGCAGCCTAAAACTAACCCTAGGTCGTACAAGGCCAATGGGCCCAAGCGGAGGTGACGTAACACCTTTGGACTTGTAGTTTGACTCGGATTCTGCTGCAGCATCAGATTGTTTCGTCCATAACTCAACGCTCCGGACGAATTTGAAGGTGAATCCAATTGGGTTGGAAGGTGCACGAAATCTATTTTCCAACAAAAAAGAATCACCCAATTTGGAGTCCGGATGAAAAAGTTATTGACGTTTTGAGTCAGGTATGTTTGTGCAGTCCGAATCTGAGTCCGTAACGTGAGAGACTTGGACTCTATCTTCTCTTGGTCCAAAAGTGACGTGAGAGGACTTTTTGAACAGCACCTAAACTTCTCCTTTTCCCTTATCTTCATATGTGTATTGTACAAATGTCCCATACACCTACAATTAGACAAAACACAAAAGTATGTGATGTATTTTTGTTCTGGATAACATAAATAGATTATTGAATAGTTTGCACTAGAAATCACCTGACAAATATGCATGTATGCAATATTTTTGGTCTTATCCAAGGTAGTCATGTCCTCATCAGGTGTCCCGTCTTTCGATGAGATGGTGGCTATCGTTTAGGATGAAGTCGACTATGACGATCCGACTACGAACGTGCGAGGACGTCGCGCCTTAGCAATCGCTAAACCAACTCCGAGAGGTTATTGACCACGCCGGAGCACGATCAACCTGACCACGAAGGTCTGTTTCCTGCAGGCAATCAAAGAACAAGCAAGAAACTAAGAATGCAATCTAGATATTGCGAATATAAGAGGAAAGCTTTATTGATCAAGGTGGGGTTCTGTGACGCCTTTGTCTGGTCGGTGAACACAAACGAAGTACGCAAAGTTGCAGCTATGGCGAACTTTTAATCTAAACAAAACCCAAAGTCTAAATGATGCCCTAAGGGTTGTATATATGGAGGAAGAGGAGGGAATTTCGTGGCCCTTGAGGGAGGGGTCCGAAACCAACCCTAACTCTTGTTTCCCCACACATACGGACTCTAAAAATAGCCTATACTTAAGTATTTCGAAATTACATGGGCCTGACCCAATAATAAGGTGACGCATCACCTAGAATAGCCTATGGACGAGTATTATGAAGTGGCATCTTGTATATTTCTTCCAAGGCTTCATGCACTCATTATGGGGGCCTCAAAGTCCTGAAATCATCACTTGTAACTCCGTTCTTGTTCCCCTCGCGCATGCCATCATCTCCATGCTTGGTCTTGCTCCAGTGTTCATCCCTCTTATCCATGACAGGCCCTTCATTTGTAAGCAAAACAAATGTATCCAATTTAGGCAGCATCATATTCTCATGAACATTAAAATCATTACCAAGAAACGAAAGTACCTGATAATTTAATTGGCGTGCGCGAGCTCTAATAATTGGTCCAGTATGTATAGCAGTAGGGGCTGTGGGTGTAACAATGGTATTGATGTCCTCATCACTCCTCCCTCTTCCCCTATATATAGAGGGGTTGATGGAGGGCAGCTGGACCCATCTATGCCATGGTGCTGCCCTCCCTATCCCTCGTAGCCCTCTACCTCTCCGTAGTGCTTAGTGAAGCTCTGCTGAGATTCCACCACCACGCCGTCATGCTGCCGAAGGACTCGAGCTACTACTTCACCATCGCTCGCTGGATCGAGGAGGTGAAGGCGTCATCAAGCTATACAAGTGTTGAACGCGGAGGTGCCGTTCGTTTGGCACTTCGATCGAGAGTTCGCGGGACATATCTTGATTGGATTGCGAATACGTTCGACTACATTAACCGCGTTTCTTAACGCTTCTGCTTAGCGATCTAGAAGGGTATGTAGATGCAATCTCTCCTCTCGTAGATGTTCATATCCTAGATTGATCTTGTGAGCGTAGGAAAATTTTTGTTTCCCATGCAACGTTCCCCAACTGTGGCATCATGAGATAGGTCTATGTGTAGATGACATCACGAGTAGAACACAAAGGAGTTTGTGGGCGTTGATATTCAGATTTCTTCCTTCCTTGGTCTTCTCTTGATTCGGTGGTATTTTGGGATGAGGCGGCCCGGACCAACTTTACATGTCCACGTACATCGGACCGGTTCCATCGACTGACATGTGACTTTGTTCGCATAAAGATGGCTGGCGGGTGTCTGTCTCTCCCACATTAGTTGAATCGGATTCGATAGAGGCGGTCCTTGTATAAGGTTAAATAGCAACTTGCATATCACCATTGTGGCTTTGCGTAGGTAAGAATCGTTCTTGCTAGATACCCATAGCAGCCATGTATAACATGTAACAACAATTAGAGGATGTCTAACTTGTTTTTGCAGGGTTTGTTATGATGATATGGCCAAAGACATGATGAAATATATTTGATGTATGATATGATCATGTTTGTAATAGTTTGTTGACTTACATGCCCATGCATACGGCAACCGGCAGGAGCCATATGGTTGTCTTTAATTATTGTATGACCTGCGTGTCAATCATTAAGCGTAGTGTAATGCTTTACTTTATCGCTAAGTAGTAGCAATAGTAGTAGAAGCATGGTTGGCGTGACAACCCCGATGGCGGCATGATGATGGAGATCATGATGATGGAGATCATGGTGTCATGCCGATGACGATGGAGATCATGCCGGTGCTTCGGAGATGGAGATCAAAAGCACAAGTTGATGGCCATATCATGTCACTTATGATTTGCATGTGATGTTAATCCTTTTATGCATCTTATTTTGCTTAGGACGAGGTCTTCACTCAATTACAAGGCTGATAATCTGAATCACTGCAGCTACTTGCCTCCAATTGAAGTCCTCAAACGGACATTTTCCTCAGCTGATGACAAGGGCAAGGCAACTGCTGTGATAGATGAAGGCATTCGTCCATTGGATGGTCAATTTCGCAAAGCTGCATCCTACTCCACCAATGATGACTCTGCCACACATGACTCTGCCGCCAATACATCAGCCAAGCAAAATCCTCAAGCCACAGCACCCAGTGTGATGACTGATCGTGAGTTACTCCTCAGTCTTCATCAGAACGTTGATCGCAATCATAAATGGGTCAAACGTCAGTTTGGTTCAACACACAATGCAGTGAAGAAAAACCAATACTACCTCCATGAAACCTTCAACCGCACCTGGGCTGTTCTTTCTAATGTCTACAGCGCAGAAGAACTGAAGACAATGGTCTCAAGGAAGAATTTGACTCGTCTGTACCTCCACCGAAGAAATTCAAGAAGGTCAAGGTTCCTTCCTTGGTGGCCAGCTCCTATTCTTCATCGCGCGACACTGATGAAAATGAAGACTTGGACAACACTGCGGCAGGCCCTACTACGACAACCGACCCCGACAACGCCGGGCGCCTTCATCAACCTGAAATTCTTGGGCGTTAGTCCTCGCCAACCCTTTTGGTCATTTGATGGCAAAGGGGGAGAAATGTGAGTTAGTCTTCAAGCGGGTCTACTATATGGGCATTTTTTGCTAAGTTACAACTCTCGTTTTTCTGAAACTTTATTGGATCGAGTTGTAATCTTAAACCCGATGGTGCTCTGATACTTTTGATGTGTTCCTCTGCATGCTTATTACTCATTATATGTTAATACACGCATGCTGAACTACATCAGTCACCATATTTCATCATGCATCTCAAATTCTTCATATTATATGTCAAATGCGTGTATGAATTACAAGATATAGGGGAGATCTCCATGATTCAACTCTTCAAATGTGCAATGCCTCAAAAGCAAAATTCCTCACTATGCACATCTTCGTGGGGAGTTCTTCTATATCTTGCAATCAAATTCCTCAATATCAGTATTTACACTTCATATGTTTATCCCGTTGAAAACTTAACCTATATTGTCATCAATCACCAAAAGGGGAGATTGTAAGTGCATCTAGTGCCCTTAGTGATTTTGGTGTATTGAAGACTTATAGGTTAAGGGACTAATGTGTTTATGAGTGTACACAGGTCTATAAGTCTATGAGGAGTTTGACATTTACAGAGAAAGTCGACCCTAAAAATGAAGTTCTTCGATGAAGACTTTGATATTCTAAAGACTTTCAAGACTTTGAAAGTGAAGAAATTGGTGTGACCTTGAAGACTTGGTATTCATTTGAGGAACATGAAGCGTGAAGACTTTTGTTTTGTAGTTTCGCTTTCTCTTTCTTGAGTCATAGGAAACACCGTCTTTATTAAAGGGGTCGAGGAAATACTAAGGAAAAATTTCCATGTGATGCTCAACTCAAAATCCTACACCTACCAATCCCTTCGAGTGAAGCCTTTGGAAATCTCATACAGCTCACCAATTTCTTCAATGACAGAGACGAAGTTCTTCCGGTCACGAGGAATTTTTTCTGACCGAGGAGTTAGGAATTCGCCAAAGGTCGGATTGCCTACACAAAGGAGGAACATGATAGCCCCGAGGAATTTGAGAGTCAAATTTTCGATCACGTTCTTCAAGGCCGCCACCTGTCCCAAAATATCTTATCCACCTAACGGTCATATCATTGAAGGGCATTTATGTCTTATCATGTCGGGCTGCTCCCTAGGCTATAAATAGCCGCCCCCTACAACCACTAGCTGGTCGGCTGCTCCGAGAGAACTTGACACTTGTCATTTGAGAGCAACCCATCCTGTGAGGACTTTGAGCAAAAATCATCGAGTGAGGAAAAACCCAAAAACCAACCCCCTACAAACCCCAAGTGATTGAGCATCACTGAAGAAATTGATCCTGCGTGGATCCGATGCTTGTTACCTTTGAAGACTGTGCTTCTTCCAGACGGTTAGGCGTCATGGTCTAGAGCATCCAAGAGGAATTGTGGATCGCCGAGTGACCAAGTCTGTGAAGGTTTGGAAGTCGCTCAAGTCTTACCACGAGTGATTGGACGAGGTCTGTGTGACCTTAGTTCAAGGAGAATACGGTGAGGACTTGGTGTCCTGAGCTGCGTGCTTTCGGCCCGGGTGTCCGGATCGTGTGTCCTCGAGTTTAAATACTCACCCGCTCCAACCAGACGTACAACCGAGACAGCAGCTTGAACTGGTCTACCAAATCATTGTCTTCACCAACCTAATCGGGTTCTATTTCCTCAACTCTTTCATTTCCTCATTACGTGTTGAGTGTTCGTTCATATCTGTGTTTGAAGACTTTGATCAAGACTTCCTCAATTTCCTCAGTTCAATTCTTTAGTCTGCTTTGTCTTCATCTTGTGCTATCCTGTGTTTACGCTTTACGTACTCTTTGATTGTCTTCATTTCATCATGATGACCATGCCCGCATTCTCTTGAGTACTTATTCCGCTGCAAGTAGTTCTGCACTTAGGAATTTCCTCAACGGAAAATTCCTCATTGAAGAATTCATAAAAATCGCCTATTCACCCCCCCTCTAGTCGATATAACGCACTTTCAATTGGTATCGAGCAAGGTACTCCTTGTTACGTGTGATTTTGGTTTAACCACCTGGAGTTTTAGTTATGTCGACCGCTGGTATGATCAAGGTCTCAGCTGGGTGTCCTACCTTTGATGGGACGGACTACCCCTACTGGAAAAACAAGATGCGAATGCATCTTGAGGCAATTGATAACGATCTCTAGTATGTTGTGGAAAATGGTGTTCCCTCTGTCTCACCCTCACTGAACGCTGCCGATGTGAAGAGATTCAAGTAACTCGATTCTCAAGCGAAGAATATCATATGTGGCCATCTGAGCAAAGGACAATATGGAAGAGTGAGTGCTTTGGAAACTGCTAAGCTCATCTGGGACAGGCTATCCAAAGTAAATGAAGGAGTCTCAACTCAGCGTGACTCTCGAGTTGATGTTCTTCAAAATCTCTTCAACCGCTTTAAAAGACTCGACAATGAAAATGTTCAACAAACCTTCAATTGCCTCACTGACATCTCAAATGAGCTTCAAGCACTTGGTGCCACTGACATCACCGACCATGAGGTGGTGAAGAAATTGTTGAGATCGCTTGATTCCTCATTTGATACTCCGCACCGATGATACAAGAGCGTCTTGACTACAAGTCACTTGATACAATTGATATCCTCGAGAGGCTAAATACTCATGAGTTCCACTTGCTAAAAGAGAGATCTCTATGGTTCTAGCTATGGAAAATCACGTGCCTCAAGGCCAAGGTTGTGTCTGAATCTGATTGTGAAGACTCGGTAGTAGCCTTGGAGATCCTGAAGAATTGAGCCAGGAGCTAGCACTTTGCTCGTGAAGAAATTCCAAGTTCTCAAGGCGTGGTCATTTTGGAAAATCCTCAAGGAGCAAAGATTCCTCATCCAAAGTGACTATAAGAGAAGACTATGCCACAAATGCAAGAAACCTGGTCACTACATTCAAGATTGTCCTCGATTGGGAAAAGGAATTAAAGAAGAAGAAATACAAGGATTACAGTTATGATGACGCTAAGAAGAAGAAGAAATCGTCGAAATCTTCATCATCAAAATCCTCAAAGTCTTCTTCTCACAAGAAGAGCAGCTCCAAGAAGGCTCGGGCATTCATTGTCAAGGAAATGGACTCAAGCTGAATCGAGGAACATGAGGAAGATGAGGCATCGGAAGAATCCGAGTCCGTGTGGCGAGTTTGGCTCTCGCTCATCGCTTTCGTCAAGTCCATCTTCTACTCAAGGAAATGACCTCACCAACAAAGCTGATGAAGATAGTGATGACTATGCTCCCACCTATTGCTTCATGGCAAAGGGTGCCAAGGTACTCAAATATACCTCCTCTGAATCTAGTGAAAATGAATCTGATGAAGATCTCAAGCCCAACTACTCAAAACTTGCTAAGATTGCTGTAAAACAACAATGGACTTTTGAAAAGGTTCAAAACATGCTAGACAAAAGTGATGATATGTTGGGTGAAGAAATGGATCGCACTAAAGCCCTGACTGAAAATCTTCAGAGACTTAAGTCTAGGTTTGACAGCCTTCAAGGTCATCATAACACTCTCTTGTCTGATCATGAGAAACTTTCTTATGAATTTCTTCAAAGAAAGAAAAATCTTGAGAAGCTAAGAGTGAGTTATGAAGATCTTCGAAGGAGCGTGATTCATTGCTAGCTCAACAAATCAGCGCTTCTCAGGAAGAATTTGTTCCTCCATGCTTAAAGTGCATTGAACGTGAATCTACTAATTCTTCACCTGAATGTTCAAATGCTTCAACTGTTACAAATTCTTCACCTGCCTTTGCTATCACTAATTCCTCATCTGAGGACATTGCTAGTATCACCGACGATGCAGGTTGAAGGAATTGTACATGACAGCATGTACAAAAGCCTCAAAGGGCATCAGACTCTTTGTGATGTGCTTAAAAAGCAGATCCTCAACATGAATCCTAGGAAAGAGGGTATTGCCTTTGAGAGGAAACTCAATGCTGATGGAACATATTGGAAGCCTGAGCAGTACCCCAAAACCTCATGGGTTGCTGCAAAGGGACCTCCAGTTGATCCATCTAACTTATCTGGCTTTACATGTGAATCTCCTCATTCTTCCGATGAGTCATTTGACTCAACTATAAACTGTTCAAAAATCGAATGGTGAAGTATTTGCTAGATATGTTGGCACTAATCGCGAGGAACGGTTCCCCTATGAAGAAAATCTAGGTTCCCAAGAAGTGCCTTGAAAGTCTTCAGGTGAATGTCCTCATGACACCACCTGTGAAGAATAGGAACCCCAGATCAAACTCTTCATATGGACCAAATTCTGCATATGGATCCAAGTCCTCATACGGACCAAATTTCTCACATGGATCAAAGTCCTCATATGATTATCATCGTGCTAACAACTCTATTTCGCAGGGTAGAGCTAAGGGCTATGAATATGTGCATTATTCTTCAAACCAATATGTTCATAAGTCCTCGAAGAATTTCTCTACTTATTCATATGCTTACCCTAACCCCTCTTATGTGAAACGAAATAGATTGGCCTCTATGCCACCATTCTCATATGGAGCTCGCAGAGTGATGAACTCTTTGCCACCCCTTCAGATGTGGGTGGTGAAGAAAAAGAACTAATCTCTTCTGCAGGGTCAGGTCTCCAGATGTGCTTTAACATCTGAAGAATTTGCTGGGGGCCTGACAAAAATGCCTGAAAGGACGTAGGCTAATCATGAAGAAATGAACTTTCATTTCACACGTCCTCATATTGCTATATCTGTTTTACTGCTTGATGAAATTCATCTGATGAATTTGATATCATATTCTTCACTGATGAAGTATATGATTTCGTAAGTTGCACTAATTCATCTGCAGGATGATCAACCCAAAGCCAATGAGTGGGTCCTCGATAGTGGATGTACAAATCACATGACTGGTGACAAGAATCTATTGATGGATGCTCCCTTATCACCGTCACATCTGAAGCATATCATCTTTGCTGACAAAGGAAAAAGTCAGTCTTCGAAGGCTTTAGGAGAGGAGACTTGTATATTGTTGATTTCTCTACAGGACCACAACCAGCCGTGTGTCTACTTGCAAAAGCTTCAGAAGGCTGGCTATGGCATCGACGACTTGGTCACGCAGGCATGAGGAATTTGCACACGCTAGCGAAGAAGAAGCATGTCATTGGCATTGAGAATGTCAAATTCCTCAAGGATCACTTGTGTGGAGCCTCTGAAGCTGGAAAAATGACCAAGGCCAAGCATCCAAATGAAGACTATCATGACCACTACTCGTCCATTCGAATTGCTTCACATGGACCTCTTTGGTCCTAATCATTACTCAGCAGTCACTAATGATGCATCTCTATATGGCTTTGTTATCGTTGATGATTACTCTCATTACACATGGGTACACATTGTTACTTACAAACATGAAGTGCAGGAAGTCTTCAAACGATTTTCCTCGAGGGCTTCAACCAACTTTGGTGTGAAGATCGGGCACATCAGAGTGACAATGGAACTGAGTTCAAGAATTCGGTCTTGATGACTATCTTGATGAACTTGGTATTACTCATGAGTTATCTGCTCCCTATACTCCTCGGCAAAATGGCGTCGTGGAGCGCAAGAACATAACTCTTGTTGAGATGGCTCGCACTATGCTTGATGAATACAAAAGCATATAAATGCTTTTTGGATTGATGCAATTGATACCATGTGCCACATCATCAACAGAGTATATCTTCACAAATTCTTCAGGAAGACTGCCTATGAACTCCTCACTGACAAGAAACCCAATGTGAGTTATTTCAAAGTCTTCGGTGCTAAATGCTGGATTAGAGATCCTCATCACAATGCTAAATTTGCACCGAAAGCACATGAAGGTTTTATGCTTGGTAACGGAAAGGACTCACACACTTACAGAGTCTTCAACATCGCTCTTCACAAGATTGTTGAAACTGTAGATGTGCGGTTTGATGAAACTAATGGCTCGCAAAGAGAGAACCTACCTTCTGTGATAGATGAACCAGCACCAGAGGAATCTATCAAGTTCAAGGCTACTGAGGATGTAATTCCTACTGAAGAATCTGCTGAAGAATTCAGTCCAGAACGCGAAGAACGTCGAGCTGATGCACCTGAAGATAATGCTGAAGAAAATGGTGCTGAAGGAAATGTTGATCAAATTCCTCGACGACAACCAGCTCATCCTCGCGTTGCGAAAGAAGTGCAAGTTGACAAGATCATCAATGACATTGAAGCGCCAGGTCCTCTCACACGCTCAAAAGCTTCACATTTATCTAACTTTTGTGGGCACTATGCTTTTATCTCTATCACAGAGCCCACTAAGGTAGATGAAGCATTTCTGGAGCCTGAGTGGATTCAGGCAATGCAAGAAGAATTACATCAGTTCAAGCTCAACAATGTCTAGGAACTGGTCAAACGTCCAGATCCTCGCAAGCATAATATCATTGGCACAAAGTGGATCTACCGCAACAAGCAAGATGAAAATGGCCTTGTGGTGAGGAATAAGGCACGACTTGTAGCTCAAGGCTACACACATGTTGAAGGAATTGATTTCGATGAAACTTTTGCAGCTGTTGCTAGACTTGAGGCTATTCGCGTATTACTTGCTTATGCTAACCATCATAATATCACTTTATATCAAATGGATGTAAAAAGTGCATTCCTCAATGGTAAGCTTGAGGAAGAAGTATATGTTGCTCAACCCCCAGGTTTTGAAGATCCAAAGAATCCCGACAAAGTCTTCAGACTCAACAAGGCCCTCTATGGCCTCAAACAGGCCCCACGGGCGTGGTATGATACATTAAAGGATTCTTCGTGAAGAATGGCTTCACACCCGGTTCACTCGACCCTACTCTCTTTACTAAATCATATGATGGTGAACTGTTTGTGTGCCAAATATATGTTTATGATATTATCTTTGGCTGTACTGACCAACGTTATAGTGATGAATTTGCCTATATGATGAGTGAAGAATATCAAATGTCTATGATGGGAGAATTGAAATTCTTCTTAGGTCTTCAAATTAAATCAACAACACAATGGCATATTCATATCTCAGAGAAATACCTCAAAGATGTTACGAAGAAATTGGCATGCAAGATTGCAAAGGCGTCAAAATTCCTATGCCCACAAATGGCCATCTATGCACTGATGAAAATGGTATTGACTTCGATCACAAGGTATACCGCTCCATGATTGGTTCTCTATTGTACTTATGTGATGCGGAGCATCCGACGATCATCCCCATGTACACTCGAGCCTACGCCATTGGACCTAAGGTGAATTCGCTCCTTTCCGAATCTTCCCTTTCCGCATGTAAGACATGGATGCTACTTCAGGCGCGGACCTTGTGCATACTCAGGTACCCCCGAGGAGATCATGGAGAGCCCAAGGACCAAGGCCAAGCGTGCGCGGAAGCGAGGGAAGGAGAAGGAAGAAGAGCCAGCTGCTACAGCGGCCGGACATCCGGCCCCAGCCCGGACATCCGGCCCCAGCCCGGACATCCGGCCCTTGCCCCGGACATCCGGCCCTTGCCCCGGACATCCGGTTCTTCCGGACGCCCCGGATATCCGGCCCCTTCGCCCGGAAATCCGGCCCCTCCATCACCGAATGCGTCTGGAAGACCCAGGCCAGCCCGGACATCCGGCCCCCAGCCCGGACATCCGGCGCCTCCTGAAGCCCCGGACATCCGGCCGACGCCGGACATCCGGCTCCGCTGTCACAAGACAAAGAAAGGCCGAGACCCATGTACCTCTTCGCCCCTAGACTATATATACTCCATCCCCTTCCTCTTTCTAGGGTTAGCTTAGGTTTAGCTCATGTTTGTGTCAGAGCCTTGCTCATCCACTTGGTTACTTCTCCTCGGAGCTCAGGACCTCTTCGGAGAAGATCCCCCAAGCGGATTCAAGACCCGCTTCTAGGGTGGACCCCATCAAGACCTCCTCTCGGAGAAGAACGGCTACTCGTGTATCCTTACCTTTGTTGATCTTGAATCTTGTGCCACTCTATGTGATCGGTGATCTAGCATTTGTGTGACCGATTCCTTGTTGGTTGAGTGTTTTCCCTCGTTCCTCCATGTGTTTCCCTCTTGTTCTTCCGCGTGTTCTTCGTAATCCACCGTAGGATCCGCTCCAACGTGAAAGATCATCCACGTAGGGTTCCACCCTACATCATCTTGGTATCATGAGCCACGTTGATCACGTTTTTGGAGCCCCTACCCCGTGTTTTCTAGCTTGATTTTGTTGATTTCGTCCTAAATCCGAAAATCCCCACCAAAAATAGCCCCAATTTTTTTTTTTGTGATTTGTTAGTTTTGATGATGTTTTGTTGATTTGATCCATGGATTTGCTTGGTTTCGAGTGGATCTAGCATTTCCCCAAGTTTCCCCACTTCCCATCCACGAAATCTCTCCAATTTTGACCTTGAAATCATCAATTTCCACCCCCAATTCGAAAATTTCCGCCCCAAACGAGATCTGGATTCGTCGGGCCGGACATCCGGGCCATCCGGCCGGACATCTCGGCCCCAAGCCGGACATCCGGGCCCTGGAGCACCAAAGCTGCTCGGTTCTGGACAGACACCCCCGGAAATCAGGGCTCCACCCCGGACATCCGGCCCATGTACATTTCAGCTTTCCCGTTTCACCGTTTCGGCCATAACTAATTCATCCGGAGTCCGATTTTGACGTTCTTTAGCTCGTTTTGAAGCTATTGACATCCCACATCCCACAAAAATACCACCAACATCATTTGACTCCTTCAAATTTTCCAAAATTTGGCAAGTTTGCCTAGGCCTTCCACCACATCCTCCGCATAACCACCACCGACTTCCGCAACCTAACCAATTTTGTTCCCCTTTGCATTTGAGGTTGTTTGAGTTGTGATTCGAGTCTCCTAAGGTGTTTAGGCTACTTAGGGACGGTTGCATCCTCATCAACAAACAACCCCACCATAACTTCCGGTTAGGCTTGCCCACCATACACTTCAACGACCTCAACTTAACCCAATAGTTGTTTGAGCTTGTTTGAGTTGTGGCTTGTGTCTCCTAAGGTGTTTCGGCTACTTAGGGATGAGTCTCCATCATCTTGGTATCTACATCAAGAACACCGCTACTCATCATCGCCGGACGGTAACCTCCATATCATCTTGGTATCGTGGTATCCCTCCATTGTATATTCCCTTGCTATTGCATTGTTAACCCCTAGCCTTACTTTTGCGTTACTTGCCTATCGAGACTAGCCATTTGAGTATTGCCGCAACGTTACTTGTGCACATTAGTGATCATACTTCCCATAGCATATATACCATATCATTGTGGTGCATATATTGGTATCATATCTTGTGTCACAAGTTTGTTCCGCATACACACAATTGCTATCTTGGTTTGTGCATTGTGCAAAGTGGCCATAGAAAAAAAAGCTTTTAAGCAAAGAAAGAGAGCAAAGAAGCTTGTAAGCAAGTGTCATAGCATCATACCACATTGCATATAAGATTGTCATATCCGATCATCTTGGATCATCTTGAGAGAAACACCGAACCATACATACATAGCATACTTGGGATAGAAGTTTATCCATTTTGCATCTTATAGGTTGTGCACAAGTGTCGATCCGCCTATTGAGCAATCGTGCTAGCGTCTCTCTTGAGTTGTGCAACACGGCGTTTTCGTGGATTCCACATTTTGTGCTCATTCCTTGGTTGCACGACCCCATTTATCTATCCGTGTGTGTGTTCCGTGTGCCATTCTTTGCTATTGGTCCATTTGTTTCACTTGTGAATTTGTGAATCTCTTTCAACATTATTGACTCTTGCTAACATTTTGCATTAAATTTTTGTGCCACTATCCTCACCGAGCTCCTCCATAAGCTTTACTTGTGTAGGTGTGAGAACCGACAAGGATTGGTACCAATAGTGCTATTTCATTGTCCGCATTTGAGTGAACTTGATTCATTGTCAACATCGGTCAAGGTACATTGGTATAAGTTCTTCTCTTTCTCCCACTCATATTTGCTCGATCTTGTGATGGATAGGCAAGGCATTTTATCTCCGATCTACAACAACAACAACGGCGTGAACAACTACATCACCAAAGCATCTATCTTCGATCTACAACGACAAGTGCAAGGCACACAATCAAGATTGCGAGAGCGCATCGAGAACATCTCCATCGACATTCATCACTCCGAAGCAAGGAGAAGGGACTACTTGACAAGAAACTTGCCGCACATAAAGAGGAGAAAGATGCAAGGATGGAGGAGATTAGAGCCTTGATCAAGTCTACTTCCCCTTCATCATCTTCAAGACGGCGACGTTCAAGCCACAAGTCTTCGGAGCGCCCAAGCGATGCAAGCGCAAGTCGTCCACATCTCCATGGCGACCACCACCACATTCGTGATCCTCATCGTCATGAAGGGCAAGTCACCTCCAAGCATCATGTGCACGACGACGACGAACAACATCTACTACGAGCTCAAGCACGACAACGACATCATCATCATGAAGATGCTCCACAAGTGCAAAGGCACAAGTCCCAACAAGCCCTACTTCACGCCAAGTCGAAGCTTCATAAGCACAAGAGAAGACCGCGAGGCGACCACCACCAAGGCGGCGCTACGGCTACATCAACCACTTCGCATCTTCGCCAAGTGTTCTCAAGGCATCTTCGCCTTTGGATGTACGGCATCTTCGCCTACTTCCCACGTGCGCCTACATCGACTTCATCAAGTCCAAGGCGACCACCCTCGGCGAGGGCGACACTTCCATCTTCGGAAGCCCCTCAAGGGAGATGGCCGAGCATGGGAAACTCCCTTCGTCATGGAGACGAGCTATGAGGTGCCATATCATATGGGCCTCCAACACCAAGACGGTGACAAGGCAGTCGAGCAAGGGCCGTCCCCTTCGACCACGGGCGACGAGCGCCAACCTCTTCAACAACATGAAGACGACGCCCACATTGGACTCATACTCCGAGTCAAGCTACGCGACCCGCGCATGGAGACATTTGCACCTACATCTCTCCGGCACCCACATATGTCGAGATGCCCCAATTGCCATGTGAGGAGAGCCACCACCCCATGAGTGACATGAGTGACTCCACCATACATGACATTGAGAGCATTTCCTATGAGAAGATGAGTGTGACCATCACTAGCCCCACACATGAGAGCATGCCACACATCTTATGTGAGGTTGAGCGCCATTTGAGTGACTCCACCAACCATATGAGTGAGAGCATCCTTGAAGGAGTGAGTGAGCCACAACACTTAGTGAGTGAGGTAGTTGAGACGGCATGTGAGGCCACTATGATTTCTAACGACTTAACCTCTACTCCTAGTGTGTTTTCTTCTTTGGTGCTAGGTCTCCTACATGACGACATGCCTATCCTCGACGAGTCCATCCCTACATCCGAGGGCAGCGATGGCCATGGTGGATGATGATGCACCCCACATGGTTCCATCAAGATGAAGATGACAACGAGACGATCTTCAACACCTCACCTACAACTCATGAGCGACCTTCCAAAGGTAACATAGGTGATGGTGCTTCTCTCGTACCACTAGTGGACTCTCTTACCATCGATTGTTCCCGGGATGTTGACCCACCTATCACCATGCTTCATGCTAGTGAAACTTCTTCATGCTTTGACTTACCTATTTATGATGAATATGATGATGAGCATGTTGAGTTGCCTAGTTGTGATGTTATGCTCTATAGGATATCATGTGAAAATTCCTTTGGTCACATCATATTTGACAATCCATTGAACTTGTCATATGCTATGAATGAGATCTCCCATATTGCATCTTCACAATCTCAACATAGTAACTATGCATGCCCCATTAAAATAAATCCCATTTGCACTAATGGCATAGATGACGAGATGATGGTCATTGGCTTTTGCTTCTCTTGTGATGATATTGCCAAGCTTCCTTTACATGATTTGCGCAATTCGTCTACTATTCCATGCCATGATTACATTGTTCCAAATATGCATTGTTTTGGATGTTGTCAATATTCTCCACGTGATGTTTCTACTCTTGCTCATGAGGAGACCCCCATAGTTTCCTCATACATATTAGGAGATTTTGATGCATTTCATACTTTGCATGATTCCCATAATTGCTTGCACCTTATGCATTCCATGGATAACAATGCTCTAGATATTTCTCATGATGCATTACACAATTTGAGTCTCCATTATGCTATACATAACAACAAATCTATCATGATGGATGGCATGTTTCTATATCACGCATCTCATTTATTTGAGCATTGGATATTTTGTGCTAACCGACACATGCATGTGCGCATCATGATGGATGATGTGTACATCTACCACGCACACACAATTTTTCCTTTGTCTTTGTTTTGTGTAGGTACGCACGTATACTCGTCAACATCTCAATCCCAAGAGTTGACGAAACGAGCTCTTGAGAGCAACGATGCTTTGGGATCCCGTGGCCTATCCTTACCACCGTTCCCTTCGCGCAACGACTACGCGCATCTCTTCTACTTGGCTCTCACACGGCTATGGGATATTTACCACTTGCCACCTTATGCTCATTTTACCGTGTTCACTTTGCATGTTATGCTTGCTTCTATGCCTTTGCCATGCACTTGTGACCCTTGCTTGCATCTACCCATGATTCACCATTATGCTACTCCTATGTGTATTTGCATGCTTGGTGGAGATCCTAGTAGCTATTGTCATGATTTCTTTGTGCCCCACGCTATTGATGCTTGTTGTGTTGGGAGAGTCATGATGCCCCATTGCTATTTACACATGGCCTCTCGCCAATACATTCATGCCATTCTACTCATATCTTGCTTTCATGCTTGTGCTATGTCATGTGCATTATTCATGCCCACTATTTGCACACACGACATGCTTGTCATGATTCCTTCTAGTACGTTGCATCTTCGCACTACTAGCTTGCTTGACTTGATCTCTATGGTTGCTTGCTATGTTGCATCACCCATGTTCCACTATTACTTGCTTTCTTGGGTTGATGACATATATGCTCATGCCTCTCACATGATATATCTTGATCATTGTCTCTTGTGTCCATTAGTTGCCTCTCTCATATCCACTTGTATTGAGTGCAACCATACTATGCTTATTGATCTTGGAGACTTTGACACTTTACTTGTGATGCATGCTTGTTTGATTGAGCCTCTTGTATTTGGATGTTCTTACATCATATGCCTCCATACTTTGAAATGCTCCCTTGTACTTTCTTATGATGAGCATGATGCATACACTTGTTCGGTATCTTACCACACGAATGATAGGTTTTACACTTCCGCTAACCTCATTTGTTTTTCCGAGTGTTTGTCATGTTCTTTCATTTTGAAGGATTCACAAGGCATTACCGTCATGAGACATATTGGTTATGTGAAGGCATACATGATGTGCAACTCCAACATCTTCCTAACATTCATAAGGTGAACTCCTTCCCTTTGAGCCATCCTCAAATACGCATATTGGATGGGTCACTCTTTCATTGTTGTTTCCTTTTTGTTGTCTACATGATACATCTCACGGACGGAGGAGCGACATTGGATATTGGCTCTATGGACCTTTACATTGAGGAGCCCTTGGACTTGGATGCACCTTCGGAATTCCACTCTTGCCACGACTTCGAGCATTGGTACACCAACACCTCCATATTTGTTGATTGTGCTCATACATGTCATGCTCGATGGACATATCATACTCACCACAAGTTTGCACCCCATGCATGGATTGACACACATTATGATTGCCTTGTTGCATCTTGTATTCCCATGTCATCCATGATATATGAGCTTGTTCACTTCCTTAGCAAATTTGTTGTGATCTTCCTTGATGGCATATTCATACATCATGATCATATTGCCCATCATCAATTGCATGATAACATACACATGTTGAGCATCCATTGCCATATTCATGCTATTGATAAACCGTCTCACTATGACATCATTTTGCACCGTGGTTGCATTGATCATATCTACAACACATTTGTGTGCACAATGAATGCTTTACATGTCATTTTACATCATTTGGATAAGCATCTCATGCCTTGTCATGAACAATTCCTTTGGACGGACTCATTCTTACATGATGGACACTTTGTGTGCGCTAACCATTGTATTTCCGAGTGTCGTTTGTGTTTGCTCTCTTTGCATGTCTACCATCCCGACGACACCTTGGAGTACTTGGATTGCGCAATGTCTTCCACTTCGTCCTACTACAAGTCCATCCACGACGACCGTTTCCATGGTGATGAGGATTTCGATCCAAGGTCGGATCTTTCCCAAGGGAGGGGAGATGATGCGGAGCATCCGACGATCATCCCCATGTACACTCGAGCCTACGCCATTGGACCTAAGGTGAATTCGCTCCTTTCCGAATCTTCCCTTTCCACATGTAAGACATGGATGCTACTTCAAGCGCGGACCTTGTGCATACTCAGGTACACCCAAGGAGATCATGGAGAGCCCAAGGACCAAGGCCAAGCGTGCGCGGAAGCGAGGGAAGGAGAAGGAAGAAGAGCCAGCTGCTACAGCGGCCGGACATCCGGCCCTTGCCCCGGACATCCGGCTCTTCCGGAAGCCCCGGATATCCGGCCCCTTCGCCCGGAAATCCGGCCCCTCCATCACCGAATGCGTCTGGAAGACCCAGGCCAGCCCGGACATCCGGCGCCTCCTGAAGCCGGACATCCGGGCCGACGCCGGACATCCGGCTCCGCTGTCTGCGCCTGATAAAGGGCGAGACCCATGTACCTCTTCGCCCCTAGACTATATATACTCCATCCCTTCCTCTTTCTAGGGTTAGCTTAGGTTTAGCTCATGTTTGTGTCGAGCCTTGCTCATCCACTTGGTTAATTCTCCTCGGAGCTCGGGACCTCTTGGAGAAGATCCCCAAGCGGATTCAAGACCCCTTCTAGGGTGGACCCCATCAAGACCTCCTCTCGGAGAAGAACGGCTACTCGTGTATCCTTACCTTTGTTGATCTTGAATCTTGTGCCACTCTATGTGATCGGTGATCTAGCATTTGTGTGACCGATTCCTTGTTGGTTGAGTGTTTTCCCTCGTTCCTCCACGTGTTTCCCTCTTGTTCTTCCGCGTGTTCTTCGTAATCCACCGTAGGATCCGCTCCAACGTGAAAGATCATCCACGTAGGGTTCCACCCTACATCATTATGTGCATTTAGGCCAGATATAATGCTTAGTGTTTGCATGTGTGCCCGATTTCAAGCTACACCGAAGGAATCACACCATAAGGCTGTGAAGCATATTCTTCGATATCTAGCTCACACACCAACACTAGGATTATGGTACCCCAAGGGCTCTACGTTTGATCTCATTGGATATTATGACTCTGACTATGCTGGTGTGGTCCTCGAAGAAACAGAATCACGTATCGCTTTCTCATCGGAAGCCGAGTACATTGCTCAGGCTCTTGTTGTGCTCAATTGCGTGGATGAAGCAAACTCTCAAGGACTACGGCATCAACGTGAAGAATGTGCCTCTCTCTGTGACAATGAGAGTGCCATCAAGATTGCTCACAACCCAGTTCACTTTCGAAGACAAAGCACATTCAGATTCGTCATCATTTTCTTCGTGATCATGTGTTGAAGGCGACATCTCCATCGAGCATGTGAAGACTAAAGAACAGCTAGCCGATATCTTCACAAAGCCCTTGGATGAGAAGAGATTTAGCAAGTTGCGGGGTGAGCTAAATATCTTAGAATCTTGAATGTTCTTTGAAAAGGACACACATCCTGACACTTATGCAAAATTGATGACTTAGATGTGAAACACATGAAGAAACGTTTTTCTTCAATCAATGAAGAATAACACTCTAAGTGTGAAGAAATTAATGAAGAATTTGATTCTCAAAACCCTATGACAATTATGCAGCGGTGTCTGAAATCATCATTCTTATACGGTGGGTCACGCCACCACCAAAATTGAAAATCTTCAATTTGAGTTTTTCCTCGATTTGAAATTCTTGAGTTTTCAAATTCTTCAACTTTGCAAAATCTTCACTGTTTCCGATGTCTTTCTTCTTCATTGACTATATATATATATATATATATATATATATATATATATATATATATATATATATATATATATATATATATATATATATATATATATATATATATATATATGGGTTTATGTCCTCTACAACATTCACTTATGGCTATTTCTTCAAGTTGCTTTTTACGCTAAGTGAATGTGATCGGACCCTTCCCCTCTATGCTATACTCAACCCAAGCTATTCACAAATTCTTCATGTGCGTTCTATTTGAAACTCGTTCAAAATCTTCATTGTGTCCTTGTCAGCTGAAGAAATTGTGAACGGAACTTTTAACTTATCTTATCCAAATTTTCGGCTTTGCCGCTCAAACCGTTCCACATCCCACGATAAACTTATCTATTCACCCACGATCTAACACAATCTCCACTTTTCAGTACGTGGGTGACACATGTCAAGCGAATGAGAAGGGCCAGGCACGTTAGGTCCAAAATCTTGAGCGACGGTTTTTCACCGTGGCTATATATACCCCCTCTCCCCTTCCTCACTTCCTTTACTCCGCTCGACCGCCCTCTCTCTCGCTTGAGCTTCTCAAACCCTAGCGCCGTCGCTACTCCATCGTCGCCGGTGAGGAAGAGCTTCACTGCCTCGACCTCGTCGCCGTCGTACTCGCGCCGACCGCGGAAATCTTCACTCCGCCGCCACCGTAGCTGTCTTCCTCCACCGAGTTAGGGCGTGGGAGATCTGAACTGACGAACTTCTAATCTACACTTCTCAGTTCGTCGTGTTCTTGATTCGGAGTAATTAAAAGTTACTTTTATTACTCGCTTTGATTCTCAAACCTTCCTGAAAATCTTCAAAGGTGTTTATTCTTCAAATCTTCACACATATGAACACCTCAAACGAAATATGCTCTTGATTCGTTTCTCTAAGCAATGATTTTTCTTCAAGATTCCTCAATTGTGTGGGTCCTCGATCTATACAACTCGAACCTAAGACAAAGATCGCTTAGTGAAATTCTTCAAGGCTCATCTGGTCAAATTCCTCAAACTAGTTCTTTTTGAAAAACCTTACGAGAGCATATGACCTCTCCAAATTCCTCGCAACTATACTCTGTTCACATGTACTCATGTCCATTTGCTGAATCACTAGGTTCTCATCAACTTAACTCATTTGCAGCGTTCCTCGAAGAAAAGTTGCATACTTCTTGAAGAATTCGATTGTTCAAATTCCTCGGTGAAGAATATGGCGAAGGAAAGAAGCCACGAGAAAGGAGGAAAGAGGCCTGAGGTCATGACTGCTTTCGAGATACACGAGGACATATCTGCTGACTATTGCAAACCTGATGAAGCCAAGTTTGGCAAGGAAAACAAAAATCAGCGCAAGGTGCGCATTCAGAGGATTGAAAGGAGATGGGCAAGGGAATGGAGGGAGTACAGATATGTTACTCCAAAGTACATGAAGAAATTTGCACTGAATCTCCATGCCCAAGAGCTCCATTGGCACCTGGTCAAGAAGCTGACCCCACCAGCATCAAGTGTGGTGAGGACTTTCCTGAAGAATGGGCCAAGCGCCAAGCCAAGTTGGCGAGACAAGCCAAGGAAGCAGTGAGGAAATTCAATGAAGACTCTACTACTGCTGCTGCCACTAAGGCCCCTGTTCAGCCCAGAAGATCAATGGCAAAGAAGCCAGCGCACAAGCCAAGTGCTTCACCAACAGTGCCCTCACGGCCAAAATCCTCAGCAATGCCCTCATGGCCAGAATCTTCAATGCCCTCACGGCCAGTTCCTCATGCTGCTCCTGCTCCTCCCAAATCCTCAGCTCCTACAAAGTCCTCAGTAGCTCCTACAAAGTCCTTAGCACCTGTGCATCTGGCCACGTGCCAAAGGACTGCAGGCATCTCCATTGCCTCTGGTGTCTCAACAAGTTCCTCAGCTGCACCAATTTCTTCATCAGGCCCCACTCTGCTGAAGAAAAAGGCAACTGCTGGACGAGGTCCTCGGCCAAGTCCGAAGAAGAAACAGGTCGCCTTCCAAGTGCCATCTGATGATGAAGCTGATGATGACGAACTTGCAGAAATCATCAGAGACCGACAAGAAAGGGCCGCTAGAGCCAAAGGCACACATGTGCCACTGCTTTTGGATTCTAAGATGATCCTTGAGTACATTGATCTCTGGCACAAGGATCCAGACACGCCCATGCCTGACTTTCATTTGACTCCTGGACAAAGTCACATGCTGACCCATTTCATCTCTGAAGAGAAATGGAAGTTTGAAAAGGCTAGGAAGATCAAGAAAGCTCAATTCAGGAAAGAGAAGTTCCTGAGAAAAAACGTTGTCAGAATGACACCTGAGGAACTCCTCAAGATCCAGACTGAAATCCAAACCCTCAGCAAAGACTTTGATGCTTATTATGCTGATTGGAAAGGAGCCAAAGTCAGATTTGTCAACCTAACGAAGTTCACAAATGTTGCAGCCCCAACGCAACAAGAAATTCCTCAGGCTGGAGCCTCTGCTCAACTATTTGAACATGTCTACGGCCCGATGATTTTCAACTGCAGAAGACAATGCTACTTCGGCTGATGACTCCATTCCATTGAAGAAATTTCCGGGGCATCCACTAGTGGTGCGCTGAAGAAGCGAAGAAGTCGAGAACGCGGCATCGATTGCGCTGAGGAAATTCAACGATTCCTCGGCTCCTCCGCGCCTACACCAACTCCAATCCTTCCATCTACATCTGATGTGAAGAAGAACAAGGCTGCAGAGCGAGCTGCAGTGAAGAAAAGGAAAGCATCAGCTGCTTCAAATTCTTCAGCCCCGAAGAAAATGAAGCCTATGACAAGCTCTGAAGAAACTCATCCCAGCTCATCCGTGCATGAAGAAATTCCAGCCACTAGTGCTGAAGAACCTACTGCTGCTGATCCTATGAACACGCAGACTGCATATGAAGAGGAACCAGAAAATCCTCAGCCTGAAGAACCTGAGATTGCGACTCCTGAGGTCGTGATGCAACTCACTGACACTCCACTACCAAAGCCAAAGAATCCATTCTCAATGAAGCAAAAGTTCAAGGCTGAAGATTTCTTCGGCGAGCATGTATTCTTCACTGACTACAACCCATATGACTCTGCTCGCATAAGGAAGAGGCGTTTCTGGACTGCTAGTCAAGCCAACTTCTATTCCTCTGTGCTATTCAACAAAGACAAAGTCTTCGATCATGCACATATTCCTCATGTGGACATGGAATCTCTGCCAGGCTTCGAGCCAGTCCTTAGTGTTCTTCATGATGCAGGATTGTTGAATTTCTGCACTAACATCTGTGATTGGAATGAAGAACTCATTCTTCAATTCTATGCGACGCTGCACATCACCGGAGATTCTGAAGATGTGAACTCATGGGTATTGGACTGGATGATGAAAATACTCACTACAAGGCACCAAAGAATCGAATTGCTTCGTGCCCTCCCACTCGATCCTCCCTTGATGGTGCTCGTTGCATCTACAACGAACCTCAGCTTTCAAATCATTACATGCAAGTCTTGATGAAACCTTTGAAGCCGGGGCGGGCACCTCGAACCAAATTCTTCGTCAAGGAATTATCAGATGTGCCTCGGACTGTCTATCGCATTCTGACGAAGACAATGAGTCCTATCAAAGGCCACGACTCAAATGATGAAGAAGTCGTTGGCATCATGAAGAATATGCTTTTCAATATCATTCATGGCATTCCCGTCAACTTCCATGATTTCTTCACGAGGACTTTGGCAAATATTGCTATGTCACCTTTTGAGCTGAAGCCTTATGCACAATGGATTATGAGGTTTGTCAGGACAAGCTCTTCACTTAATTACAAGGCTGATACACTAAATCACTACAGCTACTTGCCTCCAATTGAAGTCCTCAAACGGACATTTTCCTCAGCTGATGACAAGGGCAAGGCAACTGTTGTGATAGATGAAGGCATTCGTCCATTGGATGGTCAATTTCGCAAAGCTGCATCCTACTCCACCAATGATGACTCGCCACACATGACTCTGCCGCCAATACCTCGGCCAAGCAAAATCCTCAAGCCACACGGCACCGGGGTGATGATCGATCGTGAGTTACTCCTCGGTCTTCATCGGAAGGTTGATCGCAATAATAAATGGGTCAAGCGTCGGTTTGGTTCAATTCTTCACAACATGACCTCAACACACAATGCTGAAGAAAACCAATACTACCTCCATGAAACCTTCAACCGCACTTTGGGTTGTTCTTTCTAATGTCTACAGTTGTGAAGAACTGAAGACAATGGTTCTGAAGGAAGAATTTGACTGGTCTACACCTCCACTGAAGAAATTCAAGAAGGTCAAGGTTCCTTCCTTGGTGGCCAGCTCCTATTCTTCATCGCGCAACACTGATGAAAATGAAGACTTGGACGACACTGCGACATGCCCTACTACGACAACCGACCCGACAACGTCAAGCGCTCCTTCATCACCTTGAAATTCTTCAGGGGCGTTAGTCCTTAGTTTCAATCCTTTTGGTCATTTGATGACAAAGGGGGAGAAATGTGAGTTAGTCTTCAAGCGGGTCTACAACTCTCGTTCTTTTGAAACTTTATTGGATTGAGTTGTAATCTTAAACCCGATGGTGCTCTGATACTTTTGATGTGTTCCTCTGCATGCTTATTCCTCATTATATGTTAATACACGCATGCTGAACTACATCAGTCACCATATTTCATCATGCATTTCAAATTCTTCATATTATATGTCAAATGCGTGTATGAATTACAAGATATAGGGGAGATCTCCATGATTCAACTCTTCAAATGTGCAATGCCTCAAAAGCAAAATTCCTCACTATGCACATCTTCAGGGGGAGTTCTTCTATATCTTGCAATCAAATTCCTCAATATCAGTATTTACACTTCATATGTTTATCCCCGTTGAAAACTTAACCTATATTGTCATCAATCACCAAAAGGGGAGATTGTAAGTGCATCTAGTGCCCCTTAGTGATTTTGGTGTATTGAAGACTTATAGGTTAAGGGACTAATGTGTTTATGAGTGTACACAGGTCTATAAGTCTATGAGGAGTTTGACATTTACAGAGAAAGCCGACCCCTAAAAATGAAGTTCTTCGACTGAAGACTTTGAAAGTGAAGAAACTGGTGTGACCTTGAAGACTTGGTATTCATTTGAGGAACATGAAGCGTGAAGACTTTTGTTTTCGTAGTTTCGTTTTCTCTTTCTTGAGTCATAGGAAACACCGTATTATTAAAGGGGGTCGAGGAAATACTAAGGAAAAATTTCCATGTGATGCTCAACTCAGAATCCTACACCTACCAATCCCTTCGAGTGAAGCCTTTGGAAATCTCATACAGCTCAGTCAATTTCTTCGATGTGAGACGAAGTTCTTCTCGTCACGAGGAATTTTTTTCTCGACCGAGGATTTAGGAATTCGCAAGTCTTGATTGCCTACACAAAGGAGGAACATGATAGCCTGAGGAATTTGAGAGTCAAATTTCCGACCCTTTGTCTTCTTGAGCCACTGTCCCAAAATATCTTATCCACCTAACGGTCATATCATTGAAGGGCATTTATGTCTTATCATGTCGGGCTGCTCCCTAGGCTATAAATAGCCGCCCCCTACAACCACTAGCTGGTTGGCTGCTCCGAGAGAACTTGACACTTGTCATTTGAGAGCAACCCATCCTCCAAGGACTTTGAGCGAAAATCATCGAGTGAGGAAAAACCCAAAAACCAAACCCCTACAAACCCAAAGTGATTGAGCATCATCAAGAGATTGATCCTGCGTGGATCCGACGCTTGTTACCTTTGAAGGCTGTGCTTCTTCCAGACGGTTAGGCGTCATGGTCTAGAGCATCCAAGAGGAATTGTGCATCACCGAGTGACCAAGTCTGTAAAGGTTCGGAAGTTGCCTGAAGACTTACCACGAGTGATTGGACGAGGTCTGTGTGACCTTAGTTCAAGGAGAATACGATGAGGACTTGGTGTCCTGAATCACGTGCTTTCGCCGGCCCGGGTGTCCAGGATCGTGTGTCCTTGAGTTTAAATACTCGGCCGCTCCAACCAGACGCATAACCGAGACAATAGTTGGAACTGGTCTACCAAATCATTGTCTTCACCAACCCAATCTGGTTCTATTTCCTCAACTCTTTCATTTCCTCATTCTTGTGTTGAGTGTTCGTTCATATCTGTGTTTAAAGACTTTGATCAAGACTTTCTCAATTTCCTCAGTTCAATTCTTCAGTCTGTTTGTCTTCATCTTGTGCTATCCTGTGTTTACGCTTTCTGTACTCTTTAATTGTCTTCATTTCATCATGATGACCATGCCCGCATTCTCTTATGCTTACTTCTGAGTACTTATTCCGCTGCAAGTAGTTCTTCACTTAGGAATTTCCTCACCGGAAAATTCCTCATTGAAGAATTCATAAAAATCGCCTATTCACCCCCCCTCTAGTCGATATAACGCACTTTCAATAGTCTAAGTTAGCTTTGCAAACTTATGTTGTAGATCAATGGCTCGTGCAGTAGATCCCCGAAATTTCAATGCGTTCCTAGAGAAAGCTAAGCTGAAAGATGATGGAAGTAACTTTGTGGACTGGGCCCATAATCTGAGGATTATCCTCACAGCTGCCCAAAAGTCTTATGTCCTTTATGCACCTCTTGGTGCGCCACCCCTCCAGCGACTATGGACATTGTGAACGCCTGACAGTCACGTGTTGATGACTACTCAATAGTTCAATGCGCCATGTTGTATGTCTTAGAGCCGGGACTTCAAAGGCGTTTTGAACGTCATGGAGCATATGAGATGTTCCAGGAGTTGAAGTTTATCTTTGAGAAGAATGCCCGGATCAAGAGGTATGAGACCTCCGATAAGTTCTATGCCTGCAAGATTGAGGAGAACGGGTCTGTCAGTGAGCACATACTCAATATGTCTGGGTACAACCGTCTGGCTGAGTTGGGAGTTGAGCTCCCGCTAGAGGCTGTCGCTGATAGAGTTCTTCAATAGCTACCACCTAACTACAAGAGCTTTGTGTTGAACAATAACATGCAAGGGATGAACAAGTCACTCTCTGAGCTATTTGTGATGCGGAAAGTCGCTGAGTCAGACATCCAGAAGGAGCATCAAGTGTTGATGGTGAATAAAACCACTAGTTTCAAGAAAGGCAAGGGAAAGAAGGGAAACTTCAAGAAAGGTGGCAAAGCAGTTGCTCCTCCCATGAAGAAACCCAAGGCTGGACCCAAGCCGGAGACTGAGTGCTTCTATTGCAAGGGAACTGGCCACTGGAAGCGGAACTGCCCCAAGTATCTGGCCGACAAGAAGGGGCCAACGTCAACAAAGTTATATATGATATACATGTTATATATGTGTACCTTACCAACTCTCTTTGTAGTGCCTGGGTATTTGATACCGGTTCGGTTGCTCGCATTTGCAACTCAAAGCAAGAACTACGGAATAGATGGAGGCTAGCGAAGGACGAAGTGACAATGCGCGTGGGAAATGGTTCCAAGGTTGATGTGATCGCCGTTGGCACACTCGCTCTTTGATTACCATCGGGATTAGTGATGAACCTAAATAATTGTTATTTAGTTCCTGTTGTTGGGGATATAACTATTGGGTATGACCCACCCAGGAGGGGCCGGGTTATACCAATGACGATTCATCAAGACGAAGCCCATGAAGATGTTGAAGATGGCGGTTCATGGAGCAGACCTACTAAAGGGCCCAAAGCCCAAAGGCGGCTTAAGGCCCATAGGTGTAAACCGCCATATATATATATATATGACTTGTATCGTAAGGCAAGTGTAGTTAGTCACCGAGCCGTACACGTTGTTTATGAGCCGGCCGGGACTCTGTAAGCCGCTATGCGTCAACCTGTGTATATAAAGGGACGACCCGGCGGCGGTTTAGGGACATGAAAGAACATATCGAGAACTAGGTCAAGCGTATTCGCTCCCTGGTAATCGAAACCCAAGCAATACCACCTCAAACTGGACTAGGCCTTTACCTTGACAAAAGGGGCCGAACCAGTATAAACTCCTATGTCCTTTGTCCCGTTTAACCCCTTTAATCTAACGTAGTTGTGATGGCTCCACGACTAAGTCCTTCTGCTAGGACATCTGCCGTGACAATTCCACGACAGTCGGCGCCCGCCGTGGGGCTCTCGCACGGTGGTTTTGAGTTCTTGAAGGGTAACTTCGAAGGGATCAAGGGATACGCTGTGGGCCGGATGACCAAGAGTCGTCATGGCAAGCTCTACATCGACGAGCCGAGCTGGGGCCCCGAGGCTGACTCAATCGAGTATGGGTACCGGGTCCCCTTCGGCGGAATCCACGCCTTCATCGGCAAAATTGGCGAACCAAGCGCTGAGCCGGACATTTGCACCGACATCATCGAGACGGCTCGGCGTGCACGGCCCGCCCGGGTTCAACCCGCCATGAAGCGCACCTTCGTTGGATTCATCCATGGGGCGGAACTTGAGGAAGGATCCGTGTCTGGCGGTGAGACGGCCATCTACTCTGATGGTGAATCGTCCACGGGCAACACTAATTCAATGTATCAGCGGCAAGACGGCCGGCTTGGGGGCTGTTTCGATGGCGACAGTATTCCAGACCCCTATGAGCCGCCGAATAGGGTCGCAATTTTCATGGCCGGTACGGCCAGGCGAAATTCTATGATAGCAACAAGAATGATTTCCGGGTCAGCAACGGCAACAGCGGCCGAGGCAGGAGGCCCTATACGCCCGCCGGCTCAAGTGTTGTCCGACTTATTGGACACTTTGACAACATTGTTGATGGCGGAGGTTAACCCGGCGAATCAAGCTCAGCATAACGCGGAAGTTGCGAAACTGCGAGATGAGATAGCGCAAGCCAAGGAAGATCTGACAGCTAAGAATGCTAGGATGACTAAAGAGTGGGCTGCTCTAGATGTTCAGGCACAACGAATTCAGGCACAGTCTTTCCGGCTCACGTTGGATCAAAATGCTTCAAACGAAGTCATGAGGAGGAGAAATCGGAGTCATTTGCCTCCGGTTTACGAGGCGAGGAACCTCTTCAACACACCTGGTGTGGGGACCAGTGACCCGCCAGTGGTAAACCGGGTGGTTGAAGCGCCTGGGGGTGGAGCGCCGGTTCAACCACGAGTCATGGGCTCTCCTCGTATGAACAATACCCCGCCTCAGCATGTTTTGACGCCGCCGGGTCATTATTCCAACCCCCTGGACAATATGATTGCTGCGGCGACACGACTGGCGGCTCTGCCAATTGAAGGCGAGTCTCCAACGACGGTTGAAACACGGAGGGCCAAATAACTTCTTCAGATAGCATTGGAGCAGCAAGCAGCTTATTCCTATAGTCGTGAGCGGATTCACTCAACCCCTCGTCCAAGCCGGAGTTACAGCCGGCACATTGATTCACCAGCGGTTTCAAGTACGCAGCAGCGCCGTAACCAGCCTCGTGGACATGACCCGGCGCATGGAGGAGCCAATGCCCAGAGTTTGGTGGACCAGGGCAGAGCGCGAAGGGAGGCCGAGCTAGCGGTTCAAATAGCGGCTCATCAACACGCCCCGGCTTAGCCGATGAATTCGATGGAAGCAGGCATGACCTCCAGAACCTTGGTTGTACCGTGTTTGGAGGCGGCTCATTGTAATGAGCGTCTGCCTAAGGATTTCAAGGGTCCTCGTAAGGTGCCTAATTACACAGCGGATCAGCCCCTGAAGCTTGGGTGGAGAGTTATGAGATGGCCATGGAGATGCTAGAGGTCAGTGAAGCTACATGCGCTAAGTATTTCACCATGATGTTGGAAGGGTCAGCTCGTACTTGGTTGAAGGGGTTGCCCGCCAACTCCATTGGGTCGTGGGCGGAGCTGAAGGCCCGTTTTATTCAAAATTTCAAAGATACGTGCAAGCAGCCTATGTCAATCATGGACTTAGTTTCTCGTGTTCAAGGTGAGGGGGAGTCGACAACTGGTTGGGTGCGACGGGTCTCAACTATCATACACTCATCAGATAGTATCAACATCGGCTCAGCAGTTTTAATGTTGGAGAAAAATTGCCGTTTCATCCTCTCAAACAGAAACTTGGGAAGCTTAAGCGTCATTGCAGTGACATGGGGAGCTCATGGCGGCCCTTGTCAAGTATGCCGACTCTGATGGTACCAAGGACGCCGAGTCTGATGATGAAAGGACAGGCAAGGGAAAGAAGAGTAGCGGCATGAAAGGGCAGCAACACAACCCGGCCAGTCAGGGTGGCAATGGTAAACGCAGATCTGAAGGGAATCTAGACTTCGAGGCCAACACTGGTGCGCGGAATAATTACCAGCGTCGCAAGGGGAGGCCGGCTCAGTCTAGAGGGGGAGAGCTCGACCTCGAAGCAGTAATGAACTAGCCGTGTCCAAGGCACAGAACAAAGGAGAGGCCGTCTAAACATTCATGGAAGGATTGTTTTATCATGAAGCAATTCAGAGATTCTCATCTTTTCCAGCAGAACCATGGCCCGAATGGCGGTTCAGGGTCCGACCCTCATGGTCCGAGTCATGGAGGTGGCGGTTCAAGCTCCGGTTTTCAAAGCCAAGGCCATCAAGGTGGTTACAACCGACAGAATAGTCAGGGGAGTCAGCAACAGTAGTCTGGTTATCAGAGTAATCCGAAGCAATTAAATAGTGGACAGTACCACCTCTTCACCTCTAGCTTATGTAAGCGGGACCATAAGCTTCATAAAAGGGCAGTGAACGCTGTTGAGCCGGCGGCGCTTGCGATGGTCTGAACACCCCATTCTCTGGAGTCGTGAAGATCACCCGCCCCGGGTGGACAATCCGGGTCATTTGGCGCTGGTGGTAGCGCCTCAGGTATTAGGATACAAATTCACTAAAGTCCTCATGGATGGAGGCAGCAGCATCAATATCCTTTACCATGATACTTTCCGTCGCATGGGGCTAACTGATAAAAATCTTAAGCCGTCTAATATTGTTTTGGGATATTTAAATTAGTGCCCCTGGTTCCTTAGTTGTGCTCACTTTTCCCCACGCTCCAAACGTTTGCTCACTTTTCCCCTCTTGCTTAGCTGAAACTCTCACAAATGCTCATAGCGGGTGTTTGCCGTCTTGACCGTTAATTGCTGACGAGTGGGGCCGAGTCTTCGTCTGACTATTGCTTGCTGACGGGTGGGACCGCAAGGAGACATGTATTGGGCAGCTTGTCTGAATCTGAAACAGATCTAGACAGGCCGCACTGCACCGCGCCGCCCCGCCCCTTCCGCCGGCGTCGTGCCGCATCCACCGCAGTTGTTTCCTCCACTATATGCCCTATTCCGTTAAATCGTGCGACGCTGCCTCCGCCAGATATAGCCCACCTCCCCATCTGGGATTACATAGCGATGTTGAGTGAGGACACCCGGAATGCAGTCGACCGTGGAGAGGATTGGGACGAATCCGCGGCAGATAATTCATGGATTAAACCTGGGTAAGCATTGTAGCATAACTGCACACTCACACGATCTTTGCCGAGAGGTAGGAGCATTCGGTGGAACCGGTGAACTACACTTGCTTCTTGATAGATGTACCGAACTAGCAACAAGGAGCTTTTCCAAGCAGATTTCCCTGTTCAGAAAAGGGTTCCTCTCGAATTGACGTTCTAAGTCATATTGTAGGCCGTATTTGACTTCTGTTTGCTTGAATCGTTCGAATTTGTGCTTGATTTTACCCGGCAAACTGAAGCCTTTGTTTCCTTCCCCCAACAAAATAGGATTGATCCCGCGCTGGCTTTCCGGCTGGCGATTAGAATGGAAACTAGTGTGCTGCGTGGTACTAAACCGCATTTGATTTCATCATTTTTCTATCCCAAAGTGGTAGAAACCAGCATATCTTTCAAAGATTTGCGAGCTGAGCTCCGAAACACCTATCCCTGGAGTGATGCCGATGCTGTTGAACTGAATTACTTCAGCAGTGATGAACAAAAATTTCTCCCACTAACTTGTGACGATCATATGCCGTTGCTTTTTGATGGGATTGCTGGCTGCCGATTCGGTAAACTCCAAATCGATGTGCTTCAGCCACGCGCAGAACGGGCAAAGGGGAAGGGAGTTCAGACATCATCTGTCTATGCTAATAGCCAGCACCCCGACACTCCTTGTAGGTCGACACCAAGTAAAGCAAGTGGTTCATGGAGCCACAACATGCTTGCTGCCAATTCTGGTTCTGATTCAGCTGCTGCTTCTCGTGTACCTTCTGAAGTTGGTGTAGAAGAAGATGCAGAACCTAACGAGGCAGTGCCTACAAATGATGATGAAGACGAGATGATGTTTCCTGAATCGGTCGATGTAGCCGGTCGACAAGCAGTGGATGACGAATATATGGAGGAGCCCATCAGCCAAGCTAGGTTTGATGACACTGACGATGAAGAGAAGGTGGAGAACATGGACAACTTAATTGAGGATGAATACGATGGTGATGACATGCCAACAATTGAGTGGAACGGGGAAAAACCTGAGCTTAGTGTAGGTACCATTTTCCAATCAATGGTGGACTGTCGGAATGCAGTGACAACATGGTGCATTATATCTGAAAACACCTATAAGATTAAAAGGAGTGAGCCAGCAAGGTTCACGCTTTTGTCCATATCCTAGGTGTAGGTGGAAGTTGCATGCATCTCGTATGAGAAAGAGCAAATATATTCAGGTAATCCAAGTTCGCTTAGTAATTTAGTTTCAGATCGTTGAGTAAGGTTTCTTAACTGTTCTTTACCCTTTTATTTTGTTTCAGATAAAGAAAAACCCACACAAGCACACCTGTCCACGTGGAGGGGGAGGGGGGAAGGCCAAAACCAAGCTAGCAAAAACTAGGTGGGTGGCAGATGCTATATTGGATTGGCTGAGAGAAGAACCTGGACTTGGTCCAACAGCACTCCATGGGAAGCTTTTTGTGAAGTACAAGATAGAAATTACTTACATGAGAATTTTCAATGCTAGGGAAAAGGCTCTTGACAGAATTAATGGTCAATGGAATGACAGTTTTCAGCTGCTTTACACTTTCAAAGCTGAAGTTGAGATGGCAAGTCCAGGGAGTGTTGTAGAGATTGACAAGCATACAGTTCCATTCAAAATAAAAGGGAAGTCATTTGAAGGAGTGCTTCGTAAGGGCTTTTGTTTGTTTCAAGGCTTCTTGTGAGGGGTTTCTAGATGGTTGCAGGCCCTATTTGGTCAGAGATGCTACACATTTGATCGAAGATGGAGAGGACAGCTAGTAGCAGCTTCTGCAGTTGATGGACACAACCTGGCTATTCCTGGGCTTGCATTTGGTGTGGTGGAGGCAGAGTCTGAGGAAAGTTGGGTCTGGTTTCTGCAGTAGTTGCGCAACATTATAGGCACACCCCCAGGTTTAGCTATACACACAGATGCTTGCAAGGGTTTAGAGAGTGCAGTGGAAATTGTATTCCCTGGAGTGGAGCATAGGGAATGTATGCGACACCTAGCGCATAATTTCAAAAAGAATTTCAAAGGTAAAGTTTATGATGAGAATTTATGGCCAGCATCATACACATGCAGCAAAAGGAAGCATGAACACCATTTGAGAGTGTTGTATGCTCAAAATCCTCTTGTGAAGGAGTACATGGATGCACATCATGGCAAGGTGTGGTCAAGAAGCAAATTCAACAAAATCTGTGAAGTATATTATGTGACCAGTAACCTTGCAGAATGCTTCAATTCAAAGTTCAAGTCAGTGAAAGGGCTCTTGTTGTGGCAAGCATTTGACAAGATGAGGCAAATGATCATGATAAGGATGGCTCTTCGCAAAAAAATTGCAGAAACATAATATGTTGGTCGTCAAATGCTCCCATCACTGATTAAGGCATTGCACTTGAAGGCAAGAGGACTAAAGATGAAATGTATTCGATCTGGCACGTATGAGGGAGAGGTTACCTATACTGACACTAAAAATAGGGTATGGAGGTATCCTGTGAACCTAAGTACTGGAGAATGTACTTGTAGGCAATGGCAGATCCGGGGGAGCCATGCATACATGCCCTACATTTGATGACCGTTATCCGGGGTGCAGATGGTGAAGTTGATCAATATTACTCTGAGTATTTCTCTGTTGCCAAATTTATGTCTGCTTATGCTGACAATGTGCCTGCACTATTGGGGAAAGATCAATGGAACATAGTAGATCCAGGGTTCAAACTCCACGCTCCTGTCATTACTAGACCACCAGGAAGACCAAGGAACCAGAGGATTAGAGCAGGTGAGAAGGGTCGTCTACCAAAGAAGCGTGCTTGCAAAAAATGTGGAGTTCTAGGGCATATTGCTAGGCTTTGTACCAATGCAGTGGATGCATCATTTGGAGAGGAGGAAAGATGGACAGCAGCCAATGCTGAGGAGAATGCAGCAGCAATGGAGACTGAAGATGCAGTGGAGAATGCAACAACAAATGAAGCAGTGGAGAATGCAGCAGCAAATGAAGCATCTTGGTATGTGTTTGCACCCTTTGTAGAATGCAACTACCCTTTTGTTTGCATTTGTTCTATTTTTTGCCTATGGCTTATAATTTTATTTACCAGCTCTAGGGAGAAAAGGCCAAGAGATGAAGAAGCAGAAGATTTTGAAACCACGGCCTTTGATGGTTTTGAATCTATAAGAGAGGAAGAGGAGGGCGTAATTTTTTTAGTTGTGCCTTTAAAGATTACTGAACCCATAGATGACCGTCAAATGGTCGTCAAGTGCTCGGCGAGTGCAACTACTCCATCAGCACCTCCACGAGGAAAACCCCAAGTAAAGCCCAAGATCAAAAGGAACAAGAGTCTGAAAGAAAAGAGCATCTCAACTAGGGAAACCAGGAGCAAGACGGTGAAGCCAGCTGCAAACACAAGGAGCAAGTTGAAAATTTGAATTAAGTTGTTGGGAAATGTTTGTGTTGTCAATTTGAGGGCGAGTGGATCGCTTAAAACTTGGTAGATTTGTATTAAGATGTTGGCATCTTAAAAGTTGGTAGATTTGAGCTACTATGAAACTTATCAGTTGTAATAATGTTGCTTCTACTTTGGTTTCTTATTTGAGTCAGAATTCAAATTTCCATCAAAATTTGAATTTAAATCAATATTTGAATTTGGGCCAAAATTTGGATTCGAGTCAAAGTTGAAGTTGAACATTGGAGGTTCATTGCTCTGTGCGGTGTATTTGATCGAGCATTTGAAGTCCAATATTCGTAGGTGAACAGTCCGAATGAGAAATGTGCTAGAAACGAGCTCGAAAGCTAGGGTAAACAACCCTATTTGAAATCAAGTTTTTTTACCTTCCCTAAATGAGGCATATATATTTTTATTAACACTTGTTCCATATATATAGGGTAAAAACGAAGTCTCACTATTTATTGATTAATATTCATATTACTACATTTTTTGAAAAATATGCTTTTATATCAAAACCGTCAAATAACACGCTTTTAGATATGAAAATGAAAAAGTAAGTTCAGATCCTTCTTACTCACTCCAAAATGAAGCTATGGAGATTTTTCTGATTTTTTAATTATTTTGATTTTTTTCAAACCCTAAACCCCCTCTCTCTATTCTACAAACTCTGAAAATGTTCATAGGTGATAGCTCATTTGTGTGAAGACTTTTTTCATGAAAATGACCTACACCAAGTTTATATATTTTTCTCATAACCTTGTCACATATGACGGCTATGTGCGCAAGAATTACAACATTTTGATTTTTTTGAATTTTTTAAAAACATTTGAACTTGATTTCGACAGATCACTTCAAAAAATGATTTTTCAAAAAAAGCCCCTATACCGAGTTTATATTTTTTTTATGGTAACTAGGTCTCATAAACGCACGAAATACGTTTTTTTTATATTTTTGCGATTTTTTCAAATTTAGTTATGGCCATTTGAAATCTGGTCAAACCCTAATAACCCCGTTGACTCGCTCATAACCCTGCAGAAATGCTCCAAACCCTAGCATTTAACGTGCGCTGTCGGATCCTACCAAGCGCCAAACACCACCCGTCAGATGTGGGGCAGGCATGCACGATCCGCGTGATGCATCCTGATTGGCTACTGCACTGCCCTTCTCGGGTTTTTTACGATCTGCCCCACTTTACATATGAAATTGTATTTTTCGCACATGACCACCACATGTCAGTGTTAAGAGTTGGTTCAAATATTCAAACTGCAAAATACAACGTGGCAAATCGTCAATATAGCTTCCCCTTCTCCTCTTCTCCATCCGGATGCACAAAGGCATCGAGCGGATCGAGCAATTCCTCCGCTTTCTTTCCCCATCTTCTCGTTCTTCTTCCTCTCGAGCAATTCATCCGCTTTCTTCCTCTCGGGATATGTCGACCTCCTCGTCAGCCCCAGTTCACGTCACGTGGTGTATGGTCCAAAGGCCGATGACTTGATGCAATCAGCTGCCCACGGACCGCACCAAGCGGTTGACTTCAAGGAGGAGAAGAATGTGAACTTTGGGAGCGAGTTCGTCAAATGCGAGAGCAAGCCGGAGGGGCAGCTTAGATCTGAGTTTTCCTCGCATCCTTTATCTCTAATTTCTCAAAAAATCTGTCAAATTTGGATTTAGTTTACATGATTTCATTTTCAGATCGTGAAGAAATGCCACCATTTCGAGTGGATGGATGATTAGATCCAGAGGCTTCAAGGGTCGGGCTTGCTGGATTCGAGGGGGAATGCAATCCGCGAGTCCAATCTGCCCCATGACAGTGCCGCTCCGGCAGCAGCAACGCGTCCGGAATACTCGACGGTAGTAGTTGTTGAACTGAAGACGGAATCGAAGAAGATGAACAAGAACTTCAAGCAGCTAATTGAGTTGAAGAAGCAATCCAATCTGATAGCTTTAGGAATACTTGCTCTAGGAATTTTTTACTTGATGGCCATCTCTTGTTAGAGATGTTTGTCAACTGTTGTTGCCACTGTTTAGCAATCCAAGTCTGTTTATCTCAAATGCAACTCTGTTTAGTGCAACTATCGATCTCTGAATGTATGCAGTTTACTGTTAAGTTTCGACACTTTCAGTTTCGGCACAAAACAACTACCAGTTCAGTGATAGGATTATTTTGTTAGCTAATAACCTCGAGTGTTGGATCATACCTTAGCTTGTCAGATGACAGTAAGTAGTACTTGAGCAGCACAAGGGATATACATCAAGTTCAACTCTTCTCTCTCGCACTTGCCAAACTTTTGTCCTCGAGTTCGTCAGTTCTGCTAAAAAAAACCTAGGTCGCGGGCCCAAAGAGAAAGCCCAGAAACAAGCGATGTTTCTTTTTTTGTTTAGGAAGGATTGCTTTGTTCTTTTTGTTTCTGATTGCTTTTTTCATTAATTTGATTGCCCAATCTCTTCTATCTTATTGAGGAATTTTTTTGGCTTTCCTTTTTTGGCCCCTTCATTTTTTAGAATCAAAGTATTTGCAAACCGCAGTATTATTATGCCTAGCGAACCAATACTTCATGATTAGAAAAAGAGGTCTAACCCTCTTTTTTATATACTTCAAACATAGTGTAGTTAAAACTACACTTTTGACTAAAGCCAAATATCTCAAAGTATTTGATACTTCAATATTTCTGAAAACTAAAGTATTCTTTGAAGGGAGCCCTTCTTTGAATACCTAAAAAATACAGAGCTCTCAAACCAAAGCCGTGTACAAATGTACAATATGTTCTTATTTTTAGAAGGCATCTATAAACACATCATTTTTAGTTTGTTTGGTTAATTTTTCCCACGCCAATTAGCCGTGTCTAAACTTGGGACAAACAAAATACAAACATAACAAAGCATTAATATAACACACATAACTTAACTTAGATAGGGTTGCTAGGGCAACATAAGTTCTTACATAGACACCGATAGATAATAATAATTAACCATACATAGATAGGGTAGCTAGCTCGGGCTACACACACACCAAACTCACACTACATAGTAGATAGATAGGGTAGCTAGGGCAACACCGCCATGTCTTCACCATCGTCTTCACCTTAACCGGCCGGCTTCACCGTCTTCTTCGCCGCCAAGCCAAGATTCTCCTCCTCAAGGCCGTTGTCACCGAGGTAGTACAGAGGTCAGGTGCATGCGATTCTTGGCGGGAAGACGCTCTCGAAGTCGGTGAAGATGTTATAGGTCATGAATGCGATAACTCGCACCCACACCAATACACCTTGCCGAGCAGGTAGTAGGCATCGAACCTGTTGGTGAAGTGGACGACGAGCCCTACCACTGGAGCGTTGGCGTGGAGACGCTGCTCCACGAGGTTGAACATGGGCGGCGAGCTCGCCGGGAGGTGGTGGAAGCCCGCACGGAGGAACCCCCGTGCAAGCTCAGTGCTTCCCCTCTAGCGGGAGAACGCCCACACGCGGAGGGATTCCTCGGCAACGGCGTTGGCGGGTATCGCCGTTCCGCACGGTGGGCGGCGCTTGGAACGTCGGCCCGTTATCTGCATCTTGCTCGCTTCACGAGTGGAACGGCTTTGGCTTTTGGGGGAAGAAGAGAAGTTGGAGGCGCAGATGGATCTGTAGAAGAAGAGGCAATGAAGGGCAGTTTAAATAGCCGGGGGAGACAAAGTGGGTACACGCGCAACTGGCGTAGATCGTGACTCAGTGCGTGCGTGAACCGATGCGATCATCAATTTGTGAACGTGAATCGATGCGAGCATGCTTTGCATGCTCTGCGTTGGCGGCTGCATGCTCCCCCTTCTGCGTGCTCTGCGTTGGCGGCTGCCTGCCTCCCATTCACGAGCGTGCGTGCAGCTGCAGCGTGAACCGATGCCTCGACATATGGACGCGACCATGCGTGCAGCCTGCCCCTTCTGCCACCGGCACGTATGCCTGCGACGCGTGAAATGACGCTGCGGCGCGACTGAATCCACCGGCAACCGTGCGGCACGGATCGATGCGTGCGTGTCGGCGTGCATGCATGCGATTAGGTCTAGGTCACTAGATGCGTGCGTGGCGGTGTTCGCATGCATAGCGAGCTACATCGATGCCAAAGCCGGGCATGCATAGCAGTGTGCATCCATCGATAATGTGCTTTTTAATTTATTACCAACAAACTAGTGGGCCCGTCCTATGAACACAAACACGGCCCAACCAGCGAAGCCACAACCACAGTCAACAGAGTCCAACATGGCCCCACAAGTCAGTTAACGGCCAAGACGACAAACGTCTGTTATGAACATTTGTGAGAGTTTCAGCTAAGGGAATGGGGAAAAGTGAGCAAAAGTTTGAAGCGTGGGGAAAACTGAGCACAACTAAGGAATTGGGGGCACAGATGGAATAAGCCCTATTGTTTTTCGTGGTGTAGTGCCTGGTAAGCCGGCATACCCAGTGGGAAAAATATCTTTGGCGGTTGCTTTTGGAGATGAGTATGATTCCAAGTCTGAGACACTGACCTTCGAAGTGGTTAAAATCAAGAGCCCTTATCATGCTCTATTTGGGCGGCCGGCTTATGCTAAATTCATGGCAAGGCCTTGTTATGTTTACTTAAGCTTAAGATGCCGGGTCACAAAGGCACCATCACAGTGCATGGGAGTCGCAAGGTAGCCTTGGAGTGTGAAGAAGGCGATGTTGCTTATGCTGAGTCTGTTTGTGCAACAGAGGAGCTGAAGTTTTACAAGGATAATGTTGACCCAGCGGATATGACATCTTTGAAGAAGCCAACCACGGTGCATGATCCTTTGTTGAAGTTTAAATCGGCAGATGGCACTAAGTTAGTTGACTTTGTTCCTGGCGACTCATCCAAGCAGTTCAGTATCAGTGCTAATCTGGATCCGAAATAGGAAAGCACGCTCATCGAGTTCATCTGTGAGAATCGGGACATCTTTGCATGGAAGCCTTCAGACATGCCAGGTGTACCGAGGGAACTCGCTGAGCACACTCTCCATATTGATCCAAAGTTTAAGCCGGTCAAGCAATTCCTTCGCCGTTTTAATGAAGAGAGGCGTAAGAATATTGGTGAGGAGGTCGCCTGGCTCTTGGCGGCTAGGTTCATTGTTAAAGTTTTTCATCCTGAGTGGTTGGCTAACCCAACGCTGGTGCTTAAGAAAAACGGCACTTGGCGCATGTCTGTGGATTATAGGGACTAAAATAAGGCTTGTCCGGCTGATCCCTTTGCTCTCCCCCGTATTGACCAGATTATCGATGCTACGGCGGGTTGTGAGCGTTTGAGCTTTTTGGATGCTTATTCTGGTTATCATTAGATCAAGATGGCAGTTAAGGACGAGGAGAAGACAACTTTCATCACTCCGTTTGGAGCCTTCTGGTATGTGTCTATGCCTTTTGGGCTCAAGAGCGCCCAGGCAACTTACCAACGATGTGTGCAAAATTGCCTTCATAATCAAATTGGGCGTAATGTTCATGCATATGCGGATGATATTGTGGTGAAGTTCAGGAAGAAGGAGACCCTGATTGATGATTTGAAGGAGACCTTTGACAATCTCCAGGTTTATAAGATGATGCTTAACCTAGCTAAGTGTGTTTTTGGTGTACCGGCTGGCAAGCTTTTAGGTTTTCTAGTTTCAGAACGGGGTATTGAGGCTAACCCGGAGAAGATAAAGGCTATTACCTCTCTGGCTAAGCCGGCGTGTATCAATGATGTTCAATGTTTGGTGTGTCGTTTTGCGGCCTTAAGCCGGTTCATAAGCCGGTTGGGTGAGAAGGCTATCCCTCTGTACCAGATGATGAAGAAGACAAATCATTTTGTCCGGAGTGATGCTGCTGATCAGGCATTTGAGGGCCTTGAAGAAACAATTAGCTGAGCCACCGGTTCTTGCTGCTCCTATTGATAAGGAGCCTTTATTGTTATATGTGGCTGCCAATAGCCGGGCGGTCAGTGTACCCATTGTGGTGGAATGAAAGGAGTCGGGAAAGGAGCATCCAATTCAACGCCCGGCTTACTACAGAGTCGGGAAAGGAGCATCTGGTTCAACGCCCGGCTTACTACATCAGTGAGGTGCTTATTGAGTCCAAACAGAGATATCCACATTGACAAAAGCTTGTATATAGGGTTTTCATGGCTAGCCGGAATCTTAAGCCGTATTTTCTGGGTCATCCTATCACCGTGGTTAGTTTGCCCCTTTAGGGGATACCATTCAAAACAGAGAAGCCACAAGTCGGATAGCCAAATGGGCCATTGAGCTTGGACCTCATGGTTTAAAGTATGTGCCTTGTACAACCATTAAGTCTCAAGCACTTGTGGATTTTATCAATGATTGGACAGAGTTGCACATGCCTGAGGAGAAGCCGAATAGCACATATTTGACTATTCACTTTGATGGGTCCAGGCAGTTGGAAGGCTCGGGGGCTGGAGTCGTCTTGACTTCCCCACGAGGTGACAAATTTTCTTATGTTCTCTGGTTGATGTTCCCTTGTACTAATAATGCAGCTGAGTATGAAGCCTTGCTCCATGGTCTTCGGATGCTAAGGAGATGAACTTAAGCCGGGTGAGGTGTTTTGGCGACTCAGATCTAGTGGCTCGGCAAGTTTCTGGTACTTGGGATTCCAAGGATCCACTCATGCCGGCTTATCGTCGCGAGGTTGATGCTATTGCGGGTCACTTCAAGGGTTATCAAGTTGAACATGTCGATCGCAGGAAAAATGAGGCGGCTGATGCTTTGAGCCGGCTAGGGTCTCAGCGTAAGCCGGTGCCACCTAACACTTTCTTGGATATTCTGCATAACCCTTCTGTCAAATTGCCTAGAGAGGAGGATCTTGCTATTCCTGACCCGGAAGCACAACTGGTGGCGGCTCTTCATGCTATTCCCGATTCGACAGTTTCGTATTTGGCTTATATGACCCGGGGCGAGTTACCTGAGGATGAAACTTTGGCCAGGCAGATAACCCTGCAGTCTAAGTCAATGTCTATTGTTAACGAAGAATTGCATCATCGCAGTGTAACAGGAGCGTTGCAACGTTACGTTTCTCCTAAAGAAGGTTGCGAAATTTTACGGGAGACCCATGAAGGAGATTGTGGTCATCATGCCGACTCTAAGTCTCTCGTAGCCAAGGCGTTTCGTCATGGATTTTATTGGTCGACGGCTCATGCTGATGCAGAAGACCTGGTCAGTAAATGTGACGGTTGTTAGAAGTTTGCGCGACGAGCTCATGTGCCGGCTCAAGAATTAAGGATGATTCCAATTGCTTGGCCGTTTGCAGTCTGGGGGCTTGATATGGTTGGGCCTTTCAAAAGGTCCAAGGATAAAAAGACCCACCTCCTGGTGGCGGTTGATAAGTTTACAAAGTGGGTTGAAGCAGAGCAGGTTAGTAAGTGTGACGTGGTGACGGTAGTTCAATTCATCAAAAAGGTGATTTTTCGTTTTGGCTTTCCCCACAGCATTATAACTGATAATGGCACTAATCTATCCAAAGGCGCTATGCAAGAATTTTGTCAACGAGAGCATATTCGACTTGATGTGTCCTCAGTGGCTCACCTCCAATCCAATGGTCAAGCTAAGCGAGCTAATCAAGAGATTCTGCGAGGCATCAAGCCCCGGCTTATGGTCCCTTTGTTAAGGACGCTGGGTTGTTGGGTGGAGGAGTTACCCTCATTATTATGGAGTATCAATACTACCCCCAACAGATCTACGGGTTACACACCTTTCTTCATGGTTTACGGAGCGGAGGCGGTTCTCCCTAGTGACATCCGCCATGATTCGCCCCGTGTGGCGGCTTACGTTGAAGCTGATAATGAAAAAGCACGTTAGGATGCACTTGAACTGTTGGATGAGGAGCGTGACCTTGCAGCGGCTCGTTCGGTGATTTACCAGCAAGATCTGCGCCGTTATCACAGCCGCCGGGTTAAAACCAGAACCTTTCAAGAAGGCGACTTGGTGCTCCGGCTTATCCAGGATCAGACTGATATGCATAAACTATCCCAACCTTGGGAAGGGCCTTTTGTGGTCAGCAAGAATCTGAATAATGGTTCATACTATCTTATTGACGTTTGAGACCACAAGGACTCACGCAAATTGGAGGAGGAAACCCGGCGGCCGTGGAATATTGTTCATCTTCGGCCTTACTATACCTGAGCCACCGGCTCTCGTAATGTACATAGTTTGATGATGTATATATTATAATAAGAATAATAAAGCCGACACCCCTGATAATTCAGGGCCTCTGTCGTTTTCACTTCTTCAAAACTGAGTCTTTATTGTCATTTCACATAAGAGGCTCGACATCCAAATTATAGGGACCAAAGAGAGTTGGATGCACAGCACAACTCAAACATAGGTACCCGCTGAGTACAACACAGAAATATATCACTTGGGGGCTTCCTGTTCAATGAACACAACTATATTCACCCTCTTGATTGGCACGAATGCCAGGTGTATTCACCAAAAATCCGGGTTATCCGTCCTGTATCCAAGATGCTCTTCGACCAGGTAATCCTGGATGACTTGCCCTGTTCTTAACAAGTCGATCCCTTAAATGAGACCCTGAACTTGTTAAGGTTAAGACATTGATTGGGTCATGAAAGAGCCGGCTTACAGAATGCAAGGAAAAGCTCAAGCTGATAAGCCGCCTTCCTTGAAACTTGGTTAAACCTGCCTATTTTGCACGATGCTACTCCGACCCCGGCATACTCTCGATAAGTCAATCTTTTAAAGACCCTGAACTTATCAAGGTTAAAATGTCGATTGGGTCATGTGAGAGCCGGCTCACAGAAAGCGCGGATACTCCAGCGGCTATCATGCTAGTTTCATTGAAAAAGATATTTTAGCTCGGCGGCCTATGAAAGCCTTGTGTTTTTTGAGTCTTTTCTTTTTATTGGGATTTATATTGTTTCTTCTTTTTCTTATCATATAATTTTCACAAGTCGGGCCATGCAGCCCTGATTATGTCTCATATTTCGGGTTTTTTAACCCGCCCTGATAGCAGAGTATAAGTCGCCAGGGAATAATGATAATATTTGGACTACAATCCCCCACGACTGGTTATGGACTTCTATGGTCACCAATGGACTTATGCTGGGCATCATGACCCGCCTGGCGATAAACCGCCAGGGCACTTGTGATTTGTTTGTGTGCAGGAAAAAGGGATACACCACTGATCTACACAATAATATCATCAAAAGTTCCATATCTTCAACTAGTGGATCAGCAGTATCAGACAAATAAAACATGCATGATGGCATGGAAGATCACAAGTTCAAACTAGCCTATTACAAGGCATCTGATGGCTGAAGGAGAATAAGTGTTTTGGGAGCCGTCAACACAGCAAAGTATTTCTGCTTAGTAAACATCAGCTTATGATTGATGGCGGGTTGAAGCCTCCGGGTCTACCTGCACCTCCTCTTCATCTTCAGCTCCTTGGTTATCCACCAGCTGGAAGTCAGGCGTAGCCCAGTTGATACCGGTCAACGCTCTAAATATAGCTTCATCGTCAATGAGGTTTGAGGGATCAATGTCAGGAGCGAAGGTGTGCTTACAAGTCGGCGGGATGAGATCTGTTGGCTCGTGAACCGGCGCACTAACTTTCTTATTGTCAGCGTCATAAGCCGCCTGGTACGAGGATAGGTTAGTTTCATCACCCAGCTTGCTTGCTAAAGGACGCATGGCTCTTGCTATTTCCACAAAATCGTCAGTGTCGTGGTTCTAAGCCTGACAGTAGAATGGGGGGTAGGTATGGAGAGGCAAGATCCTAGCTATGGAGTAGTTGTATACGCAAGGGATTTACGAGTTCAGGCCCTTCTCGGAGGAAGTAATAGCCCTACGTCTCGGAGCCCGGAGGCGGTCATTTGGATTATATGCGTATGAGTTACGGGGTGCGAACCCTTCTACCGTGGAGAGGGGTGGCTTATATAGAGTGCGCCAGACCCCAGCCATTACGTAGTAGAGGGTTTAAGGTGCGTTAAAGCTAGGCGTTACTGGTAACGCCATACATAAAGTTCCATTAAGATCATAAAGACTAAACTACAGACCGTTTAGGCACCGAGTGGCTCTTGGACTCTTGGTGGTCGAGTTGGTCTTCATGGTCGAGTGTCTTTGAATCTGTCGAGTGGAAGCCTACCAGGTCGACTGGAAGGCTGCTTCTCTTGCGAGTGTCCTTGTGGAGGGTACCTTTGGGCAAGTCTATGACCCTACCCTGTACATGACTTCGTCATTAGCCCCGAATGGATCGAGGTTTGAGTGAGGAAGGAGTTGATAATCTTTCCGACCTGTTCTTCGTGGTTACAGTGTGTCTTACTCGATCAACGACCTTTTAGTGATGGCATCAACTTCTCTTTCAGTCGCCTTGATCCATTCTTCACGTTTGTCGAGTGAACTCCGTGAGCTTGAGGATTTCTGAGCGACGGATCGGAGGAAATCTGCTATCTGACGAGTTGCTCTGCGGTTAGCGGATTTCACGGGATCCGAATTTTGGGAAGCGCGCGAAGCGGAGAAAACTGCGGCACTCGGATGGGATAGGACGATGACGCCTCGATCTTCGCGCCGCCTTTTTCGCCACGTATCGTGTGCGCGCCTGTTGCGGGATTGTGACGGGATTGCCTGGGCCTACCGGTCAGCCACTCGGAAGCGGCTCCATATAAAGCGTTGGACAGGGCATTTTGAACAGTGCGACCCCAATCTTCTCCTCCCTCCGCCTCCAAACCTTCTCGCTGCGCTCTTCGCCTGTCCAGTGCCGCAGCTCGGTACTTGCTTCGCCGGCGACCATGGTGAAGGAGAAGACCGCAGCCCTGGAACGGATGAAGAAGGCGGCATCGAAGGCCAAGGGGAGAGCGCCCAGTCGGGGCGGATCCTCTTCGCGGTCCAAGCTGCCGCAAGGCTGGGTCCAAGGAGATTGGATCCGCTCGACCATCACCGAGAAGGATCTCGCCGATCGGCCAATGAAGGACTGATCCCCACGGGTCGGCGAGGCTTCCGGTCGAGTGGCAACCGCAGCTGAAGAGGGTGAGTGTGTCCTCCTGGCCACCCACGAGATCGGGGTTTTCTGCCGCCAAATCCTTTTTTTCCGGGGGTTTTTGAACTTTTTTGGAGCGCAACTCCATCATTTCACTCCAAACTCCATTGTCTATCTTGCTGCTTTCATTTCGCTATGCGAGAACTTCTTGGGTTGCCGACCGCACTGGGGTCTCTTCAAGCACATATTCACCTATCGCTCTCAGACGGTGAAGAAAACGAACCCGAATGACCAGAGGACCCAAGTAATCCAGATGTGTGGGGGACTCTGGGTCCAGATGAGGGGGAAGAGAGCCTTTCCAGCTATGACTCTTCCTGACTCGGTTAGAGGGTGGCAGTCGACCTGGTTCTACTGCCAAGACCAGCCGACGCCAGGGCAGTCGACTGGGCTCCCTCCTTTCTCCATGAGTCGAGTGAACAAGCCATCTTCCCTGAAGGTGTTACCAGAGGAGAAGGCCCAAGTAAAGTTGTTGATGGAGCGTGTAGTCCAGCTTATTCGCGACGGGGTGACCGGCATGGATCTCCTGGAGGTTTTCCTCCGGCGGCGATTCAGCCACTCCAATACCGAGGTCATCCGATGTGGATGTACTGCACGGATGATACCACTCGGGTCCATCCAGAGGAGGTCGATGACGCCACCGGAGAAGTGGATGACTGCCATCACAGAAACAAAGACAACCCTCATGGAGCTAGGAGGATTCCACCACTCGACCCGAGTTACGTACTGCATAAGGTATAACCACTTATGTCCGATCGTGATTCTGCTGCATTCATTTTGTTTTGATGCCAATTGTCGATCGACTTTCGCCTTGTTTTGTTGTCTTCTAGGTCACCACTGAGATGTACTCGATGCCCAACGGGGCGCAGGAAACAGTCGAAGAAGAAGAAGGAAGTGGAGGTGAAAGTCCGGAGGAATGGGAGTCCAACGGCGAGGAGAATGAGGAGGATGATAGCTCTGATGAAGAAGAGGAGGAGGAGGAAGAGGAGGAAGACGTCGATCCTCCTTGCTCGGAGGGAAGGTCCAAGTTGACGCATGACCAGGCGGCCGGGCGCGGTAAAGCTGTTGTGCCTTTGGGCGATCGACGGCGACCTAGGACAACTTCCCTACCGACCGAGAAACCGCCAAGCAACCTCGAGCGACATCGTCAAAGCCGGCGAAGGCCCTGCCCAAGATGCGAATGGTCATCCCCACCATCTCCGGGTAACCAACAGAACCTTGTATTTCCTTATTCGACATGAGTGACCTTTTGGTCGACTTGATGACTGACCAGCCGATTCTTGAAATCTACAGCGCCGCTACCTCCGAGACTTCAGCCAAGCACGAAGATCAGGAATTGGAGGATGCTGCCACCTCCAACCTTGGTAAGATCTCTGAGGTTTCGCTTTTAGTTTCGCTTATAGTCGATTGGACTTCCATGATTACTTCTGAATCTTTCTTGTAGTTCCGCCTCATGTCATTGATCTCCCCGATGATGACGAGGAAGCGCCATTGAGGAATAGGAAGAACAAGAAAGTGCTCACGGGCAAGGCTGCTCCAACCTGGCCCGATTCCTGAGACGCTGATTTCGAGGGAGGCAACCCCACTCGGACTTCGTGTCTTTCATTGCATCACCGACAAGTGCCCGACCCACTTCGTCGACTGCTGATCCACCATCTCTCTTTGCTGTACACCACGTCCCGGAAGACCAAGTGAGTGTTGCTAAGGAGGCCATACGCTAGGCAGGGATCATGATGGAGCAAGTGAAAGCAGTCCGAGAGGCTAGTCAGGCGGCCTATGATGCTAGTTCAGCTCTCCAGAGCAATGTCCAAGTAAGTCAATCGTTGCTTGCTTTGTTAGGATATGCTACCTGAAACTGCTTCCTTCTAGAGATTTCCATATCTGTACACCCACTGGGTAGGTGTGTCGATTGAACTTTTGTGGGGGCACGCTGAGTGCACCCACTGGGTGTAGTCCCCGAGACTATGGTCGCATCGCGTCATACCGGCTATAGTCTTTATGCTGTGAACTTCTTCACTCGACCTGGACGCACCAAGTCGAATGGAACCGTAAACCGGTGGGGGCACGCTGAGTGCACCCACTGGGTGTAGTCCCCGAGACTATGGTCGACTACGTGCAGTCGACTATAGTCTAAAGAACTGTTTTTTTTTATCGCTGACACCGACAATTAGCCATGGTTTTAGAATCATAACCTTTTTGCCTCTTTTGGTCGATCGTCGAACCAAATTGGTAAACCGTGGGGCATCGCTGAGTGCACCCGCCTGGTGTAGTCCCGAGACTACCGTCAATGTTTTGATTCGATCGTAGTCTTAGAAATGCTACTATTTTTCCTTAATCACTCGGAAGTGATCTGCCTTTGATGTCTTTCGTTGGTTGACTCTTTAGAGTAAATCTTGCGAGCTTGTGGCTCGCTATACTGAGTTAGAGAACAAGCAGATCCAGCTCAACCTCGATTTGAAGCTTGCTCGGGAGAATTTGCAGAAGGCAAAGGATGAAGCAAAAGGTATGGCTGGTGAGAATTTTTGACGACTGACTTTGTTTTTCCTGTTCATTCTCAACTCTGTTCTCATTGTTGCTTTGCAGATAAACTTGAAGAGACTTTGAAGAAGAAGGACCTTGACCTTGCAGAGGCACAGAAGGCGGCTTTGGAGAAAACAAAGCTCGCTGAAGAGAAGCTTGCCTCAGTCGACAAACTTGAAGATGAAAATGCCAAGCTGAAAGCCGCTCTTGACGCGGCTAACAAGGAAGTTAGTCGACTGAAGAACGACAAGATTGTTCTGTCTGACAAGGCTGGCCAACTCAAGGGAAGCCAAACGACTGGAGATTTATCTTGGAGGGCTCGCCAAGAAGCTGTTTCTCATGCTTGAAGGTAATCTCTTTTACCCAACTGTCTTGCTCTCACCGCTCATCACATGATCGTTATTTTGAGTCCGAGCTGTGTTTTCGCATTCTGCCAAAACTTTGAAGAAGAAACCGGTCAGTGGAAACCAGCTTAGACCCCATCAACTCTCCCGTGAAGGACGAAGTTGCTATGAATGTGCTCCGATCGGAGTCTCGCGTTGCTAGCGTGGTGGATTATCTTGCTCGACCGAAAGTTGCGTGTTATGGATCGACTCGACTCTCCGCCGTAATGCACTCTTCTGAATGACCTTGAATCCCTGAGGACTCGACTGAATGAGATTCCAAGTCGAGTGCAAGAATGGAAAAAGTCTTCTGCTAGGTGTGGTGGTGATGTTGCTCTATCTCTGGTTCGTGTCCACTGCAAAGAAGCGCAAGAAGACAAGCTAGTGTCTCTCAAGGTTGCCAATACCAGGAAGCACGACTTCAGATCTTTCATGGAGACTTTCATCGTTGCTGCTACCCGTATTGCCGACGGAATCGAATTTCGACCAGCTTTGTTGCACCTTCCAGTCCTCCACGAGGAGTAAAAACTTCTAAGTCCCACTTTAAATTTGCCTCGAATGCCGAGTGGTTTTTGTAACCGATAAACTTTAACAGTGCTTAACGCTCGAGCACCTTTTGGATCCGTGGGATGTTTATCCGAACTTGATTTTTCCTTTAACATGCTTTGTTTGCCTTCGAGAGAACTTTATTCCTCATTCGGAAGATATTCCGTTGAAATTCCAGTCGACTTATGCTTCATCTATCCTGCAGGTAGAGATGGAACACAGACTGCGACTGACCTTGTCGTCCTTGCAGATTGGGATGAACCGCATGTTGTACTTGTGGCGAAGCTCTGAAGGAGGAGGTAGCAGTCGACCTGCACCTCGTCGTCCTTGCGGATTGGGATGGACCGCACGTTGTACTTGTGGCGAAGCTCCGAAGGAGGAGGTAGCAGTCGACCTGCACCTCGTCGTCCTTGCGGATTGGGATGGACCGCACGTTGCACTTGTGGCGAAGCTCTGAAGGAGAAGGTAACAGTCGACCTGCACCTCATCGTCCTTGCGGACTGGGATGGACCGCACATTGCACTCGTGGTGAAGCTCTGAAGGAGAAGGTAACAGTCGACCTGCACCTCGTCGTCCTTGCGGATTGGGATGAATTCTTTACTTAGGCGAGCACCGGGCTGCAGCTAAGCCTCTGAATGGTAGGTTTGCTCTCCACTCGGTAGGATTTTTATTACTTAGGCGAAAACTAGGCTGCAGCTAAGCCCCCGAGTGGGAGGTTTGCTCTCCACTCGGTAGGATTTCTATTACTTAGGCGAGCACTGGGCTGCAGCTAAGCCTCCGAGTGGGAGGTTTGCTCTCAACTCGGTAGGATTTCTATTACTTAGGCGAGCACTGGGCTGCAGCTAAGCCCCCGAGTGGGAGGTTTGCTCTCCACTCGGTAGGATTTCTATTACTTAGGTGAGCACTGAGCTGCAGCTAAGCCCCCGAATGGGAGGTTTGCTCTCCACTCGGTAGGATTTCTATTACTTAGGCGAGCACTGGCCTGCAGCTAAGCCCCCGAGTGGGAGGTTTGCTCTCCACTCGGTAGGATTTTTAATATTTTGGATGTTAAGGCGAATCCTTGGGCTGTTGTAAGCCCCCCGAGTGGGAGGCTGGCTCACCACTCGGTAGGATTTTGAATACTTAGGCGAGTACTTGGACTGCAGCTAAGCCCCCGAGTGGGAGGCTGGCTCGCCACTTGGTAGGGTTTTGAATACTTAGGCGAGTACTTGGACTGCAGCTAAGCCTCCGAGTGGGAGGTGGCTCGCCACTCAGTAGGATTTTGAATACTTAGGCGAGTACTTGAACTGCAGCTAAGCCTCCGAGTGGGAGGCTGGCTCGCCACTCAGAGGATTTTGAATACTTAGGCGAGTACTTGGACTGCAGCTAAGCCTCCGAGTGGGAGGCTGGCTGCCACTCGATGGGATTTTGAATACTTAGGCGATGCGGATTCACAGCTAAGCCCCCGAGTGAGAGACTGGCTCGCACTCGGAAAGGATTTTTTTTACAAACTTAGGCGAATCGGATTCGCAACTAAGCCCCCGAGTGAGAGACTGGCTCGCACTCGGAAAGGATTTTTTTTACAAACTTAGGCGAATCGGATTCGCAACTAAGCCACCCACTGGGGTAAATTTCAACAAAAAGCAATAACAATCACTGGGTAAATTATAACATTCTTTTCTTAGATAAACAAACTACAAAAGTACTTTTATTACATCTCAACCGAGTGAGTTTTAAGTGTAAAAGGGGCGGAGCAGCTCCCCGTAACAAGCACGAGACAATTCGATCTGGCGATCAACTTTGTAGAGATGATATGCTCCGTTGTGGAGGACTCATGTGACTATTAAGAGACCTACCCAAGTGGGGGCGAGCTTGTGTGGTTTCTGTTGATCCACTCGGAGGACCAAATCTCCCTCTTGGAAGGCTCGACTCTTCACATTTCTGGCATGGAATCGACGCAAGTCTTGCTGATAGATAGTCGAGTGTGTAGGAGATATGCCCTAGAGGCAATCATGTATGATGATATTTCCTATGTGTTTATGAATAAAGATAGTCCTTGGACATTATCAATGATGTGTATCAGCAAGTATGTGACTTGTTTGTGGGACTATGCATTGTATGATGACTGTCCTAAAAGGTCCCTAGTCAAAAGGGCTGTGTGGACGCTGTACCGACTAGGATCGGCATATGACACGGTCGATGGCTTGGTCTCACTAGCCATGGAGCATTGGATGCTAACCGGATAATATGGACTTGGAAAGGTCTGGTCGGATTCGACATAGTCGGATCCGAAGTCGAGATAAGGTCCTGAGTCGGACGGACCCAACTATGAGACGCAAGCGATATGTTATCTGTGAGTCTCTAGTACAACATACGTTCTATGTCCTAAGACCCGAAATGACACATGTACTGGGATGGTGACAGACTTGCTTTGGGCCGACCAAATGCTACTCCGTGATCGGGTAGTTACAAAGGTAGGTTTCGGGTTTGTCCGATCCCATGTCATGAGACACGGTCGAGCAAGATGGGATTTGCCCTCCGATCGTGAAAGATATACTCTGGGCCCCTCGTGTGATCGACCAGAATAGCATGGCCAAGCGACAAGGATTGTGAGATAATCCGGATTGTGGTCGGTATCACTGGAACGAGAAAGAGGTCGGGTTAGCACAAGGATGACAGTCTCGCCTTGAGCCCGACAACATATATCGTGCGGCAAAGGGAATAGAAGTGTGACACGTTGTACAGGTTCGCCTAACCAGCTTCATCGTCTGTTTGGTGGTCGGCACGCCTTGCTAGAGGCTGCTACCAACCATACAGGTCGGAGGTGATCCGAACTGTGACCAAGCCGACTTGAACCTAAGGGGTCGCGCGCTTAAGGGAAGGAACCTATGAGGTCGGTTCAGGACCGGTCGGATGTGATCCGAATCGACTAGGAACGTGACCGAATAGACTTTGCTTTAGGGTCCGTGGCGAGGCCCAAGTGTTGAGCCCGCGACGGACGCCTATATAAAGTGGAGGTGCGGCACACTCAGCAGCTTGATCGCTTCGGTGCTGCGACTAGGGTTTGCATGTGTTGCGAATAGCCACCTCCACTCAGCCGACCGTGTGATCGGACCTAGCGATCACGCCGCACGACGTTCCTCCCGCACGCCGGATACCGTTAGAGGCGGTGCACTTGCGCCGCTCCGCGAACTTCGTCGTGGGACCGGACGACCGGCCGCCGAGGGAGATCGAACGAGGAGGAGGCGATTTATCCACGCAGACGCCGCTGCCCCAACTCTTCTTCACGCTGCATCACTGCTGCGTCTAGTGGTAACGAACTGTGATCCATCTCCCGTAGCATGTTCCTGGATGTTCTGCGCGTAGGAATTTTTAATTTGCAGTCGACGCACCCTACCGTAGAACCCAACAGAGTGGATCAGGGCCATTTCTCTCTCTTCTTCCAAGAGGTCGACTGCATCTTGCTGGGCTTGTTCCGCTTCTTCTTCAGAGTATAGTTTGACTCGAGGCGCATTGTGAAGGTGTCACTCGGCGTAATCGCTTCAGCTCCATAGACCGGGAAGAATGGAGTTCTCCCAATGACCGATTAGGAGTGGTCCTCAATCCCCGAGAATCGATGGAAGTTCGTCGACCCAAGCTCTTGCTGCGTGTTTGAGATCACGCATCAGCCGTGGTTTCAGCCCTTTGAGAATGAGGCCGTTTGCACGCTCGCTTGTCCATTCATTCGACCGAGGATGAGCCATCAAGCATAGTCGACCAGCGTGCCTTGAGAGGCGCGAAGGCTTTGAACTTGTTATTATCGAAGTTTGACCCATTATCGCGATGATGCTATGCGGAACTCCATATCTGAATATCAACTCTCGATGAAACCGATAGCGATGCATGCATCGAGGTTCTTGATGGGCTTGGCTTTGATCCACTTGGTGAACTTGTCGACTGCTACCAGCAAATGAGTGAAGCCACTTTTGCCAGTTCTCAACGGTCCAATCATGTCCAATCCCCAAACAGCGAACGGCCAAACGAGTGGAATGGTCTTCAAGGCTGAGGCGAGCTTGTGCGACATGTTGGAATAGAACTGACATCCTTCACACTTGTCGACTATTTCTTTTGCCATTTCATTTGCTTTTGGCCAGTAAAATCCCGCTCGGTATGCTTTAGCCACAATGGTCCGAGAGGACGCATGATGGCCAAAGGTCCCCGAGTGGATATCCTCAAGAATTATCTGACCTTCTTCTGGCGTGATGCACTTCTGGCCGACTCCAGTCGCGCTTTCTCTGTATAATTGTCCCTTGATCAATGTAAAGGCCTTGGATCGATTTGACGATCCGTCGAGCCTCTTCTTCATTCTCTGGGAGCTCTTTTCTTAATATATACGCTGATGTACGACCTTTGTCCAATGGGAGTGATGACCACAACTTCCATAATCAGATCGACCACGGTGGGACTTCAACTTCAAATGGATCATTGGCACTCTTTTGCTGCGGGGCTTCTTCCGTGAAAGGATCCTCCTGCACCGATGGAGCATGAATGTGTTCCAAAATACATCACCGGGAATGGCTTCCCTCTTGGACCCTATCTTCGCCAAATCATCCATGACTTGATTTTTCAGTCGGGGTATATGATGAAGCTCTAACCCTCGAATTTCTTCTCCGACTTTCTCATCAGACATAAAGAACCTGTCATAGCTAGGCTTCGACATCCCACTCCTTCATCACTTGATTAACAACCAGATCCGAGTCGCCGTAGACCATAAGGCGTCGGACGCCGAGTGAAATGGCCATGCGCAACCCATACAGGAGTGCTTCATATTCTGCTTCGTTGTTGGAAGAATCAAAGTGAATCTGGAGAACATACTTGAGCCTATCTCCTCGGGGGGAAACCAATACAACCCCTGCACGAGAATCGTTCAACATCTTGGAACCGTCAAAAAACATAGTCCAGTGTTCCGAGTGAACTTGAGTCGGAAGCTGCTGTTCAGTCCACTAGGCGAGGAAATCTGCTATTGCTTGGGACTTGTTGGCTTTCTTTGCCTCGAATTTGATATCAAGGGGAAGGAGTTCAATCTCCCATTTTGCCACTCGACCAGTTGCATCTCTGTTATGAAGAATTTCCGACAAAGGGGCATCGCTGACGATTGTAATGGAATGATCAGGGAAATCATGAGCAACCTTCTTCGTGGTCATATAGATCCCATAAACAAGCTTCTGATAGTGAGGGTATCTTTGCTTTGATGGGGTCAAGATTGTAAAGATAATAAACTGGGCGTTGAACTTTGAAGGCATTTCCTTCTTCTTCCCGCTCGACCGTAAGTACGGTACTGACGACTTGTCCAGTGGCTGCAACGTAAAGCAGCAAAGGCTCTTTGCTGATTGGAGCAGCAAGCACCGGCTGGGTGGAGAGCAGAGCTTTTAGCTCTGCAAACGCTGCATCAGCTTCTGGAGTCCACTCGAACTTGTCTGACTTCTTCATCAGTCGGTAAAGAGGCAATGCCTTTTCACCAAGGCGAGAGATGAATCGACTTAAATCGACCAAGCATCCAGTAAGCTTCTGGACATCGTACACGCATTGCAGGCGCTTTATTCGAGTATAGTGCCAACCTTTTCGGGTTAGCATCAATTCCTCGCTCGTAAACGAAAACCGAGTAACTTTTCGCCAGGAACTCCAAATGTGCACTTTGATGGGTTAAGCTTGATATCATACCTCCTGAGATTGGCAAATGTTTCAGCAAGGTCAGTCAATAGGTCGGAACCCTTTCATGACTTGACCACTATATCATCCATGTACGCTTCCACATTCCGACTGATTTGAGTGAGCAAACACTTTCGAATCATCCTCATGAATGTGGCTCCGCATTCTTGAGACCGAATGGCATGGTGACATAATGTAAGCACCCGAATGGAGTGATGAACGCTGTTTTGATTTCATCGGGTCCATACAGACGGATCTGATGGTACCCGGAATAGGCGTCTAAAAAAGACAACCTCTCACATCCCGCAGTTGAGTCGACTATTTGGTCAATGCGAGGAAGAGGGAAATGATCTTTTGGGCAGGCCCGATTGATATGCTTGAAATCGATGCACATGCGCAACGACTTGTCCTTCTTGGGGACCATGACGACATTGGCGAGCCATTCGGAGTGGTAGATCTCTCGGATGAACTCTGCTGCTAAGAGCCGAGCCACTTCCTCGCCAATGGCCTTTCTCTTCTGGACGGCGGACCGCCGAAGATATTCTTTAACCGGTTTGAATTTTGGGTCGACTCGTAGGCGATGCTCAGCCAGCCCCCTGGGAACACCCGGCATGTCAGCAGGCTTCCTTGCAAAGATGTCCCAGTTCTCACGGAGGAACTAGATGAGTGCTTCTTCCTATTTTGAGTCGAGTGTTGTTGAGTTGTTGGTCGGAGCAGCATTGGGATCGGTCGGGTGAATGTGAACCTGTTTCGTCTCACCAGTCGACTGAAATGCTGATTCCGTAGCAGGCTTCTTAGCTCGCAACAAATCACTCGGATCTGCAGTTTTCTGACACTCTTGTAGCTCTACCACTGCCAACTGAGCATCGGCGATCTGAGAGCCTTTCTGGAAGCACTCTTCTGCTTTCTTCCGATTGCCCGTGACAGTGATCACGCCCTTGGGACCAAGCATCTTCAATTTAAGATACACGTAACATGGTCGGGCCATGAAACGTGCATTAGCCGCCTTCCTGCATAGCATGATAAGCGCCTGAAATCCACGACCTCAAAGGTCAAATTTTCTTTCCGGAAATGCTTCAATCACCAAAAACTACATCAAGAGCAATTTGGCCGAGTGATTCAGCCTTCTTTCCGTGAATGACTCGTGGAAGCTCATGTTATCGGTAATCGAAGTCCGACATCGGAATGCCCATCCCTTTCAACGTCTCCGTGTACAATATGTTCAAGCCACTACCACCATCCATCGACTTTGGTCACCGAGTGCCCTCAACAACCGGGTCGACCACCAATGCTTGCCTCCTGTGGTGGCAATGTGCGTCGGGTGATCAGACTGGTCGAATGTGATGGCAGTCTGGGACCATTTCAGATAATTGGGAGTCGCCGGAGCAACCAAGTTCACTTCCCGATTGATAACCTTCAATCGACTTTTGCTTTCTACGTCAGCAAAAATCATCAGGGTGGAATTGACCTGGGGATATCCACCATCACTGTCATCTCTGTCCTCAACTTTGTCTGTTTCCTTATCCTTATCCTTGAGTTGTTTCCCTTGGAACTGCTGAATCAAGAGCCGACCATCGTCGAGTGGTATGTTTCGGTAAATGAGTTTACCCGCTTCATCTTTCTTTGTATGAATATGACATGGCAAATCCAACACGTCGTTTCCATCCCGGTCTTTCACCTTCTTGGGGTTCCAAGGACCCTTGGGTTTCCCCTTGAACTTTCCTGGGGTCACGGCCAAGGCCTCTCCGGGAGCGGCTGGCTCGGCTTTGCGCTTCTGCTCCGGACCGAATTTTCTCCGCCGGCCTCATTGGCGGCCGATTTATATTTACCACTCGAGCCGATCCTCTTCTTCACCATTTGCATACTTGGTGGCAATCTCCATCATCCGACTCAGGGTCATATCTCCGGTTCGACCAAATTTCAAACTCAACTCTCTGTTCTTGACACCTTCTTTGAAGACACAGACTGCCTGGTGGTCAGACACATTCTCAACTGTGTGGTGCAAAGTGATCCACCTCTGGATATAATCTCTCAAGGTTTCACTCGACTTTTGCACACATGACTACAATTCCGTCAATCCTGCTGGTCGTTTGCAAGTTCCTTCAAATGTCCTGACAAACACTCGGGCAAGATCTTCCCAAGTGTAAATCTTCATTGGGTGCTAATCGATTCAGCCACGCTCGGCTGAACCCTCCAACATAAGAGGCAAATGCTTCATGGCTACTTCATCGTTGCCACTGCCGATCTGAACAGCCACTCGGTAATCTTCAAGCCAAGTGTCGAGGGCTTGGATTCACCGATGAACTTCTGCGACTCGATCGCCAACTTTGAAGTTGGGAGGAATCACCGCTGACTCGATGGCTCTGCTGAAACATTCTGGTCCCGAGACACGAACTCTGCTGCTGGAAGGAACATCTCTATCATGGCCGTCTCGGTGAGCTCTGTTCCTGTCGACCAAACCTTGAACGATAATAGATCTCGCATCAAAGCCTGGTTCCCTGGGGTCGACTGGAACTCTTCGCCCAGCACTGTGATGGCGTCTGTTGTCCTGCTACCGAGGAGCGTATGATCCACCCCTTGGGGGAGGGGTGGGCACTCGACGTCGACCGTTGCGATCGAATCAGTGCTCATACTACTCGCGGCCCTTGTATTGATCATCACGCCGGCCCTCACGTTCCTCACGCCTCGGGGGCGATCTCGGACTATGTGCCGACTGGACTGAATTCGCAGCGACGGATCGGCTGTGAACCCTGTTCCGCGACTGGGATACAACTGAGTTTTGGTCTCCTGCCGCCTAGAGCAGATCCCTGATTTGCTGCAAACCTCTACCCGCCTCCGACTAGGAAGGCTGAATTGACTCTGCTATACGGGCGACAGCTGCTAAATTCTGAATCGGAGTTCGATATACCTGAGTTGGCGGTTGAAAGAGTTGACGTCGACTGGATTCTGGAACCCTTGGTCGCGGCGCCACGAGTACTCGGCCAAGATTCTCCGGTCGAGTGCGCTCGGCCAGGTTAGCCAGCGCATCCTCCAAGGCACGAGCCTCGGGGTTTCTCCAACGATAGGAGTGTGAAGTGCATCCATGTTCCGACGGTGAAGCTCCTCCCTCTCGAGCGGGCGTGAGGGCTCGGGCAGGTACTCTTCGTGGGCTTGCTCCGGATCGCCTCCACCGTCACCTCCGTTGGTGCGTGAATCCGGGGACTGCGTGGTCCATCGACCATCGTAACCTCTGCCGTCGGGTCATCGCTATCGCATTCGGACGCTGTCTCTGCGAGCCACCAACATGTCGAACAGTCAGAGAGATTGGTCGGGCTCGATCACCGCGACTTGGGGGGCGATCGCGGGCCATCGCATGCCTCACCCACCGCTGAAGCCTCGATCACCGTAATGCTTGCGCCGGTGGGAGATTGGGAGTGAAGACGGCGCAGAGCCGACCCATACTTTGGGTCGACGGTTGCCGCAGGAGGACGCCATGGACACACGCGAAAGTGCGTCGCCCCGTGGACGGGGAGCGCGTCCACGTCGAGTGGAGCCTCCTGAAGCCAAGCGGAGTCGCCGGCGACGAACGTGAGCGCACCGAGACGGATCTCGTGGCCGTCGATCAGAACTCCACCTGAAACCATGATGTAGGAGACCGAAAGAATCTCAACTTCTCCAGCAAATCGCTAGAACACCTGCCCCACGGTGGGCGCCAACTGTCGTGGTTCTAAGCCTGACAGTAGAATGGGGGGTAGGTATGGAGAGGCAAGATCCTAGCTATGGAGTAGTTGTATACGCAAGGGATTTACGAGTTCAGGCCCTTCTCAGAGGAAGTAATAGCCCTACGTCTCGGAGCCCGGAGGCGGTCGACTGGATTATATGCGTATGAGTTACAGGGGTGCGAACCCTTCTACCTGTGGAGGGGGGTGGCTTATATAGAGTGCGCCAGGACCCCAGCCAGCCCACGTAGTAGAGGGTTTAAGGTGCGTTAAAGCTAGGCATTCGGTAACGCCTTACATAAAGTGCCATTAAGATCATAAAGACTACTTAACTACAGACCGTTTGGGCACCGAGTGGCTCTTGGACTCCTGGTGGTCGAGTGGGTCTTCATGGTCGAGTGTCTTCATGGTCGAGGGTCTTCATGGCTGCTTCTCTTGCGAGCGTCCTTGTGGAGGGTACCTTTGGGCAGGTCTATGACCCTACCCCAGGTACATGACTTCGTCAGTCAGCACTAAAGCTAGATCCGTCTTCTTTGACATTGGGGCAGCCGTTGGCCAAATCTTCGGGGTCAAGACCGGCTTGCCATGCCTTTTCCCGGCTTAAGGCAGTTAAACAATCGTCTCTAGCAGCTCCCTTTTTTAAATCATCAATTCTTCTTGGCAGCACGGATAACTGTTTCAGTGTATCCTAGATAAGGGTGGAGGGCTTTTTCTTTTGCAGCATAGAGGCAATGGCTCGTTCGGCACCAGTGTATAACTGCTCTACAAGAGTATAGACAGCCTTAAGCCGGACCCGCATCTGTGAGCCCAACTTCGTGCTCCGTGAACCTATATCGTTAAAAGCAATGGGTAAGCCGGCAACGTTGATCATATGGTTATTATGATATAAGTGAGGCATGTTCTTACCAAAGATGGCTGATGTCATAATATTAATCTATTGCTTTAAGCCGGATAACTCCTCAGTCACCGGCTTAAGCGTGGCTTTAGCCTCTTCTACTCTTTTCAACAGAGCTGCCTTTTCAGTATCCCAACCGTCTTTTTCAGTGTTGAAGTTTTGCTTGAGCTGCTCAATGCTTTCTAAAGCAGTCTTCAATTCTAACTTGGCCTTGGATGTTTCACATTGTTGGGTCTTTATATTGGCCTTTAGATCATTGAGCTGCGAGTCCTTCCCAGAAAGTGCTGCCTGTGATTCAAACATAGACAGAATATGGTGTGTTGCTAAAGTCCCAAGCACAATACAAGTATAATACTTGGCACTTGGGGGCTAATGCATATTTGCTTTTAAGAAGACTTTTGAAGTCCCAAGCACAATACAAGTATAATACTTGGCACTTGGGGGCTAATGTATGTTGCTCTTTTAAGATAGGATCATTGGCTGACCCGGACAAATGATGTGATCTCTTTTGCAAAGACTGCAGCTTGGATTGTTGATTTCAAGCAAGATGATTAGTCCCGGCTTATTCATGACTAATTAAGCTGGCACTTGGGGGCTACCAAAGCAAAGTTGATCTCTTAATACTTAAAGTCCCGTCTTAATATATTCATTAAACTGGCCCTTGGGGGCTACTGGATTTGATCTATGCAGCTATCGAAGTTTACAGTACATTCTACTCTTTCATGTCCAATAAACTTGGCGGTTAAGGGAAGTGTATAAAATGGAGTTACAACGTTTACCTCATAGCGCTCTTTCACCAGATATACTAAGCCGGCTTCAAAATCACGGCTGGTGTATAGACGATTCAAATAGACACAATGGATGTCTTGGGCATTGAACTAGGTGTAGCTCTCCAAGTCAACTTTCCACTTGCCTTTATCTTTAGCAGAAATTTCTTCTTTGGCGCTGTGCTTAGATAAGACGGTTGGTTGACCCGGAGCTGTGAAACCGAACCCAGTAACAACGACATCATCAATCTTCTCTTCCGCCGGTTTAGCAGGACTGGCCGGTTGGATGGGGCTGGCCGGATTGGAGCACGACGTGTTAACATTCATCTGGTCAATATCAACATTGTGGTCTTCTGGTGGGGAATCATCAACAATATGATCAGCAATTGGGTGAGAAAGTTCTGGTTGTTGTTGCTTTGGCTCAGACAAGATGATGTCGTCGACCGGTTTATATAGCTTTGCTTTCTTGCTGGGTTTGGCCTGGCCCTTGAAACTAAGAAGCATAAAACGATCAGTATAAGGATCAGAGGTAAGGTTCGAATGAATTAAGTATATTCTTACCCAGGTATAGTCTTTGAAAGCCGGGATTTGAGTTCCCGTTGACTCTCCTAGATGGGTTAAGAGGATGAGAGAAATGAACTGCCTTGGGATAAAGTATATCAGAAATTTTTAAGACCTCTGGACGGCATTTGCGAACCGGTGTGTTTGGTAAGCCGGAGGAGGTAATCACACCGCCGCTATGCCGGGTGATGGGGCGAGCTTCATGTTGCTGTTTCTTCAAAAGAAAGTTGGGATCCATGTGAGCTAGAGGGCGAGAAAAGCTTACTTTCCGGCTTGCTTGTCGAGTTTTCTGTGTTGGCAGAGGTTCTGAGCCGGAGGAAAGAATAACTACCTCTGCGTCACCTGCACGGCTGGCCTCTGCGTCGTCTTGATAACAATCATTGTCAATGAGATGTATAAAAAAGGAGCCAAGGGACTCAAGTTCTACCTCTAACTCATTATCATCATCATCATCATCATCATCAATGTTTACGCCGACGGTTTCGGTGGTCTTTCTCTTGGCAGCTTTCTTGGTGAACTTGGTTTTGGTATGAGCCGTCTTAGCCGGCTTATCTTGCGGTTTCTTCTTTCAAAACGAGGAATCAGCCTGTTAAAGTAAAAAAGATCATGAGTTGATACAATCATTGAAAATACTAATAAATCATAAGATGTGCAAACTTACGGCTGGCGGCTTATTGAAAGTGCTAAAGGGACTAAGCCCTATTTTGCTGCATTCCTTTAAAGGTTCATTCAGCAATTTCTTGGTGGCTTCATTGATTTCTGCATCAGACAGTTGGATGTCGCAGTGGCGCTGGGGGTCTTTCACATTGCCAGTATAGTCACACGTTAAGCTGGAGCGGCGGCTTAATGGCAGGATACTCCAGGACACCTTGCACCGAACAAGGTCGACGCCACTTAAACCATTGGCCATAAGGGCTCTGAGCTTTCAAAATAATGGGGCATATTTGGCCCGATCTTTTGCACTGAGCAGCGAGGGAAGTGGATGCGTGCTGCTAAGACGGTGATCGCGGTAACCTGGCAAAGGGTTTTCATCAGCGGGAGATGTGTCTTGACAATAGAGCCAAGTCTGGTTCCAGTCTTTGGGGTGACTTGGCGGCTTAGCATAGGGAAAGCTGACATCTTTCCTATTTTGGATTTAAACCCCGTCGAGTTGATAGAGGGGAGGTGTGACGCTCGGATAATTAAGCTACAGTGAAACTCTGCTAATGATGTCACGCCACCTCCGTTACTGTTGATAATCTCACGTTAGTTCAGAAACGATTCAAATTCAAATTCGAAATCAAGTTAAACAACAAAAGTTTCAAACATTAAAACTAAAATGTCCAAAGTGAACCAAATAATGCATAGGTAATTATGGTGGAGAAACCACACCTTTATAAAATATTGAAATATTATTAAGTGAATGAAACAGTAGCGAAAACTATTATTTAAATCATTTTAAATATTAAATAATTACGAAACTATTTTAGTTTGGTAACAAGTTAATGTGGCAGTGACATATTTAGTAACATCAAATTAGGTGCCATTGTGGTATTTTTCTAAAACAAGAATAAAAGGTAACTAAAAGAAAACACTGAAGAAAAGTGGAAATAAAACGAAACAGATAATAAAATAAAATAAAAAGGACCCAATGGCCAAACGGCCCAGCAGGCCAGCTCACTGGCCCGACCGGCCCATCCCCACTCCCTTATCCTCTGAGGCGACCCAAACCCTAACCACCGACGCCCCCACTTCCCCCACCCACTCGCTCGCTTCCCCCCCCCCACCCCCCCCCCATCCAATTCTGGATCGGGATTGGGCTTTGCCGCCACCCGCCGTCGCCGAGGACCGCTTCACCATCGCCACCCGCCGTCGTCTATCACCGCCGCCGCACGAGGACCCGAAGCCGCCTGACGCTGCCCAGCTGTCGCCGCATCCCCGTCCTCCTCCTAGCCGGACTGCGCCCGCCTCCCCGACGCCTCGTCCCCGTCCTCCTCCACAACGGTGGCCCCCGAGCCTCGCCGCCCCGCTTCTCTCGAACGCCGGTGAGGCCACCTCCGGCCTCCGCTCGATTCCCCTTCTTCGTTTTGTTTCTCTGTCGCCGTAACACCATCGTAGACGGGGCTCTGCTCTCACGCGCTAATGGCCATGCTCGTCGCGCCTCTAGCCGACCTGGCTGCGCCCTTGCGCGCCCTGGGCGCGCACCTCACCGCGCAGCTTCCTGCCTTGCCCCGCAACCGCTGCTGGCCCCTTCGCGCGCGCCCGTGCAGGCCCATGTGCCTCTGCTCGCCGACCGCGCCTCCACCCCTTGTCCCCGGGCGCGCGCGCCTCGTCCTCTTGTGCCCGATGGGCACAGCGCTTTGCGGCCTCCCAGCCGTGCTCCTTTGCCGCCATGCTTGGCCTGCTGCTGCGGCCCGCGTACTGCCTGCTACTCATCCTCGCCTACCTCTGCCGCTAGCCCCACCTCGCCCCTCTGCGCCACCTCCGGCCACCGGTCCCCCCCCCCCTCGGCTCCAGCCATGGTCACGCCTTGACCCACGCACCCCATGACCATCTCCGCGATCAAGCCACGCCTGGCGCGCCCCATTGCCCGTGCCCGTTCGAGCGGGTTCGCCCGCCCATTACCCGTACCTAGCGCCCGTTAAGTCCCCCTGGCCCATTGACATGTGGGGCCCAGCCCCAGAACGTTTTTATAAAAAGAACTAAAAATAATAATTAAAAATAATTAAAATATTAATTAATTAATTAATTAAAAAATTAATTAACTTAATTAATCCTGATTAAATTAACCTAATCACTAGTTAACTTAATTAAATCCTGATTAGCCTGATGAGTCAATGACATGCGGACCCCACCGTCGATTGACGGTCAACACCTCTCATTGACTCACGATGCAATCTTGATGCAATAATACTAATTTCGAATTAATTTAATAATAATAATAATTTAAAAATGATTTAAAACTTAAAAAATTAATATAAAATAAACTGTAGCCGAGATGAAAAGTTTTATACATGAAAGTTGCTCAAAACGACGAGACGAATCCGAACACGCGGTTCGTTTACATGTCAGATGCCTCTAACTATCTGAACATGGCACTTTCCCCCTCCGGTTATCTGTCTAACAGAGGTCCGGAACCGGGAAAACATTCCCGGTTGACTGCCCCCTTCACCGGTATCGTGTAGCACCACGTTAGAACACGTCTAGCTCTGCCTGTTGTCCTGTTATGCACTTGCTTGCTATGTATTTACTGTTTCTCCCCCCTCTTCTCTTTGGTAGACCCCGTGACGATGCTGATGCCCTTGTGGTTGACTACGTCACCGACCACCCCTCCTTGTCTGAGCAACCAGGCAAGCCCCCCCCCCCTTGATCACCAGATATCGCCTATTCTTCCCTATACTGCTTGCATTAGAGTAGTGTAGCATGTTACTCCTTTCCGTTAATCCTATTCTGTTGCATAGCCTGTCATTATTGCTACAGTTGTTACCCTTACCTGCAATCCTAAATGCTTAGTATAGGATGCTAATATTCCATAAGTGGCCCTACACTCCTATCTGTCTGCCATGCTATACTACTGGGCCGTGATCACTTCGGGAGGTGATCACGGGCATATGATTTATACTTTATACTGTCACATTACTTATGATACTGTTCGGAGATGGGGGCTGAAGGGGCAGGTGGCTCCATCCCAGTAGAGGTGGGCACAGGTTCCGACGGCCCCGATCACACTTTGTGGTGGAGCGACAGGGCAGGTTGTGACCACCTAGGCAAGAGGTGGGTCTGGCCCTGGTCGGCGTTCGCGGTTACTTCATAATAACACGATTAACGAGATCTTGGTATTTGATCTGAGTCTGGTCACTAGCTTATACGCACTTACCAACTACGCGGTAACAGTTATGGGCACTCGGCGTCGTGGTATCAGCCGAAGCCTTCGTGACGTTAGCGAAAGGCCGCGCCACGGATTGGACTGGAATGCACAGTAGGCTAGGTGCGCTTCGGCCGCCCTCACAACGTCTTGGTCTGCAATGGGCGATGGGCGGACCCTGCGCCATAGGATTTAGACCGGCGTGCTGACCTCTCTGTTCTTCCTAGGTAGGGCTGCGACGTGTTGATCTTCCGAGGCCGGGCATGACCCAGGAAAGTGTATCCGGTTAAATGGGATCAAGCGTGTTGGGTAATGTGGTGCACCGCTACAGGGAAGTTTATCTATTCGAATAGCCGTGATCTTCGGTAACATGACGACTTGGAGTTGTACCTTGACCTTATGACAACTAGAACCGGATACTTAATAAAACACACCCTTCCAAGTGCCAGATATAACCCGATGATCGCTCTCTAATACGGTGACGAGGAGGGGATCGCCGGGTAGGTTTATGCGATGCGATGCTACTTGGTGAACTTACCATCTACTCTCTTTACATGCTGCAAGATGGAGGTGGCCTGAAGCGTAGTCTTCGACAGGATTAGCTATCCCCCTCTTATTCTGGCATTCTATAGTTCAGTCCACCGATATGGCCCTTTACACGTATACCCATGCATATGTAGTGTAGCTCCTTGCTTGCGAGTACTTTGGATGAGTACTCACGGTTGCTTTTCTCCCTCTTTTCCCCTTTCCCTTCTACCTGGTTGTCACAACCAGATGCCGGAGCCCAGGAGTCAGATGCCACCGTCAACGACGACTCCTAATACACTAGAGGTGCCTACTACTACGTGCAGGCCGTTGACGACGACCAGGAGTAGTTTAGGACTATCCCAGGCAGGAGGCCTGCGCCTCTTTTGATCTGTATCCCAGTTTGTGCTAGCCTTCTTAAGGAAATCTTGTTTAACTTATGTCTGCACTCAGATATTGTTGCTTCCGCTGACTTGTCTATGATCGAGCACTTGTATTCGAGCCCTTGAGGCCCCTGGCTTGTATTATGATGCTTGTATGACTTATTTTATTTTAGAGTTGTGTTGTGATATCTTCCCGTAAGTCCCTAATCTTGATCATACACATTTGCGTGTATGATTAGTGTATGATTGAATCGGGGGCGTCACAAGTTGGTATTAGAGCCGACTACTTGTAGGAATCCCCCTTCTAAACTTCTTGGCCGAAGTCGAGTCTAGTCATTGCAAAACTTTTACTAACATGGCTGTGTGGCTTACGGGCCCACGTCGCCATTGGGTGGTATTAGGATATTTTATTGCTCGTATTTACTCTGGGACTCTGATCTCTCTTCTATTCGGGTTAAAATGGTTTTACTAAATCTAACATTAGGATCTCGTGATCAGATCCACCTGGAGAGCCCTTATTACACATGATCGCCTGATGCACCAGAAGATTTCGAAGATAATCTACGATGTTCTCTCGCGACACTTGCGCCCACTGCCTTTGCAAATTCCCTACCACTGTTATATCATTATGGATAACTACATACACTTGCCTTTCAATCCCATTGATCTTGTTATTACAAGATACCCCAAAAATTATCTCTATTGTTCCGAGAATACTTTGTGCCTACTGCCTTGCAATTCATTACCCACATGAACACCCCTACGGATAATTCCTCGCACTTACCGAGTATCCGCCCATCCCCGGTTGTTTATGTGTTTCACTAAGGTCTTCGAAATAATATTCGATCTTTCGAAAATCCTTAGTAGCTTATTGCTCTTAAAATTCTTGCTTGCTTGCATTATGGTTAATCCCATAAGTATAGCAATCTTATTGGCAGCCTTTGTCAATATCATCTTGAGTCCATTGATTCAATATGTTGCGAATGCCAGCAATCCTCAATCAGATCCTAGAATTCATCCTTCCAACTCAGACGTCATTTTGAACAGGAGCTGGTTCTCGACCAATCAAATTGCCGTCGATTGTACCCCTAAGGCTATTCAACTTATCCATCCTTAATCAGAGCATTGCTTCTGATCACTTGTCTTGGAATTCAAAATTCCTTTGCATTTGAGCTTTGAGTTAGTCAGTTGTTTCTATAATCCGATGCACTTGCATTCCTTCTTCCTTTGATAGAGTACCGATACTCACATCAGCTCCGTTGTAGACCACCAGACCTCTTGTTGGATTATTATCCGACAGTGTCCTCCATATTCAAATAACCTTGTGAGCCTTTCCACGGATATATAAACCCTTTGGTAAATTGTATCCTCTGCTTTCTCAACCATGCTCTGTTTTCGAGCTGGTGGTATTTACTATTGAAGCTTGTGGTATATGTTTCCATGATACCCTGACGGGTTGAACCTATGCCTTCCTTAATATGTGTGAACTCGAAAGTTTTCGCGAGTCATACTCTTCTGGTATTTTGCTAGATTAAATTTCAACACTACAAGTTGTTCGAAAGTGAGAGGTGAATGGAAGGTTATACATTGAAGAAGTGGGAGTCGACCTTGAACTTTGTGTTCATGCCGATGGACACGATGTAGATCCTACCATAGAAGCTTCTTGTAATAATAACTATTTTGTTGATATAATATCATCTGGTATCTGTGAATTGATCCTATGCAATCGTGGTTCTGACCATATTTTCTCTTTGATCCCATTTCTCGGACAAGTTAAAGCACTTGTCTTTTGCTAGTCAATACCCCAGTCCAACCTCTACTATGATCTACCATCGAGTATTACCCTCTGGTATCTCGAGAATATCTAAGAACTGTGTTGCATCTTATGAGTCTTCATCAACTATTATTTCTCACTAATTCCAATTTTTCATGGGTTACGAGTTGTTAGTCGCTCAAGAACACCGTAAGTGAACCGATTCCGCACTCTGGTTTGATAACTCTAAGTAATCTTCGTTGCTTATGAGTTTAATAATCCTTCAAGTCATTCCTAGCCTGATCGGCTATATCATTATTGTGCTAAATTTTAACTGTGCTACCTGGTCCTTCTTCCCGGAGCACAATTTTCGACGATGGGCTAAGCTTACGTCGATCTTCCTCATCATGTCATTTCGCCTTGAACAACAAACTTGGTTTGGATTTTGTGTCATACCCTTGGTTCCAATAACCTTTCGCTTCACCATTCATCCGACTCGGTGTCATCACCGATCGATTACATCTTGAAATCTCTCGACAAATGTGTCATGATCATCATCAACATTTTGAGCTCTTCCAAGATAACTATTGAATTCTTAATGAGAAATACCACCCTCGCCCCTCGATGATCTGTGTTATCATCGACAACATTATTGCCTCCCTTCCGACACAAACTTGATCATGTTATGGAGCTCCTTGCTATCCAGCTTATGTTATGTTCTACCTTGGAGTATTACCATCCCTTATGTCAAGAATGTTGTTAGAATTTCACCACCTCTTAAGAATTTTTGATACAGGTGATACTTCTTGCCATATCCGTTCATCCCTTGGTCCCCGTGTTGTTTCTAACCGGAAAATCGACAATTGAACTATGATGCGCCACTTCAAAAGTTCTAGCAACCCTATTGCTTTGAAGTTAATGGTTGATATTTCATTCTTAGACCATTGGTTATCAAATCACCATTCTAACATTGATCATGCTACCTCTACCCAGATTTCGGGCGCAACTTTCAACCAATGTTTAATTGTGTGTGTTTTCATCGAGCATACATTATTATATCATTTGATCTGACTAATGTTATCTCCTTGTTCACATAATTGTTTAAATCCATCTTGTCAAAAATCTCGATGATTGACGCTGAGTCCCTCAGCCACCTCCTCATCCTCTCCTTGGTTTAATGATGAACTCTTGTTTCGGAACTCGCTTCCATAGTTCATTTCCCGATAATCTTGCAATGCCATCTCATCAATTTGTGTTGCACCCCTTCCTTCTCAGGCATCGTGAGTGTGAAGTATCTTGACACCTATCAGATCTGAATCTCGGTCAGATATGGTGGTTGGAACATATTCCCAAGAGATATAACATTAGTCTTTGACCCGATAAGGTGATGTCATGCCTAGCACACCTGGCCGGAGGACCTATTGTTATAGTTTCCTTTTTAGCAAGCTTAGCGATTCTTCCATGAGGAAATTGTAAGGCTTATTTTATAAGTTGTTCCTGATGGATCCTTTGTGTTTCCAAAGTCCGATCTTTACCCAATGACCATGTCAATGCTATCTCGAAGCATGTCTGTGGTACTCTGATTTTCAACAAAAGCATTTGAAGCCCAATGCTAAATGTTTCTTGCTCATTTACCCAAACACCACTGTATGGGTAATGTCATGAAATTTCTCTCACCTTACCTAAAGAGTTTTCTACATTATATCCGGTCATGGATATCATGCTCTGCTTGTCCTTGGGAAGAATATACCCTTGAAATATGTGTTTAAACACATTTTCCTTTCCATTGTTCTGTTTAAATCTGATAATCGTATTTTCCTTTCCATTGTCTGGTTTAACCTTTCTTGAGATCTATATGATCTAAGCAATATTATTCTCCTACTTTTGTAAACACCTCGTTCTACAATTCTGTTAGAAAGACCCTGTTACTTTTGTTGATGACATTCTGGTAACCACCGATGGATGAGAACTTTCCCTACTGGTCCACCTCGTTTAACGAGCAGGAAAATGGTTCTCTTCGTCGCTCGCCCTTGGTACCGATGTTGTTGCTGACGTAACTGACAGGCTATCCTCTGACATGCCTTGCTTACATGATCGTGTAAGACATCACCGCTTTCCCACTTTTAACCCACATGGTGGGTCCATAACCCATAGTTCCACAGGATCGAAACCTGACTCTCCTGTACACCCCTGTTTCCAAAGTTATTTCTCACGCTTGACTCCGGTAATTCACGAGTCACCATCGTACACACAATCAATTCTTGTACCAGACACAATACTTAATCACGTTGCTTTGAACCCCTTTCACGCCCTGTAACACGCATCGAACGATTGCTTGCCCGCTCGAAACTTCCCATGATACCTCCTTACTTTGCTCTCGATACCTTCTTAAGTTTCAATTCGCGAGTTACATTCCGCCACCTTCCCAATGTTATCGACCAGATAGTCAACCATGTAGAGGCCAGTTCTTCCGAAGATACCCCTTATCCTTTTTAGTAAGTATGATGGAACTCCCGAAGAAAGGATGACGACTTCATCATGATGGCCTGAACAGAGGAATGAAGACATCAATGTAATGGATCGGCCTCTTCGAGAAGAGCAAGCCAGAATGAGAAGACCCGCTAGATTCGTTACCAAACCTTCCCCCCTTTCACTACCTCTTAAATCTCGGGACGAGATTTCTTGTAGTAGAGGGGATTTGTGACGCCCGGATAATTAAGCTACAGTGAAACTCTGCAAATGATGCCACGTCACCTCCGTTACTGTTGATAATCTCACGTTAGTTCAGAAACGATTCAAATTCATATTCGAAATCAAGTTAAACAACAAAAGTTTCAAACATTAAAACTAAAATGTCCAAGGTGAACCAAATAATGCATAGGTAATTATGGTGGAGAAACCACACCTTTATAAAATATTTAAATATTATTAGGCGAATGAAACAGTAGAGAAAACTATTATTTAAATGCTTTTAGATATTAAATAATTACGAAACTATTTTAGTTTGGGTAACAAGTTAATGTGGCAGTGACATATTTAGTAACATCAAATTAGGTGCCATTGTGGTATTTTTCTAAAACAAGAATAATAGGTAACTAAAAGAAAACACTTAAGAAAAGTGGAAATAAAACGAAACAGATAAAAAATAAAATAAAAAGGACCCCTTGGCCAAAGGCCCAGCAGGCCAGCTCACTGGCCCGACCGGCCCATCTCCACTCCCTTATCCCCTGAGGCGACCCAAACCCTAACCACCGACGCCCCCACTTCCCCCACCCACTCGCTCGCTTCCCCCTCCCCCCCGATCCAATTCTGGATCGAGATCGGGCTTTGCTGCCGCCCGCCTCCCCGCTGGACTGCACCCGCCTCCCCGATGCCGCGACGACGCCTCGTCCCCGTCCTCCTCCACAACGGTCGCCCCCGAGCCTCGCCGCCCCGCTTCTCTCCAACGCCGGTGAGGCCACCTCCGGCCTCCGCTCGATTCCCCTTCTCCATTTTGTTTCTCTATCGCCGTAGGTCGCCGTAACACCATGGTAGACGGGGCTCTGCTCTCGCTCGCTCCTGGCCACGCTCGTCGCGCCTCTAGCCGACATGGCTGCGCCCGTGCACGCCCTAGGCGCGCACCTCGCCGCGCAGCTTCCCGCCTTGCCCCGCAACCGCTGCTGGCCCCTCCGTGCGCGCCCGCGCAGGCCCACGTGCCTCCGGCCGACCGCGCCTCCACCCCTTATCCCGTGAGCGCCGCCTTGTCCCTCTTGTGCCCGATGGGCAGCGCTTGCGGCTTCAGCGCCGTGCTCTTTTGCCGCCGTGCTCGCTTTCTTCTTGACCCTTGCTGCCTCACCCTCGCCTACCTCTGCCAGTCCCACCTCGCCCGCCTCTGCGCCACCGCCTCCCCACCAACAGCTCCAGTGCGCCCGTGGCCTTGGCCACCTCATGACCATCTCTCGCGACCGTGGCGCCTGGCCTCGCGCCATTGCCGTGCCGTTCGGCGGGTTCGCCTACCATTACCCGTACCTAGCGCCCATTAAGTCCCCCTGGCCCATTGATATGTGGGGCCCAGCCCCAGAACGTTTTTATAAAAAAAGAATTAAAAAATAATAATTAAAAATAATTAAAATATTAATTAATTAATTAATTAAAGAATTAATTAACTTAATTAATCCTGATTAAATTAACCTAATCACTAGTTAACTTAATCAAATCCTGATTAGCCTGATCAGTCAATTACATTCGGACCCCACACGTCAGTTTGACCAGTCAACACCTCTGTTGACTGCTGACGTCATGCTAACATCATGCTAACATCATGTTGCTATAATAATACTAATTTTGAATTAATTTAATAATAATAATTTAGAAAATGTTTTAACACTTTAAAAATTAATATAAAATAAACCGTAGCCCAGATGAAAAAGTTTTATACATGAAAGTTGCTCAAAACAACGAGACGAATCGGAACAGGCGGTCCGTTTACATGTTAGATGCCTCTAACTATCTAAACATGGAACTTTCCCCCTCCGGTCATCTGTCTGATAGAGGTCCAGAACCGGAAAACATTCCCGGTTGACTTCCCCTTCACCGGTATTGTGTAGCACCGCGTTAGAACACTCTAGCTCTGCCTGTTGTCCTGTTATGCACTTGCTTGCTATGTATTTACTGTTTCTCCCCCCTCTTCTCTTCAGTAGACCCCGTGACGATGTTGATGCCCCTGTGGTCGACTACATCACTGATGACCCCTCCTTGTTTGAGCAACCAGGCAAGCCCCCCCCCCTTGATCACCAGATATCGCCTATTCTTCTCTATACTGCTTGCATTAGAGTAGTGTAGCATGTTACTGCTTTCCGTTAATCCTATTCTGTTGCATAGCCTGTCATTGTTGCTACAGTTGTTACCCTTACCTGCAATCCTAAATGCTTAGTATAGGATGCTAGTATTCCATCAGTGGCCCTACACTCTTGTCCGTCTGCCATGCTATACTACTGGGCCGTGATCACTTCGGGAGGTGATCATGGGCATATGATATATACTTTATACTGTCACATTACTTATAATACTATTCGGAGATGGGGGCTGAAGGGATAGGTGGCTGCATTCCGGTAGAGGTGGGCATGGGTTTCCGACGGCCCCCGACTGTTACTTTGTGGCAGAGCGACAGGGCAGGTTGAGACCACCTAGGCGAGAGGTGGGCTTGGCCCTGGTCGGCGTTCGCGGTTACTTCATAATAACACGCTTAACGAGATCTTGGTATTTGATCTGAGTCTGGCACTGGCCTATACGCACTAACCAACTGCGCGGGAACATTTATGGGCACTCGGCGTCGTGGTATCAGCCGAAGCCTTCGTGACATCAGCGACTGAGCGGCGCGCGCCGGATTGGACTGGAATGCCTGCTAGGCTAGGTCTGCTTCCGGCCGCCCTCGCAATGTGCAGGTGAGCAATGGGCGATGGGCGGACCCACTTCGTGCCATAGGATTTAGACCGGCGTGCTGACCTCTCTGTTGTGCCTAGGTAGGGCTGCGACGTGTTGATCTTCCGAGGCCGGGCATGACCCAGGAAAGTGTGTCCTTCCAAATGGGATCGAGCGTGTTGGGTAATGTGGTGTACCCCTGCAGGGAAGTTTATCTATTCGAATAGCCATGATCTTCGGTAACGGGACGACTTGGAGTTGTACCTTGACCTTATGACAACTAGAACCGGATACTTAATAGAACACACCCTTCCAAGTGCCAGATATAACCCGGTGATCTGAAAGTGCGTTATATCGACTAGAGGGGGGGGGTGAATAGGCAATTTTTATGAATTCTTCACTGAGAAATTTGCAGGTGAGGTGATTCCCTAGTGAAGAACTACTTGCAGCGGAATAAGTACTCAAAAGTAAACACAACATAATACAAGCATAGTCATTATGATGAAATGAAGACAAGCACAGAGTACAGAAAGCGTAATCACACGATAACACAGGATGAAGACAAATAGACTGAAGAAATTGAACTGAGGAAATTGAGAAAGTCTTCAGTCAAAGTCTTCAAACACAGATATGAACAAGCGCACAACACAGTAATGAGGAAATGAAAGAGTTGAGGAAATAGAACCAGTTTGCTAGGTGAAGACAATGATTTGGTAGACCAGTTCAAGCTAACTTTGTCTCAGTTGTACATCTGGTTGGAGCGGCTAGGTATTTAAACCCGAGGACACACAGTCCCGGACAGACAGTCCTCACCGTATTCTCCTTGAGCTAAGGTCACACAGACCTCGCCCAATCACTCGTGGTAATTCTTCAGGTGACTTCCGGACCTTCGCAAACTCGGTCACTCGGCGATCCAAAATTCCTCTTAGATGCTCTAGACCATGACGCCTAACCGTCTGGAAGAAGCACAGTCTTCAAAGGTAACAAGCGTCGGATCCATGCAGGATCAATCTCTTCAGTGATTCTCAATCACTTTGGGTTTGTAGGTGTTTGGGTTTGAGTTTTCCTCACTTGATGATTTTCGCTCAAAGTCCTCGGAGGATGGGATGCTCTCAAATGACAAGTGTCAGTTTCTCTCGGAGCAGCCAACCAGCTAGTGGTTGAAGGGGGCGGCTATTTATAGCCTAGGGAGCAGCCCAACATGATAAGACATAAGTTCCCTTCAATGATATGACCGTTAGGTGGATAAGATATTTTGGGACAGCTGGCGCATAGCACAGCAACGGTCGAAAATTTGAGTATCAAATTCCTCAGGGCTATCATGTTCCTCACTGTGTAGGCAATCCGCACTGGCGAATTCCTAACTCCTCAGTCGGAACAAATTCCTCAGCGACCAGAAGAACTTCGTCTCTATCACTGAAGAAATTGACTGAACTGTATGAGATTTCCAATGGCTTCACTCGAAGGGATTGGTAGGTGTAGGATTTTGAGTTGAGCATCACATGGAAATTTTTCCTTAGTATTTCCTCGACCCCCTTTAACAGTAGGTGTTTTCTATGACTCAAGAAAGAGAAAATGAAACTATGAAAACAAAAGTCTTCACGCTTCATGTTCCTCAATTGAATACCAAGTCTTCAAGGTCACACCAACTTCTTCACTTTCAAAGTCTACAGAAAGTCTTCAGAAATCCAAAGTATTCAGCCGAAGAACTTCATTTTTAGGGCTCGACTTTCTCTGTAAGTATCAAACTCCTCATAGATTTATAGACCTGTGTACACTCATAAACACATTAGTCCCTTAACCTATAAGTCTTCAGTACACCAAAATCACTAAGGGGCACTAGATGCACTTACAATCTCCCTCTTTTTGGTGATGGATGACAATATAGGTTAAGTTTTCAACGGGGATAAACATATGAAGTGTAAATACTGATATTGAGGAATTTGATTGCAAGATATAGAAGAACTCCCCACGAAGATGTGCATAGTGAGGAATTTTCTTTTGAAGCAATGCGCACTTGAAGAGTTGAATCATGGAGATCTCCCCCCTATATCTTGTAATTCATGCACGCATTTGACATATAATATGAAGAATTTGAAATGCATGATGAAATATGGTGACTGATGTAATTCAGCATGCGTGCATTAATATAAATGAGGAATAAGCATGCAGAAAATCACAGCAAAAGTATCAGGCCACCATAGAGTTTAAGTTTACAACTCGATCCAGCAAAGTCACCAGAAGAACGAGAGTTGTAACTTAGGAAAAAAATCGCCCATATAAGATAGACCCGCTTGAAGACTAACTCAAATTTCTCCCCCTTTGTCATCGAATGACCAAAAGGATCGAAAATGAGGACTAACACCCCTGAAGAATATCAAGTTGGTGAAGGGCGCCCGGCGTTGTTAGAATCATTTGTTGATGTAGGGCCTGCCGCAGTGTCGTCCAAGTCTTCATGCTCATCGGTGTCGCGATGAAAAATAGGAGCTGGCCATCAAGGAAGGAACCTTGACCTTCTTGTATTTCTTCGGTGGAGGTGCAGACTAGTCAAAGTCCTCCTTGAGACCCATTGTCTTTAGATCTTCTGCGCTATAGACATGAGACAGAACAGCCGAGGTACGGTTGAAGGTTTCATGGAGGTAGTATTGGTTTTTCTTCACTGCATTGTGGGTAGCAGTCATGTTGTGAAGAATTGAACCAAACTGACGCTTGACCCATTTATGATTGTGATCAACCTTCTGATGAAGACTGAGGAGAAGCTCACGATCAGTCATCACCCTGGGTGTTGTGCCTTGAGGATTTTGCTTGGTTGTGTTGGCGGCAGAGTCATGGGTGGCAGAGTTGTCATTGGTGGAGTAGGATGCAGCCTTGCGAAATTGACCATCCAATGGACGAATGCCTTCATCTATAACAGCAACGGCCTTGCCCTTGTCATCAACTGAGGAATATGTCCGTTTGAGGACTTCAATCAGAGGCAAGTAGCTGCAATGGTTCAGTGTATCAGCTATATAGTTGAGTGAAGACCTTGTTCTGATGAATCTCATAATCCGAGGTGCATAAGGCTTCAGCTCAAATGGTGACATGGCGACATTGGCCAGAGTCCTCATGAAGAAATCATGGAAGTTGACGGGAACGCCATGAATGATATTGAAAAGCAAATTCTTCATGATGCCAACGACTTCTTCGTCATTCGAGCCGTGGCCCTTGATAGGACTCAATATCTTCATCAGAATGCGATACAGTCCGAGGCACATATAGTAATTCCTTCACGAGGTGTTGAGGATATAGCTACTAAGTATAAACCGGCCAGGAGGGCCCGGTTCACCTTAGATTGTGCTGAAGCCCATGAAGGTCTTGAAGATGGCGTTCAACTAGTAAAGCTTGGAAGCCCACGGCCCAAAGGCGGATTAGGGCCCGTAGTGGTAAACCGCCATGATTATGTAAACTTGTAATATAAGTTAGAAAGGAGAGACCGAGCGGACACTTTGTATAGGTCGGCTCGGGACTCAGAGACCGGCCGAGGCCAACCTGTGTATATAAAGGGACGATCCGGCGGCGGTTCAGGACGAACAACAACAACAACTCGAGGCCTAGGCGAAGCTTATTTGCTCCCTAGTCATCGAAACCACATCAATCCCATCACAACTAGACGTAGGGCTTTTACCTTCATCGAAGGGGCCGAACTAGTATAAACTCTTGTGTCTTTGCGTCCGCTTGAACCCCTTCAAGTTAACCCGTAGCGATGGCTCCACGACTAAGTCCTTTCACGAGGACATTTGCCGTGACAAAACCACGACAGTTGGCGCCCACCGTGGGGCTATCGCACGATGGTTTGATGATCTTGGAGGGCAAGCTCGAAGGACTCGAAGGCTATGCTGTGGGCCGGATGACCAAGAGTCGTCGTGGCAAGCTCTACATCGACGACGCAGGATGGGGCCCCGAGGCCGGCTCAATCGAGTACGGGTACCGGGTCCCCTTTGGTGGCATACACGTTTTCATCGGCAAGATTGGTGAGCCAGGGCCTGAGCCGGACATCTGCACCGACCTCGTCGAGACGGCTCAGCGTACGAGATCTGCCCAGGTTAAACCGGCCGTGACGCGCGCCTTCGTGGGAGTCATCCACGGAGGAAACCATGAGGATGAATCGGGATATGGTAGCGAGACCGTCGTCTATTCCGGTGACGAGTCCTCGACCGGAGAAACCGAATCGTTGTACCAGTTGCAACACGACCAGATTAGGGGCTCTTCCGATGGCGATAGTATTCCGAACCCCTACGATCAGCCCAACCGGGTTGGAATATTTATGGCCGGTACACAAGCGGCGCTTCACTCTTCGGATCAAGGGCGGCGATGCTCTCCGGACCATCAGCGGCGGCAAAGAATCGGGCAGGAGGTCCCGTGCACCCGCCGGCTCAAGTTTTATCGACCTGCTCGACGCACAAGCTGTGCTTATGGCGAGGCCAATCCGGCGGATCAAGATGCCCACAACGCGAAGTTGCAAAGGTGAGAGAGCGGTCGCGCAGCCAAAGCGAACTGGCAAATGAGAATGACAGATGGTCGCAGAGCGGCCGCTTTGGATGCCCAGGCCTATAAGCTTATGTTGGACCGTAACGCCGTCGCATGAGGTCTTAAAGCGGAAACACGGGTCCCGCTTGCCTTCGGTTTTCGACGCTAGAAACCTCTTTCACACCCTGTATGGAACCAAGAATCCACGGAGGTAAACCGGGCCGAGGCGCTGTGGCCAGCGCTCCGATCCAACCCGCCTCATGGAACCCCTCGGCGTAACAATATGATGCCTCCGCCGGTCTAGACACCTCCGGCTCATTATTCTAATCCTATGGACAATCTTGTCGCCGCCGCTTCATGATTGGAGGCCATCCCGATCGAAGGAGATTCTCCGCAGGCAGTAGAGACACGCCGGGTTAAGGAACTTCTTCAAACCGCTCTGATCCAACAGGATGCATACTCGTACAGCCGTGACCGGATTCATTCCACCCCACGTCCGAGCAGGAGCTACAGCAGGCGTATGGATGAACCGGGTCAGACGAGCAACGCACGGCACCGTGAAGCGGCCCATGGCCATAACCCGGCGGGCGGTATTCGCGATGCTCAGGAAGTGGTGGACCGGGCCCGGGCACGAAGGGAGGCTGAGTTAGCAGCACAGAACGAGGCGCGTCCGCTTACGCGGTTCGCCCCACCACCTCAATCGAGCCAGGGGTCGCCTCTAGCTTGGGGGTGCCCTGTTTGATCCCCGCTTTACTCAACGTGCGCTTGCCCAAAGACTTCAAGGGTCCGCGCAAGGTGCCGAATTACACTGCTGATTTACCTCCAGAAGCATGGATGAGAGCTATGAGATGGCCATGGAGATGCTAGATGTGGATGAGGCCGCGTGTGCAAAGTATTTTACCATGATGCTTGAAGGGACAGCCCGTACTTGGTTAAAGAGCTTGCCGCCCAATTCTATCAGTTCATGGGCCCAGTTGCGAACCCGGTTTATCCAGAATTTCAAAGATACCTGTAAGCAGCCCATGTCCGTAGTGGACTTGGCGGCTTGTGTCCAGGGGGAAGGGGAGTCAACAACCCATTGGGTACGCCGCGTTACGGAAATCTTGCACTCATCAGACCGGATCAACGCCGACTCCATGATCTTAACCTGGAGGGCAACCGCCGTTTCAGCCTCGGGTTAAAGTTGGGGTGCATGAAGCGATTTCAGAATGACATGGGAACTCTCATGGGCGCTTTAGTGAAGTATGCCGATTACGATAGTACCAAGGATCCCGAGTCCGACGATGACAAGACAGGAAGGGAAGGAAGAACAACAACTCCAAGGGCCAGCAACATCACTCAGCAGGTAATGGTAAGCGTAAAGCGGATGGCAACATGGACTTTGTAGCTAATACCAACGCGCAGGACAAGGGCCAGCGGCGCAAGGGTAAACAACCGAATCGAAGTGGAGCGCCTAATCCCAATCCGGACCGCTTGAACTATCTATTGAATCAACCCTGTCCGAAGCATGGGACGAAGGAGATGCCAGCCAACCACCTTTGGAAGGATTGTTACATTATGCAGGAGTTCAAGAGTTCTAATGCTTTCCGGTATGATCACGGCTCTGACGGCGGTTCAGGATCCGGGCCGGGTTACGGTGGAGGAATATCCGGTTCAGCGGCCGGTTTACTATATTAGCGAAGTGCTTATTGAATCCAAGCAACGGTACCCGCATTGGCAAAAGCTGGTATACGGAGTTTTTATGGCAAGCCGGAAGCTTAAGCAATACTTCCAGGGCAATCCGATCACAGTGGTCAGCTCTGCTCCTTTGGGCGATATAATTCAGAACAGGGAAGCGACTGGCCGGATTGCTAAGTGGGCTATAGAGCTTGGGCCGCACGAATTGAAGTATGTGTCTCGAACGGCGATCAAATATCAAGCACTTGTGGATTTCATCAATGATTGGATGGAGTTACAGGCGCCTGAAGAGAAGCCGGATCACACCTATTGGACGATTCATTTTGATGGATCCAGGCAATTGGAGGGCTCGGGGGCTGGAGTCGTATTAACTTCCCCAAGAGGTGACAAGTTCTGTTACATTCTCCGCTTAATGTTCCCTTGTACTAACAATGCATCTGAGTATGAAGCTTTGCTCCATGGTCTTCGGATGGTGTCGGGGAGGCTGATCGTACCCATGGACACCTATGGGGCCGGCGGAGCAGGCCCCTTGTGGTTCGGAGGGGGGCGGAGATCGCACGAAGAGCGGATTGAGGCGAGGCACACGAGCATTTTACCCAGCTTCGGAGCTCTCCGGGAGATAAAACTCCCATCTGCTGCTTGTTTGATGTATTGGGTTCTTGCCAGGAGCGATGAGAGCTACAAAACCTAAGCGTGAGTGTATCTGGTCTCGAGTGAGTCGAATGAACCGAACCCTTTCTACGCTATGCATGGGCCTCCTTTTATATGCTCAAGGGTCTCCGACAGTGGCAACATAGGCGGGGTACAAATGTAAAACAGGAGTTGGTACACCTACTCGAGCGATTACAAGTGCAAAATACCTAACTCTAACGGCAAGGGACAAAAGCAATAAATGCCCGTCGGTGTCGCCCAAACAAAGGCAACAGAGACCGTCAAAAGTGCCTCCGCCGCCACGATGGCAAGCTTGTCAGCGCCGCTTATCGCTGCTCTCCGCTGGCTGCACAGCCTCTCGACACACGCCCATGGAACGGCCCCATGGCGACACGTCGCTGGATGAGCTGGAGCGGAAACGGAGAGAGGTTGCTTGCCGTGGCAAGCACCTTGCCGCGGCCGAAACCTTGTCGCGTCCGGAGGCTTGTCGCGCTCCGAGCCTTCCCGGCAAGCTCCTCTTGCCGGGGCCTTGTCTTCTGCATGCCTGGAGTGGCCTTCCCGACAAGCTCCTCTTGCCGGGCCTTGTCTTCTCAATCAAATACTTTGTTCTTGAATGGCTCCAAAGGAGCCACGGAGGATCTACGCGGTGACGAGGCAAACCTCGCCAGGTGCTACAATCGTTCTGGCATCTAGCAGTGATACTAGGGTACCCCTACTCTAGTACACCGACAGATGGCAAAGGAGATGAATCTTAGCCGGGTTAAGTGCTTCGGTGACTCGGACCTGGTGGCTCAACAGGTGTCTGGCACTTGGGATTCCAAGGATCCACTCATGGCAGCCTATCGTCGTGAGGTGGACATTGTTGCGGGTCACTTTAAGGGTTATCAGGTGGATCACGTGGATAGACGGAAGAACGAAGCGGCGGACGCTTTAAAGGCGGCCGATCTCGGCGTAAACCGGTCGCGCTTAACGCCTTTTTGGATGTTCTTATAACCCGTCAGTCAAGCTCCCTGGTGAAGCGGATTTGGCTATTCCTGATCCGGAGGTGCAGTTGGTGGCAGCCCTGCATGTCATACCGGATTGGACAGTTCCTTATCTTACGTACATGAACCGGGGCGAGTTGCCAGAGGATGAGACTCTAGCCAGGCAGATAGTCCGGCGACCCAAGTCCATGACCATTATTAATGGCGAGTTGCATCATTGCAGTGTATCAGGCGCATTTCAACGCTGTGTGTCCCCTAAGGAAGGCTGTGAAATTTTACGCGAAATCCACGAAGGGGATTGTGGTCACCACGCCGGTTCAAAGTCTCTGGTAGCTAAGGCGTTTCGTCACGGTTTCTACTGGTTGACGGCTCATGCTGATGCGGAGGATCTAGTTAAACGGTGTGATAGCTGTCAGAAATTTTCAAGGCATGCTCATGTGTCGGCTCAAGAATTGAGGATGATTCCAATTACTTGGCCGTTTGCGACTTGGGGGCTGGATATGGTCGGACCTTTCAAAAGGTCCAAGGACAAGAAGACCCACCTCTTGGTGGCGGTTGACAAATTTACCAAGTGGGTTGAAGCGGAGCCTGTTAGCAAGTGTGATGCAGCCACGGCGGTTCAGTTCATTAAAAAGGTGATTTTCCGGTTTGGCTTTCCACACAGTATCATTACTGATAATGGTACCAACTTGTCCAAAGGCGCTATGAAGGAATTTTGTGAGCGTGAGCACATCCGGCTTGATGTATCGTCAGTAGCTCACCCACAGTCCAATGGACAAGCAGAACGGGCTAATCAAGAGATCTTGAGAGGCATCAAGCCCCGGCTTATGGTCCCTTTGCAGAGGACACCGGGTTGTTGGGTAGAAGAACTACCATCTGTGTTATGGAGTATCAACACTATGCCCAACAGATCCACATGATACACACCGTTCTTTATGGTCTATGGAGCGGAGGCGGTTCTCCCTAGTGACATCCGTCATGACTCACCTCGTGTGGCAGCTTATGTTGAAGCGGACAACAAGACGGCACGGCAGGACGCTTTGGACCTGTTGGATGAGGAGCGTGACATAGCAGCTGCCCGTTCGGCGATTTACCAACAGGATCTTCGCTGCGTTACCATAGTCGCCGGGTCAGAACCAGAACTTTTCAAGAAGGAGATTTGGTGCTTCGGCTCATCCAAGACCAGACTGGTATGCACAAGTTATCCCCACCTTGGGAGGGACGTTTCATGGTCAGCAAGAATCTGCACAACGGGTCATACTATCTGATCGATATTAGAGAGCATAAAGACTCACGTACATCGGAGGAGGAGACCAACAGGCCGTGGAACATAGCTCATCTTCGGCCTTATTATACCCGAGCCATCGGCTCTACTCACGTACATATTATGACAGTGTATATATTATGAATAAAGTAATAAACCGGAGCCTCAGCTAAAGCGGGTTATCTGTTCTGTTACATCGTGCGTGGTTACATGGAGTTGTTCTATCTTATAGCGGCCTCCGGTGTACCCCTTGAGTTTGCTTTTCAAAAGCTTTATGATATCACTTGGGGGCTTGGTCGTGTCCGAACCAATGCAACACCTTTTGATAGGCGAAAGCCACCAGATCACTTGGGGACATGGTCAAGTATGAACCAGTCATGCCTCTTGATCGGCCTAAGGCCATAGAGTCACTTGGGGGCTTGGTCGAACCCGAACCATTGCCACGCCACTTGATCGGCATAATGCCACGGTTTCAGTTGGGGACCTGGCTGACTTGAACCATAGCTACACCTTATTGGGAGCTTGGTCGTGTCCGACCATGGTAGCACCATCTGATCGGCTCAGTAAAGCCTCTTTTTGCAAACGGTTTTATCATTGCCTTTGCTTTCATATTTTTTTCATAACTGTTATTTGATTTTTGTTGCGTTTTTTAAAACGATAACATTTTTAAACCGGTTCAAACTGTCAATTGACGGAATTCGGTCCATTATTAATCCGGAGATAATTTTTTCTGGTTTGACTTTTTCTGTTAACATCCCATTATGGAGTAACAGGGGCTTGTCATGATTCGCACGGTTTACATGGTAAACCGGCATTATAAACACAGGAGCTGTTCTCCTTTGACGGTAATGGTTTATACAACCTCCGCTTCAAGATTGGCTAAGCCAACTTCATGCCCAGCGATGGCAGGTATTTTGTATCATAAATTTTGATTATATGCCTCAATATTTCATTGCATATATATATGAACGTCACAAGCCGGCTGGCGGCACAAACCGCCGTGGCAGTTTAAGATTTTGTGACTGCAGGCAATATAGATTGAAAGGTTTCGAACATTTAATCAAAAGTATCAGCACCCATGCACGAAGGCATATTAAAAGCAAAAGTGTTGGCTATCCTGTTACAAGGCATTCAGAGGCCCAAAATTTGGAATTGCTTCATAACGGGCAGTTTCTGACGTATCAACCGACTTGACGGATTAAGCTTCATTGCCGGGTTGACGTGAAGTAGATGGGTCGTCTAGCGTCGGTTCAACTTCTTCCTCCTCACCATCCAATGGCCGGAAGTCATTGGTGGTCCAGTCAATCCGGGTTAAAGCCTGAAAGATAGCCTCTTCACTTATAAGCTCAATCGGATCAACGTCAGGGGCGTAAGTGTGCTTACAGGTTGGTGGAACAAGGTTCTGCACTTCCGAATAACAGCTTCAACCCGTCTGTTGTTCGCGTCATAGAAGGAGCGGTGAACCGTCAGTTGGCCTCTTCGCCAGCTTGAGTCGCCAGAGGACGATCTCCCTTGTTACCCGCTTGAGAGCATTATTATCAAATACTTCGCCATTTTCTTGAGCACCGGGAAGCCTTTGGCTATGTCACCGGATCAAGGTCAGCTATCCATGCTTTGGCGCGAGTTAGTGCCAATAAGGTGCCACCGGCAGCGGATCGTTTCAATTCTTCTATCTGTTTGGTATCATAGATAGCCGGTCCAAAGGTGTCTTTGATCGGTGTCGGAGCTGCATTATCATAAGAAGTGGCGCAAATAACTTGCTGGGTGCCGGTATACAGCTGTTCAATTAGCGTATACGCGGCCTTGAGTTTCTTCCGCATGTCAGAGCCCAGATGAGCAATGCGCCTACCTATACCGGTTTAAGAAAGTTCAGGATAAACCAGAGGAAATTTCAAAGCGGAATATTCATCACAACCTTGGTGAAATGTTGCTTACCAAATATTGCAGAGGTCATGGCATTGATTTGGCGCTTTAATCCAGTGAGCTCTTCCGTCACCGGTTTAAGAGCTGCTTGACATCTTCCTACCGCTTTAGCAAGCCCGTCTTTTCAAGATCCCAAATTGGCCCACTCAGACTTGAACCACTCCTTGAGCTGCTCCATGGTAGTCAAGGCGGTTTTCAGCTCATCCTTGGCCTTGGAGGTTTCTGCTTGTTGAGATTTCAGATTTTCTTGAAGATCATTGATTTGTGAGACTTGTTGGCGTATCTCACTCTGCAACAAAAAGAGAGCATGTTAATATCTTCATTAAAAGTCCCAAGCGCATAACCACCATACACTTGGCACTTGGGGGCTAATGCGAATCATTTTTATATCGATGATTGAAGTCCCATGGATTAATACAAGTGTTAATCATGGCACTTGGGGGCTAATGTGTGTTTGATCAGAAATATACAAGACAAAGTACTATGAACTATGCAAAGTCCCGGTTTGACTTTCTAGGGACAAATCGGCCCTTGGGGGCTACTATGCAATGAAGGTACAAGAGAAGGGCACAACTATTTACCTCATAGCGCTCCTTCATAAGATTTACTAAACCGGCTTCATAATCACGGCTTGTGTAGAGCCGGTTCAAGAAGCCAGAGTGAAGGTCTTGGGCAGAGAGATTGTTATAAGCTGATAGATTAGTTTTTTCCTTCCCTTTACTCATGGCAGCAAATTCTTCCTTAGCAGGGTGCTTTGATAGAGCAACCGGATTGCCAGGGGCGGTATATGCGGTGCCCATAACTACGACATCATCATCTTTGGTCGGACTGGCTGAAGTAGCATTTTCAACAGGGCTTGGCGCTTTCATTCCCGAGCTTGGCGGATCAGTAGTTGAGTCCCGTTGTTCTGCTACAGGACTCGAGGGAGCAGGAGGATGTGAAGTCTCAACTTGGACATCCGGTTCAACCTCTGGCGAATTAGCATTGGCATCTTGATTTTTCCCAGCAGAGTTGTCTTTAGCAACTTCGGGATTTTCACCATGATGCTCGAGTCTTCTCTCGGATCAACATCCACAGTAGGGTCGAGGATCTTGGCCTTTTTGCTAAGTCGAGCCTTGGTGCTACAACATCAAGGGTTAGAATATGATAAACCGACAAATACAAGGAACAAATTAAGGAGTAATATACTTACCCAGCAGCAACTTTGAGAGGAGGCAGCTGAGTGGTTGATGAACGCCAGACGAGTTGGAAGAAGCCTGGTAATTCGAGTCAGACGGATTGAGAGGGCATCGGAAGAAACCTTTCGAAGGATAACGCTTTTCAGGAGAACAAGTCACCTCTGGACGACGTTTTCAGGTTGGTGTGTCAGCTAAACCGGACGACGTAATTTGTTGACCGCTATGCTGGGTCGTACGGCGTTCTTCGGTTTGCTGTGTCTTCAAAGAAAGTTTTGGATTCAAATGAGCATAAGAGTGAGATTGTTTCACTTTCCGGATCAGGCGGCGAATTCTTTTTAACCGGTACAAGATCGTAATCAAGAAAGAAGGATTACCTCAACAGGTTACGCATGGCTGGCCTCGTGGTCATCCCGGGAATTGTAATCACAATAAAATGAATGAAAAGGGAACCAAGTGAGTCAAGCTCTACCTCAGCATCTGATTCTTCATCTTCTGGCGGTTTAGAAGACTCGGCGATTTTCTTCTTGCCAGTTTTCTTGGTGGTCTTGGTCTTTGCACGAGGAACCCGGGCCGGTTTAGTTCGTTTCCAAAAGGAGTTGTTAGCCTGAAAATTAATATAGGGGGATTAATACAATCAATATGGAATCAAAGTCAGTAGAGTAATGAGAGGAACCTTATCGCGGGCGGTTTGTTGGAGATGCAGAACGGAGCCAACCCGATTTGGCTGCATGCGGAGATCGGTTCATCGAGCATTTTCTTCACTGTTTCGGTAACTTCAAGCTCAGTTATTGATAGTTCGTCATGTCGTTGAGGATCTTTGACGTCACCAGTATATTCGTGCATCAATGGGCGGCGGCTTAATGGCAAGATGCCCCAAGAAACCCAAAGCAGCGGACAAGGTCAATACCAGTTAAACCGTTGGCCATCGAGTCGGAGCTTGGTAATTTGAGGTGCAAAATTCTTCCGCTCTGCGGTCAAGCCTTGCCAAGGCAATGGGTGGCTGTTGCTAAGCCGGTGAGGGCGATAACCCGGCAAGGGATTTTCTCCGTTTGGAGGAGTGTTCCGGCAATAGAACCAGGTTTGGTTCCAATCTTTAGGATGGCTATGATGTTTGGCGTGAGGGAAGTCCACATCCTTCCTTTTCTGGATTGAAACGCCGCCAAGTTCTGTGTTAGGACCGTCCGAGAATTCTCAGACGCGGTTCAAATGAAAGAAATCTCGAAATAACTCCACGGTTGGTTCTTCTTGAAGATAGACTTCGCAGAATACTTGAAAGTTGCATATATTGGACAAAGAGTTTGGACCAATATCTTGTGGATGGAGTTGGAGGCTTGCGAGGACATCTCGGAAGAATTTTGATCCGGGCGGGCTGAATCCCCGGTCTAGGTGTTGCATAAAAACAATCACCTCTCCTTCTTGAGGTTCAGGTGGACATTCCGATTCCGGAACTCGCCAGTGGAGAACATTTTTTAGGCTAAAAGCGCCCGGTGGACGTAACCCGTTGAGTTGTGTTTCCGTGATCCGGGAAGGAACCCAATTGCAAGCAGCAAATTGTTTCGCCATTCCGGAAGGGGGGATCTGAAAGAAAATCAAACAGGTGTCGGTTTACTGTCTACGGTTTGTAAGTGAAAAAATCAGTGTTAAACCGGAAGGAAATACAATGCAAGGTCCAGTTGGCGGTTTAAGAGAGGGCTAATGACATATGGCAGATTGGCCATCAAGGATTAAACCGCCCATAGGCAGAAAGGCCAAGATTCAAAATTTCTGCTAAGTGTTAACAGAAACAGGTTTTACACAATGTTCAAATCTATTTGGATCTACCGCGCATCTATAAAGCAGTTTTTACTGCGTTCTTTAAAAGGTGTTCAAGTAGAACAGAGAAGGATGCATACTTTACAAGAAGCAAAGGAAGGGCTGCTAGTATTAAAACAGATGCGGAATGACTACCACAGAGATCTATACCGTTTTGGATCAAAACTACCGCGCGAGAAGGTAGGATGAAGAGGAAAAATGGAGAACTGTCGGATGAGCTTGCAAAAACCTAATGCAGATCTAAGGACGAAGAACGAAGAAGTTTACCGCTGCAGATTACGGCGGAGGGGCGATGAGCCTCTGATCTAACTCAGGTTGACGCAGCGGCCTTGGTTGGTGCAGTTCTCAAGGTCGCGGACGGCGGAGCTTCAGAGCTGAGGCGTCGCGAGGAAGAAGAAGATGCGTAAGAGGAAGAGAAAAGGAGCCCTCGGGCTTTATTTATAAGGGAAAGAGTAAATGGCGGCGCGAGATTCAAAGCGTCCGAAGCGGCCGAGTGGGCGGCGCTTTGTCGCCTCGATTTTCGAGATAATCATTAATGAGAAGGGAATCTTTTTAATCCTTTTATGCAGAGATGATGTCATGACGGACCGTTGCGGTGCTCCGAAGATGACGTCACGGCGGTTTACAAACATTCATAGGAGAAGTCAATATGGCGGTTTACGAAAGTTCAAGAGGATGTTAACAAGATGTTTTTAGTGTTGAAGATTGACACGAATAAATTCAAATCAATCCGGGGCCTAATGTTGAGCATATAGCTACTAAGTATAAACCGACCAGGAGGGCCCGGTTCACCTTAGACTGTGCTGAAGCCCATGAAGGTCTTGAAGATGGCGTTCAACTAGTAAAGCTTGGAAGCCCACGGCCCAAAGGCGGATTAGGGCCCGTAGTGGTAAACCGCCATGATTATGTAAACTTGTAATATAAGTTAGAAAGGAGAGAGACCGAGCCGGACACTTTGTATAGGTTGGCTCGGGACTCTGTAGACCGGCCGGGCGTCAACCTGTGTATATAAAGGGACGATCCGGCGGCGGTTCAGGACGAACAACAACAACAACTCGAGGCCTAGGCGAAGCTTATTTGCTCCCTAGTCATCGAAACCACATCAATCCCATCACAACTAGAAGTAGGCTTTTACCTTCATCGAAGGGGCCGAACTAGTATAAACTCTTGTGTCTTTGCGTCCGCTTTAACCCCTTCAAGTTAACCCGTAGCGATGGCTCCACGACTAAGTCCTTTCACGAGGACATCTGCCGTGACAAAACCACGAGACGAGGAATTTGGTTCGTGGGGCCTGACCCGGCTTCAAAAGCTTCATCAGTACTTGCATGTAGTGATCTGTAACCTCAGGTTCACTTTAGACGCAACGAGCAGCTTCAAGGGGAGGACTGAGTGGTAAGGCACGAAGCGATTCAGTAGTTGGTGCTTGTAAGTGCATCTAGTGCCCCTTAGTGATTTTGGTGTATTGAAGACTTATAGGTTAAGGAACTAATGCGTTTGTGAGTGTACACAGGTCTATAAGTCTATGAGGAGTTTGATATTTACAGAGAAAGTCGACCCTAAAAATGAAGTTCTTCGATCAAGACTTTGATATTCTCAAGACTTTCTCAAGACTTTGAAAGTGAAGAAATTGGTGTGACCTTGAAGACTTGGTATTCATTTGAGGAACATGAAGCGTGAAGACTTTTGTTTTCGTAGTTTCATTTTCTCTTTCTTGAGTCATAGGAAACACCGTACTGTTAAAGGGGGTCGAGGAAATACTATGGAAAAATTTCCAAGTGATGCTCAACTCAAAACCCTACACCTACCAATCCCTTCGAGTGAAGCCTTTGGAAATCTCATACAGTTCAGTCAATTTCTTCAAAGGATGTGAGACGAAGTTCTTCCGGTCACGAGGAATTTGTTCTGACCGAGGAGTTAGGAATTCACCAAAGGCGGATTGCCTACACAAGGAGGAACATGATAGCCCCGAGGAATTTGAGATTCAAATTTCCGACCGTTGCTATCTTTCTTGCCACCTGTCCCAAAATATCTTATCCACCTAACGGTCATAGCATTGAAGGGCATTTATGTCTTATCATGTCGGACTGCTCCCTAGGCTATAAATAGCCGCCCCCTACAACCACTAGCTGGTTGGCTGCTCCGAGAGAAACTTGACACTTGTCATTTGAGAGCAACCCATCCTCTGAGGACTTTGAGCGAAAATCATCGAGTGAGGAAAACCCAAAAACCAAACCCCTACAAACCCAAAGTGATTGAGCATCATCAAGAGATTGATCCTGCGTGGGTCCGATGCTTGTTACCTTTGAAGACTGTGCTTCTTCCAGACGGTTAGGCGTCATGGTCTAGAGCATCCAAGAGGAATTGTGGATCGCCGAGTGACCAAGTCTGTGAAGGTTTGGAAGTCGCTCAAGACTTACCATGAGTGATTGGACGAGGTCCGTGTGACCTTAGTTCAAGGAAAATACGGTGAGGACTTGGTGTCTGAGCTGCGTGCTTTCGGGCCGGGTGTCCGGACTGTGTGTCCTCGAGTTTAAATACTCGGCCGCTCCAACCAGACGCATAACCGAGACAACAGTTGGAACAGGTCTACCAAATCATTGTCTTCACCAACCTAATCGTTCTATTTCCTCAACCCCTTCATTTCCTCATTACTGTGTTGAGTGTTTGTTCATATCTCATGTTTGAAGACTTGGGTGAAGACTTTCTCAATTTCCTCAGTTCAATTTCTTGATCATTTGTCTTCATCTTGTGTTATCCTGTGATTACGCTTTACATACTCTGTGCTAGTCTTCATTTCATCATGATGACCATGCGTGTATTCTGTTATGCTTACTTATGAGTACTTATTCCGCTGCTAATAGTTCTTCGTTAAGGAATTTCCTCACCGGCAAATTCCTCAGTGAAGAATTCATTAAAATCGCCTATTCACCCCCCCTCTAGTCGACATAACGCACTTTCAATTGGTATCGAGCAAGGTACTCCTTGTTACGTGTGATTTTGGTTTAACCGCCGGAGTTTTATTTATGTCGATTGCAGTATGAAGAAAGTGACATGCCCTATCTTTGACGGTCATGATTATCCCAAGTGGAAGGCCATGATGAGGAAGCGCCTCATGGCAAGGGGACAGCAAGTCGTGGACCGTCACTGAGATTGGTCTTACTGATCTATGCAAGTCGGCGAATGCAGATGATATTCGCAAATACACTCGACTTGACTGCATGGCGAAGGATATCATCTGGTCCTGCCTATCCAGAGATCAATTCAGACACATTATGCATCTTTGCAATGCAAAGCTTATCTGGGACCGAATCTCCGACGTTTACGAAGGTCATCAAACCCGTAATGATCCCTGGTTTGAGGACTTCAAGGAATCTCTCAAAACAATGACTTTCGAGCCAGAATCATCATCGTCTGCATCATGTCTCATGGCAAAGGGTGACGATGTAACCAAATGTTCCTCATCTGAATTTAGTGACTGTGAATCTGATGATGATGAATCTGATGATGATATTGGACCTAGCTATACCAAACTTGTTTGCATTGCCACCAAACAACAACGGGCTTTAGAAAAGGTTCAAAACATGCTAGATATGAGTGATAATATGTTAAGACTTCAGTCTAGGTTTGACAGCCTTCAAGGTCATCATAACACTCTCTTATCTGATCATGAGAAACTTTCTTATGAATTTCTTCAAAGAAAGCAAGATCTTGAGAAGCTAAGAGTGAGTTATGAAGATCTTCAGAAGCAGCGCGATTCATTACTTGCTCAACAAATCAGCACTTCTCAGGAAGAATTTGTTCCTCCATGCTTAAAGTGCATTGAACGTGAATCTGCTAATTCTTCACCTGAATGTTCAAATGCTTCAACTGTTACAAATTCTTCACATGTCTCTGCTATCACTAATTCCTCATCTGAGGACATTGCTAGTATCACTGATGATGCAGGGCTGAAGGAATTGTACATGACAGCATGTACAAAAAGCCTCAAAGGGCATCAGACTCTTTGTGATGTGCTTAAAAGCAGATCCTCAACAGGAACCCTAGGAAAGAGGGTATTGCCTTTGAGAGGGAACTCAATGCTGATGGAACGTATTGGAAGCCCCGGCGGTATCCCAAAACCTCATGGGTTGCTGCAAAGGGACCTCCATTGATCCATCTAACTTATCTGGCTTTACATGCGAATCTCCTCATTCTTCCGATGAGTCATTTGACTCAACTATAAACTGTTCAAAAATCGTAATGGTGAAGTATTTGCTAGATATGTTGGCACTAATCTGCAGGAACGGTTCCCCTATGAAGAAAATCTGGGTTCCCAAGAAGTGCCTTGAAAGTCTTCGTGTGAATGTCCTCATGACACCACCTGTGAAGAATAGGAACCCCAGATCAAATTCTTCATATGGACCAAATTCTTCATATGGATCCAAGTCCTCATACGGATCAAAGTCCTCATATGATTATCATCGTGCTAACAACTCTGTTTCGCAGGGTAGAGCTAAGGGCTATGAATATGTGCATTATTCTTCAAACCAATATGTTCATAAGTCCTCGAAGAATTTCTCTGCTTATTCATATGCTTACCCTAACCCCTCTTATGTGAAACGAAATTGTTTGGCTTCTATGCCACCATTCTCGTATGGTGCTCGCAGAGTGATGAACTCTTTGCCACCCCTTCAGATGTGGGTGGTGAAGAAAAAGAACTAATCTCTTCTGCAGGGTCAGGTCTCCAAACGTGCCTTAACGTCCCAAGAATTTGCTTTGGGGACCTGACAAAATGCACGAAAGGACCTTGAGCTAATCATGATGAAATGACCTTTCATTTCACACGTCCTCATACCGCTTATCTGTTAATCTTGGTGATGAAATTCATCGATGAACTTGATATCATATTCTTCATCGATGAAGTATATGAGATCATAAGTTGTACTAATTCATCTGCAGGATGATCAACCCAAAGCCACTGAGTGGGTTCTCGATAGTGGATGTACAAATCACATGACTCGTGACAAGAATCTATTGATGGATGCTCCCTTATCACCGTCACATCTGAAGCATATCATCTTTGGCCGACAAAGGCAAAAGTCGTATTGGGTCTTGGTAAGGTTGCGATCTCTAAGGACATACACATGGACAAAGTCATGCTTGTTGAGTCCTTAGGATACAACCTCATGTCAGTCTCAATGCTTTGTGATCTTGATATGGTGTAACATCCCAAATTTCCTATTTGGAATGTTTTACAATTATAGCTAAGCATCTATGCATTCTGTTTGAATTTGAGTGGCATTTGAAGTTTCTGAAGTTTTGGACTTGTTGGCATTTGAATTCAAATTTTGGCAAATGGAAATCATTTCAAAAACTATGCACTGATAAATACTTGAGAAAAGTATGAGAGGAGTAAACATGACACTCCAAAAATATCAGAGGAAAAACATTGCCAAAAAGTTTGAATTCAAATTTGAGTTTTATTTGGAATTTTAGAAAATGATTTTTATAAAGTTTGGATTTTGCCCCTGGAAAAATGTTCAAATCATAGGGAATATTCCCCTGATCATTTTGATATATATATATGTCCTATATAAAATATTTATTTTTATTATATTTTTCCTCTCTCTAATTATTCAAAAAAAAATGGAAAAGGAAAGCCGGGCACCATCGAATAGCTAACTGCCCAAAGACTGGCAGCCCACCCAGCGACTCCACCGCCCGCCCACTGGCGCCACCGACGGCCCAGCCGAGCCAGCCCGCGCCCCCTACGAAACCCCTCGGGTCGGCCAACCGACCGAGCCCGCTCCCCTCTCCCACTGCCAGGCGGGCCCCACCGTCGTCAACCTCGCCCACGCCACTCGCCCGCGCCGCCACACGGATCCCGAAGGATCCGGGATTCGATCTCTCCCGACCGCCTCGCCCAAGATGAGGCCCGCCCTATATATACCCCCCAGCACCCCATTCCCCCTCGCCCCTCACCGACCCCTCTCTCTCGCCGCACTCACCGGAGTTGCCGAACGCCCGCCGCCGCTATTTACCTGGTCGCCGACGCCCTAGCCCACCCCGAGCTCCACCAACTCCACCAGACGCTCCCCTCGACGCCGCGCCCGCACCGGAGCCCTCCGCCGACTTCCCGACCACCGGAGACGCCGACGACTTTCGCCGCCCGAGCCGCCGTCGCCGTCGACCACCGCGGTGAGTCACCGGAGACCCCACCACCGTTCGATCTAAACCAACGGTGTAGATTAGATCCCCGAAGGGGTATGGTTTTTTTTATATAGATCCGGTTTTTAGTTCCAGTTTATTCCGGTATAGTTAAGTTTAGTTTAGACCGGCCCGAAGCGATTTATTTCCTCAGGCGCTTTTTAGTTAAATTACGCCGAAGCGTTAGATAGGCCCATTAGCCAGTTTTTCGTTTTAGTTTTATTTTTAGTTTTCTGTTTTAACAGAATAGTTTCAGTTTTGTAAAATTCATATCTTTTAATCTAATTAATATTTTTAAGTGATTCTTTTTTTGTTGGTTTGAAAATTTCTTATAGTTTCTGTAGAAAATATAATTAGCTATTTTAAAATTATTTAGAATTGCTTTATTTTAGATTTAGACAGAATAGTAAATCTGCTATAAAGTGAGTTAGGAAAATTATTTTTAGTGATTCTTTTTGTCACAACTTTGTTTTGACATTACCTAACCGTAGGAATTTATTTGGGCATTTTAGGATTAATAAAAAAATAGTTTTAATCAGAATCATGTTATTCTTAATTAATTAACTAGCTAATGTTTTCCTATTGTTTTAGTTAGCAAATAAATTTATTTTTCATATGTGATAGATTATTCTAGGTTAGTTTCTGTCACTTTAGAGCATGAACTTTTATTTATAATAAATAAAACTTTTATTTTATTTTTCCTACTAGAATTTGCTTTAGGCCTAATAGGAGTTTTATAATAGATTTTAAAGTGATTCTTTTTGCTCCTAGTTGCTTGATGAATCCTTTTCTGTTAGGTAGCATAAACCCATGCTTAGGTTCTGTTAAGAAAATTTTTGTTATGTAAAACTATTTTTAGTTGTTGCTTGAAGTAGGAAAAACTTTGATTTGGTTTTTCTTTGAGTTTCCTTTGGGTTTTGATTCGTTTGTTTTGTGTGTTTCATATTACTATGCTGTTATGTAAGTGATCATATGTTGTATGCTTATTGTGATTATTGTTTGTCTCGGTAGAATTTCCGGAGTGCTAAGCTTGCTACCACGAGTCCCTAGCTTACGAAGATCGTCAAGAAGGCAAGTCATTGATCATGTTTCTTTACAATACCTATGATTTTTATTGCATTAGAATTACCTCCCCACCATGCATGCAGATGGGTGAAATTTTGAAGTTATGTTCTTGAGTAGTATCATGAGGTAGGATGAACCAATTCCCCTTGTTACCATGACCCGGGACGAAGTAGTTTATTTTGCTATGCTCGTAGACGGGGTTGGTTGAGTGAATTCATAAGGGAGATGTGAGAGTCTTAAAGATGATGACAACCCCATGACTTCAAGATCAAGATGAACTTCGGAATTCACTACTGGGTGGAGGACGGTTGACGGGCACCCTGGAGAACCCAGTGGTTGGCCGGGATGCATGGAGAAGTGCCATGACATCTTGCGGAAAGCTTCACCCAGCCACGAAGAGACGGATGGATACCCCATTGACAGAAGCTTACCTGTGCAGCCGCAAGCCATCATGGGCTCTGGCTTGGTCGACCCTAGGTGTGACTCTCGCCTGACGGTGCTACGAGATGTAGAAGAACGGTAGGATTGGATGGGCACCGGCAAGGGCCTGCAGGAACTCTTCGGAAGACCTTGTTTCGTTCGTCCCGTCTTCAAACACTCTGAAGTGCGAAGACTTAAAAGGAGGGAAAGATTCTTGCGGGTGAAGTGCGCAAACCTCTGCAGAGAAAAGATCTAATCGATTAGCCGTGTCCCCGGTTACGGACAATTTGAGCCTCTGGAACTTGGAAGTATTCGGAAATCTCACACTGAAATTAATAATTAATTGAGGGGTTTATTTAATAATTGGGAATGAGACATTGGTTGGTGGAACCATCTCAATAACTACCAACAATTTTGTAGTAATTTGCAAACAAGTCCTTATTGTAGGGAAAAACTGGCTTTTTCGCAAAATGATGAAACTTAGAGCCCCACAGCCAAATTGCATATAGTGTTAGTAATATTATTATTGTTCTCTCTTCATGACTTGCCAGCATATTCAAAATGCTGACCTACACGGCTGCAACGTCTTATGATGCAGAGGAGTATTCCGATCAGGAGTGAGGCTACGATCCGCGCTTGGCGATTGCCCTATGGAGTCGGATGGACTCGCTATTCTTCTACGCTCCGCAGCCTTTACTTAGTTTATTTCTCATGAGTTGGCCTTCGCCGAATTTATCCTATTGTAATAAAGACTCGATATGAGAACCGTGTAATAAATTCAGGTGTGATTGAACTTTGTTTATTTCATCAATGTACCGTGAGTGCCAGATGATCTTGGGATGAATGCAGAACCACGGAGACTTGACCGATTTTGGGTCAGGTCGCTCTGAGAGATGGTATCGAGCACACCGTTGACCGTAGGACGTAACCCCTAGGATCGGAAAGCCATAGGAAGAGACTATTTATTTTATGTCCTTATCATTCCGTAATTCTCCCTGTTCATTTCGACTTCTCTCCGATTTTCAACATTTTAGATGGCACGAAGTTCACCCAGCTTTGCTACCGGAGTTTTGCCACCAGATGAGACGATGCCCTTGGCAGAAGCTGGTCCAGATCGTGAAGAAGCTGAAGATTGCTCTGCCCTCGATCACCGGAAGCCTACCAATGCACTTCCGACGGATACCCGCCATGTGATCGAGGTGCACATTCCAGGAGAACCTTCGGAGGACATACTGAGCCTATTGACTTTGAGTTTACCGACTTCAACTGGATCCTCGGAAGAGACATGGCGATTTATCGTGCACTTGGACATCTCCGAGAAGAGTACAGGACGAGCTCGATCCATCGACCTCGCCATGGTTTCTCGCAGAGCAAGGAATGGAGATATCATCCGCATCAGTGAGGACGACTCCATTCTCTCGTATGTCCAAGACTTGGAGTGTCTCCTCAGGAAATGGGAGATCCAGACTCGCCGTAACGCGAAGGTACACATGAGGCTGTTGTTCCGTGAACTAGAACTGGAAGAGAAGGCACACGCAGACTTCCTTGACCATGAGGAAGAAATCGCGGACTTCATGGAGAGAGTCGACGACCTGAAGATGAAGGTTGCCGCATTGGAGGAAAAGATGGACTTGGGAGAGGACCTTTTTTCGAGTGGAGATGACGGACCTCTCGTGAGCAATGATCAGGATTATGAAGGGAGTTCCACTGGAGAAAGCCATAAGAGGAGGCGCCGCATCAGAGGACGCCCCACCGGAGGACGCCGCACCAGAGGACGCAGGGATTATTGATGAAGACATTTAGCCGACCACCATGTTATTTTATTTTCCGTCGATCAGTTAGGCCGTTATTTTCGATTAGTCGTGAGATATTTTGTAATCGAGATTGAACCATGTTTGAGTGGAATGAATAAATGATTGGTGTGATTATGATTGTGCATTCATATGGGTAGTGATATTTTCTCATTAGACCCTTGTTCTATTCTAATTTTCTCATCCACTCCAAAACACCAGATGCCTCCGAGACGTGACCCCGGTTTCAACTTCCCGCCGGAACTCACCCAGCTGATCCGCAGCGTAATGCCCTCATGCGATGCTCATCCGCAACTGTAACAACAACAACAACAATCCACCGCCACCACCCCTCGCTGACAACTTGACTCGATTCCTAAGGCTGAATCCGCCCGGTGTTCTCTAGCAAGACCGAGCCGATTGTGGCGATGATTGGCTCCGCAAGGTCGGAAGGGAGTTAGTCACCGTTGGATGCACCGATGCAGAAGGTGCGCTTTGCCGCACATCAACTTGATGGACCTGCAGCTTCTTGGTGGGAGAACTACATCGCCACTTATCCCATCGGCACCATCACGTGGGATCAGTTCCAACAGGCTTTCCGCACCGCTCATGTTTCAGCTGGAGCCATGAGTCTGAAGAAGCGTGAGTTCCGCAACTTACGCCAGGGGAACCGTACTGTGGGCGATGCGTCGATGAGTTCAGCAAGTTAGCTCGCTATGCCCGGATGATGTGGCCACAGATGCCGCATAAAACAGGAGAAGTTTCTCGAGGGACTCAATGACGATTTGGGTATGCAGCTTATGGTGGCTACCTTCACCAACTACCGGGAGCTGGTAGACAAGGCCACCATACTTGAAGGCAAGCAGCAGCAGATTGATAGTCGCATAGCGGAAGTACAGCTAGGGGAAGTACAGCTCAGAGCTCAGAAGCCCGTTATGCCCCATACTCGGAGGGCATACCCATCACAACCATGGAGGACATAACCATGGAGGAAATGGGAACAACCGCAACCAGGACAACAAGTCGTGCAATGGCAATGGAAACGGCAATGGCAACCAAAGATCGTCTGCCCGGCTCAGAAGGATCTGAGTCACATCACTGCTTCAAGTGCCGTAAAACAGGGCACTATGCCACCGACTGCCGGAGGCCAAGGCAGAGGAATGGAAACGGCAATGGAAGCTCAGCAAAGAAGCCCAACCCTTTCCCTCGTGCATAGGTGAACCACATTGACGTGGAGGACGTCTATGATCAGCCGTTTCTTGTGGTTGGTAAGTTTTATTGAATTCACGTTCAGATTGGTACTCTTTGATTACGGTGCAACGCATTCATTCATATCAAGGGTAGTTGTGTAAAAGTACGGGTTGCCCACTAAAACCCTTAGAAGCCCCTTCGCGTCGGGCCTTCAGGAGGAGAAATGATGGCGGAGTTTAGGCTGTCATGCAACCCTCAACATCGGAAACCATAAATTTCCGCAGATCTCATAGTGTTGGAAACCCGGACCTTGGATGTAATCCTAGGCATGGATTGGTTGTGAAGTTTGAAGGAAACATAGACTATGCCCAGAAGTCGATTCTGCTCACCACCCCGGGCGTAAGAGGATCAAGTATGTATCCGCATATAGCCGGATGAAGAGTCGGTGAATTCCCTCACGGGAGTTGTTCAGAGGAAGTGCCAGAGTGCAAGATTTTCCCGATGTGTTTCCGGAGGAATTACCAGAATGCCACCGTACGTAGACATTGAATTTCTGATTGAGTTATTGCGGCACAGCCCCAATATCCAAGAGACCTTATCGGATGCCCCCGAACGAATTGAAAGAGATCAAGAATCAAATTAATGAACTATTGGAGAAGGGATATATTCGGCCAAGCTCATCACCTTGGGGAGCCCCAGTTCTTTTGGTAGAAAAGAAGGATGGAACCTTGAGAATGGTTGTGGATTATCGTTCGTTGAACGACGTGACTATCAAGAACAAGTACCCTCTGCCGATGATTAATGACCTATTTGATCAGCTAGTTGGAGCCAAGGTATTCTCCAAGATCGATCTTCGATCAGGGTATCATCAGTTGAAGATCCGTGAAACGGATATACCCAAAACAGCATTCACCACCAGGTATGGTTTATATGAGTATACCGTCATGTCATTTGGATTGACTAATGCCCCGCATACTTCATGAATTTGATGAACAAGGTATTTATGGAATATCTGGACAAGTTTGTCGTGGTGTTCATCGATGATATCTTGATTTTCTCCAAGAGCGAGGAAGAGCATAAGGAACATTTATGCGTCTAGTTCGAGAAACTTGAGAACATCAGTTGTATGCCAAGTTCAGCAAATGTGAATTTTGGTGAAGGAAGTCGGATTCCTCGGACATGTTATTTCAGGAGAAGGAATAGCAGTTGACCCCACCAAGATTGAATCGATCACCGATTGGCGATCACCCACCTCGATCAAGGAGATCCGCAGTTTTCTCGGACTCGCATGATATTATCGGAGGTTTATTGAGAATTTCTCGAAGATTGCCAAGCCCATGACTGAGCTTGAAGAAGGACGCCAAGTAATGCTTGGACCGAGGATTGTGAAGCCGATTTCCAGGAATTGAAGAAACGTTTGGTTACAGCCCCAAAGATTGATTTTGCCGGACATACACAAGGATTACCAGTATATTGTGACGCTTCTCGTCAAGGACTCGGAGGAGTACTCATGCAGGAAGGAAAAGTTGTAGCTTATACCTCCGCATAGCTACGACCACACGAGATGAATTATGCCACACATGATTTGGAGTTAGCGGCGATAGTGCATGCACTCAAGACTGGAGACATTTCCTCATCGGAAACAGTTGTGATGTTTACACGGATCATAAGAGCTTGAAGTACATTTTCACGCAGAAGAGTTGAACCTCAAGCAGAGGAGATGGCTAGAGTTAATAAAGGACTATGACATGAGACTGCATTATCACCCAGGGAAAGCTAATGTTGTAGCAGATGCTTTGAGCCGTAAGAGTTATGTGAATACTCTTATAGCAGGAGGATTACCCCAGGAGTTAGCCGATGGCCTCAGAGATCTCCGACTGGAGATAGTTCCGAGAGGATATGTTGCAGCTCTGGAAGTTCAGTCCACTTTGACCGAAAGAATTCGTGAAGCCCAGAAGTCGGACAAGGAAATTGATGAGATAAAGAAAAAGATGAATGAAGGAAAAGCTAAAGGGTTTCGTAAGGATGAATACGGAGCTATATGGTACGAGGATCGTATTTATGTACCCAATGATCCCGAACTCAGAAAGCTAATTCTTCAGGAGGCTCATGACTCACCGTACTCGATTCACCCCGGTAACACCAAGATTTATGGATTTGAAGGAAAGTTTCTGGTGGACAGGTATGAAGAAGGATATTCTTTGAGTACGTAGCGATGTCACGATGTTTGCCCGGTAGTAAAGGCGGAACATCGAAGCCAGGTGGGTTACTTCAACCTTTGCCGATTCCCGAGTGGAAATGGGAAAAACTTGGAATGGATTTTATCACAGGATTACCCAGACACGTTCAGGTTATGATTCCATCTGGGTAGTGGTTGATCGATTGACCAAGGTAGCTCACTTCATTCCCGTGAAGACTACCTATACCAGTGCTAAGTTGGCCAAGATATACATGACCAGGATCGTATGTCTGCATGGAGTTCCGAGGAGTATCGTGTCAGATAGAGGAACACAATTTACCTCAAAGTTTTGGAATCAGTTGCATGAAACTTTGGAGTGCGAGGTCGAGTTCAAGATGACCTTTCATCCGCATGAGCAGATGGATGCACCGAGAGAGTCAACCAGATTACGGAGGACATGTTGAGAGCTTGTGCGCTAGACTATGGGTCTAGCTGGGATGATAATTTGCCATACGCGAATTCTCATACAATAACAGTTATCGAGACGGTCAAGATGGCCCCTTTCAAGCTCTATACGGAAGGAGATGCGTAACACCATTCTTTGTGGGATGGTGTTGGAGATCGAAAACTTTTCGGTCCCGATCTTATCAGAGATTCCGAAGAGAAAGTCAAGCTGATTCGAGATAGGCTCAAGGTGGCTCAGTCGAGACAGAAGAGTTATGCCGACAGTAAACGCAAGGAAGTAACTTACGAAGCGGGAGACCGAGCATATCTTCGTGTGTCTCCGCTTCGTGGAATCAAGAGGTTTGGTGTCAAAGGAAAGTTAGCACCCCGGTTCATTGGCCCCTACAAAATCCTCGAACGTCGTGGAGAAGTTGCTTACAAGTTGGAATTGCGGAAGGATTGTCCGGAGTTCATGATGTCTTCCATGTTTCTCACCAAGAAGTGTCATGCCGACATGGCCGATATTCCGTTGAGAGACACAGTGCCCCTAGAGGCACAGCTCGACAGTGATCTGACTTATGAGGAGAAACCCGTCCGAATTCTCGAGACTGCGAACAGAGTCACCCGCAGCAAGATCATCAAGTTTTGCAAGGTGCTGTGGAGTCATCACTCCGAAGAGGAAGCCACCTGGGAGCGCGAAGAAGACCTCCTTCGAGACCACCCGCACCTATTTGCTAGCCAACCCGAATCTCGAGGGCGAGATTCATCTTAAGGTGGGTAGGTTTGTAACATCCCAAATTTCCTATTTGGAATGTTTTACAATTATAGCTAAGCATCTATGCATTCTGTTTGAATTTGAGTGGCATTTGAAGTTTATGAAGTTTTGGACTTGTTGGCATTTGAATTCAAATTTTGGCAAATGGAAATCATTTCAAAAACTATGCCTTATAAATACTTGAGAAAAAGTATGAGAGGAGTAAACATGACACTCCAAAAATATCAGAGGAAAAACATTGCCAAAAAGTTTGAATTCAAATTTGAGTTTTATTTGGAATTTTAGAAAAATGATTTTTTATAAAGTTTGGATTTTGCCCCTGGAAAAATGTTCAAATCATAGGGAATATTCCCCTGATCATTTTGATATATATATATGTCCTATATAAAATATTTATTTTTATTATATTTTTCCTCTCTCTAATTATTCAAAAAAAAAATGGAAAAGGAAAGCCCGAACCCATCTAACCAGCCAAAGACTGGGCAGCCCACCCAGGCGACTCCACCCGCCCACTTGGCCGGCCAGCCCAGTGAGCCCAGCGCCCCTCGCGCGAAACCCCTCCGGGTCGGCCAACCGACCGAGCCCGCTCCCCTCTCCCCCGCCAGCGGGCCCCACCGTCGTCAACCTCGCCACGCCACTCGCCCGCGCCGCCGCATGGATCCGAAGGATCCGGGATTCGATCTCTCCCCGATTGCCCTCGCCCAAGATGAGGCCCGCCCTATATACCCCCCCCATTCCCCCCCTCGCCCCTCACGGACCCCTCTCTCTCGCCAGCATGCACTCACCGGAGTTGCGAACGCCCGCCGCCGCCATTTACCTCGTCATGGCGCCTAGCCCACCCAGCTCCACCAACTCCACCAGACGCTCCCCTCGACACGTCGCACCATGGAGCCCTCCGCCGACTTCCCGACCACGGAGACGCACGCACTTTTCGCCGCCCGAGCCGCCCGTCGCCGTCGACCACCATGATGAGTCACCGGAGACCCCACCACCGTTCGATCTAAACCAACGGTGTAGATTAGATCCCGAAGGGGTATGGTTTTATATAGATCCGGTTTTAGTTCCAGTTTATTCGGTATAGTTAAGTTTAGTTTAGACCGCCCAAGCGATTTATTTCCTCAGCGCTTTTTAGTTAAATTACGCCAAGCGTTAGATAGGCCCATTAGCCAGTTTTTCGTTTTAGTTTTATTTTTAGTTTTCTGTTTTAATGTAATAGTTTCAGTTTTGTAAAATTCATATCTTTTAATCTACTTTATATTTTTAAGTGATTCTTTTTTTGTTGGTTTGCAAATTTCTTATAGTTTCTGTAGAAAATATAATTAGCTATTTTAAAATTATTTAGAATTGCTTTATTTTAGATTTAGACAGAATAGTAAATCTGCTATAAAGTGAGTTAGGAAAATTATTTTTTAGTGATTCTTTTTGTCACAACTTTGTTTTGACATTACCTAACCGTAGGAATTTATTTGGGCATTTTAGGATTAATAAAAAAATAGTTTTAATCAGAATCATGTTATTCTTAATTAATTAACTAGCTACTTTTTTCATAATGTTTAAGTTACCAAATAATTTTATTTTTCATATGTGATAGATTATACATGGATAGATTCTGACACTTTAGACCACGAACTTTTATTTATAATAAATAAAACTTTTATTTGATTTTTCCTACTAGAATTTGCTTTAGGCCTAATAGGAGTTTTATAATAGATTTTAAAGTGATTCTTTTTGCTCCTAGTTGCTTGATGAATCCTTTTACATTAGGTAGCATAAACCCATGCTTAGGTCCTATTAAGAAAATTTTTGTTATGTAAAACTATTTTTAGTTGTTGCTTGAAGTAGGAAAAACTTTGATTTGGTTTTTCTTTGAGTTTCCTTTGGGTTTTGATTCGTTTGTTTTGTGTGTTTCATATTACTATGCTGTTATGTAAGTGATCATATGTTGTATGCTTATTGTGGTTATTGTTTGTCTCGGTAGAATTTCCGGAGTGCGAAGCTTGCTACCACGAGTCCCTAGCTTACGAAGATCGTCAAGAAGGCAAGTCATTGATCATGTTTCTTTACAATACCTATGATTTTTATTGCATTAGAATTACCTCCCCACCATGCATGCAGTAGGTGAAATTTTGAAGTTATGTTCTTGAGTAGTATCATGAGGTAGGATGAACCAATTCCCTTGTTACCATGACCGGGACGAAGTAGTTTATTTTGCTATGCTCAGAGAAGGGGTTGGTTGAGTGAATTCATAAGGGAGATGTGAGAGTCTTAAAGATGATGACAACCCCATGACTTCAAGATCAAGATGAACTTCGAATTCAACTGCTGGGTGGAGGGCGGTTGACGGGCACCCTGGAGAACCCAGTGGTTGGCCGGGATGCATGGAGAAGTGCCATGACATCTTGCGGAAAGCTTCACCCAGCCACGAAGAGACGGATGGATACCCCATTGACAGGAAGCTTACCTGTGCAGCCGCAAGCCATCATGGGCTCTGGCTTGGTCGACCCTAGGTGTGACTCTGGCCGGACGGTGCTACGAGATGTAGAAGAACGGTAGGATTGGATGGGCACCGACAGTGGCCCAGAGGAACTCTTCGGAAGACCCTGTTTCGTTCGTCCCGTCTTAAAACACTCTGAAGTGCGAAGACTTAAAAGGAGGGAACGATTCTTGCGGGTGAAGTGCGCAAACCTCTGCAGAGAAAAGATCTAATCGATTAGCCGTGTCCCCGGTTACGGACAATTTGAGCCTCTGGAACTTGGAAGTATTCGGAAATCTCACTGGAATTAATAATTAATTGAGGGGTTTATTTAATAATTGGGAATGAGACATTGGTTGGTGGAACCATCTCAATAACTACCAACAATTTTGTAGTAATTTGCAAACAAGTCCTTATTGTAGGAAAACTGCTTTTTCGCAAGATGATGAAAGTTAGAGCCCCAGCCAAATTGCATATAGTGTTAGTAATATTATTATTGTTCTCTCTTCATGACTTGCCACATATTCAAAATGCTGACCTACACGGCTGCAACGCCTTATGATGCAAGAGGAGTATTCCGATCAGAGTGAGGCTACGATCCGCGCTTGGCGATTGCCCTATGGAGTCGGATGGACTCGCTATTCTTCTACGCCTTCAGCTTTACTTAGTTTATTTCTCATGAGTTGGCCTTCGGCCGAATTTATCCTATTGTAATAAAGACTCGATATGAGAACCGTGTAATAAATTCAGGTGTGATTGAACTTTGTTTATTTCATCAATGTACTGTGAGTGCCAGCATGATCTTGGGATGGTACAGACACAGAGACTTGACCGATTTTGGGTCAGGTCGCTACATATGGTTGTTATCTTTGGCAAGTATCGTTGTGTTGTGATTATGGAAGCTGACAATTCCAATGTCTTCGAAGGCTTTAGGAGAGGAGACTTGTATATTGTTGATTTCTCTACAGGACCACAACCAGCCGTGTGTCTACTTGCAAAAGCTTCGTATATCAGCTATGGCATCGGCGACTTGGTCACGCATGGCATGAGGAATTTGCACACGCTTGCAAAGAAGAAGCATGTCATTGGCATTGAAAATATCAAATTCCTCAAGGATCACTTGTGCGGAGCATGAAGCTGGAAAAATGACTAAGGCCAAGCATCCAATGAAGACTATCATGACCACTACTCGTCCTTCAATTGCTTCACATGGACCTCTTTAGTCCCAATCATTACTCGGTATCGTTAATGATGCATCTCTATATGGCTTTGTTATTGTTGATGATTACTCTCGATACACATGGGTACACATTGTTACTTACAAAATCAAGTGCAGGAAGTCTTCAAACGATTTTCCTCGAGGGCTTCAACTAACTTTGGTGTGAAGATCAAACACATCAGAGTGACAATGGAACTGAGTTCAAGAATTCCGGTCTTGATGCCTATCTTGATGAACTTGGTATTACTCATGAGTTATCTGCTCCTTATACTCCTCAGCAAAATGGGCGTCGTGGAGCGCAAGAACGTAACTCTTGTTGAGATGGCTTGCACTATGCTTGATGAATACAAAACGCCTAGTCGTTTTGGATTGATGCAATTGATCTTGCGTGCCACATCATCAGCAGTATATCTTCACAAATTCTTCAAGAAGACTGCCTATGAACTCCTCACGACAAGAAACCCAATGTAAGTTATTTCAAAGTCTTGATTGCTAAATGCTGGATTAGAGATCCTCATCACAATTCTAAATTTGCACGAAAGCACATGAAGGTTTTATGCTTGGTTACGGAAAGGACTGCACACCTCTGAGTCTTCAACATCGCTCTTCACAAGATTGTTGACACTTTGTAGATGTGCGGTTCGATGAAACTAATGGCTGCAAAGAGAGCATCTACCTTCTGTGTTAGATGAACCACCGAGGATTCTATCAAGTTCAAGGCAACCGAGGATGTCATTCCTCTTGAAGAATCTGTGAAGAATTCATTCTGTCTGTGAAGAACGTCGGTGATGCACTGAAGATAATGTCAAGACAATGGTTACGAGGAAAATGATCAAATTCCTCGACGACAACCAGCTCATCCTCGCGTTGCAAAAGAAGTGCAAGTGGAGAAGATTATCGATGACATTGAAGCGCCAGGTCCTCTCACACGCTCAAAAGCTTCACATTTATCTAACTTTTGTGGGCACTATGCTTTTGTCTCTATCACAGAGCCCACTAAGGTAGATGAAGCATTTACAGCACCGGAGTGGATTCAGGCTATGCAAGAAGAATTACATCAGTTCAAGCTCAACAATGTGGAACTGGTCAAGCGTCCGAGATCCTGCAAGCATAATATCATTGGCACAAAGTGGATCTACCGCAACAAGCAAGATGAAAATGGTCTTGTGGTAAGGAATAAAACTGTTGGTAGCTCAAGGCTACACAGGTTGAAGGAATTGATTTCGATGAAACTTTTGCACCTGTTGCTAGACTTGAGGCTATTCGCATATTACTTGCTTATGCTAATCATCATGATATTATCTTATATCAAATGGATGTGAAAAGTGCATTCCTCAATGGTAAGCTTGAGGAAGAAGTATATGTTGCTCAACCCCAGGTTTTGAAGATCCAAAGAATCGACAAAGTCTTCAAACTCAACAAGGCCCTCTATGGTCTCAAACAAGCCCCCACAGGCGTGGTATGATACATTGAAGGAATTCTTAAGTGAAGAATGGCTTCACACCCAGTTCACTCGACCCTATTCTCTTTACTAAATCTTATGATGGTGAACTGTTTGTGTGCCAAATATATGTTGATGATATTATCTTTGGCTGTATTGACCAACGTTATAGTGATGAATTTGCCTATATGATGAGTGAAGAATATCAAATGTCTATGATGGGAGAGTTGAAATTCTTCTTAGGTCTTCAAATTCGTCAACAGCGCAATGGCATATTCATATCTCAGGAGAAATACCTCAAAGATGTTCTGAGGAAATTCGGCACATCATAAGATTTAGTGAAAAGAGTAGGGTCGAGTGATCGGGTTTGAAGCCTTTCTTCATGAGGAATTCCTTCAAAGTATCATACCACGCCCGAGGGGCCTGCTTGAGGCCATAGAGGGCCTTGTTGAGTCTGAAGACTTTGTCAGATGCTTAGGATCTTCAAAACCTGGGGTTGAGCAACATATACTTCTTCCTCAAGCTTACCATTGAGGAATGCACTTTTCACATCCATTTGATAAAGAGTGATATCATGATGGTTAGCATAAGCAAGTAATATGCGAATAGCCTCAATTCTAGCAACAGGTGCAAAAGTTTCATCGAAATCAATTCCTTCAACCTGTGTGTAGCCTTGAGCTACAAGCCGTGCCTTATTCCTCACCACAAGGCCATTTTCATCTTGATTGTTGCGATAGATCCACTTTGTGCCAATCATATTGTGCTTGCGAGGATCTGGATGTTTGAACAGTTCCCAGATGTAGTTGAGCTCGAACTGATGTAATTCTTCTTGCATGGCCTGAATCCACTTATGCTCCAGAAATGCTTCATATACCTTAGTGGGCTCTGTGACAGAGACAAAAGCATAGTGCCCACAAAATTTATACAAATGTGAAGCTTTTGAGCGTGTGAGAGGACCTGGTGCTTTAATGTCATCGTTGATCTTTTCAACTTGCACTTCTTTTGCAACGCGAGGATGAGCTAGTTGTCGTCGAGGAATTTGATCAAAGATTTTCTTCAAAGACCATTTTCTCCAAAGATTTTCTTCAGTGCATTAGCTTGACGTTCTTCATGTTCTGGAATGAATTCTTCACAGATTCTTCGTAGGAATGACATCCTCAAGAGCCTTGAACTTGATGGTTTCTCAGAGACTGCTCATCTAGCACAGAGGTAGGTGCTCTCTTTGCGAGCCATTAGTTTTCATCAAATCAAGACATCTACAGTTTCAACAACCTTGTGAAGAACATTGTTGAAGACTTTGTAGGTGTGCGAATACTTTCCGTAACCAAGCATAAAACCTTCATGTGCTTTTGGTGCAAATTTAGCATTGTGATGGGGATCTCTAATCCAAGATTTAGCACCGAAGACTTTGAAATAACTCACATTGGGTTTCTTCTCAGTGAGGAGTTCATAGGCAGTCTTCTTGAAGAATTTGTGAAGATATACCCTGTTGATGATGTGGCACACAGTATAAATTGCCTCAATCCAGAAGTGACGAGGCGTCTTGTACTCATCAAGCATAGTGCGAGCCATCTCAACAAGAGTTCTATTCTTGCCCTCCACGACGCCATTCTGCTGAGGAGTATATGGAGCAGATAACTCATGAGTAATACCAAGTTCGTCAAGATAGTCATCAAGACCAGAATTCTTGAACTCAGTTCCATTGTCACTTCTGATGTGCTTGATCTTCACACCAAAGTTGGTTGAAGCCCTCGAGGAAAATCGTTTGAAGACTTACTGCACTTCATGTTTGTAATTAACAATGTGTACCCGTGTGTATCGAGAGTAATCATCAACAATAACAAAGCCCTAGAGAGATGCATCATTTGTGACTACTGAGTAATGATTAGGACCAAAGAGGTCCATGTGAAGCAATTCGAATGGTCGAGTAGTGGTCATGATAGTCTTTGCTGGATGCTTAGTCTTTGTCATCTTCCCAGCTTCACATGCTCTGCATAAGTGATCCTTGAGGAATTTGACATTCTCAATACCAATGACATGCTTCTTCTTCACAAGCGTGTGCAAATTCCTCATGCCTGCATGACCAAGTCGTCGATGCCATAGCCAGCCTTCTGAAGCTTTTGCAAGTGGGCACATGGCTGGTTGTGAACCTGAAGAGAAATCAACAATATACAAGTCTCCTCTCCTAAAGCCTTCGAAGACTTTGGAATTGTCAGCGTCCATAACCACAACACAATGATACTTGCCAAAGACAACAACCATATCAAGATCACAAAGCATTGAGACAGACATAAGGTTGTATCCTAAGGACTCGACAAGCATGACTTTGTCCATGTGTCGATCCTTTGTGATCGCAACCTTACCTAGACCCAATACCTGCTTTTGCCTTTGGTCAGTGAAGATGATATGCTTCAGATGCGATGGTGATAAGGGAGCATCCATCAATAGATTCTTGTCTCCAGTCATGTGATTTGTACATCCACTATCGAGGACCCCCTCAGTGGCTTTGGGTTGATCATCCTACAGATGAATTAGTGCAGCTTACGAACTCATATACTTCATCAGTGAAGAATATGACATCTGATGTAGGGTAGAACCCTAGGAGGGATCTTTTCACACTTGGAGGGGGAAAAGGAGAGAAACAACAAGATCACAAAAGAACACAAAGAGGCAATCACTCCAACAATTCCCGATTACACATCCACTAGAGTAACAACACAAGATCCACAAGTCACAAACACAATCAAAGGAAAGATACAATGGCAAAGTTCATCCCAAATCCAAAGGAGATGGGGGCTTGAAGATAGTCTACTCCTTGAGGAGGTCTTGAAATCCACAAGGATTCTTCCCTAGGGGCTCTTGATTCCACAAGGGAAGGTAGAAAGGAGCAAAGCTCACAAATATCTCATCTAATACGTTGCTAACCCTAAACATAGCTCTAGGTACGGTTTGTATAGGCTTTGGGTCGAAGGAGATGGAGAGGTGCTCGAACAGGCGATCACAGCCGTCCACCCTGATGAGCCCGTGCGCACGGGGATCCCGTGCGCACGGTACAAGCCCGTGCACACGGGGTGCTCCAGCGCCATCTCTCTGGATAGAACGTGGGCACTGGGTCTCGGGGGCCCGTGCGCACGGGGTCGCCTGGAGCCTCCTGTGCTGCTGCTGTTGACCTTCTTCTTGGTTCGCGTGGCCTCGAGATTGGCCTCCCTCTCCTCGGTGATGCTCCTGAGCGACTTGGTGATGTTCCTCTTCATACCTAAGGAGGCATAGCATATTTTGGTGAGGTAGTACACATGTTCCATTCGTGTCCATATGCAAATCTAGTAGGAAGGAATTCACCTCGGTTTCCAAAGCACGTGCTCTTGCTCTTGTCATAGGTCCATGTGGGGCTTGATGTGTCGGCGTGGAGTCCATGGGGATGATGGAAGGATGCTCCGCATCATCTCCCCTCCCTTGGGAGAGATCCGACCTCGGATCAAAAGCTTCATCTCCATGGTATGGCGCGAGGTCTTTGACGTTGAAGATGTCGCTCACATTGTACTTGTCTCGTGGTAGGTCGATCTTGTAGGCTTTGTCGTTGTAACGTGCTAGCACCTTGAAAGGTCCATCAGCTCGAGGGAGAAGCTTGGACTTGCGTTCGTTGGGGATGCGGTCCTTGCGAAGGTGTAGCCACACTAGATCACCAATGTTGAAGACCATGGGTTGCTTGTCGACGTTGAGCCTGGTCGCTAGTCGTTGTACTTGGCGCTCGATGGTGTGCCTTGTATCCTCATGCATCCTCTTGATGTAGCTTGCCGGAGCACTCGCATCCATGTTGGTGCGCTCTAGTAGAGGAAGAGGTAGAATGTCCAATGGGGACAACGGGTTGAAGTCGTAAACGACCTCGAAGGGGGACTTGCCGGTAGTCGAATGTCTTGCACGGTTGTAGGCGTACTCGGCGATGGGTAGACACGCCTCCCACTCCTTGATGGTCTTCTTGATCAATACGCAAAGTAGAGTGGAGAGTGTCTGGTTCGTCACCTCCATTTGGCTGTCGGTTTGAGGATGGTATGCGGATGAGAACAAGAGCTTGATTGCGAGCTTGTCGCATAGGGTCTTCCAAATGTAACTCAAGAACTTGACGTCACGATCGGAGACGATTGTCTTTTGTACTCCATGGAGTCGCAAGATTTCCCTACAAAAGAGATTTGCAACATGTGAAGCATCGTCTATCTTGTTGCAAGGAATGAAATGTGCCATCTTAGAAAATCTATCCACAACAACAAACACGGAATCCTTTCCATTTTGAGTTCTAGGCAAACCAAGTACATAATCCATGCTAATGTCTTCCCAAGGTTGATAGGGAATAGGAAGAGGCATGCAAAGACCATGAGATTGAGCTTTAGACTTAGCTTTGCGACATGTAGAGCATCGGTTGGTGAAGCGTGAGACGTCTCGAAACATCTTGGGCCAAAAGTAGTTCTAGGAGAGCGTGGCAAATGTCTTGTCGCGTCCAAAGTGTCCCATGAGCCCACCTCCATGAGCCTCTTGCAAAAGGAGCAAACAAAGAGAAGACTCGGGAATGCATAGTTTGTTAGCTCTCATCAGATAATCATCCTTGATGTAATATTGTTCCCAAGAAGTATGCGTCAAACACTTAGCATAAGGAATTGCAATAGATGGATCTGTAGCATACAAGTCTTTGATGTGCTTAAACCAATAACATTCAACTCAAGTTTAGTGACAAGCGTGCATACGCGTGAAAGTGCATCCGCAGCCACATTTTCCTTACCCTTAATGAACTTGATCACATAGGGAAAAGATTCAATAAATTCACTCCATTTGGCATGACGCTTGTTCAACTTAGTTTGACCTTTTAAGTACTTAAGCGTTTCATGATCGGTATGTATGACAAACTCATGAGGTCTAAGATAATGTTCCCAAACATGTAGCACACGTACTAAAGCATACCATTCTTTGACATAGATGGGATAGTTAAGTTGAGCACCGGAGAGTTTTTCACTAAAATATTCAATGGTTCGTTTTTCTTGCATCAAAACTCCGCCAATTCCGGTACCACTTGCATCACAATGAACCTCAAAAGTTTTCTCAAAGTTGGGCAAAGCAAGAATCAGAGCATGAGTAAGCAAAGACTTGAGCTCATCAAAAGCGGTGGATTGCAAAGATCCCCAAACTAAAAGAGCATTCATCTTACTCAAAGCATGCAAAGGTGCGGCAATAGTGCTAAAATCTTTCATAAAGCAACGATAAAAACCCGCAAGACCAAGAAAGCAACGCACTTGTTGCAAATTGGTGGGTTGGGGCCAAGTTTTAATTGCTTCAGTTTTAGATTCATCAACATGGACACCCTTTGAGGATACAACAAAAACCAAGAAAACCACTTTGTCAACACCAAACATGCAATTTTTCATGTTTGCATAAAGACGTTCCTTGAGAAGGGTTTGCAAAACAGCCCTAACATGATTAAGATGCTCTTTCATGGTTTTGCTAAACACAAGAATATCGTCGAAGTAAACCACAACAAAGACTCCAATATAAGGGCGAAGCACATAATGCATAAGGCGCACGAAAGTACCGAGAGCCTCCGATAAACCCATAGGCATCACTAACCACTCATATAAGCCAAATTTGGTTTTGAAAGCAGTTTTCTATTCATCACCCTCTTGAATGCGGATTTGATAATAGCCACTTTTAAGATCAATTTTTGCGAAAAAGCTGGCTCCACTAAGTTCATCAAGCATATCATCTAAGCGAGGAATAGGATGCCTATAGCTAACGGTAATAGCGTTTATGGGTCTACAATCGGAACACAAGCGGAAACTTCCATCGGATTTAGGTACAAGTATAACGGGAACGGCACAAGGGCTTAAGCTTTCACGTACATGACCGTTGTCGCTGAGTTGTTGTACTTGTCGTTGAATCTCCTTAGTTTCTTCGGGGTTGACACGGTATGGAGCTTTGTTTGGAAGTGGCGCTCCGGGGATAAGGTGGATTCGATGCTCAATGCCTCGTAGAGGATGTAGACCCGGAGGTAGCTCATCGGTGAAAACATCTTGGAATTCCTGCAAAAGAGATTGAAACACTAAAGGTAGCTCGTGAGAGGTGTTAGTTTTGGGATCTCCATCCTTGCACACAAGGACAAAGTGCATCACACTCGAGGGGTTCTCACACACTTCTCTCATCTCACTTTTTGTGGCAAATAGGATGAGGTTTTTCTCTCTAGGCAAAGAGGCGCTCAAGTTTGGCTTGTGGATCTCACTCACTTTTTGGTGGATCACTTTCTCAATCTTCTCTCCATGATGGGTGGCTTGCTTGTCGGCTATCACTTGACTAGGAGACATAGGTCGTAGCACATACTCCTTTCCTTTCAGCTTGAAGCTATAGTGATTGGTACGACCAATGTGGATGACACCACGGTCGAATTGCCATGGTCGACCAAGAAGGAGGTGGCAAACGGTCATTGGGACCACATCACACTCCAAAGTGCCCTCATATGCACCAATTTTGAAGGAGACTTGGACCGTATGCTCAATTCGTATAGTGCCGGAGTCGCTTAGCCATTGAACTTTGTAGGGGTGCGGGTGCTTCCTCTTGACTAATTGAAGCTTGGAGCATAGTTCTTCACTTGCCAAGTTGTGGCAACTACCTCCATCGATGATGACCTTGACAGACCTTCCATTGATGTCGACCTTTGTGTGGAAGATGTGGCATCGTTGGTCTTCTTCTTGTTGATGTTGAAGAGTCAAGACCTTGGAGAGAACAAGAGCGGGACTTGAATCTTCATCACAAAAGACTTGATCATCTTCGTCTTCGTTGTTCACTTGTCGGTGCATGGCCACTTGCTCAAGGGCTTCCATTTCTCCTTCACTCGTGGAGTCGTAGGTGCCGTCGTCGTTGAGGATCATGGTGCGCTTGTTTGTGCACTCAAAGGACTTGTGGCCTCGGCCGCCGCAAGTGAAACACTTGAAGGAGCTTGTCTTGGTGGTCTCATCGGTCGGAGTCGATGATGAAGCACGCGGCTTGAAGTTGCTTGTAGTAGGAGGAGGACGACTTGAACTTGTCGAAGTTTTCTTGTAACTTGTCTTGTCGCCGATACTTGGTGATGCTCTAGTTGAGGTAGGAGTTGCCGAAGACGCGGGAGCTTGATAAGAGGAGGCGTAGGTCTTGGATGAGTACTTGGCATATTTGAAGTCATCTTGGACTTGTCGCTCGGCCTTGGTCGCTTGATGAACTAGCTCGAGGAGGTTTGAGTATGGTTGGAAGTCGGCAATCCGCTTGATTGGATGGTTGAGGCTGTTCAAGAAGCGTGCCATTGTTTGCTCGTCGTCTTCCTTGACATTGGCTCGAATCATGGCAATCTCCATTTCTTGGTAGTATTCTTCCATCGTCTTCGTGCCTTGTTTGAGGAGTTGCAACTTCTTGAATAGATCACGATTGTAGTGTGTAGGCACGAAACGAGCTCTCATGACATCCTTCATCGCCGTCCAAGTTGTGATTGGTGGTTCGCCTCTTGTACTTCATCGCTCAATCATTTGTTCCCACCAAATGAGAATGTAGTCTTGGAACTCGATTGATGCCATAGCGATCTTCTTCTCTTCATCGTAGTTGTGCAACCGGAAGATTTTGTCAACCTTCAATGCCCATGAGAGGTACTCTTCGGGGTCATTGCTTCCATTGAACTTGGGCATGGTGAACTTTAGCTTGCCGTAGAGGAGTTCTTCGTTGAAGTAGCGGTTATGATGTCGCTCTTGCCGTGGGGGAAGATCCTCAAATGCTCGTTTCTCGAGATGTCGCTCTTGGTGTGGAGGAAGTCGATGATCCACTTGCTCTTGTTGAACTTGAGGTTGAGGAGGAGCTTGACGAGCTTGTGGAGTAGCTTGAGGAACTTTACGTTGCACGCGGGGTTGGTAGTTCCGCTCGTGGATTTCTTCTCGAAGGGCTTCCTCTTGATTGCGCCGTTCGCGATTGCGGTTGGCGATGGCTCGACTTGATTCTTGAAGGGCACGTTGCGCCTCAAGAGCTTGCACTTCACGTTGTTGTTGTTGAAGGTGTTGGGCCTCAACGTCTTGTTCTTCTTGGTGTAGACGTGCTCGTTCTTCCTCATGGCGTCGTAGTCGTTGTCGTTCTTGAGCTTGAGCAAAAGCGTCTTGGTTTGAACGGGGACGAGGAACTTGCTCATCGACTTGCTCTTGTGAATGCATGACATGTAGCGGGTTTCGAGATGCATGACGGTCTTGACGCGCGGCTCGTCGAAGAGTGTTCGAAGACGGTGTACTTGGGCCGGAGAAGGTGTCGTCGGAGTGTCGACTTGAGTGGCTCCGTCTTGAGTAGGAAGAAGTTGAAGGAGGCCGGTTGACCAACAAAGCACGGATCTCGTCCATTCTTGCATCGTTCTCTTGCTTGTGCCCGTCGAGCTTGTTGTCGAAGTAGTCCTGCACGTTGCTCGGAGAGTCGCAAGTCGGTGGCGAGGTTGTCGGCGCGGTCGTTCATTGCTTGTTGCTCTTGATGTAGCGCTCGTTGTGCACCAAAGAGGTGGCTCTTGGTGACGAATGATGACATGTCGTTGTCTTGCTCGATGAAGAGTGGGTTGGTAGAGGTACTTGGCCTATCCATCATATGAAAGTGGTGGTGAGTAGGAAAATGAGAGAACAAAACCAAAGTTACCTTTTCCGAAGATTGTGGATGTAACAAGTACGATCCCACGTGATGTTACAATAGGGGAATTGGAACCGGGAATTGTTTCTCACACCTACAAATAAACGGTCTATGGAGGAGCTCGGTTAGGATGGTGGCAAAAATTTCAAGCAAATGTTAGTCAAGATATCGAAAAGGTTGAGAAGATTCACAAAAATGCAAGTAAAACAAATAGATCAAACCCAATGATATCACTAGGAACACACACACGGAAGATAGATGGGATCCGCACAACCAAGGGTGAGCTCAAATGTGCAACCACGGAAAATGCTCTTGTTGTGCGAATGCTAGAGAGACACTAGCTCGATTGCTCAAATGGGCTAGATACGCGTGTGCACCAACCTATAAGAGAAACGTGCCGTCTTCAATCCCAACTATGCTACGTATGAGATATCGAAGATGATATGCAAAATGAATTGATGCTATTGTTTACAAGCTCTTTGATTTTCCTCTTTTGCGTAAAAGCTTTTCTTGTTTTTTTTCGATGCTTGAGTCAAGTATGATATGAGACAAATAAGTAAGATCTGCACGGGAGAGACTTATGGCACTAAGATGGTAACATGAACACTACGATGCACAAAAGCGTGGCCCGACAATTCTCAACTTGCTAGTCTCGATGGGTAAGCTACGCGAAATGGCTCGGGTTATCAATGCAAAAGCAAGGGTGAGATGTCGTCGAGGTTACCGTCTGATCTTACGGTAATAGTGAAGTTGTTGAAGTCGATGTGTTGTCCGAGTTGATGCTTGGTGGGGATGATGATGTCCAAATGCACCTAAGTAGCCAAAACACCTTAGGACACAAGAGAAACCGCGGTCCGAAACTCAAACAAACACGTGGAATGGTGCGGAAGGACACAAGAGGTGGTGGGGAAACAAAAGGAAGAGAAAAGAAAATGGCCGAAACTCCCTGGATAGCCCGTGCGCACGGGGTAAGTGAGGCCCGTGTGCACGGGGTGTTCTGGGAGCGGATGAACACGTCGAGATCCATGGGGATTTTGCAAAGGGAGGTCCAATTGAAGGATTTGGGGGGGTGGGGAAGATGTTAGATGGGTAGATCCACTTGCCAAACTCCAAATTCGTGGATCAAAACAACCAAATCTCACAAGATCAAACGAATTGCAAGAAAAATTTTGGGGCTATTTTTGGTGGGGATTTTCGGATTAGGACGAAAAACAACGAAGTCAAGCTAGAAAGTGGAAGGTAGGGACTCCAAGATGTGAATCAACGTGGCTCATGATACCAAGATGATGTAGGGTAGAACCCTAGGAGGGATCTTTTCACACTTGGAGGGGGAAAAGGAGAGAAACAACAAGATCACAACAAGAACACAAAGAGGCAATCACTCCAACAATTCCCGATTACACATCCACTAGAGTAACAACACAAGATCCACAAGTCACAAACACAATCAAAGGAAAGATACAATGGCAAAGTTCATCCCAAATCCAAAGGAGATGGGGGCTTGAAGATAGTCTACTCCTTGAGGAGGTCTTTAAATCCACAAGGATTCTTCCCTAGGGGGTCTTGATTCCACAAGGGAAGGTAGAAAGGAACAAAGCTCACAAATATCTCATCTAATACTTTGCTAACCCTAAACATAGCCCTAGGTACTGTTTATATAGGCTTTGGGTCGAAGGAGATTGAGAGGGGCTCGAACAGGCGATCACGGCCGTCCACCCTGATGAGCCCGTGCCCACAGGGTAAGTTGGGCCCGTGCGCACGGTACAAGCCCGTGCGCATGTGGTGCTCCAGCGCCAACTCTCTAGATAGCCCGTGGGCACAGGATCTCGGGGGCCCGTGCACACGGGGTCGCTTGGAGCCTCCTGTGCTGCTGCTGTTGACCTTCTTCCTGGTTCGCGTGGCCTCGGGATGGTCCTCCCTCTCCTTGGTGATGCTCCTGAGCGACTTGGTGATGTTCCTCTTCAGACCTAAGGAGGCATAGCATATTTTGGTGAGGTAGTACACATGTTCCATTCATGTCCATATGCAAATCTAGTAGGAAGGAATTCACCTCGGTTTCCAAAGCACGTGCTCTTGCTCTTGTCATAGGTCCTCGTGGGGCTTGATGTGTCGGTGTAGAGTCCGTGGGGATGATGGAAGGATGCTCCGCATCATCTCCCCTCCCTTGGGAGAGACCCGACCTCGGATCAAAAGCTTCATCTCCATGGTATGGCGCGAGGTCTTTGACGTTGAAGATGTCGCTCACATTGTACTTGTCTCGTGGTGGGTCGATCTTGTAGGCATTGTCATTGTAGCGTTCTAGCACCTTGAAAGGTCCATCGGCTCGAGGGAGATGCTTGGACTTGCGTTCGTTGGGGAAGCGGTCCTTGCGAAGGTGTAGCCACACTAGATCACCAATGTTGAAGACCATGGGTTGCTTGTCGACGTTGAGCCTGGTCGCTAGTCGTTGTACTTCGCGCTCGATGGTGTGCCTTGTATCCTCATGCATCCTCTTGATGTAGCTTGCCCGAGAACTCGCATCCCTGTTGGTGCGCTCTTGTAGAGGAATAGGTAGAATGTCCAATCGGGACAACGGGTTGAAGCCGTAGACGACCTCGAAGGGGGACTTGCCGGTAGTCGAATGTCTTGCACGGTTGTAGGCGTACTCGGCGATGGGTAGACACGCCTCCCACTCCTTGATGTTCTTCTTGATCAATACGCGAAGTAGAGTGGAGAGTGTCCGGTTCGTCACCTCCGTTTGGCCGTCGGTTTGAGGATGGTATGCGGATGAGAACAAGAGCTTGATTCCGAGCTTGGCGCCTAGGGTCTTCCAAAAGTAACTCAAGAACTTGACGTCACGATCGGAGACGATTTTCTTTGGTACTCCATAGAGTCGCAAGATTTCCAAGAGATTTGCAACATGTGAAGCATCGTCTATGTTGTTGCAAGGAATGAAATGTGCCATCTTAGAAAATCTATCCACAACAACAAACACGGAATCCTTTCCATTTTGAGTTCTAGGCAAACCAAGTACAAAATCCATGCTAATGTCTTCCCAAGGTTGATAGGGAATAGGAAGAGGCATGTAAAGACCATAAGATTGAGGTTTAGACTTAGCTTTGCGACATGTAGAGCTTCGGTTGGTGAAGCGTGTGACGTCTCGAAACATCTTGGGCCAAAAGTAGTTCTTGGAGAGCGTGGCGAATGTCTTGTCGCGTCCAAAGTGTCCCATGAGTCCGCCTCCATGAGCCTCTTTCAAAAGGAGCAAACGAAGAGAAGACTCGGGAATGCATAGTTTGTTAGCTCTCATCAGATAATCATCCTTGATGTAATATTGTTCCCAGGAAGTATGCGTCAAACACTTAGCATAAGGAATAGCAAAAGATGGATCTGTAGCATACAAGTCTTTGATGTGCTCAAAACCAATAACATTCAACTCAAGTTTAGTGACAAGCGTGCATATGCGTGAAAGTGCATCCGCAGCCACATTTTCCTTACCCTTAATGAACTTGATCACATAGGGAAAAGATTCAATAAATTCACTCCATTTGGCATGACGCTTGTTCAACTTAGTTTGACCTTTTAAGTACTTAAGCATTTCATGATCGGTATGTATGACAAACTCATGAGGTCTAAGATAATGTTCCCAAACATGTAGCACACGTACTAAAGCATACCATTCTTTGTCATAGATGGGATAGTTAAGTTGAGCACCAGAGAGTTTTTCACTAAAATATGCAATGGTTCGTTTTTCTTGCATCAAAACTCCGCCAATTCCGGTAACACTTGCATCACAATGAACCTCAAAAGTTTTCTCAAAGTTGGGTAAAGCAAGAATCGGAGCATGAGTAAGCAAAGACTTGAGCTCATCAAAAGCGGTGGATTGCAAAGATCCCCAAACGAAAGGAGCATTCTTCTTACTCAAAGCATGCAAAGGTGCGGCAATAGTGCTAAAATCTTTCACAAAGCGACGATAAAACCCAAGAAGACCAAGAAAGCTACGCACTTGTTGCAAATTGGTGGGTTGGGGCCATGTTTTAATTGCTTCAGTTTTAGATTCATCAACATGGACACCCTTTGAGGATACAACAAAACCCAAGAAAACCACTTTGTCAACACCAAACGTGCAATTTTTCATGTTTGCATAAAGACGTTCCTTGCGAAGGGTTTGCAAAACAGCCCTAACATGATTAAGATGTTCTTTCATGGTTTTGCTAAACACAAGAACATCGTCGAAGTAAACCACAAGAAAGACTCCAATATAAGGGCGAAGAACATAATGCATAAGGCGCACGAAAGTACTGGGAGCCTCCGATAAACCCATAGGCATCACTAACCACTCATATAAGCCAAATTTGGTTTTGAAAGCAGTTTTCCATTCATCACCCTCTTGAATGCGGATTTGATAATAGCCACTTTTAAGATCAATTTTTGAGAAAAAGTTGGCTCCACTAAGTTCATCAAGCATATCATCTAAGCGAGGAATGGGATGCCTATAGCGAACGGTAATAGCGTTTATGGGTCTACAATCGGAACACAAGAGGAAACTTCCATCGGATTTAGGTACAAGTATAACGGGAACGGCACAAGGGCTTAAGCTTTCACGTACATGACCGTTGTCACTGAGTTGTTGTACTTGCCGTTGAATCTCCTTAGTTTCTTCGGGGTTGACACAGTATGGAGCTTTGTTTGGAAGTGGCACTCCGGGGATAAGGTGGATTCGATGCTCAATGCCTCGTAGAGGAGGTAGACCCGGAGGTAGATCATCGGCGAAAACATCTTGGAATTCCTGCAAAAGAGATTGAAACACTAAAGGTAGTTCATGAGAGGTGTTAGTTTTTAGATCTCCATCCTTGCACACAAGGACAAAGTGCATCACACTCGAGGGGTTCTCACACACTTCCCTCATCTCACTTTTTGTGGCAAATAGGATGAGGTTTTTCTCTCTAGGCGAAGAGGCGCTCAAGTTTGGCTTGTGGCTCTCACTCACTTTTTGGTGGATCACTTTCTCACTCTTCTCTCCATGATGGGTGGCTTGCTTGTCGGCTATCACTTGACTAGGAGACATAGGTCGTAGCACATACTCATTTCCTTTCAGCTTGAAGCTATAGTGATTGGTACGACCATTGTGGATGACACCACGGTCGAATTTCCATGGTCGACCAAGAAGGAGTTGGCAAACGGTCATTGGGACCACATCACACTCCAAAGTGTCCTCATATGCACCAATTTTGAAGGAGACTTGGACCGTATGCTCAATTCGTATAGTGCCGGAGTCGCTTAGCCATTGAACTTTGTAGGGGTGCGGGTGCTTCCTCTTGACTAATTGAAGCTTGGAGCATAGTTCTTCACTTGCCAAGTTGTGGCAACTACCTCCATCGATGATGACCTTGACGGACCTTCCATTGATGCGGCCTTTGTGTGGAAGATGTGGCATCGTTGGTCTTCTTCTTGTTGATGTTGAAGAGTCAAGACCTTGGAGACAACAAGAGCGGGACTTGAATCTTCATCACAAAAGACTTGATCATCTTCGTCTTTGTTGTTCACTTGTGGGTGCATGGCCACTTGCTCAAGGGCTTCCATTTCTCCTTCACTCATCGAGTCGTAGGTGCCGTTGTCATTGAGGATCATGGTGCACTTGTTTGTGCACTCAAAGGACTTATGGCCTCGGCCGCCGCAAGTGAAACACTTGAAGGAGCTTTTCTTGGTGGTCTCATCGGTCGGAGTAGATGATGAAGCACGCGGCTTGAAGTTGCTTGTAGTAGGAGGAGGACGACTTGAACTTGTCGAAGTTTTCTTGTAACTTGTCTAGTCGCCGGTACTTGGTGATGCTCTAGTTGAGGTAGGAGTTGCCGAAGACGCGGGAGCTTGATAAGAGGAGCCGTAGGTCTTGGACGAGTACTTGGCATATTTGAAGTCATCTTGGACTTGTCGCTCGGCCTTGGTCGCTTGATGAACTAGCTCAAGGAGGTTTGAGTATGGTTGGAAGTCGGCAATCCGCTTGATTGGATGGTCGAGGCCGTTCAAGAAGCATGCCATTGTTTGCTTGTCGTCTTCCTTGACATTGGCTCGAATCATGGCAATCTCCATTTCTTGGTAGTATTCTTCCACCGTCTTCGTGCCTTGTTTGAGGAGTTGCAACTTCTTGAATAGATCACGATTGTAGTGTGTAGGCACGAAACGAGCTCTCATGACATCCTTCATCACCGTCCAAGTTGTGATTGGTGGTTCGCCTCTTGTACGTCGTCGCTCAATCACTTGTTTCCACCAAATGAGAATGTAGTCTTGGAACTCGAGTGATGCCATAGCGATCTTCTTCTCTTCATCGTAGTTGTGCAACCGGAAGATTTTGTCAACCTTCAATGCCCATGAGAGGTCCTCTTCGGGGTCATTGCTTCCATTGAACTTGGGCATGGTGAACTTTAGCTTGTCAGAAGCGGAGTTCTTCGTCGAAGTAGCGGTTATGATGTCGCTCTTGCCATGGGGGAAGATCCTCAAATGCTCGTTCCTCGAGATGTCGCTCTTGGTGTGGAGGAAGTCGATGATCCACTTGCTCTTGTTGAACTTGAGGTTGAGGAGGAGCTTGACGAGCTTGTGGAGTAGCTTGAGGAATTTGACGTTGCACCCAGGGTTGGTAGTTCCGCTCGTGGATTTCTTCTCGAAGGGCTTCCTATTGATTGTGCCTTTTGCGATTGCGGTTGGCGATGGCTCGTGGATTTTCAGTCAAGGTTTTAGTGCGATCCATTTCTTCACCCAACATATCATCACTATTGTCTGGCATGTTTTGAACCTTTTCAAAAGCCCTTTGTTGTTTCACAGCAATCTTAGCAAGTTTAGAATAGCTGGGCTTAAGATTTTCATCAGATTCATTCTCACTTGATTCGTGAGGAGGTATATTTGAGTACCTTAGCACCCTTTGCCATGAAGCAATAGGTGGGAGAGTAGTCATCATTGCCTTCATCAGCCTTGTTGGTGAGGTCATTTTCTTGATGTTGAAGATAGACTTGTCGATTTAATGCGATGGCGAGGGCTAGACTCGCCACACCGGATTCAGACTCCTCAAATGCCTCTTCTTCCTCATTTTCTTTAGATTCAGCCTCAGAGTCCATTTCCTTGTCGATGAATGCCCGAGCCTTCTTGGAGCTGCTCTTCTTGTGAGATGAAGACTTTGAGGATTTTGATGATGAAGATTTTGAGGATTTCTTCTTTTTCTTCGCATCATCAGAACTGTAATCCTTGTATCTCTTCTTCTTTGATTCCTTTTCCCACTGAGGACAATCTTGAATGTAGTGTCCAGGTTTCTTGCATTTGTGACACAGCCTCTTCTTGTAGTCACACGATGAGGAATCATTGCTCCTTGAGGGTCTTCCAAAGCGACCAAGTCTTGAGAACTTTTGGAATTTCTTCACGAGCAGCGCTAGTTCATGGCTCAGTTCTTCAGGATCACCAAGGCTGCTGCCAGAGTCTTTGTCTTCAGACTCAGAGACTGCCTTGGCCTTCAGTGCATGTGATCTGCCATAGCTTGAACCATAGAGATCTCTCTTTTCAGCAAGCTGGAACTCATGATTATTTAGCCTTTCGAGGATATCAGTAGGATCAAGTGACTTATAATCAGCACGTTCTTGTATCATCAATGCCAGAGTATCAAATGAGGAATCGAGCGATCTCAACAGTTTCTTCACCACCTCATGGTCGGTGATGTCAGTGGCACCAAGCGCTTGAAGCTCATTTGAGATGTCAGTGAGGCGATCGAAGGTTTGTTGAACATTTTCATTGTCAAGTCTTTTGAAACGGTTGAAGAGATTGCGAAGAACATCAACTCGAGAGTCATGCTGAGTTGAAACTCCTTCATTCACCTTGGACAACCTATCCCAGATAAGCTTAGCAGTTTCCAAAACACTCACTCTTCCATACTGTCCTTTGGTGAGATGACCACATATGATATTCTTCGCTTGAGAATCAAGTTGCTTGAATCTCTTCACGTCGGTAGCGTTCAGTGAGGGTGAGACAAAGGGAACACCATTTTCCACAACATACCAGAGATCATTATCAATTGCCTCAAGATGCATTCACATCTTATTCTTCTAATAGGGGTAGTCCGTCCCATCGAAGGTAGGACACCCAGCAGAGACCTTGATCATACCTGCAGTCAACATAACTAAAACTCCAGGCAGTTAAACCAAAATCACACAGAACAAGGGAGTACCTTGCTCTGATACCAATTGAAAGTGCGTTATATCGACTAGGGGGGGGGGTGAATAGGCGATTTTTATGAATTCTTCACTGAGGAATTTGCAGGTGAGGAAATTCCTTAGCAAAGAACTACCTGCAGCGGAATAAGTACTCAAAAGTAAACACAATAGAATACAAGCATAGTCATTATGATGAAATGAAGACAAGCATAGAGTACAGAAAGCGTAATCAAGGGATAACACTGGATGAAGACAAACGGACTGAAGAAATTGAACTGAGGAAATTGAGAAAGTCTTCAGTCAAAGTCTTCAAACATAGATATGAACAAGCGCACAACACAGTTATGAGGAAATGAAAGAGTTGAGTAAATAGAACCAGTTGGCTTGGTGAAGACAATGATTTGGTAGACCAGTTCCAACTGCTGTCTCAGTTGTACATCTGGTTGGAGCGGCTAGGTATTTAAACCTGAGGACACACAGTCCCGGACAGACGGTCCTCACCGTATTCTCCTTGAGCTAAGGTCACACAAACCTCGCCCAATCACTCGTGGTAAGTCTTCAGGTGACTTCCGAACCTTCGCAAACTCGGTCACTCGGCGATCCAAAATTCCTCTTGGATGCTCTAGACCATGACGCCTAACCGTCTGGAAGAAGCATAGACTTCAAAGGTAACAAGCGTCGGATCCACGCTGGATCAATCTCTTCAATTATGCTCAATCACTTTGGGTTTGTAGGTGTTTGGGTTTGGGTTTTCCTCACTTGATGATTTTCGCTCAAAGTCCTCAGAGGATGGGATGCTCTCAAATGACAAGTGTTAGTTTCTCTCGGAGCAGCCAACCAGCTAGTGGTTGAAGGGGCGGCTATTTATAGCCTAGGGAGCAGCCCGACCTGATAAGACATAAATTCCCTTCAATGATATGACCATTAGGTGGATAAGATATTCTGGGACAGCTGGCGCATAGCACAACAACGGTCGGAAATTTGAGTATCAAATTTTCCTTAGTATTTCCTCGACCCCCTTTAACAGTACGGTGTTTCCTATTACTCAAGAAAGAGAAAATGAAACTACGAAAACAAAAGTCTTCACGCTTCATGTTCCTCGAATGAATACCAAGTCTTCAAGGTCACACCAATTTCTTCACTTTCAAAGTCTTCGGAAAGTCTTCATAAATCCAAAGTCTTCAATTGAAGAACTTCATTTTTAGGGGTCGACTTTCTCTATAAATATCAAACTCCTCATAGACTTATAGACCTGTGTACACTCATAAACACATTAGTCCCTTAACCTATAAGTCTTCAATACACCAAAATCACTAAGGGGCACTAGATGCACTTACATCATCACTCTCTAACAGGGCGACAAGGAGGGGATCACCGGGTAGGTTTATGCTATGCGATGCTACTTGGTGAACTTACCATCTACTCTCTTCTACATGTTGCAAGATGGAGGTGGCCTGAAGCGTAGTCTTCGACAGGATTAGCTATCCCCCTCTTATTCTAGCATTCTGCAGTTCACTCCACCAATATGGCCCTTTACACATATACCCATGCATATGTTGTGTAGCTCCTTGCTTGCGAGTACTTTGGATGAGTACTCATGGTTTCTTTACTCCCTCTTTTCCCCCCTTTCTCTTCTACCTGGTTGTCACAACCAGATGTCGGATCCTAGGAGCCAGACGCCACCGTCGATGATGACTCCTACTACACTGGAGGTGCCTACTACTACTACGTGCAGGGCGTTGACGACAACCAGGAGTAGTTTAGGAGGATCCCAGGCAGGAGGCCTGCGCCTCTTTCAATCTGTATCCCAGTTTGTGCTAGCCTTCTTAAGGCAAACTTGTTTAACTTTTGTCTCTACTCAGATATTGTTGCTTCCGCTGACTTGTCTATGATCGAGCACTTGTATTCGAGCCCTCGAGGCCCCTGGCTTGTATTATGATGCTTGTATGACTTATTTTATTTTAGAGTTGTGTTGTGATATCTTCCCGTGAGTCCCTAATCTTGATCGTACACGTTTGCGTGTATGATTAGTGTACGATTGAATCGGGGGTGTCACAGGAGGGTTCCCCGATCTTTCGATGAGATAATAACTATCGATTTGGTGGAGATGACTTTGACGATCCGACTACAAACGTGCACAACGTTGCGCCTTAGCAATCGCTAAACCAACTCCGAGAGGTTATTGACCACGCCGGAGCATGATCAACCTGACCACGAAGGTCTATTCCTGCAACTAATCGAAGAACAAGCAAGAATATGATAAAGCAATCTGAATATTGTGAATTATATATGAAGTATTGATAATGGTGGTGATCCGTAACCGGTCTTGGTCTGGTCGTTGGACACAAACGAAGTACACGAAGTTGCAATGGCTAACTTTTAACTAAACAAATCCCAATGAAAAAGCTACTAGATGGATCTACTTATATAGGAGCAAGGGGTGGCGGCCAATGAGGTGGAAGGACGTACCAAGGCAGCCTAAAACCAACCCTAGGTCGTACAAGGCTCATGGTCCCAAGTGGAGGTGATGCAACACATTTGGACTTGTTGTTTGACTCGGATTCTGCTGCAGCTTCAGATTGTTTTGTCGATATCTCAATGCTCCGGACGAATTTGAAGGTGAATCCAATTGGTTTGGAAAGATCACGAAATCTACTTTCCAACAAAAAAAGAATCACCCAATTCAGGGTCCGTATAAAAAGTTGTTGGTGTTTTGAGTCAGGTATGTCTGTGCAGTCAGAATCTGAATCCAAAACGTGAGAGACTTGGACTCTATCTTCTCTTGGCCCAAAAGTGACGTGAGAGGACTTTTTGAACAGAACCTAAACTTCTCCTTTTCCCTTATCTTCATATGTGGATTGTACAAATATCCCATACACCTGCAATTAGACAAAACACATGTGTGTGAAGTATTTTTGTTCTGGATAATATAAATAGATTATTGAATAGTTGGCACTAGAAATTACCTGACAAATATGCATGTATGCAATATTTTTGGTCGTATCCAAGGTAGTCATGTCCTCATCATCCTCCCCTTCTTGTAAACAAAGCCGTCCTCGGCGTTGCTTAATCTGAAATGTGGCTAACAAAAGAGACAAGGTGTACATGTTGTATATGTATATGTCATTCATTTTGACTTCCCTTGGTTTTTGCAGATATGACACATGTATACATGAGTAACTTTCATAGATCATAAAATATAAAACCAAAATATTATCATAAGTAGAAGGCGTGAAAATATTGCAACTCAATTTGCGCATATAAGTGAAGCTCTTATTCATATCAAAAGAAGGACAATATTCATCATTAAACCATCCCAACATTGGTGAATAAACCTTACGTGCATCAAATTTACATGCTACAACATGCTTAAATAAGAAAACATGCAATAAGTCATTTGACACAGAATGATCACCAAGATTAGAGGTCATATCAAAATGATTAAACATTGGCACAAGTATTTTAAAATGTATTTGATCCAAATCTGATTTATTTCCTGATTCACATGGTTCTTTGACATCAACAATTAATTCAATGGGCGCACTCAAAATGGTTGGTATTTCAGTTGTTTGATCACATGATGCATTCATGATAGTAACATGATTATCTAAAATAGGTGGCGTGCTCAAATCAACAGGTAACTCAACACATGATGTAGTTAAGTTAATTAGGCATGGATCATTCTCATGTGAAGTTATATCATCAATACATTTACTGTTACCTTGTCGCAAAGACGTAGCTGATGTAGGTATGGACAATGACAATGTACCATACACTTGAGATGATATCACACTCACAATCTGAGGTGTGGCTGCTCTAGTAGGTGCAACGGTGGAGGAATCAACCGATGGTTGTGAGCATGAATTGGAATAGTGGTTGTTGTAGTCACCCAATGCATCCTCCTCAGAATCGCTCTCTCAAAGGTACAAGCACGAACATACATACCAGTTATGCAACGAGGAATATATTGAAATCTTGCCTGAATATCATGGTTCAAACCACCAAAAAATCTATTCATTGTATCATCCTCAGATTCTTCTATGTCACAATGATGCATATAAGATTTGAACTCTTGGTAGTAAGCTGTTGTTGCCTTGTTTAAGTTGTTCAAATTTATAAGCAATTCATTTACGATAGTAAGGAGGGAAAAATTGTTGTCTCATGACATCTTTCAAATCTTTCCAAGTTGTGGGTTGGTTATCAATTTTTTCTTACAATGCACACTCCACCAAATGTAAGCAAAACCAATAAATGCTCTAGTGGCAGCTCAGACTCGCTCAAGTTCGTAAAAGTCATGGTGACTAAAAACTTGTTCTACTTCAAGCTCCCAAGCTAGATAAATAGCAGGATTAAATCTACCCTCAATGATGGTAAAGAGATAACCTGACCATGTGCTTGTGTGTGTTGTCCCAACTCTCGTGATGGTGAAGATGTCCGTCGTCCAAGAACTTCTATCTCCGGAACCTGTCATGATTAGTAGAAACAAGAAACAAAATTTGAGAATAATGTTCCTATGAACTACTAGGATGTGGTTGTAAAGTGCTCACAGTAAATCAAATATCAATAGCTTACAAGTTATTACCATGCAGCAGGTGGTGACAGGCAACCGGCGGTGTCAAATAACTCTGAAGATTGTGTAAAGTGATTGCCAGGGGAACGTATGTATACACGGTGTAGAAATATGTGGAGATGGGTTGGCTATATATGGTAGCAAAAGATTAGAAATACTCAATTCAGAGATGCAGTGTTGAATAAACGCTCAACGACGGTACTGTGCTGGTCCTAGGCTAGACCGGACTAGAGACGTGAGCCTAGAACACTAATGAGGTCACGGCGGAGCACAACTAGCATCAATGAATGATACTAAGTAGCTCTGGATAGCAAGATATAAGTGAAGATCACAACGGGAGTAAGGATAATGATGAAAAACAACTGCCAAGCAGGATATAAAACAACTCTCTCTCCAACTTTTCTCCGGAAAAGTTTGCGCCAACTTTCTAATAATTTTTCTCAAAAATTGCACTAACTCAAGCTTTCAAAACAAAAGATCACTCAAATCCGAGTTGATATGAGGAGTCAAAAAATTCTAAAACTGGCTTGAAAAACAGGAAAAAACTGTGTTCGCAAACTTCGGAGGGCAAAAAGACCTATTTAGAAGCCAATTTTGAGGTGCCAAATATTGAACAAGCTTCTGCAACTATTTAGATGCGGCTCGTCGCTAGCTTTCGTTTGAGTACTCGCGGAACCAAAACGGACTTGGTGTGGAGGGGAGGGTGTCCCGAGCAACCTGAAAACTGATACCACTTGATAGAGGGGAGGGTGTCCCGATCTTTCGATAAGATGATAACTATCGATTTGGTGTAGATGACTTTGATGATCCGACTACAAATGTGCACAACGTTGTGCCTTAGCAATCGCTAAACCAAATCCGAGAGGTTATTGACCACGCCGGAGCATTATCAACCTGACCACGAAGGTCTTCCTACAAGCAATCGAAGAACAAGCAAGAATATGATAAAGCAATCTGAATATTGCGAATTATATATGAAGTATTGATAATGGTGGGGATCCGTAAGCGGTCTTGGTCTAGTCGTCGGACACAAATGAAGTACACGAAGTTGCAATGGTTAACTTTTAACTAAACAAATCCCAAGGAAAAAGCTACTAAATGGATCTACTTATATAGGAGCAAGGGGTGGCGGCCAAGGAGGTGGGAGGACGTCCCAAGGCAGCCTAAACGCAACCTTAGGTCGTACAAGGCTCATGGGCCCAAGTGGAGGTGATGCAACACATTTGGACTTGTTGTTTGACTCGGATTCTGCTGCAGCGTCAGATTGTTTCATCGATATTTCAATTCTCCGGACGAATTTGAAGGTGAATCCAATTGGCTTGGAAAGATCATGAAATCTACTTTCCAACAGAAAAAGAATCACCCAATTCGGAGTCCGTATGAAAAAGTTGTTGGCATTTTGAGTCAGGTATGTCTGTGCAGTCCGAATCGGAATCTAGAACGTGAGAGACTTGGACTCTATCTTCTGTTGGCCCAAAAGTGACGTGAGATGACTTTTTGAACAGAACGTAAACTTTTCCTTTTCCCTTATCTTCATATGTGGATTGTACAAATATCCCATACACCTGCAATTAGACAAAACACAAAGTGTGTGAAGTATTATTTTGTTCTAGATAATATAAATAGATTATTGAATAGTTTGCACTAGAAATCACCTGACAAATATGTATGTATGCAATATTTTTGGTCGTATCCAAGGAATTCATGTCCTCATCATGAGTTCGGTGGTGGGCCCATCAACAAACTCAGTCTGGCGGTTCAAATAGTAGAACTCTCTGAATAAGTCAACTGTGGGCTCCTCTTGAAGATAAGCTTCATAGAACACTTTGAAAATTACAAATGTTGGACACAGAGTTGGGTCCGATATCTTGAGGGTGAAGTTGAAGAAATTGAAGCATATCACGGAAGAACTTTGAGCCGGGTGGGCTGAACCCCAGACTCAGGTGATCAGCAAAAACAATCACTTCTCCGTCCTTGGGTTTGGGAGGACATTCTTTGTCGGGGACCCTCCAGTGAATGACTTCCTTTTTGGCTAAAGCGTCGGTTGCAACATACTAGTTCAATTCCTCCTCAGTAACCCGGGATGGGACCCAATTGCAAGCACTATATGTCTTGGCCATTTTTTGATGAACTGAAAGAAAGATTATGCCGGTTCAAGATTATATGATTAAGTCGGTTGGCGAGTTAATTGGTGAATAACAATAAAGCATGCATAAGTCTTAAGCCAGAGGACAACATTGAAGTTATAAACATGAGCTATTGGCGGCTTAAGAGGGGACTAATGGTACCTGGAGGGTTACGGTTTTTGAAATTAAGCGGCCCACACAGTTATTAAGGTACAGATCAGAGAAAGGGAAAATTGCTAAGTGTTGAAAAACATGTTCCGCAGATTGATACTGCAATTTTGTATTTGCGGCACTTCAGATAATGGAAAATATCTAGACCTAAATGACGGTGCTTGAGCAGTTCATATATCCAAATCGGATTTTTTATGTGAAAGGAGATGCCCTAGTAACGAAAATAAGTGCTACAACTACCACCGCAGTGCAGGAAAAGTTTCAAGTTGAATCAAAATCACAAGATCACAAGAGCGGAGATGAACTCCGACGAACTCGCTTGAAACCCTAATGTGATCTGTAGGAAAAGGAAAGAGGAGAACTTATCGGAGCTGTTGAACAACGGAGGAGCGCGGATGAATTCTGGTCAAATCAGGTTGATGCATCGGCCGCTGTTGAGGCAGTGGTGAAGGTCGGCGGCGGCGGCGGAGCTCAGGCGCTGAGACGACACGAGGAAGAAGAAAGAGATGAAGAGGCAAGGGGGAAAGTGAAAGGGACCCCTGGCCCTATTTATAGGCTGGAAAGATAAGTGGCAGGCACGGGAATCGAGGAAGTTAAAAATGGATATATACGGCGCAGACGCCTCGATTTTTGAAGGTGCATTAAAAGAAGAGATATATTAAGATTTGGGATCTATGTAACATTAATGACAGGTGACGTTACGCGGTTTACCATGATCTTAGAAGATGACGTCACGGCGGGTTACAAGGCTTTACAAGAAGAAATGAAGAAGGATTTTTCCTAAGTGTTGAAGATTGACGTGAACAAGTTTAAATCAACCTGGAGCCTAATGTTGGGGATACAACTATTGGGTATGACCCGCCCAGGAGGGGCCGAGTTATACCAATGACGATTCATCAAGACGAAGCCCATGAAGATGTTGAAGATGGCGGTTCATGAAGCAGACTTACTAAAGGGCCCAAAGCCCAAAGGCGGCTTAAGGCCCATAGGTGTAAACCGCCATATATATATATATATATATATATATATATATATATATATATATATATATATATATATATATATATATATATATATATATATATATGACTTGTATCGTAAGGCAAGTGTAGTTAGTCACCGAGACGGACACGTTGTTTATGAGCCGGCTGGGACTCTGTAAGCCGCTAGGCGTCAACCTGTGTATATAAAGGAACGACCCGGCGGCGGTTTAGGGACAGGAAAGAACAGATCGAGAACTAGGTCAAGCGTATTCGCTCCCTGGTAATCGAAACCGAAGCAATACCACCTCAAACTGGACTAGGCCTTTACCTTCACAGCAAGGGGCCGGACCAGTATAAACTCCTACGTCCTTTGTCCCGGTTAACCCCTTTAAGCTAACCTAGTTGTGATGGCTCCACAACTAAGTCCTTCTCCTAGGACATCTGCCGTGACAATTCCATGACACCTGTGTTGAGCATGAACATTATATGTGGATCTTGTTTAATGCGAGACGGTTACTCATTTAAATAAGAGAATAATTGTTGTTCTATTTATATGGGTAATATCTTTTATGGTGATGCACCCATTGTGAGGGTTTTATTCTTATTTAATCTCAATAGTGATGATACACATGTTCATAACATTGATGCCAAAAGATGTAGAGTTGATAGTGATAGTACCACTTTCTTGTGGCAGTGCCGCTTATGTCATATTGGTGTAAAGTGCATGAAGAAACTCCATGCTGATGGACTTTTGGAGTCACTTGATTTTGAATCACTTGACACATGCAAACCATGCCTCATGGGCAAGATGACTAAGACCCGTTTTCTGGAACAATGGAATGGGCAAGTGACTTGTTGGGAATCATACATACTGATGTGTGCGGTCTGATGAGCGTTGACATGCGCGATGGATATCATTACTTTCTCACCTTCACCGATAATATGAGTAGTTATGGATATATTTACTTAATGAAGCACAAGTCTGAGACGTTTGAAAAGTTCAAGCAATTGCAGGGTGAAGTTGAGAATCATCATAACAAGAAGATCAAATTCCTATGATCTGATCGAGGGGGAGAGTATCTAAGTTATGAGTTTGGTAATCACTTCAGAAAATGTGGAATTGTTTCACAATTGACGCCACCTTTTACACCATAGTGTAATGGTGTGTGTTCGAACGTTGTAATCGTACCTTATTAGATATGGTGCGTTCTATGATGTCTCTTGCCAACCTGCCACTATCATTTTGGGGTTATGCGTTAGAGACAGCTGCATTCACTTTAAACAGGGCACCATCTAAGTTAGTGGAGACGACACCGTATGAATTGTGGTTTGGCAAGAAACATAAGTTGTCGTTTCGTAAGGTTTGGGGCTGCGATGCTTATGTCAAAAGGCTTCAGCCGGAAAAGCTCGAACCCAAAGCGGAAAAATGCATCTTCATAGGATACCCAAAGGAGGCGGTTGGGTATACCTTTGATACGTCTCCAACGTATCTATAATTTATGAAGTATTCATGGTGTTATTTTATCATTCTTGGATGTTTTATAATCATTTTATAGCAACTTTATATCAATTTTTGGGACTAACCTATTGACCCAGTGCCCAGTGCCCAGTGCCAGTTGCTTTTTTTGCTTGTTTTTTACATCGCAGGAAATAAATACCAAACGGAGTCCAAACACAACGAAACTCCTCGGAATTTTTTAAGGACCAGAAGGAACCCAATGGGCCAGAGCGGCACCAAGGGGGTGCCCCGAGGGGGCACAACCCACCAGGCCGTGCCAGGCCCCCTGGCATGCCCAGGTGGGTTGTTCCCACCTCGGTGGCCTCCCGCACCCCCTCTTTGCACTATAAATTCCCAAATATTCCAAAACCCTTCGGGGTTAACCTAGATCAGAAGTTTCGCAGCCGCAAGGTCTCTGTATCTGCGAAAACCAATCTAGACCCCGTTCCGGCACCATGCCGGTGGGGGGAATCATCTCCGGTGGCCATCTTCACCATCCCGGCGGCCACCACGATGAGGAGGGAGTAGTCCACCCTCTGGGCTGAGGGTTTGTACCAGTAGCTATGTGTTTAATCTCTCTCTCTCTCTCTCTTGTGTTTTCTATCATGGGCTTTGTTAATATAGTCAGTCATATGATGTTTCTACCCTCTATACTCTTGTTACGATGAATTGAATCTTTACCCTTTGAAGTTTTTTCTTGTCGGATTGAATTTCAGAGATGAGAACACATGATATATGTCTTGCGGCATGAATGCTTGAGGTGACAATTGGGGTATCTTATTGATTCACTTGATATATGTTATGGCATTCAACTTGCGGATTCCCGCAGTGATATTGGGGTAATCTATGCATAGGGGTTGATGCATGTTTTTCTCCGAGAGAAACTTTGGGGTCTCTTTATAGTTCTTTGTGTGGATCAAGTATTATGAATATGAATTTGCTTTGGTGTTATTCTAGTATGAACTCTATGATAGATCAAACGAAAAAATAGCTTTGTGTTATTTTAGTACAAACTCTTGAATAGATCGAACGGAAAGAATAGCTTTGAGGTGGCCTCGTGCCCTACAAACAATATCTATCTTATGTTCTCCGCTAATAGGAACTCGGGAGTGATTCTTTATTGCACTTTGAGGGATAATCATATGATCCAACTATGTTAGCACCGTTGAGAGATTGCACTAGCGAAAGTACGGACCCTAGGCCTTGTTTTTTAGCATTGGAGCACCGTTTTTGTGCCCGTTTACTATTTGATACCTTGCTGTTTTTATTTATTCAGATTATAAAAATATATTTCTCCCATCAATATTACATTTTTATCATCATCTCTTCGCCGAACTAGTGCACCTATACAATTTGCCATTGTATTGGGTGTGTTGGGGACACAAGAGATTTCTTGTATTTGGTTGCAGGGTCGTTTGAGAGAGACCATCTTCATCCTACACCTCTCATGGATTGATAAACCTTAGGTCATCTACTTGAGGGAAAATTGCTACTGTCCTACAAAACTCTGCGCTTGGAGGCCCAACACGTGTCTACAAGAATAAAGTTGTGTAGTAGACATCAATCTCTTTTCTGGCGCCGTTGGCGGGGAGGTGAGTTCTTGAAGGTATATCTTTAGAATTGAATCTTTTAGTTTCTTGTTTTATTACTAGTTTGGTTTATAAAAGAAAACTACAAAAAAAGATGGAATTGAGGTTGCATCATGTTATTGATCATCTTTATAATATCTTTCTTGAAAATGATGGATCGCAAAATTGTGCTCAATTGTTAGAAGAAGAAGTCAATAAAATGTTCGGCACAAAATATTTGAATGATGAGCATGATTGCAATGTTGTTAGTATACATTCTTTGAATATCCATGATGCTAATGATATGCAAAGCTACAAGCTTGGGGATGCTATATTTGATGAAGATGATATTTTTACTCCCCCAAGTTTTGATGAAAAACTTTCTTATGATGAAAGCATGCTTCCTATCTATGATGATTATGGTTATGAAATGTATGCTATAAAGAATAATGATAACCATGCAACTTGTCATTGTGATTTTAGTTTTGACTCTCATGATAGTTATTTTGTTGAGTTTGCTCCCACTACTATTGATGAGAAGAAATTTGCTTATGGGGAGAGTAATAAAATTTATATGATTATGCATCATGAAGAGAATGATTTATGTGATAGTTATATTGTTGAATTCATTCATGATGCTACTGAAAATTATTATGAGGGGGGAACTTATGCTTGTAGGAATTGCAAAAATATCAAGTTTCCTTTCTATGTGTTGAAAATATTGAAGTTTTGCTTGTTTTGCCTTCCTATGCTAGTTGATTTTTGTTACCATAAGTTGTTTGCTCACAAAATCCCTATGCATAGGAAGTGGGTTAGAATTAAATGTGCTAGTCATATGCTTCATGATGCTCTTGTTATATTTCAATTCTTATCTTTTATGTGAGCATCATTGAAATCATCATGCCTAGCTAAAAGGCAATAAAGAAAAGAACTTGTTGGGAGGCAACCCAACACTTTTACCTACTGTTTTTGTGTGTTCACATGATTATGCTACTGTATTGATCATGTTTTATTGATTTTGTTTCAATAAAGTGCCAAGTAAAGCCTTTGGGATCATGTTGAGTGATAGTTGATTTGACCCTGCTGAAAAACAGAAACTTTTGCGCTCACGAAAATAAGTCCCATTTTTAACAGAAGAGTGCTTTTGAGTAGATTATTTTTGCATAAGTTTAATATACAAATTTCTCACGTGGTCCAATTTGTTCCATAATTGTTGGAGTAGCAGAAGTATGGTAGTTATCCAGATCATTACAGACTATTCTATTTTTGACAGATTCTGTTTTCAATGCATAGTTCGCTTGTTCTCTAGTTTCTATGGCTTATATTGCTCAGTATAAATTGTGGAAATGATATGCTACAGTAGGCATTGTTTGGAAACAATTATGATCTTGTCTGTGATAGTACCAAAATGAAATGGTTTGCTCTTTATCATACTAACCTATCTCACGAAGTTCCGTTAAGTTTTGTGTGATTGAAGTTTTCAAGTTTTGGGTGAGATATCGATATGAGGAGAATAAGGAGTGAAAATACCCTAAGCTTGGGGATGCCCAAGGCATTCCAAGGTAATCTTCAAGGAAGATCCAAGAAACTAAGCTTGGGGGCATCCCCTCTTTCGTCTCCAACATTATTGGCAACCTTACTTGGAGCTATGTTTTCATTCGTCACATGATGAGTGTTTTGCTTGGGGAATAATTTTATTTTGTTAGTATTTGCTTCCTGTTATTTAGAATAATTTTTTGCATCTTTCTTATCAATAAAAATATCAAGGATTGCCTTTGCCATGCTTATCTTGCAACTCTACATGTTGCTGTTTGAAAACAAAAAGTTTATCGATGTCGCAAAAATTCCTGAGGAAAGTCAAAATGTGATAAAATGTTGAAACTTTTTGAATAATAAGCTATGATAAACTTTCTACAATGTGGTAGAATTTCATAATGTTTGGAGTTGAATAAGTGTTGATACTCTTGCATTCTTTACAGACTGTACTGTTTTGGCAGATTGCTGTTATGTTTGCCTTGTTTGCATATGTTTGCTTGTTTAATGAATCTATTTGAGGATAGGAGTATTAAATATGCAGAGGCATTTAGTTTGCAACTTTGAATAGTAATTTTAGTGATTTGCTACAGTAGAGAATGATAAAGTTTTTGCATTGGTTTATACTAACTTATCTCACGAGTTCTTGCTGAGTTTTGTGTGGATGAAGTTTTTAAGGTTTAGGGAAACCGTAATATGAGAGGAATTAAGGAGACACAAAAGCTCAAGCTTGGGGATGCCCAAGGCATCCCAAGATAATATTTGATGCGGAGCATCCTTCCCCCATGGACCTTCCATCGACTATTCAAGCTCCAAGTGGACCCATGACAAGAGCAAAACCTCGTGCTATTCAATCCGAGGTGACATCGCTCCTATTTGAGTTCCCCTTTCCTTCCAGTGAGGCATGGCTACTACCTAAGTCCGAGACGCTATGCGTGATCAGGTACAATGTTCAAGCCAAGGAGCCAGGAGCTGAAGAAGAAACGACACGCGTCAACTCCCTGGACAGCCCGGAACCTCCGGCCACAGCCCGGAACGTCCAGCCTCCGACAACATCGACCAGCCTGGGCGTGCCAACTCTCTGGTTAGCCCGGAACCCGTCCCGGACTTTCCGGCCCCCGGAACCTCCGGCCCGCCCGGACCTTCCGGCCCCCGGACGCCAGCCCAGCTCCACCCGCGCCAACTCTCTGGTTAAGCCGGACCCTGCCTGGACCCTTCGGCGCCCGGAACTTCTGGCCAAGCCCGAAACTTTCGGCCCTGCCAGTGCGCAGCCGCTTGGGCTGAGGCCCTTGTATCCTTTCGCCCCTAAACTATATATACTCCGCCTCCTCCTCCTAGTTAGGATTAGCATTGGTTTAGCTCATATTTCGTGTGAGAGCCTTGCTCATCCACTTGGTTACTTCTCCTCGGAGCTCACGACCTCTTCGGAGAAGATCCCCCAAGCGGATTCAAGGACCCCTCTAGGGTGGCCCCATCAAGACCTCCTCACGGAGAAGAACGACTACTCGTGTATCTTTCCTTTTTTGATTTTGAATCTTGTGCTACCCTATGTGTTCGGTGATCTAGCCCTTGTGTGATCGATACTTGTCAGTTTAGTGATTCTTTCGTGTGTTTTTCCTTGTGTTCTTCCGCCCGTTCATCGTGTTTTCCCCGTAGGATCCCCTCCAAACGTGAAAGATCTCCGATTAGGGTTCTGCCCTACATCAATATTCCAAGAAGTCTCAAGCATCTAAGCTTGGGGATTCCCCGGTAGGCATCCACCTTTCTTCTTCAACAATTATCGGTTAGTATCGGTTGAGCCTAAGTTTTTGCTTCTTCACATGATGTGTGCTATCCTTGAAATGTTATTTTGTTTTGTTTTGCTTTCTGTTTTAATAAATTACTTAGGTCTGAAAGTTTTTAATAAGAGAGAGTCCTCAAATAGCTACCTATTTATTTAACTACTCGCATGATCTTCACTTATATCTTTTTGGAGTAGTTTGTCATTTACTCTTGTGCTTCACTTCTATCCTATGAGTAAAATTGTTGAATGAATTGAATATTACGAAGTTGAAATCATATCATGCCTAGTGGTAGCTTCACATTGGGTTTAGAAAGTGAATTCTTTTGAGGCTTGACAATCGCAATATTGGTCATACAAGCAATTCACAAATAATTAGTATAAGGAAGAGAACTTTCACATGCAAATACACTATCAAAATATTATATGCCAAAATTGTTGATGTTGGACAAGGAAGACAACGTAATTGTTTATGTTTGTTCATATTCACATAGAAGTCATATTGTCATAGATCCTTAAACATGTGGTGCTTGCCCCTATCTTTGCTAGCCAAAAATTCCGCACTAAGTAGAGATACTACTTGTGCATCCAAAAAACCTTAAAACCAAATATTATTTTCAAGATTCCACCATACCTACCTACGGATTGAGCAAGATCCTTCAAGTAAGTCGTCATCGGTGCAATAAGGCAATAAAAATTGCTTCTAAAAGTGTGAGATCTAGAGAAAATTGAGCGTTGTACGAACTTGTGATGGCAAAGCAATAAAAGCGACGGACTGCATAATAAAGGTTGCCATCATAAGGGGCAATATAACATGACGTTCTTTTGCACTAAGGGATTGAGCATACAAACAAATAAGCGCATGGCAACCTCTGCTTCCCTCTGTGAAGGGCCTATCTTTTACTTTTATGTATTTACTTTCATGCAAGAGTCAAAGTTTTCTCTCTATTCCTTTTTATTTTTCTCTTTTGGCAAGCATCATGTGGTGAGGAAAGATCTAGGCACATATGTCCAGTTGAATATGGGTAGCATGAGTTATTATTGTTGACATCACCCTTGAGGTGAATACGTTGGGAGGCAAAGCAATAAGCCCCTATCTTTCTATGTGTCCGGTTGAAACATTTTGCTCATGTGTATGCGGTGAGCGTTAGCAATCATAGAAGACTATATAATGGTTGATTATGTGGAGCTCTTACTAAGACTCCGTTGAATAAGTTGGACTGCAATTGTTTGGTGACTAAGAACATAGGTTGTTGAGTTTCAAGAGAGTTCATTGTTTAAACCTTAACATGTGAATTGGTTGCCACTACAACATGAGAAATTTTATGAGAAAGAATTGTTGTTATGATGCTAGGACAAGTGATTGAAACTGTCATTGATCAAACTTATGCATTTTGCTAGCATTCACACTTCATAAATTATTTCTTTTATCATTTACCTACTCAAGGACGAGTAGGAATTAAGCTTGGGGATGCTGATACGTCTCCAACGTATCTATAATTTATGAAGTATTCATGCTGTTATTTTATCATTCTTGGATGATTTACAATCATTTTATAGCAACTTTATCATTTTTTGGGACTAACCTATTGACCCAGTGCCCAGTGCCAGTTGCTGTTTTTTTGCTTGTTTTTTACATCGCAGGAAATCAATACCAAACGTCCAAACGCAACGAAACTCCACGAGGATTTTTTATGGACCAGAAGGAACCCAATGGGCCAGAGCTGCACCTGGGGGGGTGCCCCGAGGTGGGAACAACCCACCTAGGCGCGCCAGGGGGGGCCTCCCGCACCCCCTCTTTGCACTATAAATTCCCAAATATTCCAAAACCCTTCTGGGTTAACCCATATCAGAAGTTCCGCCGTCGCAAGGTCTTTATATCCGCGAAAACCAATCTAGACCCCGTCCGGCACCCTGCTGGTGGGGGGAATCATCTCCGGTGGCCATCTTCATCATCCCGGCGGCCACCATGATGAGGAGGGAGTAGTCCACCCTCAGGGCTGAGGGTTTGTACCAGTAGCTATGTGTTTAATCTCTCTCTCTCTCTCTCTCTCGTGATTTCTATCATAGGCTTTGTTAATAGACTCGGATCATATGATGTTTCTACCCTCTATACTCTTGTTCTGATGAATTGAATCTTTACCCTTTGAAGTTTTGTCTTGTGAGATTGAATATTCAGAGATGAGAACACATGATATATGTCTTGCGGTATGAATACTTAAGGTGAAAATTGGGGTATCTTATTGATTCACTTGATATATGTTATGGCATTCAACTCGTGGATTCCCGCGGTAATATTGGGGTAATCTATGCATAGGGGTTGATGCACATTTATCTCCGACGAAAACTTCGGGGTCTCTTTATAGTTCTTTGTGTTGATTGAGTATTATGAATATGAATTTGCTTTGGTGTTATTCTAGTACGAACTCTAGGATAGATCGAACGGAAAAATAGCTTTTTGTTATTTTAGTACGAACTCTTGAATAGATCGAATTTTGTTATTTTAGTACGAACTCTTGAATAGATCGAGCAGAAAGAATAGCTTTGAGGTTGCCTCGTACCCTACAAACAATATCTATCTTTTGTTCTCCACTAATAGGAAGTTGGGAGTGATTCTTTATTGCACTTTGTGGGATAATCATATGATCCAACTATGTTAGCACTGTTAAGAGATTGCACTAGCGAAAGTACGGACCGTAGGCCTTGTTTTTAAGCATTGAACACCGTTTTTGTGCTCGTTTACTATTTGATACCTTGTTGTTTCTATTTATTCAGATTATAAAAATATAATTCTCCCATCAATATTACACTTTTATCATCATCTCTTCGCCGAACTAGTGCACCTATACAATTTGCCATTGTATTGGGTGTGTTGGGGACACAAGAGATTTCTTGTATTTGGTCGCATGGTCGTTTGAGAGACACCATCTTCATCCTACACCTCTCACGGATTGATAAACCTTAGGTCATCCACTTGAGGGAAAATTGCTATTGTCCTACAAAACTCTGCGCTTGGAGGCCCAACACGTGTCTACAAGAATAAACTTGCATAGTAGACATCAACCTTCTATCTCAGATTTGAAGGCAATGTGTTTGTTGCTAAGAACGGATCCTTTCTCGTGAAAGAGTTTCTCTCGAAAGAACCGAGCCAGAGGAAGGTAAAACTTGATGGGGTTGTTGAACCTTTACTTCAACCAGAGAGTAGCGCATCATAGAAAGATGTTTCTGTGGCAGCTATGTTAGTTGAAGAGGAAGCTAATGATGATGATCATGAGGCTTCAGATCAAGTTACTATCGAACCTCGTAGGTCGACAAGGGTAAGTACAACTCCTGAGTTTATGGTAACCCTGTCATAGAGATCATGTTGTTTGACAACGGTGAACCTACGAGCTATGGAGAAGTGATGGTGGGCTAGGATTCCGACAAATGGTTAGAGGCCATGAAATCCGAGATGGGATCCATGTATGAAAACAAAGTATGGACTTTGGAAGTATTACCTGAAGGGAGAAAGGCCATTCAAAATAAATGGATCTTCAAGAAGAAGACGAACGCGAACGATAATATCACCGTCTATAAAGCTCGACTTGTAGCAAAGGGTTTTCACAAGTTCAAGGAGTTGACTACAATGAGACTTTCTCACCCATAGCGATGCTTAAGTGTGGCACCCCGACTCAGAGGAACCGGAACACCCCGTATTCCGGCCCAGAGATCAAGTCTTCTGGAATACGACACTTCCTGCCATAAAACAAATCAGCTCTTATTACAAAGGATAAGGGATACAAAGGTTAGATGTTACAAAGGATCACATCAGCATGGCGACACTATGCCTGCTAAGGTAGCTCTATGCTAGCAGCGAAACAACTCGTGGCAGCAGAATACTTCTAGCAGCAGAACAACGATGAAGGTGGTGAACTCCACTCCGCTGGGACTTTGGCTGGGACACGATCTAGCTCGCACACGCAGAAACCTCGACAAACAATCAATCAGACATGGCATCACCTGCAATCGGGCATGACACGCCAGGTCAGTACATTGAATGTACTTGCAAGCTCACAACAACCAAAAGCATCAAGGCAAGACAATAGAAGAGCATTTAACAGGTTAAGTTATTAACAACTACTATGATGAGAAAGCAACCACCAAGCATAATATGATACTACTAGAATTCCACCATCTCAAGAACCATCTCATTCTTGTCTATTCGGCCATGCAATATATCACCTCAATGACCTCGTGGTCAATACCTCCACGTGATCACCGCGTGACCACATCACAAACTGAATGATCATCCTCGAGATCATCCCAATATCCTCATCATTATCCTGCCAAACTGTACTTCTCAAATATATCAACATATAAATCACCTATAAGTCATTCCGTCATGTGAGTGTTGATCGAACGTTGTGACCTAGTATGAACTTGTGCCCATGAACAAGGACACGCCTATTGATAGATTAAACACACACTCTGTAGAGGTTAGCACACTGTACCCACATCACAGAACACATGGCCTCTTGCTCCCATTCTTGTGGACCAATGGCGTTCCGACAAAACTAGTCTACTGCCATGACACTCTCCCGGCCACTCCGACCAACTCCCCTTTGGGATCAGTCCTGGGTGGCCCTGATGCCACCTCATGACATCCAAAGGCCACCGTCGTGGCAAAAGAAAAACGTCCCAAATGGGGACAAGAGCGCTCAAACAAACCGGGCACACAAGGTTATTGCCGCCTACCGAGCTAGGGTAGCGCGCGCACCTAACCTTCCCTAGTTGGAGGCACCGGCGAGAGGCATAACAATAGACCGAATTAGGGCCTTCCCATAAAGGCAAATGTGGTTGCACTGGAAAAGCCCAGTTCGGTGGCACCTGACCAACGAAATGACGGAGTTTGTCCCCAAAATATATCTGTGATAACTGATACTCCGATATCATCTACCAACCTGTGATCCAAGTCATAGCAATATCCAACAAATAATCTAGATATAGTCATAACCTAATACTCCAAGGGTAGCATATCAACTAAGATCATGATGAATCCAAGAAACATGATACTACTAATCCAATAGCAAAATCAAAATATTAACCTAAGATACACATGATAACATCATATCTAAAATAATACTCCAAAGAATAATATCAAATACCATCATGAAAATAATCATAATAGCCACTAATAATCCAATGGCAACATGTCATCCTCATCATCTGCAAAATATTAGTCCTAGGAATCCAATCAACATCATGGCAATAACAAGATCAAAATATCACTCCGAGAAATGCCATGAACAAGTCATATGTAGCTAATGCAAATTTTAAGCAAGTTTAAATAAGTAAACCATGGCATTGCATTGCACTCATGCAAATGGAGGGTGTGGCTTGCCTGGGGTGGAGATATTCATCGGGAACAAGTGCGAGAAGCTCACAGAAAGAATCGCTAGAAACAATTCTCTCTCTCGGAGGGGGCTGATTAAGTGCAAGGGCAAAATGGTCATTTTCAGAATGTGACTACATCATGAAAATGATACCACCAGAACGAGCTCGACGAGACGAAGAAGTGAGCTTTGGAATCACCTCATTTGGAGTAGGGAGCAAAATGGTATGATGGTTTTTCTGCCAGGGACTCATTTGTAATAAAATCCTAACAAACAGTCCCTTGACAGAAAAAACAGAAAACATATCTTCTAGGAATATGCTTTCACTGAAGTGAAAGTGCATTCATGGCTGAAGTAGAAGTAGAGTATGTCTTCAGAAGAGGAAGACGTATTCCTCAGGAATAGGCCTCCACTTATCCATGCTGGCAAGCGCGGACTGGGCCTTGTGCCACTGCCAGGTGGGTCCGCGGGGTCCCACGGACAGCTTGCGGGTCGGCGTCATCTCCATCTTCTTCGCCCGCGCCTTGGTGAAGCAGAGGCAAGCTCCGGCGAGGCTTGCCAGCGACTCTGGCCATCTCCCGTTGAGTGCTACCTATGGATGAGCTCAGCGTGGAGCGGCGCATCCAACGGTAGCATCACTGGCCGGCGAGGTGGACTGAGGCGATGGCGACTCCAACTCTGGCGGACAACGTCTTAGGCATTGATGGGTTCGCGGAAAGAGGCCACCGGAGGATGGGGAGAGATGTTGGGGAGGTTCACAGGTGGCTGGGTGGTCTACCGGAGGAGAAAGCAGGAGGGAAGGAGCTCGGACTTGAGAAAATTTAGGAGGATGGCCACGACGGCCATGGCGGTGATGGCGAGCAGGGAGAAGCTCCGAGGCTCGGGGAAGAAGCTAGGGAGGGATAGAGGAGTGAGGCGAGGGTGATGGTGAAGCGAGACGCGGCTGGGGCAGCATTATATAGGCGCGATCGAAGCTCCCTGAGCTCGGGTGCAGCCAATGGCGCACGAACCTGCTCCAGCGGTGGATGGAGGCGTCATGGGGTGAGCTAAAGGACGGGAGGGAGCATAGGTGGGTCACGGAGCATAAGTCGATGCTAGGGAGCAGTGGAAACGGACGGGGTGAAGACATAGCCAAACGGGGCACAGTGCACCCGTGGGCGTTCGGCTAGCTAACCCGAGGACGCTGCCGGAGAGGGAACAGGGTTAGAGAGTGCCGTGAGGGGGCAAGGCGTCGGGTAGGCAACCACGGACGCGCAAACTTCTCCGGGAAGGGGCTGGCCGACACGTCGCAGTCAGCAGCCGTGCCAGCATCGTAGTCACCACGAGACAAGGCAAAGAGAGGTCACGAGTGGCTGGGAAACTGTGTGTAGCATGAGGTATTTCCATCCTGGAGAGTATGGAAAATTAAATATCGAGAGAAGAGGCTCTGTAGCAAAGCGAGGCATTGGTGAAAGTTTGTTGTAGCAAACTTGGCTGTGGAGTAATGATCAACATGGAAGAGGAAAGAGCCAAACTTGTTGTCTGGGGTGTTTAGGTTAGGAAGGGCTATGATCCTGTTAGGTTTGAGGAGAAATGGACCAATATAAATCATGGTTGCTTTGTTACAACATATATGGTCCAGAATCAAAGATGTGGATGATGCACTGTAACACCCCGGACACACCCGCCGATGGTCGTTACTCCTGGCGGGATCTATACTAGTCTTTTCTGCACACTTTGTCCTCACATGTGCTCACCTGGGAGCAACTTCCCGGTCGGTCACCCATCCTGAAATTACTCCAAGCCGAGCATGCTTAACTTTGGAGTTCTTTCCGAATGGGCTTCTAGAAAAGAAGGAATTCCTTATTGATGTGAGTAGTCTATCATCCCTAATAAGCCAGGCTATCCCATACACCCCCACTCAGAGGAAACAATGTCCTTATCGGGCCACAGGAACGTTCCCTCTTGGCACATACGTCTGTGCATCTAGTCCGGTACATGTGCCATGTCGTGTGCCACGACGGGTCACAAACGTCATGAACAACATGACCGCGCACCTGTCCGCAAACATCTGTGTAACCGCGAGTCCCCGGACACACCTGCTGGTGGTCGTTACTCCTGGTGGGATCTAGACTGGCCCCACACATCAATACTAGTCTTTTCTGCACACTTTGTCCTCACTCGTGTGCACCCGAGAGCAACTTCCCGGTCGGTCACCCATCCCGAAATTACTCCAAGCTGAGCATGCTTAACTTTGGAGTTCTTTCCGAATGGGCTTCCGAAAAAGAAGGAATTCCTTATTGATATGAGTAGTCTATCATCCCTAATAAGCTAGGTTATCACATGTACTCACATGGAGTAGCCATTTAAGTTGAAACTTGGTAGACCATGATTATATGGACATATGAAAATGCTGTAAAAATTTCATACCAAACGGACTTGCCAAAATGGTACTTCCTTCACCGATATCCTCTCTGTCCAGAAACTTGGAATAATATTGGTGAGTAAATGGATTGTTGAAATGATCCCAAATTTGGTTGAGATAAGTTATATTGATAGGGTCATGATCAGGCAATTTCTCAGAATCAATGGAGCAATACAAAATATAGTTGCTTCACAACCTGAAAATATTAACAGAATCGAAGATTTGATATGGTCCTCACATAGATAGTTGGATGGATCTGAACATTGGAGGAGTGTTATAATATGAGCACATGAATGAGTGTGCAAAATTTCAACTCATTTGGATACTCCTAGCTAGTACTTCCTTCACAATGGCTTCTGTTTGACAGAAACTTTAAAAAATTGCTAAGGAAGATTCACTAGGCAAATGTAGCTGAATTTTGGCATGAGGCAATTATTTGGATGAAAGAGCATGCCCAAAAAGTTTGGGAGCAATCAAGAAGGGATAGGTGGCAGTTCCTTTACAGAAAACCACACTGGATCGAAATGAAGAATAAATATTGGGGAATTATTTTTGGGCTAGGAAAGGAAAGTTTGGGCATATTTGAGCAATATATGACCCAAAGAAATTAAGATAATTATTTGGGAATTTCGGGAGTGACAGAAATATAGATTGCTTCACAACCTAGGACAAATAGGGTTATTCCTTTAATAGAAAAAGGAATATTCCCTAGAAAAAGAATTTTGAGGTTGAGCTAGAATGGAAGTGACATGATCTTGGGAAAGATTTGAGGTTGTCCTAGGTTGCAAGTCCACAGATCCACTCCAAAAAGAAAATCAGAGCAAAAACCAAATAAATCAGAAAGAAAAAGAAAGGGCAAAAAAACAGGTTGTTACAAACCTTCCCCCTTAAAGAAATCTTGTCCTCGAGATTTGGTTGCTCAGGGAACAAGTATGACTTGAGAACAGCGTTTCCAACTCGGGTATCCATTTCCTTTATATATTGTTCCCATTGATTTTCACATGACCTGATTACCTTGCTCTGGGGTGGTTGTCTTCATGTTTCCCAAATTCTGACAGGTCTTTGCTCAAACAAATGCATGTCTTCCGGGTTCAATGTTGAGAATCATGGCCATTATTCTCCTGACGGGATCTGACTGCTCATAGTTGGTACTAATTTATCTTGATTTGTTTCTTTGGCTTGAGCATGAGATATGTACCAAAGATTCGATTGCCTTCTGTCGTGAGCAATATAAAGGGGTATGGATTTATAGCTGTATCATAATACCTCAAATATTAACATCTTGAGACTCGCTTGACAGGGGTGCTAGCGAAAATATACCTTTTATGACAGGTTGTCCATATACTTGGTTCCGCCAGTGAATATACCTGGTCTGAGCGGATTGGTTGGCTTTTGAGTTACTCATGTGGTCGGTATACCCATATGTGGTAATAGGCTGTGAGATGCTTTAACACTGCTGCTGAAGTCAAACTGCTGAGGTTGCAAAGGAATTTTGGATCTGACAGAACAAACTTGGATATTCTGCACTAACCATTCTAAGCGGGTCAGCAGAATATGAAGTCCTTGTATAACAGAGTAGGCCGCTGAGAGTTTGTCTTTGTGGATCCATATGGAGTCATGGCCTCCTAATGACTTGGGTATCCGAACCCTGATGGTTGTGCAAAAATCATCATACTTTTCTGTCAGTCTCACCCTTTGACGATCATGATTTTATTTGTCAGGATACCTTGCTGAAATATCTTGGCCACACATGTCCTTGATTCTTCATACGACCATGGATGTGGTTAGTGCAATATTTTTGGCATTATTCCTTGTGCAAGTTTTCTGACCTGGGTCCGCACATATATGACATATACGCGGGGCTTGTAGCTGTACAGAGCTCATTGTTGAGGCCAACCATACAAGAGGGTGACAAGAGTTCATGATATCACCTTGTCGGTTGCGAGAATATTGGCCTTGGTGACCATTGTCAAGATTGTTGATTCTGCGTCGTCATCTCTAGAGCTTGTCGATCCTTTCATTACATGGGATTTATCTCTACTTATCTTCATTTGCATGACTCATGAGGTTATGGGATCCTTATATTTCTTAGGTATATCTGCTTCATCGTTGTCGTATTTCATATGGGTGACTTGTATGACCGGTGATACATGCTCACTATATGTAAGAATACTATGCCACCGAACACTCGATCCTTGCGGTAGGCATATGTCTTAACTGAATTGTACTTCTGATAAAAATGTTGCAGATCTGGTCCTTGAGCTATACTGTCACATAATGCCAACTCATAGTGGAATATCTGACAACAGCGCGTAGTGTTGTACTGTTGCGGTCTTGGTATCTTGTGTCGGAAACCATCCGAGTAGCTTGCTGAAGAAGACTTGATAGCTTATGCGCGACGCTTCTACTGTAGTGGCATGCTGGAGAAAGCTGGGTTCCGTACCTGAGAAGCTTCTCCTCGGGTTTCTTGTTGAAAAAGATTCAATGTCTTATGTCAGAAGCCTTTATCGAGGCATTTTGCTGTGGAGGACTGGATATCTTGGACCGGAATATGTCCATATATTGTACTTTGACTGAAAATATATCGTTGTTCTTGTGACTGACTTGTCTTCCTACCGACTGTATCATTACTGTTGTGCTATAAACTTGATGTGTTTAGTCGAGCTTCTTCCAAATATTTGAAATCCTGATTGCTTCCTCGGGGCCGGTGTCGGTTGATGAGCAACTTCCATAAGGGGAAAGAAGGTAACACCAAGGGCCCGAAAGAAAGAAGCAAAAGAAACAACTCAACTAAACAAAAGCACACAAACAATCAACTCACACACAAACAAAGTCACATATTACTGCTATTCACACAATATGCAGCCCTACTTAAGCACACAAATCTCACGGAAACTCCGGGACTACGACCTAACATGCTGTGACGGTGTGCACAAAGACGAAACAATGTGTGGAATAGTTGGTGTAAACATAGCTACACCAAGTGTTGGCTTAGCCAGGTGGCAACCTGGACTAGGTCAGACGTGAGGACGTACCTGGTACCCATGTAATTGGACACGAATGTCACGACCACATTATTATCAAGTAGACAGAAGGGATCCGTACTCGTCAAAGGAATAGGAAACAGGGAGAATTGAGTCGGCTGGCATTGCCCTTTCTTGATGAGTAAGATCATTAAGGGTTGTCAACACAAGAACAGAAAGCACGATCTGGGGTAGAAGCATGCCTACCACCAAAATGATAGGAGAGGTTGAAAGAAGGATATCAACGTGTTACCTGAGCACCATTTCTGAAAATAAGTCACAAGACTTGGCATCAATCACGGGGATGAAATGACACCAAACAATCAAGAACAAAAAGAAAAGAAAACTGGAGAAATACAGGGGTTGAGCTGTAGTGGATCCGAACCGATGCCAGCTACACTCACAAGATAAACTGTTAGCAACAATTAATAAAGCTATATGTATGTTATGCAATAAACAAATGCAGCAACCAAATCCAACAAACAAGATAGATTCTATACTACTACTGCTCACACAGAGTAGGGCGTCCTACAGCCAGACCTTCTCTGATACCAAGCTCTGTGGCACCCCGGCTCAGAGGAACCGGAACACCCCGTATTCCAGCCCAGAGATCAAGTCTTCTGGAATACGGCACTGCTTGACATAGAACAAATCAGCTCTTATTACAAAGGATAAGGGATACAGAGATCTGATGTTACAAAGGATCACATTAGCACGGCGACACTATGCCTGCTAAGGTAGCTCTATGCTAGCAGCGGAACAACTCGTGCCAGCGGAATACTTCTAGCAGTAGAACAACGACGAAGGTGGTGAACTCCACTCCACATGGACTCTGGCTGCGACACGATCTAGCTCGCACGTGCAAAAACCTTGACCAACAATCAACCAGTCACGGCATCACCTGCAATCTGGCATGACACGCCAGGTCAGTACATTGAATGTACTTGCAAGCTCACAACAACCAAAAGCATCAAGGCAAGACAATAACATAGTATTTGACGGGTTAAGTTATTAACAACTACTATGATGAGAAAGCGACTACCAAGCATAATATGATACTACTAGAATTACCACCATCTCAAGAACCATCTCACTCTTGGCTATTTAGCCAAGCAATATATCACCTCGATCACCTCGTGATCAATACCTCCACGTGATCACCGCATGATCACATCACAAACTGAATGATCATCCTCGAGATCATCCCAATATCGTCATCATCGTCCTGCCTGATGTAGGGTGGAACCCTAGGCGGCCGATCTTTCACGAAAGGAGCGGATCCCAACTAAGAACACGAAAAACACGAGGGGAAAAACGAGGGAAAACACAAGAGGAACTCTCAGAACCAACAAGATATAGTCACACATATGCTAGATCCTCGAAACACAAGGGGAGATACACGATCCAAAGTCAACAACGGACGATACAAAGGGTAACTGGTTCTTCTCCATGAGGAGGTCTTGATGGGGCCACCCAAGAAGGGGGTCTTGAATCCAACATGGATCGTCTCCGTAGAGGGGCCGCGGTCTCTCGCGTGGAGCAGATCCGTATGGATGAGCAATGCTCTATCTCACATATGAGCTAAACCAATGCTAACCCTAGAAAGAGGGAGATGGGAGAGTATATATAGTCTAGGTGGGCGAAGGGGTACACGGGCTTCGGCCCTTTACTGTGCGCAGGCAGGGGAGGCCGGATGTTTGGGCGACGGGCCGGATGTCCGGGCTGAGGTGGTTCAACTTCGGGCATGTTCTGTGACGGGCGCCGGATGTCCAGGCAGCGGTCGGGTGTCCGGGCTGTCAGGCCGGATGTCCGGGGTTGGGGCCGGACGTCCGGGTCCTATAGCTTCAGCCGCTGGAACTTTGTTGTGGTGGATGTCTCCAGCGGCCGGATGTCCGGGGCTCAGGCCGGATGTCCGGGCCCTGGAGCTGCATTCTTCTCCTTCCGTTGGTTCTCCTAATCCATGGACTTGGCGGCTTTTCCGTCTTCACGAGCATCTTCGGGAGGGTCCTCTTGACACCTAATCATGCATAGCATATCGGACTTAGGTAGTAGCCATGTCTTGAGTGGATCATATGTGATATAACTAAGGAAAGAAGCCACCTCGTTCTCGAGAGCTCTAGGTCATGCTCGTGTCATGGGTCCTCTTGGCTCATGATGTGACAATGGTAGGTCCATGGGGATGATCGTAGGATGCTCCGCATCATCTCCCCTCCCTTGGGAAAGATCCGACCTCGGATCAAAATCCTCATCACCATGGTACGAGGAGAGATCTTTGACATTGAAGATGTCGCTCACGGAGTACTTGTCGCGTGGGATGTCGATCTTGTAGGCGTTGTTGTTGTAGCATGCAAGCACCTTGAAGGGTCCATTGGCTCGTGGTAGAAGTTTGGACTTGCGTTTATTGGGGAAGCGGTCCTTGCGAAGGTGTAGCCAGAAGATCTCCATTGTTGAACATCATGGGTTGCTTGTTGACGTTGAGCTTTGTCGCGAGTTGTTGTACTTGGCGCTCGATGGTGTTCCTTGTATCTTCATGCATCTTCTTGAGGTAGTTGACTCGAGCACTCAATAAGTGCATCTAGTGCCCCTAAGTGATTTTGGTGTATTGAAGACTTATAGGTTAAGGGACTAATGTGTTTATGAGTGTACACAGGTCTATAAGTCTATGAGGAGTTTGATATTTATAGAGAAAGTCGACCCCTAAAAATGAAGTTCTTCAATTGAAGCCTTTGGATTTCTGAAGACTTTCTGAAGACTTTGAAAGTGAAGAAATTGGTGTGACCTTGAAGACTTGGTATTCATTCGAGGAACATGAAGCGTGAAGACTTTTGTTTTCGTAGTTTTATTTTCTCTTTCTTGAGTAATAGGAAACACCGTACTGTTAAAGGGGGTCGAGGAAATACTAAGGAAAATTTTCCATGTGATGCTCAACTGAAAACCCTACACCTACCAATCCCTTCGAAAGAAGCCATTGGAAATCGTCTGATTCAGTCATATTCTTCAAAGGATGTAGATGAAGTTCTTCTGGTCTCTGAGGAATTTGTTCTGACTGAGGAGTTAGGAATTCGCTAGTGCGGATTGCCTACACAACGAGGAACATGATAGCCCTGAGGAATTTGGTACTCAAATTTCCGACCGTTGCTGTGCCTTGTGCCAGCTGTCCCAAAATATCTACCCACCTAACGGTCATATCATTGAAGGGCATTTATGTCTTATCATGTCGGGCTGCTCCCTAGGCTATAAATAGCCGACCCCTACAACCAATAGCTGGTTGGCGGCTCTGAGAGAAACTGACACTTGTCAATTGAGAGCATCCCATCAAGTCAGGAAAACCCAAACCCAAACACCTACAAACCCAAAGTGATTGAGCATCACTGAAGAGATTGATCCTGCGTGGATCCGACGCTTGTTACCTTTGAAAATTGTGCTTCTTCCAGACGGTTAGGCGTCATGGTCTAGAGCATCCAAGAGGAATTGTGGATCACCGAGTAACCGAGTCTGTGAAGGTTTGGAAGTCACCTGAAGACTTACCACGCGTGATTGGGTGAAGTCTGTGTGACCTTAGCTTAAGGAGAATATGGTGAGGACTGTGTGTCCTCAGGTTTAAATACCTAGCCGCTCCAACCCGACGTACAACTGAGACAGCAGTTGGAACTGGTCTACCAAATCATTGTCTTCACCAAGCTTACTGGTTCTATTTCCTCAACTCTTTCATTTCCTCATAACTGTGGTGTGCACTTGTTCATATCTGTGTTTGAAGACTGTGACTGAAGACTTTCTGAATTTCCTCAGTTCAATTTCTTCAGTCTGTTTGTCTTCATCTTGTGCTATCCTGTGTTTACGCTTTCTGTACTCTATGCTTGTCTTCATTTCATCATGATTACCATGATTGTGTTCCGTTATGCTTACTTTTGAGTACTTATTCCGCTGCAAGTAGTTCTTCGCTAAGGAATTTCCTCACCTGCAAATTCCTCAGTGAAGACTTCATAAAAATTGCCTATTCACCCCCCTCTAGTCGATATAACGCACTTTCAATTGGTATCGAGCTAGGTACTCCCTTGTTCTCGTGTGATTTTGGTTTAACCGCCTCGAGTTTAGGTTATGTCGACCGCATGTATGATCAACGTCTCTCACCGGGTGTCCTACCTTTGATGGGACGGACTACCCTCATCGAAGAATAAGATGCGAATGCATCTTGAGGCAATTGATAACAATCTCTGGTATGTTGTGGAAAATGGTGTTCCCTCAGTCACACCTTCTCTGGATGCTGCTGATGTGAAGAGATTCAAGCAACTCGATTCTCAAGCGAAGAACATCATATGTGGCCATCTGAGAAAAGGGCAGTATGGTAGAGTGAGTGCTTTGGAAACTGTGAAGCTTATCTGGGATAGGCTGTCCAAGGTCAATGAAGGAGTCTCAACACAGCGTGACTCTCGAGTTGACGTTCTTCGCAATCTCTTCAACCGCTTCAAGAGACTCGACAATGAAAATGTTCAACAAACCTTCGACCGCCTCACTGACATCTCAAATGAGCTTCAAGCACTTGGTGCCGCTGACATCACCGACCATGAGGTGGTGAAGATATTACTGAGATCGCTTGATTCCTCATTTGTTCTCTGGCACTGATGATACAAGAGCGTGCTGACTACAAGTCACTTGATCCCACTGATATCCTCGAGAGGCTAAATACTCATGAGTTCCAGCTTGCTGAAAAGAGAGATCTCTATGGTTCGAGCTATGGTAGATCCGGTGTGCTGAAGGCCAAGGTAGTTTCTAAGTCTGAAGATGAAGATTCTGGCAGCAGCCTTGGTGATCCTAAAGAACTGAGCCATGAACTAGCACTGCTCGTGAAGAAATTCTAGAAGTTCTCAAGATGTGGTCGCTTTGGAAAACCCTCAAGGAGCAATGATTCCTCATCCAGTGATTACAAGAAGAGGCTTTGCCACAAATGCAAGAAACCTGGTCACTACATTCAAGATTGTCCTCAGTGGGAAAAGGAATCAAAGAAGAAGAAATACAAGGATTACAGTTCGGATGATGCGAAGAAGAAGAAGAAGAAGAAATCTTCAAAGTCTTCATCATGAAAATCCTCAAAATCTTCATCTCACAAGAAGAGCAGCTCCAAGAAGGCTCGGGCTATCATTGGCAAGGAAATGGACTCTGAGGCTGAATCTGAGGAACATGAGGAAGAGGAGGCATTTGAGGAGTCCGAGTCTGGTTTGGCGAGCCTAGCCCTCGCTACTGCGTTCTTCAACAAGTCTATCTTCAACTCTGAAGAAAATGACCTCACCAACAAGGCTGATGAAGGCAATGATGACTACGCTCCCACCTATTGCTTCATGGCAAAGGGTGCCAAGGTACTCAAATATACCTCCTCTGAATCAAGTGAGAATGAATCTGATGAAAACCTCAACCCAACTACTCTAAACTTGCTAAGATTGCTGTGAAACAACAAAAGGCCTTTTAAAAGGTTCAAAACATGCTAGACAAAAGTGATGATACGTTGGGTGAAGAAATGGATCACACTAAAACCTTGACTGAAAATCTTCAGAGACTTTAGTCTAGGTTTGACAACCTTCAAGGTCATCATAACACTCTCTTATCTGATCATGAGAAGCTTTCTTATGAATTTCTTCAAAGAAAGCAAGATCTTGAAAAGCTAAGTGTGAGTTATGAAGATCTTCAGAAGGAGCGCGATTCATTGCTAGCTCAACAAATCAGCGCTGCTCAGGAAGAATTTGTTCCTCCATGTTTGAAATGCATTGAACGTGAATCTGCTAATTCCTCACCTGAATGCTCAAGTGCTTCTAATGCTACAAACTCTTCAACTGTCTCTGCTATCACTAATTCCTCATCTGACGACATTGCTAGTATCATTGATGATGCAGGGCTGAAGGAATTGTACATGATAGGCATGTACAAAAGCCTCAAAGGGCATCAGACTCTTTGTGATGTGCTTAAAAAGCAGATCCTCAACAGGAACCCTAGGAAAGAGGGTATTGCCTTTGAGAGGAAACTCAATGCCGATGGGACATATTGGAAGCTCGAGCAGACCGCAAAACCTCATGGGTTGCCGCAAAGGGACCTCCAGTTGATCCATCCAATTTATCCGCTTTACATGTGAATCTCCTCATTCTTCCGATGAGTCATTTGACTCCAACTATAAACTGTTCAAAAATCAGAATGGTGAAGTATTTGCTAGATATGTTGGTACTAATCGCAGGAACGGTTCCCCTATGAAGAAAATCTGGGTTCCCAAAAGATGTCTTGAAAGTCTTCAAGTGAACGTCCTCAGACACCACCTGTGAGGAATAGGAACCCCAGATCAAATTCTTCATATGGACCAAATTCTTCATATGGATCCAAGTGCTCATACGGACCAAATTCCTCACGTGGATCAAATTCCTCAAAAGGATCAAAGTCCTCATATGATCATCATCATGCTAACCCCTCTGTTTCGCAGGGAAGAGCTAAGGGCTATGAATATGAGCATTATTATTCTAATCATTATGTTCATAAGTCCTCGAAGAATTTCTCTGCTTATTCATATGCTTATCCTAACTCCTCTTCTGTGAAACAAAATGGACTGGCTTCTATGCCACCTTTCTCATATGGAGCTCGCAGAGTGATGAACTCTTTGCCACCCCTTCAGATGTGGGTGGTGAAGAAAAAGAACTAATCTCTTATGCAGGGTCAGGTCTCCAGACATGCTAAAACGTTTGAAGAATTTGCTGGAGACCTGAAAATTGCCTGAAAGGACGCAGGCTAATCATTGAAGAAATCAACTTTCATTTCTCATGTCCTCTACTGCTTTATCTGTTCTATTGCTTGATGAAATTGATCTGATGAATAGATGTCATATTCTTCACTAGTGAAGTATATGAGTTCGTAAGATGCACTAATTCATCTGCAGGATGATCAACCCAAAGCCAATGAGTGGGTCCTCGATAGTGGATGTACAAATCACATGACTGGTGACAAGAATTTATTGATGGGCGCTCCCTTATCTCCATCGCATCTGAAGCATATCATCTTCGCTAACAAAGGCAAAAGTCAGGTATTGGGTCTAGGTAAGGTTGCGGTCTCAAAGGATCGACACTTATGCGGAGCCTGTGAAGCTGGAAAGATGACCAAGGCTAAGCATCCAGCAAAGACAATCATGACTACCACTCGCCCATTTGAATTGCTTCATATGGATCTCTTCGGTCCTAACCATTATTCTGCAGTTTCGAATGATGCATCTCAATATGGCTTTGTTATTGTTGATGATTACTCTCGTTACACATGGGTACACATTGTTACTTACAAACATGAAGTGCAGGAAGTCTTCAAACGATTTTCCTCGAGGGCTTCAACCAACTTTGGTGTGAAGATCAAGCACATCAGAAGTGACAACGGAACTGAGTTCAAGAATTCTGGTCTTGATGACTATCTTGATGAACTTGGTATTACTCATGAGTTATCTGCTCCTTATACTCCTCAGCAGAATGGTGTCATGGAGCGCAAGAATAGGACTCCTGCTGAGATGGCACGCACTATGCTTGATGAATACAAAACGCCTCGTCGTTTCTGGATTGATGCAATTGATACTGCATGCCACATCATCAACGGAGTATATCTTCACAAATTCTTCGATGAACATACACCCTGCAAATATGGGAGTAACTGATAGAACAGATCAATATATATATGAAACCAAAGTACAAAAATATAGAGCAAGATGCATATATGGGAGTAACTGATAGAACAGATCAATATATAGATGAAGATGCTTTGTCAATGATCTGTTCAATCAGTTACTTTGGTTTCATCTATATATTGATCTGTTCTATCAGTTACTTTGGTTTTCTTTGTCCTTTGTCAATGAGTTTTTTTCTACGATGAACATACACCCTGCAAATCACCGCATTCAAAATTGGCACTTTTCCGGGTTCATTTACCATATTTAGGGGATTATGTGCATTTCCTAGGCATTAATGCACATAATTCAAGTTCAAACAATCAGTGCATGAAAGGGTGCACAAGAATGGCTTGGAAAACCATGCTCGTGCCATTTAGTAAATTTTCATGCCTTTTACAAGGAATGGACAGATATTTCGATGAAATGTGTGGCAATAGTAAACCACAAACGTTTGTTTATTAGGTTTTCAACTATAGAAAATGAAATAAATGCTTGAAAAACATGACGCCTGGTATGGTGCCATGGTATGACCTCACCATGCCCTGGTAAAAATTTGAGAAGGTTTGGCTTATGTCGTCATGCATGCCCTTCATAAATTGAACCATCACCGAGGAAGTCCCATGCTTTCGAGAGGGAAATCACCAAGATTGAAGGGGGAATCCAAATTTCCATCCTAGTTTGTCATCAGTTGTTTTCCAAAGATCAACATACCGCCTCAAATGCAATGTGTTAAAATTTGACATTTTTCCGGGCTCATTTACCATATTTATGGGATTATGTGCATTTTCTAGGCATTAATGCACATAATTCAAATTCAAACAATCGGTGCATGAAAGCACAAGAACGGTCTGGAAAAACCATGCTCGTGCTATTTAGTACATTCTCATGCCTTTTACAAGGAATGGGTAGATATTTCAAGGAAATGTGTGGCAATGGTCAACTATAAACGCGCTGCTTACTAGGTTAACAACTATACAAAAATGAAATACATGCTTGGAAAACATGACGCCTGGTGTGGTGCCATGGTATGGCCTCACCGTGGTAAAAATTTGAGAATGTTTTTCTTATGTCGTCATGCCTCCCTTTCATAAATAGAACCATCACCGAGGAAGTTTCATCGTTTCGAGGGGGAAATCACCAAGATTGAAGGGGGATCCAAATTTCCTTTGTCCCTTGTCCATGAGTTTTTTTCTATGATGAACATACACCCCTGCAAATCACCATGTTCAAATTTGGCACTTTTTCGGGTTCATTTACCATATTTAGGGATTATGTGCATTTCCTAGGCATTAATGCACATAATTCAAGTTCAAACAATCGGTGCATGAAAGGGTGCACAAGAACGGCTCAGAAAACCATGCTCGTGTCATTTAGTAAATTCTCATGGCTTTTACAAGAAATGGACAGATATTTCGATGAAATGTGTTGCAATAGTCTACCACAAACGTTTGTTTATTGGGTTTTCAACTATAGAAAAAATGAACAAATGCTTGAAAAACATGATGCCTGGCATGGTGCCATGGTATGACCTCACCATGCCCTGGTAAAAATTTGAGAAGGTTTGGCTTATGTCGTCATGCATGTCCTTCATAAATTGAACCATCACCGAGGAAGTCCCATGCTTTCGAGAGGGAAATCACCAAGATTGAAGGGGGAATCCAAATTTCCATCCTAGTTTGTCATCAGTTGTTTTCCAAAGATCAACATACTGCCTCAAATGCAATGTGTTAAAATTTGACATTTTTCCGGGCTCATTTACCATATTTATGGGATTATGTGCATTTTCTAGGCATTAATGCACATAATTCAAATTCAAACAATCGGTGCATGAAAGCACAAGAACGGTCTGGAAAAACCATGCTCGTGCTATTTAGTACATTCTCATGCCTTTTACAAGGAATGGGTAGATATTTCAAGGAAATGTGTGGCAATGGTCAACTATAAACGCTGTTGTTTACTAGGTTAACAACTATACACAAATGAAATACATGCTTGGAAAACATGACGCCTGGTGTGGTGCCATGGTATGGCCTCACCGTGGTAAAAATTTGAGAATGTTTTTCTTATGTCGTCATGCCCCCTTTTCATAAATCGAACCATCACCGAGGAAGTTTCATCGTTTCGAGGGGGAAATCACCAAGATTGAAGGGGGATCCAAATTTCCTTTGTCCCTTGTCCATGAGTTTTTTTCTATGATGAACATACACCCTGCAAATCACCATGTTCAAATTTGGCACTTTTTCGGGTTCATTTACCATATTTAGGGGATTATGTGCATTTCCTAGGCATTAATGCACATAATTCAAGTTCAAACAATCGGCGCATGAAAGGGTGCACAAGAACGGCCTGGAAAACCATGCTCGTGCCATTTAGTAAATCCTCATGGCTTTTACAAGAAATGGACAGATATTTCGATGAAATGTGTTGCAATAGTCTACCACAAACTTTTGTTTATTGGGTTTTCAACTACAGAAAAAATGAACAAATGCTTGAAAAACATGATGCCTGGCATGGTGCCATGGTATGACCTCACCATGCCCTGGTAAAAATTTGAGAAGGTTTGGCTTATGTCGTCATGCATGCCCTTCATAAATTGAACTATCACCGAGGAAGTCCCATGCTTTCGAGAGGGAAATCACCAAGATTGAAGGGGAATCCAAATTTCCATCCTAGTTTGTCATCGCTTGTTTTCCACAGATCAACATACCGACTCAACTGCAATGTGTTAAAATTTGACATTTTTCCGGGCTCATTTACCATATTTATGGGATTATGTGCATTTTCTAGGCATTAATGCACATAATTCAAATTCAAACAATCGGTGCATGAAAGCACAAGAACGGTCCGGAAAAACCATGCTCGTGCTATTTAGTACATTCTCATGCCTTTTACAAGGAATGGGTAGATATTTCAAGGAAATGTGTGGCAATGGTCAACTATAAACGCGTCGTTTACTAGGTTAACAACTATACAAAATGAAATACATGCTTGGAAAACATGACGCCGGTGTGGTGCCATGGTATGGCCTCACCGTGGTAAAAATTTGAGAATGTTTTTCTTATGTCGTCATGCCCCCCTTTCATAAATCGAACCATCACCGAGGAAGTTTCATCGTTTCGAGGGGGAAATCACCAAGATTGAAGGGGGGTCCAAATTTCCTTTGTCCATTGTCCATGAGTTTTTTCTATGATGAACATACACCCTGCAAATCACCATGTTCAAATTTGGCAATTTTTCGGGTTCATTTACCATATTTAGGGGATTATGTGCATTTCCTAGGCATTAATGCACATAATTCAAGTTCAAACAATCGGTGCATGAAAGGGTGCACAAGAACGGCCTGGAAAACCATGCTCGTGCCATTTAGTAAATTCTCATGGCTTTTACAAGAAATGGACAGATATTTCGATGAAATGTGTTGCAATAGTCTACCACAAACGTTTGTTTATTGGGTTTTCAACTACAGAAAAAATGAACAAATGCTTGAAAAACATGATGCCTGGCATGGTGCCATGGTATGACCTCACCATGCCCTGGTAAAAATTTGAGAAGGTTTGGCTTATGTCATCATGCACGCCCTTCATAAAGAGAACCATCACCGAGGAAGTTCCATGCTTTCGAGAGGGAAATCACCAAGATTGAAGAGGAATCCAAATTTTCTTTGTTCTTTACCCTGGAGTTTTTTCTATTATGAACATACACCCTGCAAATCACCGTGTTCAAATTTGGCATTTTTTTCGGGCTCATTTACCATATTTAGGGGATTCTGTGCATTTTGAAGGCATTTAGCGCATATAAATCTAATCCGACTATAACTGCACAGGTGTGATGTGATGGACGTGGATTGTCGTTCGATTGTGACACATCCTTTGGTGCACAGGCCCGATCCACGTGGCTGGGGTTCTGGCCAATCATAACGCAACACACAATAGGCTCAACACACACTATTTCCGGAAGTGATTGAGATGAACCTTGTCCATGATTTTTTTTCTATGATGAACATACACCCTGCAAATCACCATGTTCAAATTTCGCACTTTTGCATTTGAGGAAGTCCCATGCTTTCGAGAGGGAAATCACTAAGATTGAAGGGGGAATCCAAATTTCCATCCTAGTTTGTCATCAGTTGTTTTCCAAAGATCAACATACCGCCTCAAATGCAATGTGTTAAAATTTGACATTTTTCCTGCTCATTTACCATATTTATGGGATTATGTGCATTTTCTAGGCATTAATGCACATAATTCAAATTCAAACAATCGGTGCATGAAAGCACAAGAACGGTCTGGAAAAACCATGCTCGTGCTATTTAGTACATTCTCATGCCTTTTACAAGGAATGGGTAGATATTTCAAGGAAATGTGTGGCAATGGTCAACTATAAACGCTGCCGCTTACTAGGTTAACAACTATACAAAAATGAAATACATGCTTGGAAAACATGACGCCTGGTGTGGTGCCATGGTATGGCCTCACCGTGGTAAAAATTTGAGAATATTTTCTTATGTCGTCATGCCCCCCTTTCATAAATCGAACCATCACCGAGGAAGTTTCATCGTTTCGAGGGGGAAATCACCAAGATTGAAGGGGGATCCAAATTTCCTTTGTCCCTTGTCCATGAGTTTTTTTCTATGATGAACATACACCACTGCAAATCACCATGTTCAAATTTGGCACTTTTTCGGGTTCATTTACCATATTTAGGGGATTATGTGCATTTCCTAGGCATTAATGCACATAATTCAAGTTCAAACAATCGGTGCATGAAAGGGTGCACAAGAACGGCCTGGAAAACCATGCTCGTGCCATTTAGTAAATTCTCATGGCTTTTACAAGAAATGGACAGATATTTCGATGAAATGTGTTGCAATAGTCTACCACAAACGTTTGTTTATTGGGTTTTCAACTATAGAAAAAATGAACAAATGCTTGAAAAACATGATGCCTGGCATGGTGCCATGGTATGACCTCACCATGCCCTGGTAAAAATTTGAGAAGGTTTGGCTTATGTCGTCATGCATGCCCTTCATAAATTGAACCATCACCGAGGAAGTCCCATGCTTTCGAGAGGGAAATCACCAAGATTGAAGGGGAATCCAAATTTCCATCCTAGTTTGTCATCAGTTGTTTTCCAAAGATCAACATACCGCCTCAAATGCAATGTGTTAAAATTTGACATTTTTCTGGGCTCATTTACCATATTTATGGGATTATGTGCATTTTCTAGGCATTAATGCACATAATTCAAATTCAAACAATCGGTGCATGAAAGCACAAGAACGGTCTGGAAAAACCATGCTCGTGCTATTTAGTACATTCTCATGCCTTTTACAAGGAATGGGTAGATATTTCAAGGAAATGTGTGGCAATGGTCAACTATAAACGCGTTGTTTACTAGGTTAACAACTATACAAAAATGAAATACATGCTTGGAAAACATGGCGCTGGTGTGGTGCCATGGTATGGCCTCACCGTGGTAAAAATTTGAGAATGTTTTTCTTATGTCGTCATGCCCCTTTTCATAAATCGAACCATCACCGAGGAAGTTTCATCGCTTCGAGGGGAAATCACCAAGATTGAAGGGGATCCAAATTTCCTTTGTCCCTTGTCCATGAGTTTTTTCTATGATGAACATACACCCCGCAAATCACCATGTTCAAATTTGGCACTTTTTGGGTTCATTTACCATATTTAGGGATTATGTGCATTTCCTAGGCATTAATGCACATAATTCAAGTTCAAACAATCGGCGCATGAAAGGGTGCACAAGAACGGCCTGAAAAACCATGCTCGTGCCATTTAGTAAATTCTCATGGCTTTTACAAGAAATGGACAGATATTTCGATGAAATGTGTTGCAATAGTCTACCACAAACGTTTGTTTATTGGGTTTTCAACTATAGAAAAATGAACAAATGCTTGAAAAACATGATGCTCGGCATGGTGCCATGGTATGACCTCACCATGCCCTCGTAAAAATTTGAGAAGGTTTGGCTTATGTCGTCATGCATGCCCTTCATAAATTGAACCATCACCGAGGAAGTCCCATGCTTTAGAGGGAAATCACCAAGATTGAAGGGGGAATCCAAATTTCCATCCTAGTTTGTCATCAGTTGTTTTCCAAAGATCAACATACCGCCTCAAATGCAATGTGTTAAAATTTGACATTTTTCCGGGCTCATTTACCATATTTATGGGATTATGTGCATTTTCTAGGCATTAATGCACATAATTCAAATTCAAACAATCGGTGCATGAAAGCACAAGAACGGTCTGGAAAAACCATGCTCGTGCTATTTAGTACATTCTCATGCCTTTTACAAGGAATGGGTAGATATTTCAAGGAAATGTGTGGCAATGGTCAACTATAAACGCGTCGTTTACTAGGTTAACAACTATACAAAAATGAAATACATGCTTGGAAAACATGACGCCTGGTGTGGTGCCATGGTATGGCCTCACCGTGGTAAAAATTTGAGTATGTTTTTCTTATGTCGTCATGCCCCCCTTTCATAAATCGAACCATCACCGAGGAAGTTTCATCGTTTCGAGGGGGAAATCACCAAGATTGAAGGGGGGTCCAAATTTCCTTTGTCCCTTGTCCATGAGTTTTTTTCTATGATGAACATACACCCTGCAAATCACCATGTTCAAATTTGGCAATTTTTCGGGTTCATTTACCATATTTAGGGGATTATGTGCATTTCCTAGGCATTAATGCACATAATTCAAGTTCAAACAATCGGCGCATGAAAGGGTGCACAAGAACGGCCTGGAAAACCATGCTCGTGCCATTTAGTAAATTCTCATGGCTTTTACAAGAAATGGACAGATATTTCGATGAAATGTGTTGCAATAGTCTACCACAAACGCTTGTTTATTGGGTTTTCAACTATAGAAAAAATGAACAAATGCTTGAAAAACATGATGCTCGGCATGGTGCCATGGTATGACCTCACCATGCCCTCGGTAAAAATTTGAGAAGGTTTGGCTTATGTCGTCATGCATGCCCTTCATAAATTGAACCATCACCGAGGAAGTCCCATGCTTTAGAGGGAAATCACCAAGATTGAAGGGGGAATCCAAATTTCCATCCTAGTTTGTCATCAGTTGTTTTCCAAAGATCAACATACCGCCTCAAATGCAATGTGTTAAAATTTGACATTTTTCTGGGCTCATTTACCATATTTATGGGATTATGTGCATTTTCTAGGCATTAATGCACATAATTCAAATTCAAACAATCGGTGCATGAAAGCACAAGAACGGTCTGGAAAAACCATGCTCGTGCTATTTAGTACATTCTCATGCCTTTTACAAGGAATGGGTAGATATTTCAAGGAAATGTGTGGCAATGGTCAACTATAAACGCGTCGTTTACTAGGTTAACAACTATACAAAAATGAAATACATGCTTGGAAAACATGACGCCTGGTGTGGTGCCATGGTATGGCCTCACCGTGGTAAAAATTTGAGAATGTTTTTCTTATGTCGTCATGCCCCCTTTTCATAAATCGAACCATCACCGAGGAAGTTTCATCGTTTCGAGGGGGAAATCACCAAGATTGAAGGGGGATCCAAATTTCCTTTATCCCTTGCCCATGAGTTTTTTCTATGATGAACATACACCCTGCAAATCAGCATGTTCAAATTTGGCACTTTTTCGGGTTCATTTACCATATTTAGGGGATTATGTGCATTTCCTAGGCATTAATGCACATAATTCAAGTTCAAACAATCGGCGCATGAAAGGGTGCACAAGAACGGCCTGGAAAACCATGCTCGTGCCATTTAGTAAATTCTCATGGCTTTTACAAGAAATGGACAGATATTTCGATGAAATGTGTTGCAATAGTCTACCACAAACTTTTGTTTATTGGGTTTTCAACTATAGAAAAAATGAACAAATGCTTGAAAAACATGATGCCTGGCATGGTGCCATGGTATGACCTCACCATGCCCTGGTAAAAATTTGAGAAGGTTTGGCTTATGTCGTCATGCATGCCCTTCATAAATTGAACCATCACCGAGGAAGTCCCATGCTTTCGAGAGGGAAATCACCAAGATTGAAGGGGGAATCCAAATTTCCATCCTAGTTTGTCATCAGTTGTTTTCGAAAGATCAACATACCGCCTCAAATGCAATGTGTCAAAATTTGACATTTTTCCGGGCTCATTTACCATATTTATGGGATTATGTGCATTTTCTAGGCATTAATGCACATAATTCAAATTCAAACAATCGGTGCATGAAAGCACAAGAACGGTCTGGAAAAACCATGCTCGTGCTATTTAGTACATTCTCATGCCTTTTACAAGGAATGGGTAGATATTTCAAGGAAATGTGTGGCAATGGTCAACTATAAACGCGTCGTTTACTAGGTTAACAACTATACAAAAATGAAATACATGCTTGGAAAACATGACGCCTGGTGTGGTGCCATGGTATGGCCTCACCGTGGTAAAAATTTGAGAATGTTTTTCTTATGTCGTCATGCCCCCCTTTCATAAATCGAACCATCACCGAGGAAGTTTCATCGTTTGGAGGGGGAAATCACCAAGATTGAAGGGGGATCCAAATTTCCTTTGTCCCTTGTCCATGAGTTTTTTTCTATGATGAACATACACCCTACAAATCACCATGTTCAAATTTGGCACTTTTTCGGGTTCATTTACCATATTTAGGGGATTATGTGCATTTCCTAGGCATTAATGCACATAATTCAAGTTCAAACAATCGGTGCATGAAAGGGTGCACAAGAACGGCCTGAAAACCATGCTCGTGCCATTTAGTAAATTCTCATGGCTTTTACAAGAAATGGACAGATATTTCGATGAAATGTGTTGCAATAGTCTACCACAAACGTTTGTTTATTGGGTTTTCAACTATAGAAAAAATGAACAAATGCTTGAAAAACATGATGCCTGGCATGGTGCCATGGTATGACCTCACCATGCCCTGGTAAAAATTTGAGAAGGTTTGGCTTATGTCATCATGCACGCCCTTCATAAAGAGAACCATCACCGAGGAAGTTCCATGCTTTCGAGAGGGAAATCACCAAGATTGAAGAGGAATCCAAATTTTCTTTGTTCTTTACCCTGGAGTTTTTTCTATTATGAACATACACCCTGCAAATCACCGTGTTCAAATTTGGCATTTTTTTCGGGCTCATTTACCATATTTAGGGGATTCTGTGCATTTTCTAGGCATTTAGCGCATATAAATCTAATCCGGCTATAACTGCACGGGTGTGATGTGATGAACGTGGATTGTCGTTCGATTGTGACACATCCTTTGGTGCACAGGCCCGATCCACGTGGCTGGGGTTCTGGCTAATCATAACGCAACACACAATAGGCTCAACACACACTATTTCCGGAAGTGATTGAGATGAACCGTGTGCGATAATGAACGAGCAAAATTGTAAGGGAAGCCAAATTTATGTTGTCGTTTGTCGTTGAGCTCTTGAATACCACCGCACTGTACGGCTGCCCGGCCCCTCTGTCCCAGAGCTCTCTCCAAGCGTCGTCCATGCCACCGCAGCGCACAGTAACTGGTAAGGAAGCGATGGCATCCCGCCGCGTTCCTCGCCGTCAGCGACCGCACACACGGTAAGGAAGCGATGGCATCTCGTTGCGCCGAGTTCATCGCCACCTGCGGCCACACAGTTATGTGGGCACACTTTGAGGCCGCCATGGCTGAATGGGCGGTGGATCTAGAGGCGGCCAAAGCCGCACATAAGGAGCAGAAAAGGTAGAAAGCAGTCAAGAAAAGAGAGTCCCGCCGCCGCAAGAAAGAAGAGGCCGCACGCCATGGTGCAGAGAGCTTGGCGGAGATCGAAGCATGGTGGGCTGCTGCCAACAAGGCCGAGAAGGAGAACACCGGCGTCTGGCCAGCATGCCCCGATGGCAGCATGTGGGAAGTAGTTTAAGTTTGTAGTATTAGAGCAAATTACCACTAGTACTTTAAGTTTGTAGTATTAACGTACAATGTCGGTAAGAGCAGCTTTTGAGGGATTTGAGCGTTGATTAGCATGTGTGCCCGTGTGCATTTTTTTGCGTTAATCATTAGATCACAAAACACACGATTTCTATGTCATACCCGTTTGCGTATTTTTGCGTTAATGATCCATAAGTCAGTTACCTAAGCGATGTTTCCTAATAAACCAGGCGTACCATTGACCGAAAAAAATCAACTACACGTGTACATTTTTTTGGAGACGGGATCTGCCAATTTTCTGTTTTCTCACGCACGAGTATTTTACGTGCTTCATCTGTGTTGTGTGTTTCTCCCGCCCAAGTTTCAAATTTTACAGCGAAATTTTCATTAGGCGCACGATTTCAGAATTTATTCCTCCAACCACATCCCCACCCATCAAATTTCCTCAATATCTCCCCCCACGCCTCCCCATACCGGCAGCTCAAACCGCCACCGCCGCAACCACAACCACATCTACGTTCTGCTCGGATCCAGTCAGGTAACCGATCAATCTCTATCACGGCCCCGGCCTGATTGCTTAAATGGCGCCTGCGCAACATCCTCATGCCTCCAAATCCCCACCGCCAGGAGCTGCTGGCGGTCCATGGCGCGATGGCCGCTGTGCGTGTTGACCCGGAGGAACACCTCGCCTCCGCCGCCGCCGACATGGTGCAGGCTCTGTCCTAGATGAAGGGCCCCAGCGACTACCCTCCAGGACTTAACATGTAAGATCTAACCAGCAAAATCTTACCAATACCACTTGCAACAACTATGATTTGTACGGTTGAAGTATTAAGCATGTTCGTGCCTTGTTTATTTCAGTACTGCACATTGTGTGATGTTCAAATATTACCATGTCCAACTCAATTTCACCAATACCAGCAACAAACTTATAATACATGACTCAGCATATCACTAGAGATGCTGCATGTTTGCTATTTTTAGTGGATGCTAAGCCTGTTGTACTTAACATGCATGTCCATGTACTTACGCAGGGTCACAATGGCCGATGCTGTTGTTTGCCATCGGGTTAGCAGCATCCCATGTCTCACAGTATTTCACATCATTTGTGCAATTGCAGCTTACCTTCTACCATTTACTGGTTGCCTGTAGGTACACATGTCAGTGGCACTAATCCACGCTTCGACCCGGAGGAACGACACGCCTCCGCCGCCTCTGACTTTGGGCGGGCTATGGCCGAGATGAAGTGCCCCAGCAACTACCTCTCAGGACTTACCAAGTATGTCACCAGTTCAATCTTACCAATACCAGTTGCAATTAATGGCTATGTTCTGTACGGTCGATGTATTTAGCATGTTTGAGTAAACATGCCTAACATGTTTTAGCTACTTTCCCTACCTTTTTATAGACAACTGGGCTATTCTCTACTCTGGCAGCACCTGCCTTGTGATGTTTAACTCCGCCATATGCTTTTTTATCAGTACCGGTGTCAATGACTATTAAGCCTGATAGAGGCAAAGTTGTCCCGTCTTTTGATGAGATTGTGGCTATCGTTTCGGAGGAAGTCGACTTTGACGATCCGACTACGAATTTGCGAGGACGTCGCGCCTTAGCAATCGCTAAACCAACTCCGAGAGGTTATTGACCATGTCAGAGCATGATCAACCTGACCACAAAGGTCTGTTTCCTGCAGGCAAACGAAGAACAAGCAAGAAACTAAGATTGCAATCTGGATATTGTGAATATAAGAGGAAAGCTTTATTGATCAAGGTAGGGTTCTGTGACGCCTTTGTCTGGTCATTGAACACAAACGAAGTACGCGAAGTTTCAGCTATGGCGAACTTTAATCTAAACAAAACCCAAAGTATAAACGACACCCTAAGGGCTGTATATATGGAGGAAGAGGGGGGAATTTCGTGGCCCTTGGAGGAGGGGTCCGAAACCAACCCTAACTCTTGTTTCCCCACACATACGGACTCTGAAGACAGCCTATACTTAAGTATTTCGAAAATACATGGGCCTGGCCCAATAATAAGGTGACGCAACACCTAGAATAGCCTCTGGACAAAATTTGTGAAGTGGCATCTTGTATATTTCGTCCAAGGCTTCATGCACTCCTTATGGTGGCTTCAAAGTCCTGAAATCATCACTTGTAACTCCGTTCTTGATCCCCTTGCACATGCCATCATCTCCCTGCTTGGTCTTGCTCCAGTGTTCATCCCTCTTATCCATGCCAGGCCCTTCCTTTGTAAGCAAAACAAATGTATCCAATTTAGGCAGCATCATATTCTCATGAACATAAGAATCATTACCAAGAAACAAAAGTACCTGGTAATTCAATTGGCGTGCGCAAGCTCCAGTGATTGGTCCAGTATGTATAGCAGCAGGGGTTGTGGGTGTAAGAATGGTATTGATGTCCTCATCATCCTCCCCTTCTTGAAATGAAGTCGTCCTCGACGGAAGGTCATCTTCCTCACCCAAATAAGGCTTCAAATCTGCAATGTTAAAAGTGGGACTAACCCCAAAATCTGTAGGCAGCTGATACGTCTCCAATGTATCTATAATTTTTGATTGCTCCATGCTATATTATCTACTGTTTTGGACCATATTGGGCTTTATTTTCCACTTTTATATTACTTTTGGGACTAACCTATTAACAGGAGGCCCAGCCCAGAATTGTTGTATTTTTGCGTATTTCAGTGTTTCGAAGAAACGGAATATCAAACGGAGTCCAAACGGAATGAAACCTTCAGGAACGTGATTTTCTCACCGAATATGACCCAGGAGACTTGGACCCTACATCAAGAAAGCCACGAGGTGGGCACGAGGTAGGGGGGCGCGCTTCACCCTCGTGGGCCCCACGAAGCTCCACCGACGTACTTCTTCCTCCTATGTATACCTACGTACCCCCAAACGATCAGATACGGAGCCAAAACCTAATTCCACCACCAAAACTTTCTGTATCCACGAGATCCCATCTTGGGGCCTGTTCCGGAGCTCCGCAGGAAGGGGAATCCACAACAGAGGGCTTCTACATCATCATAGCCCCTCCGATGAAGTGTGAGTAGTTTACCTCAGACCTTCGGGTCCATATTTAGTACCTAGATGGCTTCTTCTCTCTTTTTGGATCTCAATACAATGTTCTCCCACTCTCTCGTGGAGATCTATTCGATGTAATCTTATTTTTGCAGTGTGTTTGTTGAGACCGATGAATTGTGGGTTTATGATCAAGATTATATGTGAACAATATTTGAATCTTCTCTGAATTCTTTTATGTATGATTAGTTATCTTTGCAAGTCTCTTTGAATTATCAGTTTGGTTTGGCCTATTAGATTGGTTTTTCTTGCAATGGGAGAAGTGCTTAGCTTTGGGTTCAATCTTGCGGTGTTCTTTCCCAAAGGATGTGAGGGGCAGCAAGGCACATATTGTATTGTTGCCATCGAGGATAACAAGATGGGGTTTTATCATATTGCATGAATTTATCCCTCTACATCATGTCATCTTGCTTAAGGAGTTACTCTGTTTTCATTAACTTAATAATCTAGATGCATCTTTGGATAGCGGTCGATGAGTGGAGTAATAGTAGATGCAGGCAGGAGTCGGTCTACTTGTCTCGGACGTGATTCCTATATACATGATCATACCTAGATATTCTCATAACTATGCTCAATTCTGTCAATTGCTCAACAGTAATTCGTTCACCCACTGTAAAATACTTATGCTCTTGAGAGAAGCCACTAGTGAAATCTATGGCCCCCGGGTCTATCTCATCATATTAATCTGTATCACTTTATTATTGCCTTTGCTTTTTTACTTTGCTTTTTATTTTACTTTGCATCTTTATCATAAAAATACCAAAAATATTATCTATCAGATCTCACTCTCGTAAGTGACCGTGAAGGGATTGACAACCCCTATTCGCGTTGGTTGCGAGGAGTTATTTGCTTTGTGTAGGTACGAGGGACTCGCGCGTAGCCTCCTACTGGATTGATACCTTGGTTCTCAAAAACTGAGGGAAATACTTACGCTACTTTGCTGCATCATCCTTTCCTCTTCAAGGAAATCCAACGCAGTGCTCAAGAGGTAGCAAGAAGAATTTCTGGCACCGTTGCCGGGGAGCCTACGCAAAAGTCAACATACCAAGTACCCATCACAATCCCTTATCTCTCGCATTACATTATTTGCCATTTGCCTCTCGTTTTCCTCTCCCCCACTTCACCCTTGCCGTTTTATTTGCCCTCTCTTTTCTGTTTGCCTTTTTTCTCGCTTGCATTTGTGTTTACTTGTGTGTTGGATTGCTTGCTTGTCACTATGGCTCAAGATAATACCAAATTGTGTGACTTTACCAATACCAACAATAATGATTTCCTTAGCACACCGATTGCTCCTCTTACCAATACTAAATCTTGTGAAATCAATACTGCTTTGTTGAATCTTGTTATGAAAGATCACTTCACCGGCCTTCCTAGTGAAGATGCCGCTACTCATCTAAATAGCTTCGTTGATTTATGTGATATGCAAAAGAAGAAAGATGTTTATAATGATATTGTTAAATTGAAGCTGTTTCCTTTTTCACTTAGAGATCATGCTAAAGCTTGGTTTTCGTCTTTGCCTAAAAATAGTATTGATTCTTGGAACAAGTGCAAAGATGCTTTTATCTCTAAGTATTTTCCTCCCGCTAAGATCATCTCTCTTAGAAACGATATTATGAATTTAAGCAAATTGATCATGAACATGTTGCACAAGCTTGGGAGAGAATGAAATTAATGATATGTAATTACCCTACTCATGGTTTGAATTTGAGGGTGATTATATAAAAAATTTATGCCGGATTGAATTTTGCTTCAAGAAATCTTTTAGATTCGGCCGCGGGAGGCACTTTTATGGAAATCACTTTAGGAGATGCTACTAAACTCCTAGATAATATTATGGTTAATTATTCTCAATGGCACACTGAAAGATCTACTAATAAAAAAGTGCATGCGATAGAAGAAATCAATGTTTTGAGAGGAAAGATGGATGAACTTATGAAATTATTTGCTACTAAGAGTGTTTCTTCTAATCCTAATGATATGCCTTACTTTGATTGAGAATAATAATGAATCTATGGATGTGAATTTTGTTGGTAGGAATAATTTTGGTAACAACGCGTGTAGAGGGAACTTTAATCCTAGGCCTTATCCTAGTAATCCTTCTAATAATTATGGAAATTCCTACAACAACTCTTATGAAAATTTTAATAAGATGCCCTCTGAATTTGAGACTAGTGTTAAAGAGTTTATGAATTCGCAAAAGAATTTTAATGCTTTGCTTGAAGAGAAATTGCTTAAAGTTGATGAATTGGCTAGGAACGTTGATAGAATTTCTCTTGATGTTGATTCTTTAAAGCTTAGATCTATTCCTCCTAAGCATGATATCAATGAGTCTCTCAAAGCCATGAGAATTTCCATTGATGAGTGCAAGGAAAGAACCGCTAGGATGCGTGCTCTGAAAGATGCCTTTATTAAAGCGTGTTCTTCCAATTTCCATGAAAATAAAGATGAAGATCTAAAAGTTATTGATGTGTCCCCTATTAAATCTTTGTTTTGCGATATGAATCTTGATAATGATGAGACTGAATATGATCCACCTTTACCTAGAAGGCGTTCCAAAATTCGGAGTTTTTAGATTATGATACTAAAATTGATAAAAGTGGATTGAAGAAAGCAAAACCCTAGATGTTGCTAAACCTACTATTTTGGATTTCAAGGAATTTAATTATGAAATTTTCTCTTTAATTGATTGTATTTCCTTGTTACAATCCGTGCTAAATTCTCCTCATGCTTATAGTCAAAATAAAGCGTTTACTAAACATATCGTTGATGCCTTGATGCAATCTTATGAAGAAAAACTTGAGTCGAAGTTTCTATCCCTAGAAAACTTTATGATGAGTGGGAACCAACTATTAAAATTAAGATTAAGGATCACGAATTTTATGCTTTATGTGATTTGGGTGCTAGTGTTTCCACTATTCCCAAAACTTTGTGTGATTTGCTAGATTTCCGCGATTTTGATGATTGCTCTCTAAACTTGCACCTTGCAGATTCCACTATTAAGAAACCTATGGGAAGAATTAATGATGTTCTTATTGTTGCAAATAGAAATTATGTGCCCATAGATTTTTATCGTTCTTGATATAGATTGCAATCCTTCGTGTCCTATTATTCTTGGTAGACCCTTCCTTAGAACGATTGGTGCAATTATTGATATGAAGGAAGGGAATATTAGATTTCAATTTCCATTAAAGAAAGGCATGGAACACTTCCCTAGGAAGAAAATAAAATTACCATATGAATCTATCATGAGAGCCACTTATGGATTGCCTACCAAAGATGACAATACCTAGATCTATCCTTGCTTTTATGCCTAGCTAAGGGCGTTAAACGATAGCGCTTGTTGGGAGGCAACCCAATTTTATTTTTAGTTTTTTGTTTTTGCTTCTGTTTAGGAATAAATAATCCATATACCTTCTGTTTAGATGTGGTTTTATGTTTTAATTAGTGTTTGTGCCAAGTTAAACCTATAGGATCTTCTTAGATGATAGTTATTTGATCTTGCTGTAATTTCCAGAAACTTTCAGTTCACGAAAACAATTGTTAAAAATCAGAACAACGTGATAAAATAGTGATTCCAATTGCTGCTTATCAATAAACAAATTTCCTAGGTCGTCCTATTTTGGCTGAAGTTTTTGGAGTTCGAGAAGTTTGCGTTAGTTACAGATTACTACAGACTCTTCTGTTTTTGACAGATTCTGTTTTTCATGTGTTGTTTGCTTATTTTGATGATACTATGGCTAGTAAAATAGTTCATAAACCATAGAGAGGTTGGAATAAAGTAGGTTTAACACCAATATAAATAAATAATGAGTTCATTACAGTACCTTGAACTGGTCTTTTGTTTTCTTTCGCTAACGGAGCTCACGAGATTTCTGTTGAGTTTTGTGTTGTGAAGTTTTCAAGTTTTGGGTGAAATCTTTTGATGGATTATGGAACAAGGAGTGGCAAGAGCCTAAGCTTGGGGATGCCCATGGAAACCCCAAGATAATCTAAGGACACCAAAAATTCAAAGTTTGGGGATGCCCGGAAGGCATCCCTCTTTAAATCTACTTCCATCGGTAACTTTACTTGGAGCTATATTTTTATTCACCACAAGATATGTGTTTTGCTTGGAGCGTCTTGTATGATTTGAGTCTTTGCTTTTTAGTTTACCACAATCATACTTGCTGTACACACCTTTTGAGAGAGCCATACATGAATTGGAATTTGTTAGAATACTCTATGTGCTTCACTTATATCTTTTGAGCTATATAGTTTTGCTCTAGTGCTTCACTTATATCTTTTAGAGCACGGTGGTGAATTTGTTTTATAGAAACTATTGATCTCTCATGCTTCACTTAGATTATTTTGAGAGTCTTAAATAGCATGGTAATTTGCTTAATAATAATAATTTGCTTGGTATTCAAGATTTGTAAAACTTTCTTTTGAGTGCGTTGAATACTAAGAAAAGTTTGATGCTTGATAATTGTTTTGAGATATGAAGATGGTGATATTAGAGTCATGCTAGTTGAGTTGTTGTGAATTTGAGGAATACTTGTGTTAAAGTTTGTGATTCGCGTAGCATGCACGTATTGTGAACCGTTATGTGATGAAGTCGGAGCATGATTTATTTATTGATTGTCTTTCCTTATGAGTGCCGGTCGGGGACGAGCGACGGTCTTTTCCTACCAATCTATCCCCCTAGGAGCATGCGCGTAATATTTTGCTTTGATAACTTGTAGATTTTTGCAATAAGTATATGAGTTCTTTATGACTAATGTTGAGTCCATGGATTATATGCACTTTTCTCATCTCTAATACCGCGCACTTTTCGCCGGTATCACACACCCACCATATAACTTCCTCAAAACAGCCACCATACCTACCTATCATGGCATTTCCATAGCCATTCCGAGATATATTGCCATGCAACTTTCCATCGTTTTGTTTATTATGACACGCTCCATCATTTTCATATTGCTTAGCATGATCATGTAGTTGACATCGTATTTGTGGCAAAGCCACCGTTCATAATTCTTTCATACATGTCACTCTTGATTCATTGCATATCCCGGTACATCACGAGGCATTCATATAGAGTCATATTTTGTTCTAAGTATCGAGTTGTAATTATTGAGTTGTAAGAAAAATAAAAGTGTGGTGATCATCATTTTTAGAGCATTGTCCCAAGTGAGGAAAGAATGATGGAGACTATGATTCCCCCGTAAGTCGGGATGAGACTCCGGACGAAAAAAAAGAGGCCATAAAAAAAAGAGAAAAGGCCCAAATAAAAAAAAGAATGAGAGAAAAAGAGAGAAGGGACAATGTTACTATCCTTTTACTACACTTGTGCTTCAAAGTAGCACCATGATCTTCATGATAGAGAGTCTCTCATTTTGTCACTTTCATATACTAGTGGGAATTTTTCATTATAGAACTTGGCTTGTATATTCCAATGATGGGCTTCCTCAAAATGCCCTAGGTCTTCGTGAGCAAGCGAGTTGGATGCACACCCACTTAGTTCCTTTTGTTGAGCTTTCATATACTTATAGCTCTAGTGCATCCGTTGCATGGCAATCCCTACTCACTCACATTGATATCTATTAATGGGCATCTCCATAGCCTGTTGATACGCCTAGTTGATGTGAGACTGTCTTCCCCTCTTTTTGTCTTCTCCACAACCACCATTCTATTCCACATATAGTGTTATATCCATGGCTCACGCTCATGTATTGCGTGAAGATTGAAAAAGTTTTGAGAATGTCAAAAGTATGAAACAATTGCTTGACTTGTCATCGGGGTTCTGCATGATTTAAATACTTTGTGTGGTGAAGATAGAGCATAGCCAGACTATATTATTTTGTAGGGATAACTTTCTTTGGCCATGTTATTTTGAGAATACATGATCGCTTTGTTAGTATGCTTGAAGTATTATTATTTTTATGTCAATATGAACTTTTGTCTTGAATCTTTTGGATCTGAATATTCGTACCACAATTAAGAAGAATTACATTGAAATTATGCCAAGTAGCACTCCGCATCAAAATTCTCTTTTTATCATTTACCTACTCAAGGATGAGCAGGAATTATGCTTGGGGATGCCTGATACGTCTCCAACGTATCTATAATTTTTTATTGCTCCATGCTATATTATCTACTGTTTTGGACCATATTGGGCTTTATTTTCCACTTTTATATTACTTTTGGGACTAACCTATTAACTGGAGGCCCAGCCCAGAATTGCTGTTTTTTTGCCTATTTCAGTGTTTCGAAGAAACGGAATATCAAACGGAGTCCAAACGGAATGAAACCTTCGGGAACGTGAGTTTCTCACCGAATATGACCCAGGAGACTTGGACCCTACGTCAAGAAAGCCACGAGGTGGGCACGAGGTAGGGGGCGCGCCTACCACCTAGGGCGCGCCCCCACCCTTGTGGGCCCCACGAAGCTCCACCGACGTACTTCCTCCTCCTATATATACCTACGTACCCCCAAACGATCAGATACGGAGCCCAAAACCTAATTCCACCGCCGCAACTTTCTGTATCCACGAGATCCCATCTTGGGGCCTGTTAGGAGCTCCATGGGAAGAGAATCCACCACGGAGGGCTTCTACATCATCATAGCCCCTCCGATGAAGTGTGAGTAGTTTACCTCAAACCTTCGGGTCCATAGTACCTAGATGGCTTCTTCTCTCTTTTTGGATCTCAATACAATGTTCTCCCCCTCTCTCGTGGAGATCTATTTGATGTAATCTTCTTTTTGCTGTGTGTTTGTTGAGACCGATGAATTGTGGGTTTATGATCAAGATTATCTATGAACAATATTTGAATCTTCTCTGAATTCTTTTACGTATGATTAGTTATCTTTGCAAGTCTCTTCGAATTATCAGTTTGGTTTGGCCAACTAGATTGGTTTTTTTGCAATGGGAGAAGTGCTTAGCTTTGGGTACAATCTTGCGGTGTCCTTTCCAAGTGACAGTAGGGGCAGCAAGGAACATATTGTATTGTTGCCATCGAGGATAACAAGATGGGGTTTTTATCATATTTCATGAATTTATCCCTCTACATCATGTCATCTTGCTTAAGGCGTTACTCTGTTTTCATTAACTTAATACCCTAGATGCATGCTGGATAGCGGTCGATGAGTGGTGTAATAGTAGTAGATGTAGGCAGGAGTCGGTCTACTTGTCTCGGACGTGATGCCTATATACATGATCATACCTAGATATTTTCATAACTATGCTCAATTCTGTCAATTGCTCAACAGTAATTTTTTTTTGACAGAAAGACTGTAAGGGAACCCCCTACAGTATAATTGGTGCAACAAACCCAAATTGCAAGTACCATGCCTTTAACCTGGGTGGGGGGAAGGCATCAGCCCCTTCCCATCACTAGGCTATGCCTAAGTCTGCAGCTCAACAGTAATTGGTTCACCCACTGTAAAATACTTATGCTCTTGAGAGAAGCCACTAGTGAAATCTATGGCCCCCGGGTCTATCTCATCATATTAATCTCTATCACTTTATTATTGCCTTTGCTTTTTTACTTTGCTTTTTATTTTACTTTGCATCTTTATCATAAAAATACCAAAAATATTATCAATCATATCTCACTCTCGTAAGTGACCGTGAAGGGATTGACAACCCCTATTCGCGTTGGTTGCGAGGAGTTATTTGCTTTGTGTAGGTACGAGGGACTCGCGCTAGCCTCCTGCTGGATTGATACCTTGGTTCTCAAAAACTCAGGGAAATACTTACGCTACTTTGCTGCATCATCCTTTCCTCTTCAAGGAAATCCAATGCAGTGCTCAAGAGGTAGCAGCAACTCAAGTTTATACGCATTATCATTTATTTTCGCTAACACCTTAAAAGGACCATCAGCACGTGGCATTAGCTTTGATTTGCGCAAATTAGGAAATCTATCCTTACGCAAATGTAACCAAACAAGATCTCCGGTGCAAACACAACATGTTTTCTACCCTTATCTCCAAAGAAGTTTATATTTAGCATTCATATGCTCAATGTTTTCCTTAGTTAACTCATGCATTTTTAAAATCAATTCAGCACGTTCTTTAGCATCAAAATTAACCTTCTCTGAAGATGGAAGAGACAACAAATCAATAGGTGCACGAGGTAGGAAACCATACACAATTTCGAAATGGCACATCTTAGTAGTAGAATGCAATGAACGATTATAAGCAAATTCAATATGAGGCAAGCATTCTTCCCACATTTTCTTATTATTCTTCAAAACAGCCCTAAGCATAGTAGACAATGTTCTATTGACTACTTCAGTTTGTCCATCAGTTTGGGGGTGACAAGTAGTACTAAAAAGCAGTTTAGTCCCAAACTTAGCCCATAAACATCTCCAAAAGTGGCTAAGGAATTTAGTATCATGATCTGAAACAATAGTATTTGGCACACCATGCAAGTGAATAATTTCCCGAAAGAACAAATCAGCAACATTAACAGCATCATCACTTTTATGACATGGTATAAAGTGTGCCATTTTCAAAAATCTATCCACGACAACAAATATGCTATCCCTCCCCTTCTTTGTTCGAGGTAAACCTAAAACAAAGTCCATCGATATATCCTCCCAAGGAACACTAGGTACACGCAAAGGCATATATAAACCATGAGGATTGAGACGTGACTTAGCTTTTTGACATGTAGTGCAGCGAGCATCAAAATGCTCAACATCCAGTCTCATCTTTGGCCAAAAGAAATGTGTAGCAAGTATATCCTCTGTCTTCTTGATGCCAAAGTTCCCCATTAATCCTCCTCCATGCGCCTCCTGCAACAAAAAAAGACGAACAGAGCTAGCTGGAATGCATTGCTTGTTAGCACGAAACACAAATCCATAGTTAAGAATGAACTTGTTCCAAGTTCTCCCTTCCTTACAATTCTGCAATACATCTTAAAATTCAGCATCATGCACATATTGATCTTTGATGGTCTCCAAACAAAATATTTTAAAGTCAAGTTGTGAAGGCATAGTATAACGACGCGACAATGCATCAGCAATAACATTTTCTTTACCCTTCTTTTGTTTAATGACATATGGGAAAGTCTCAATGAATTCAACCCCTTTAGCATGTCTACGGTTAAGTTTTGCTTGACTTTTAATGTGTTTCAAAGATTCATGATCAGAATGTATAACAAATTCCTTGGGCCATTAATAATGTTGCCATGTTTCTAAGGTCCGGACAAGAGCATATAATTCTTTATCATAAGTAGAATAGTATAGAGTAGGCCCGCTCAATTTTTCAGAAAAGTATGCAACAGGTTTGCCATCTTGTAATAACACACCTCCTAATCCAATTCCACTAGCATCACATTGAAGCTCAAAAGTCTTATTAAAATCGTGAAGTTGGAGCAAAGGAGCATGTGTCAACTTATCTTTCAATACCGTGAAGGCTTCTTCCTGTGTGGTACCCCGAAAAAGAGGCACATCCTTCTTTGTAAGCTCGTTGAGAGGTGCAGCAATGGTGCTGAAATCTCTCACAAAACGCCTATAGAAACCAGCGAGGCCAAGGAAACTCCTCACTTGTGTGACCGTTTTCGGCTGCGGCCAACTCTCAATAGCTTCAATCCTGGCTTTATCAACTTCAATCCCACAATGGAGTAACAACATAGCCAAGAAAAGATACTCGGTCGGTGCAAAAGGTGCACTTCCCAAGGTTACCAAACAAACGCGCATCACGTAGAGCAATAAAAACAACACATAAATGTTCCAAATGTTCCTCCAAAGATTTGCTATAAATCAATATGTCATCAAAGTAAACTACCACAAATCGTCCAATGAAAGCACGTAAAACTTCGTTCATTAATCTCATGAAAGTACTAGGTGCATTAGTTAACCCAAATGGCTTGACTAACCACTCATATAATCCAAACTTAGTTTTAAATGTTGTTTTCCATTCATCTCCCAATTTCATACGAATTTGACGGTTTCCACTACGCAAATCAACTTTGGAGAATATTGTAGAGCCACTCAATTCATCAAGCATATCATCTAGCCTAGGAAGAGGATGACAATAACGAATAGTAATATTATTAATGCCTCTACAATCGACGAACATACGCGACGTACCATTCTTTTTTGGCACTAAATTGATAGGAACAGCACAAGGACTAAGGGATTCGCGTATATAACCTTTGTGGAGTAGCTCTTGTACTTGACGCATAATCTCCTTCGTCTCCTCTGGATTGGTACGGTATGGTGCATGGTTGGGTAATGATGCACCGGTAATTAAGTCAATTTGATGCTCAATCCCTCGAATAGGTGGTAATCCCGGTGGCACGTCTTGTGGAAAGACGTCAGCGAACTCCTGCAAAATGTTAGTGATAGCAGGAGGCAAAGAGGAAGAAGGCACATCCTCGAATGAAAATAATGCCTCTTTGCACACAAAAGCATAGAAAACAGATTTGCTAAAATCTAGATCATTAATATCAGATTTGGTAGCAAGTAAACATGCACTTTTAAATTTAATTTTAGAAGCAACACTAGATGGTTTATTATTAGGCTTCATTTACTGCTCAAATTTATCCAATTTAGGCAGCATCATATTCTCATGAACATTAGAATCATTACCAGAAACGAAAGTGCCTGGTAATTCAATTGGCGTGCGCGAGCTCTAGTAATTGGTCCAGTATGTATAGCAGCAGGGGATGTGGGTGTAACAATGGTATTGATGTCCTCATCATCCTCCCCTTCTTGAAATGAAGTCGTCCTCGACGGAAGCTCATCTTCCTCACCCAAATAAGGCTTCAAATCTTCAATGTTAAAAGTGGGACTAACCCCAAAATCTGCAGGCAGCTCAAGTTTATATGCATTATCATTTATTTTCTCTAACACGTTAAAAGAACCATCAGCACGTGGCATTAGCTTTGATTTGCGCAAATTAGGAGATCTATCCTTACGCAAATGTAACCAAACAAGATCTCCAGGTGCAAACACAACATGTTTTCTACCCTTATCTCCAGCAAGTTTATATTTAGCATTCATACGCTCAATGTTTTCCTTAGTTAACTCATGAATTTTTAAAATCAATTCAGCATGTTCTTTAGCATCAAAATTTACCCTCTCTGAAGATGGAAGAGGTAACAAATCAATAGGTGTACGAGGTAGGAAACCATACACAATTTCAAAAGGGCACATATTAGTAGTAGAATGCAATGAGTGATTATAAGCAAATTCAATATGAGGCAAGCATTATTCCCACATTTTCTTATTATTCTTCAAAACAGGCCTAAGCATAGTAGACAATGTTCTATTGACTACTTCAGTTTCTCCATCAGTTTGGGGGTGACAAGTAGTACTAAAAAGTAGTTTAGTCCCCAACTTAGCCCATAAACATCTCCAAAACTGGCTAAGGAATTTAGTATCACGATCCGAAACAATAGTATTTGGCACACCATGCAAGCGAATAATTTCCCGAAAGAACAAATCAACAACAATTAACAACATCATCACTTTTATGTCATGGTATAAAGTGTGCCATTTTCGAAAATCTATCCACGACAACAAATATGCTATCCCTCCCCTTATTTGTTCTAGGTAAACCTAAAACAAAGTCCATAGATATATCCTCCAAAGGAACACTAGGTATAGGCAAAGGCATATATAAACCATGAGGATTGAGATGTGACTTAGCTTTTTGACAAGTAGTGCAGCGAGCAACAAAACGCTCAACATCCCGTCTCATCTTTGGCCAAAAAAATGTGTAGCAAGTATATCCTCCGTCTTCTTGACGCCAAAGTGCCCCATTAATCCTCCTCCATGCGCCTCCTACAACAACAAAAGACAAACGGAGCAAGCTGGAATGCATAGCTTGTTAGCATGAAACACAAATCCATCGTTAAGAACGAACTTGTTCCAAGTTCTCCCTTCCTTACAATTCTGCAATACATCTTTAAATTCAGCATCATGCAGATATTGATCTTTGATGGTCTCCAAACCATATATTTTAAAGTCAAGTTGTGAAAGCATAGTATAACGATGAGACAATGCATCAACAATAACATTTTATTTACCCTTCTTGTGTTTAATGACGTAAGGGAAAGTCTCAATGAATTCAACCCATTTAGCATGTCTACGTTTCAGTTTTGCTTGACTTTTAATGTGTTTCAAAGATTCATGATCAGAATGTATAACAAATTCCTTGGGCCATAAATAATGTTGCCATGTTTCTAAGGTCCGGACAAGAGCATATAATTCTTTAGAATAGTTCAGACTAGGCCCACTGTCGGGGATATACCCCGCGGTGTAACCCGGCCGGAATTGGCGACTCACTAATGACCCGCCCTGACTGGACGACACACTAAGTGACCCGCCTGATCCTGGCGACTTATGGGTGACCTGGCAAGCGGATCAGAGGAGCGACAAGACCCAGGGGCCCAGGAGGCTTAAGGCCAAGAAGGCCGGCTTACATTATGATAGGTCGTCTTAAGAGGAAAGGCGTGAGGAATATCTCCCTTACAAGGAATCAAGACCCGGACTTGTATCCGGCTTGTAGTACAAGATAGGCTAGTCCTAATCCTATTTGGACTCCACATGTAACCCGCCCCTCTAACTTATATAAGGAGGGGCAGGGCTCCTCAAAGAGGAGGAAGCAACAAGAACAATCTCTAGGGCTAGAGAAAAAGGGGGAGCCAGCTTACGGCGACTCCTCTCATGAGCATAATGAGACCTAGCCATAAACACCATGTAGGGTTATTACCGGATGATGTTTCCCGGGTCCCGAAGCTGTCTATATCCTCGTCTTGTGTGTTGCGTCTCGTCGATCAACCCCTCTCAAGCTACTGCATAGATGTGTTGGCCTCGCGACTAAGTCCTGATACTAAGGACATCTGCCGTAACAATTCCACGACAGTTGGCGCCCACCGTGGGGCTCGCGCACGGTGGTGTTGAGTTCTTGAAGGGATCTTTCCAAGGGATCGAAGAGTTTGCAATTTTTCAGAGGAAGATTTTACAATTTATGAGATCGAGGTCGGAGAAGAAAGTTAGGATTGCGCCATGAACCGCTGCCTTTGCATGTGGAATCCGAAGACCAATCAATATCGGTGATTGCCGCACCGCAAGTCCGAGCCGCGATACAATTATGCTGCCATGTACTTTTTGCCGGCTAAAGTTTTGAAGCGACAGCGACGCAATAATACGCCAGAAGATTCGATAGAGTCACCTCCGAGTTGACCCGGCTCATCGCTGCTGACCCCTACCCGGAAGCAGATTTTCCACGAGCTCGGATTCCTCCGTTGACCCGCCAGCCTTGAGCAGAAGCGATGGGGCCTCCCCTGCCGCACTGGCCGGCTGTGCCCGCCCGCCTCTGTTCGACTATGCCGCCTGCCAAACGTCACCGAGCGGCCATTGTTGTCGGAGCTGGTCCGGCCGGTTTATCTCAATCTACGTAGGATACTATGCACTGCATCAGAACATCAAGTCAGATCACAGAATTAAGTGCTAGTACATACTAAGTACTAGTGGCCGGTTTACTGCTCACGTGAAGGGTGATGATTTGGCAGTCGAGAAACAGTTAGCACGTGCGGACAAAAGAGCATGGTACTACTCGCTGGCGGCACGGCCAATTAAAATTTCAGGTGCTATCTTTTCAATCTGTTTTTGTACATATTGTTTTTTACAAGAACAATTACTCTGTTTTGCAATGTGTTTTGTATAGGACAATGATTCATCATTATAAAGGTGATGCCATGCCGTGTTCATGAAGCGCGCGCGCCCACTTGATGATCAACGGGTGTGCGAGCCGCCGCCCCGGCGTTTCATTCTATACCAACACCGCGGCCGACTCATCCATGCGGGCACTGGCGTGACTCGTCCGTCTGCGCCGGCTTATAATGTCACGACCGACTCATCCGTCCGCGTGCCAGCGATTGACTCGACCGGTTGCACCGGCTTATAACGCCGCGGCCGGCCCATCTGTCTGTTCCCGCGGCCGACTCGGCCGTGATTGATTTCAGCTTCACCATAGTGATCATCAACTCTGCGGTGGTTAATCACTGGCGTGACACTTCGGGTGAAATTCATCCAGTTTATTTTATTGAACATATTGTTTTCATCAAAAGAACAATTACTTTGGTCTGTATATTTTCATGTGCAGCAAAGGTGGTGCCATGTTGTGCCTATGAAGTGTATGTCAGCATCATCACGCACCGGCGTCTGTGCCTGCTCACTCATGGAACAAGTGTGCGCAAGTCGCCGCCCGTGCAGCTTAATCTACATCAACCCGCCTTGAGCCGCCCTTGCCGCCTTGAGCCGCCGGGGTTATATTAAGTCGTCGGTCTGCCATGAGCCGCCTGAACTATATTGAGTTGCTGGTCTGCCTGAGCCACCTCTGTCGTGATAAAAGGATCATCCGTCATCCAAACAAATCAGGTGATATCCATCTAAATTTATCTTATTAAACACTTATTGTTTTTTTATCAAAGAACAATTATTTGCCCTGTAGCATCTTTACACAGGACAATTGTTTATGCCATTATACCGCGGATGCATGTTCGGCTGTGCCGCACAGCTTTACGGGCACGTGTGTCGCGGTCCAGTTTACATCAAACGCGCCAGCTCACTCACCCGTCCGTGCCGCCTTACAACGCCACGGACGACTCGCCCGTCCGCCCTCGCGGCCGGTTCACGTGTCCATGCCGGCTTACAACGCCGTGGCCGACTCGTTGTCCGTGCTGGCTTACAAACATCGTGGCCGACTCACCCGCCCGCACCAGTTTACCACACTGCGTCCGGTTCACCCGTGAGGGACTTCAACTTTACCTAGCGATTATCAATTTCATGGCGGATTATTTCTGGCCTGGCACATCAGGTGATATCCATCTAAAATATATTTTATTGGCACATGTTGTTTTTGTCAAAGAACAAGTTTATCTTTGCCTTGGTCTGTAATATTGTTTATGCAGGGCAATTATTTATGAAATATTATATCACGGAGATGGAGGCATGCCAACATCTTTGGGCATAGGTGGTCATCGTTACTCAACGGACTCCCGCACCGGCTTACAATGCCGTGGCCGTCTCTCGCGACCGCGCCGGCTTACAATGTCGTCGCCGTTTCTCGCGACCATGCCGGCTTACAACAAGGAGGACAACTTGCCCGTCTGCACCGGCTTACAACGCCACGGCCGGTTCATCTGTCTATGCCGCCTCTAATGTTACGGTCGTCTTTACCGTCCGTCTCTTGCAGCCTGGTTTACATCGACACACCGGGCCGCACTTGTCTGGATGAGCTGTTTATTGAGTATGAGCAAGTCACTACTAGGGAAGCCCGATTTTCTTCCAACAAATTAGAGGCAAATTATCATATATTATCAGCCGCCGTCTGCGTTGGATGGTTCAATGGGCAGGTGCACAAGTCGCCGCCACTACAGTTTGGTTAACTTCAAACAGCCAGTTGGAAGGAACCATTGGCCGAGTTGCTGACACGGCTCATACGGGATCATTTATAACCTGCCGCAGTCACCTCAACGTTCTATGGATTCACATCGCGCTATCAACGCCAATGATGTATGCCTTATGTTATGGTCAAATATGGAGAATCTCAAGCCAACTCCTGGAGTCGTCTTGAGACTCGGGGGCTATGATGGTATGACTCGGCAAAATTAGCCGGTTTCAATGAATTCAAGAACTCCAGGTCATTAAAGGGAAAAATAACCCGGGCCCCGGAGATTACTGCTAGATCGATGGAAATTTAAAAGCCGTCAAAAGATTTCTGGCTCAAAATAAGGACTCTGGTTTAAAATCCGGTTCAAGAGACATCTTTCTCCCACAAAGCACTGAAGCTCTTAAATCCGGTTCAAAATCCGGCCCAGGGTAAATTTGTCCCTCACAAATTTTTGAAGCTCTCAAATTCGGTTCAAAATCCGGCTCAAGGTAAATTTGTCCCTCACAAATTTTTAAAGCTTTCAAATCCGGTTTAAAGTTGTGGTTCAAAAAGCATTAATCTCTCGCAAGTTTGAGTTCTTAGAAAAATTAAAGGTTGCCAAAAGAACTTGTTGCCATGATGCGCGGTTCAAACTTGGGTATCCTGCCTTACGGCTTATCTTATTATGATCACTTGGGGGCTTCCTGTTCTAACATAAGTCGTATTCGAACCAAAGAGAACATAGCTGTCGATACCCTCTTGATCGGTATACTGCCAAACCCACTAGGGGGCTTCTTGATCATATCTAAATCATAGCTTAACCCCTTTGGGTCTGACGTGGGTCGTATTCGAACCAGCGTCATTAAACAACTCTTATGGTCACTTGGGGGCTTCCTGTTCGAACATAGGTCGTATTCGAACCAAAGAGAACATAGCTGTCGATACCCACTTGATCGGCATCGCCAAAGCCACTTTGAGGGGCTATATGATCGTATTCGAATCTTAGATTAACCCCTTTGGAACGGTTTCTTGATCGTATCCGAATCGAAGCCTCAAAAAGTTTTATTCTATCTCTGGTAAAGTTTATTGCAGCCACAGTTACATAACTTGAGACCTTTTGGGGATTATATCTCAAATGTATATAAGTGTTTTATGATTAACCCGGCTTGACTTTTGACTATAAGTCACCAGCTTATGACAACCATCATTTATATGAAAGCATTGGCTTCTAAGGATTGGGTTATCACCCTTACTACACAGGTCATGTCAACCGGCAGTACAAATTCAATATCACAGTGGTTATATGTGAGGTATTATGACCCGCCCTGTGGTAAACCGCCAAGGGTTCTTGTGATCTACTTACATGCGAGGCAAGACTACATTTGGGTGGTTACCCATACGGCTTTTGACGTTAAGTCGCCAGGGCATATGATGTTTAAACTCTGTACAGGATTTGCAGAACTATGACATATAAATGATTAAGTTCAAGCTCATTACCAAAGTTGATGCTTCAAAATGATTATCCGTTCTGGATTTTTTTGAAAGGCTATAAGCCGCCGGGTTATAAAAATTCCGGCTTACAATGGAGACGTATTAAATCGCCATCGGCCAAGAGTTGCCGGGTATTTAAACTCCAGTTTTACTTGTCAACCGATGAGGTATTCAGATCTTTAATAGCCAAAACTGGCTGGATTTTCATGATGATATTGAATGATTGAGGTTTTCATCTTTGGATTATATTATTCAAATCTTGAATAGCCAACAGGGCTAGATTTCTATTATGATTATCAATAACTAGTATTATGATTGAGGTTTTCAAAGTTGCTTTAGCGCAACGGCTATTATCTTTATCAATGGGCATGATTTATTTAACAATGGAGGAAATAGTCCCGAGTCGCTGCAGGCTTACGACCCGACACTTGGGGGCTACATTATTCAAATTGAGGTTACATCAAATATGCAAGTCTCATGTCGCTGCAAGCATGCACCATGATACTTGGGGGCTAATGCAAAGTCATTTTTGCTCACCTCATTGAAGACCCGACTCATCACATCGTAATGAGCCGGCCCTTGGGGGCTACCAATTGCTCCACAACAATTCAAGGTACACAAGTCTTAATCCATTATATTGAAAGGTCCACTACTCGGTTGGTAGAGTACAAAGCTCTTAACCTTATGGACGTGGGTTCGAGCCCCATGGTGAGGGTTACATCATATGATATTATTTTCAATGAAGTATATATAAAGTCCCAGCTCAAGATTATCTTATTAAGCCGGCCCTTGGGGACTACATGTTCTTTGTTTAAGTCTACATGATCATATTTATGAAGTCCCTGCTCATTATTGCATAATGACCCGGCCCTTGGGGCTACACTGGTTGAAATTCTACGAGCATAAGGCAATTACAAGTCCTGTGTTGCTGCAAGCATGGCAATCGAGCACTTGGGGCTACATATGTGGAATATTCAGTTTTATGACTAATGATTGAGATGAATAACCCGGATTTCTTCAAGGTTGCAACACTTACATTGAAGCAAGTCTTAAGTTATCACTATGTTTTCCTCTTAAGACCTGGGGGCTACAGGTATTATGCATATAAAGAGGGAACATCTTCAAAATTCTCATCTTTGAGTAAATCAGGAAGATCAATTACATCATCAGTCTTTATTTATCACTATGTTTTCCTCTTAAGACTTAAGGATGTTCAGGTGCCGGTTTACAAGAATTCTTAACCCGGAGCACAACCTGTCAAATTTGTTCTTGTGTTTTATTTTGCAGCATAAGTTTACCATGGATAAATCCAAGCTAAACTTGGGGGCTAATGTCGGGATATAACCATGGTGTAACCCGGCCGAAGTATAAACTCGGCCGGACTTGGCGACTCACTAATGACCCGCCCTGACTGGACGACACACTAAGTGACCCGCCTGATCCTGGCGACTTATGGGTCACCTGGCAAGCGGATCAGAGGAGCAACAAGACCCAGGGGCCCAGGAGGCTTAAGGCCCAGAAGGTCGGCTTACGTTATGATAGGACGACTTAAGAGGAAAGGCGTGAGGAATATCTCCCTTACAAGGAATCAAGACCCGGACTTGTATCCGGCTTGTAGTACAAGATAGGCTAGTCCTAATCCTATTTGGATTCCACATGTAACCCGCCCCTCTAACTTATATAAGGAGGGGTAGGGCTCCTCAAAGAGGAGGAAGCAACAAGAACAATCTCTAGGGCTAGACACAAAGGGGGAGCCGGCTTACGACGACTCCTCTCATGAGCATAATGAGACCTAGCCACAAACTGCATGTAGGGTTATTACCGGATGATGTTTCCCGGGGCCCGAAGCTGTCTAAATCCTCGTCTTGTGTGTTGCGTCTCTCGTCCCGATCAACCCCTCTCAAGCTACTGCATAGATGCGTTGGCCTCGCGACTAAGTCCTGACACTAAGGACATCTGCCGTAACAATTCCACGACACCCACTCAATTTTTCAGAAAAGTATGCAAGAGGTTTGCCATCTTGTAATAACACACCTCCTAATCCAATTCCACTAGCATCACATTCAAGCTCAAAAGTCTTATTAAAATCAGGAAGTTGGAGCAAAGGAGCATGTGTCAACTTATCTTTCAATACCGTGAAGGCTTCTTCCTTTGCGGTACCCCAAACAAAAGGCACATCCTTCTTTGTAAGCTCGTTGAGAGGTGCAGCAATAGTGCTGAAATCTCTCACAAAACGCCTATAGAAACCAGCGAGGCCAAGGAAACTCCGCACTTGTGTGACCGTTTTGGGCTGCGGCCAACTCTCAATAGCTTCAATCCTGGCTTTATCAACTTCAATCCCCTGTGGAGTTACAACATAGCCAAGAAAAGATACTCGGTCGGTGCAAACGGTGCACTTCCCAAGGTTACCAAACAAACGTGCATCACGTAGAGCAATAAAAACAACACGTAAATGTTCCAAATGTTCCTCCAAGGATTTGCTATAAATCAATATGTCATCAAAGAAACTACCACAAATCGTCCAATCAAAGCACGTAAGACTTCGTCCATTAATCTCATGAAAGTACTTGGTGCATTAGTTAACCAAAATGGCATGACTAACCACTCATATAGTCCAAACTTAGTTTTAAATGTTGTTTTCCATTCATCTCCCAATTTCATACGAATTTGATGATATCCACTACGCGAATCAACTTTGGAGAATATTGTAGAGCCACTCAATTCATCACGCATATCATCTAGCCTAGGAATAGGATGACGATAACGAATAGTAATATTATTAATGCCTCTACAATCAATGCACATACGCGACGTACCATCCTTTTTTGGCACTAAAATGATAGCAACAACACAAGGACTAAGAGATTCGCGTATATAACCTTTGTCGAGCAGCTCTTGTACTTGACGCATAATCTCCTTCGTCTCCTCTGGATTGGTACGCAATGGTGCACGGTTGGGTAATGATGCACAGGGAATTTAGTCAATTTGATGCTCAATCCCTCGAATAGGTGGTTATCCCGGTGGCACGTCTTGTGGAAATAGGTCAGCGAACTCCTGCAAAATGTTAGTGACAGCAGGAGGCAAAGAGGAAGGCATGTCCTCGAATGAAAATAATGCCTCTTTCCACACAAAAGCATGGCAAACAGGTTTGCTAAAATCTAGATCATCAATATTAGATTTGGTGGCAAGTAAACATGCACTTTTCAATTTAATTTTAGAAGCAACACTAGACGGTTTATTATTAGGATTCATTTGTTGCTCAAATTTAGCCAATTTAGGAAGCATCATATTCTCATGAACATTAGAATCATTACCAAGAAACGAAAGTACCTGGTAATTCAATTGGCGTGCAAGCTCTAGTAATTGGTCAAGTATGTATAGCAGCAGGGGTTGTGGGTGTAACAATGGTATTGATGTTCTCATCATCCTCCCCTTCTTGAAATGAAGTCGACCTCGATGGAAGCTCATCTTCCTCACCCAAATAAGGCTTCAAATCTGCAATGTTAAAAGCGGGACTAACCCAAAAATCTACAAGCAGCTCAAGTTTATATGCATTATCATTTATTTTCTCTAACACCTTAAAAGGACCATCAGCACGTGGCATTAGCTTTGATTTGCGCAAATTAGGAAATCTATCCTTACGCAAATGTAACCAAACAAGATCTCCCGGTGCAAACACAACATGTTTTCTACCCTTATCTCCAGCAAGTTTATATTTAGCATTCATACGCTCAATGTTTTCCTTAGTTAACTCATGCATTTTTAAAATCAATTCAGCACGTTCTTTAGCATCAAAATTAACCTTCTCTGAAGATGGAAGAGGCAACAAATCAATAGGTGCACGAGGTAGGAAACCATACAAAATTTCAAATGGGCAGATCTTAGTAGTAGAATGCAATGAACGATTATAAGCAAATTCAATATGAGGCAAGCATTCTTCCCACATTTTCTTATTATTATTCAAAACTGCCCTAAGCATAGTAGACAATGTTCTATTGACTACTTCAGTTTGTCCATCACTTGGGGGTGACAAGTAGTACTAAAAAGCAGTTTAGTCCCCAACTTAGCCCATAAACATCTCCAAAAGTGGCTAAGGAATATAGTATCATGATCTGAAACAATAGTATTTGGCACACCATGTAAGCGAATAATTTCCCGAAAGAACAAATTAGCAACATTAACAGCATCATCACTTTTATGACATGGTATAAAGTTTTCGAAAATCTATCCACGACAACAAATATGCTATCCCTCCCCTTCTTTTTTCTAGGTAAACCTAAAACAAAGTCCATAGATATATCCTCCCAAGGAACACTAGGTACAGGCAAAGGCATATATAAACCATGAGGATTGAGATGTGACCTAGATTTTTGACATGTAGTGCAGCGAGCAACAAAACGCTCAACATCCCGTCTCATCTTTGGCCAAAAGAAATGTGTAGCAAGTATATCCTCCGTCTTCTTGACGCCAAAGTGCCCCATTAATTCTCCTCCATGCGCCTCCTACAACAACAAAAGACGAACGGAGCTAGCTGGAATGCATAGCTTGTTAGCACGAAACACAAATCCATTGTTAAGAACGAACTTGTTCCAAGTTCTCCCTTCCTTACAATTCTGCAATACATCTTTAAATTTAGCATCATGCACATATTGATCTTTGATGGTCTCCAAACCATATATTTTAAATTCAAGTTGTGAAAGCATAGTATAACGACGAGACAATGCATCAACAATAACATTTTATTTACCCTTCTTGTGTTTAATGACATAAGGGAAAGTCTCAATGAATTCAACCCATTTAGCATGTCTACGGTTCAGTTTTGCTTGACTTTTAGTGTGTTTCAAAGATTCATGATCAGAATGTATAACAAATTCCTTGGGCCATAAATAATGTTGCCATGTTTCTAAGGTCCGGACAAGAGCATATAATTCTTTAGAATAGTTTAGACTAGGCCCACTCAATTTTTCAGAAAAGTATGCAACAGGTTTTCCATCTTGTAATAACACACCTCCTAATCCAATTCCACTAGCATCACATTCAAGCTCAAAAGTCTTATTAAAATCAGGAAGTTGGAGCAAAGGAGCATGTGTCAACTTATCTTTCAATACCGTGAAGGCTTCTTCCTCTGTGGTACCCCAAACAAAAGGCACATCCTTCTTTGTAAGCTCGTTGAGAGGTGCAGCAATAGTGCTGAAATCTCTCACAAAACGTCTATAGAAACCAGCGAGGCCAAGGAAACTCCTCACTTGTGTGACCGTTTTGGGCTGCGGCCAACTCTCAATAGCTTCAATCTTGGCTTTATCAACTTCAATCCTGTCATGGAATTGTCACGGCAGATGTCCTCTTGCAAGGATTTAGTCGTGGAGCCATCGCAACTAGGAAGCTTAAAGGGGTTATCGGGACAAAGGACACGAGAGGTTTTATACTAGTTCGGCCCCTTACGGTGAAGGTAAAGCCTACGTCTAGTTGGGTTGGTATTGCTTGAGGTTTCGATGGCCAGGGAGCGAGACACGCTATGCCCGGTTCTCGATTGGTTGTTTCTTGCCCTAAGCCGCCAACAGGTCACCCCCTTATATACACGGGTTGACGCCAGCGGGTTTACTGAGTCCCGGCCGGCTTATAAACAATGTCCGCTCGGTGACTAGTTAAGTCTACCTTATGATACAAGTCATGCCTCTATGGCGGTTTACTACAACGGGCCTTAAGTCGCCTGTGGGCCTATGGCCCTTTGTTGAGTCGCCATCTTCATGCTTGGACTTTGGGCTTCTGTCTGGTGAATCTCTTTACGTAACCCGGCCCCTCCTGGGCGGCTTACACAAATAGTTATATCCCCAACATTAGGCCCCAGATTGATTTGAACCTGTTCATGTCAATCTTAAAATATCTTAAAACATAAATCTTCAGTCTTCTGACTGCGGAAAAAGACTTTCTTTAACCCGCCGTGACGTCATTCTCTGGATCCGTGTTAACCCGTCATGATGTCATCTTTCCTTTTATTCCGCCGTATCACCCAATGGATCTCTATCTTTATTGACCGTTCCGGAAATCGAGGCATCGGGGCCACTGGATAATAATTCTTATCTCCTTGTTTCCTGCACCGTCTCAGTTATGCTCTCCTTATAAATAGGCGCGACCTAGGTTTCATTTTCACCCTTCCAGTCGTCTTCTTCCTCTTGCCTCCTCTCGAGCTCCGCCGCTGCCACCGTCAAGCTTCTTGTCTTCACCGACCCAGGCCGCCGCATCAACCTGAATCAGACCAGAAAACGTCGGCGAACCTCCGCAGCTCCTCTAGATCCGTAAGTTCCCTTCCTTTGATTGCTTAGATCCGCATTAGAGCGTCCTCGAGTTCATCGGAGTTTATCACCATTGGAGCCATCTCCTTGTTAGTTTTTCTCCTAGATACCTCCTCCGATCTGAGAATGATATAAAACATCCGCAGTAGTTGTTTTTGCACTTGTCTTGGATACAAAACAGATCCCTTTCTCTGTATGAAAGCCTTATTCGAGCCTATGAACACATCTGCGTCGGTTTTTAGGTCTAGAAAAATTTCTTATCAGCACAGACCTTTGATCTCAAATCATAGCAGAAGATTATGAAACCTGTTTTTATCACCCGTAAAACTTCTTCTGTTAAATGCTTTTAACATAACTGTCCAGGTATCCGGTTTAAATGCATACAACTGATCTGTGAACCTTGGCGCCTTCTCAGGTCTTTAAAACTTTTGAACTGTTGCTAATGCTTGTAGCGGCCTACATAGTGTTGCCCAGTTATCCCTATGTCATTAGACCCCTTTAAGCCGCTACCTTTGGTAATTTGGATATTTTCTCCCGGGTTAAAATTTAAACTGGAACTTCTTATTTTGTAATAGGCCAACTGTTGTCATGGCGTCTAAGTCGACCAAAGCTCCTGTGACCTGCAACTGGGTCCCATCCACAGTTACTAAGAGCAAACTGGTTGAGTTTGTGAAGTCTGGCCATCTGCCAAAAAAGGAGATAATGTCTTATCGCGTTCCAGACCCATCTGAAGAGAAGCCTCAACCCAAAGAAGGGGAGGTGATAGTTTTCATGGATCACATGAGCCGGGGATTTGCTCCTCCCGGGTCAAAGTTCTTCAGAGAGGTTCTAAATTTCTTTGATCTTAGACCTCAAGACATTGGACCCAATTCCGTGTCAAATCTTTGCAATTTTCAAGTTTTCTGCGAGGGGTACCTAGGAGAAGATCCAAGTTTACTTTTGTTCAGAGAACTTTTTTACTTGAACCGGCAGAATGAACGTGCCAACGGGCCTAGTCTTGAACTTGGCGGTATCTCAATCCAGCGACGAAGAGACTGCCTTTTTTCCTTATCTTTGAGCTGCCGAGTCACCCAAAAAATTGGAATCAGACATGGTTCTATTGTCAGGATACTTCTCCGGCTGACGAGCAGCCTCTGCCCGGCTTTCGCGCCCTGTGCCTTGAGTCCAACCATCCACTGGCGGATAAACTAACCACTGTTGAACGTCTGCCTCTTAATCCCACCATCAAGAAGATTAAAGCCCTTTTGGGGAACGGTTTAAATGGCATCGACCTGGTCCGAGTCTGGGTTACTTGGCGGATACTCCCATTAAGCCGCCGCTCCGGCTTAATGTGTACTTATACAGGCGAGACGAGCGACCCAATGCGTCATAGTCCTGACGACTTACCAGACGATGTGGCGGACGCTACAACCCAGTCATTGCTGAAGGAGGGCACTGTTACCAGCAATGCCTTCGATTTACTTCCCTTTTGCAAAAAGAACCCGGCCCCTGCAGTAAGTTATCCATCTTTAACAAGTATTCCTTAACCTGTTTACCTTCTTTGTATTTATATCTCTTTATCTTTTTCCACAGGCTGGTGATAATTTCTGGAAGGTCAAATATGACCACGAGGCTGCCCAACAAGCCAGGGCGGCAAAGAAAACTGAAAGGAAAGCCGCCAAGACTGGAACTTCAAAAAAGAAGAAACCCAGCGCCTCCGATTTGCTCAAACTGGATGACTCTTCTTCGGACGAGGAAGAGGTAATCCCTTACTCTCTTAACTCCCTTGGTACTATTTTATTGATATTTACGCCTTTCAGGAGGATACTGGGAACAGCCAAGCTCCTGGTGAAGAGGTAACTATAATCTCCTCCGACTCAGAGCCTTTGCCAAAGCACAAAACCCAACGAGTGACCCGAAAAGTAGGATTTTCACATCCTCTAGCTTATCAAGATCCTCAATTTCTTTTGAAGCAACAACAGCTTGAAAGCCGGAGGCAAACCCGGACTAGTAAGGACGCAGAGCTCTCTTACGGCTTACCCGACGTGAGCAGGAAGCGTCGGACTGAGGTCATCTCCGCCTTACGTTTTGTTTATCCTTTGGCGGGTTTCATTCGTCAACCTCTCAATTCATCTGATTCCAATTATCAGGATACTTCTCCTTCCTCCGGCGAGTCTATGCAATCCGACATGCCGGCCTTCAAGACTGCCCCTGGGTAATATGCCTTTGTTATCCTCATGCTTTATCTTACTCATATTTTGTACTCATCCCTCTGTTTTATCCACAGTGTACAAGTAAAGCCCAATAAGAGGGCGAAAAAGAATAAGCCGATCGAAGACCCGGTAGCAACTGAGCCGGAGCTCGGAATAGCTGCTCCTGATGCTTCTACTCATCAACCTCCTCCTGAGCCGGCCTATGAAATTCCAACGCCATCTTCTGACCCGCCTGCCGAAGATACTTTTAATAGCTCTGATAAACCGGAAATTCCTAGCCCGGCCAAGACAGCTGAGCCGGAAGTTGAAATCTAGAAGAGCCAGTATGTTGAACTGGGGCGGCCTACTGTCCTTGCCAGATGTACTGCCAAGGAAGAACTTGTCAAGCACTGGAAGACCAAACAGGACATCGCTGAATATGCTCACTTAAGCATTGGCGATATAGTCTCAGGCTATCTGAATCAAGTGCACAACAACCGCTACCTGGAAATTGACATGGTGAAACAGATACAACATAAATCTGAGGTATAACTTATATTATTTCTCCTGAATCTTACTTAATGTACCAGCCCCCAAGTCTACTGCTTATAAGAAAATATGCCGTAGACTTAGATACCTGCTGACTGTTAGTTCATCCGATTTATAAGAAAGGATATTTAACCCGGCCACAATATAGCAACTTAAAACGTGCGATCCACATTAGCCCCCAAGTGTCAAGTATCTTTACTTGTAAAGTGCTTGAGACTTTAATATGCATACTCTGGCATTAGGAAGTAAAATTTTCTTCAGCATACATTAGCCCCCAAGTGTCAAGTATCTTTACCTGTAAGTTCTTGAGACTTTAATATGCATAATCATAACCTTAATTATAACCCGGCGACAATGCAGGTTTCCACCAGTCAATATGAATTGGAGATTGCTGATCTGAAGACCCGACTGGCGGCCCAAGAACTTGAAATTCAAAAAGCCAACTCCAAATTCTCATTCAGCATCTCTGAGCAAGAAAAGTTGAAGAAGGATTTTGACGCGGAGAAGAAAACCTGGGCGGATGAAAAAACTTCACTTGTGACCCGTGCCGAGACAGCAGAAGCAGCTCTTGCCGAAGCAACTGCCGAACTGTCCGGCTTAAAGCACCAGATATCTCAAATGGTCTCAGCAATTTTCGGTAAGTTACTATGTGTAACCTTTGAAAATCACCATGGTTTATTTGATGACTATTTCAGATATTATCTCCGGCTTAATCTTATATGTATAAACGCAGGCCCTAGGAGCACCAACACGAAGCGAGAATATCTTGATCAAGCTTAAGCGGTGTACACTCTAGTGGAACAGCTGTACACCGGGTCACAACGTGCTTTGGCCGTTGTGGCTTTATCAAATGATACTCCTTATCTCCTTCAAGATGTGCTCAAATGGCTTGCCGTGTTACCTCAACGGATTCGAGGAGCTAAAGGCGGGCATCTGGTAGAGCCGGGCCATAGCCGCCTTAAGCCGGGCCAAAGCGTTGGTTCCAGAGCTAGACTTAGCCGATGTTGCTCTTGGATATCCTAGCTTGAAGGAGGACAGCTCCGCATTCAACGAATCAGACTTCACCGCGTGTGTGAGAGTCGTACGTCCTGTGGCCACCATCATCAGCAATGATATTGATCTTACAAAGTATCAGCCGGGTTATGACAACGAGAACCGGAGGATTCCAACTCCGCATTATGATGACGTCAGCCTGATCCCTCCAACTCGTAAGCATACCTTTGCTCCTGAAGTTGACCCGACCAGTTTAATAGATGATGAAGCTGAATTTTAAGCCTTAAGCGGCATTGGATCGGACCTCGTCAACCTTCCGTGACAAAATAGCGCATTTAAGAGGCGGAGAAGGATAACCCGGAGTCTTCAAGTCCACCAAAGGAGTAACCCGCCTGGCACTAAGTCTTTTGAAAAAAATGATGCTTCATTATTCAGACTCGGGGAGTCTTGTAATAGGGTAGAAAAAACTTCTTAACTCTGTCATGCCTTCGCGCATGTTTGTGGTGCTTAACAATTTCACAAGCCGCTATCATTGTATACTGCTGGCTTACATGAATTGCTCCTTGACATCCAAAAGCTTTTTGATGTACCCTGTATATAAAAAACAAAAAAATCCTTTGGTGTCTTACCACATCCGGGGTCATGTAAAATAACGTTAACCCGGAGTATGAACCAAAACATCATAAGTATCAGCCGGTTCATGATCATGACCATAATAATATACCTGCTATCTTATTGAAGCGTACATTACCGGCTTACGTGATCCCAAAAGCGCATAGTTAAACTTAACTTCGAAAATTGGCACATATAATGTTTACCTGGCCCTTAATATTATTTACCCTTATAGAATAAAGTAAACCTAATTTTCAAAGGCCTCTCGATTGAATACGATCAAGAGAACCGTTCCAAAGGGGTTAAGCTAAGATTCGGATACGATCATATAGCCCCAATGGCTTTGGCGATGCCGATCAAGTGGGTATCGACAGCTATGTTCTCTTTGGTTCGAATCGACCTATGTTTGAACAGAAGCCCCAAGTGACCATTAGAGTTGTTTAATGACGCTGATTGAATACGATCCACGCCGGACCCAAAGGGGTTAAGCTATGATTCAAATATGATCAAGAAGCCCCCAAGTGGGTTTGGCAGTATGCCGATCAATTGGGTATCGACAGCTATGTTCTCTTTGGTTCGAATACGACCTATGTTTGAACAGGAAGCTCCCAAGTGACCATGTCTAGATTCAGATATGATCATAAGCCGGACCAAAGGGAAAACCGGATTCAGATATGATCCGCCCCCTGTTGGTTGTTTCCACCACCTGGGAAAGAAGACACATAAACCTTGTAGGATGGAAAGGAAAGAGGTCCTACTTTATTGCTTTATATAATATATACATTGCTAAAAAAGAAAAACAAATATACTCTGAAAGCTGGTGGCTTAAGTATAGTAGGGCCGGAGATGCGCTATATTCCACGGCCGGTGGTCTCTTCCTCCGACTTACGTGAGTCTTTGTGCTCTCGAACATCGATGAGGTAATATGACCCGTTGTTGAGATTCTTCTTGACCACAAAGGTCATTCCCAAGGAGGGACATCTTGTGCATATCAGATTGATCCTGGATGAGCCGGAGCACTAAATCGCCTTCTGGAAAGTTACGCTTCTAACCCGGCGGCTGTGATAACGGCGCAGGTCTTGCTGGTAAATCGCTGAGCGGGCTATTGCCAAGTCTCGCTCCTCATCCAACAAGTCAAGTGCATCCTGACGAGCTTTTTCATTATCAGCCTCAACGTAAGCCGCCACCCGGGGTGAATCATGCCGGATATCACTTGGCAGAACCGCCTCTGCTCCGTACACCATGAAGAAAGGTGTATAACCAGTAGACCTGTTAGGCATTGTATTGATGCTCCATAGCACAGAAGGTAACTCCTCCACCCAACAACCCGGAGTTCGCTGTAAAGGAACTAAGAGCTGGGGTTTGATACCTTTCAAGATCTCTTGATTAGCTCTTTCTGCTTGACCATTAGACTGGGGGTGAGCAACAGCCGAAACATCAAGCCGGATGTGTTCTTGTTGACAGAACTCTTCCATGGCACCCTTGGAGAGATTAGTACCATTATCGCTATAATCTTGTGTGGAAAACCAAAACGAAGATCACCTTTTGATGAACCGAATCGCCAGAGCTGCATCACACTTACTGACCGGCTCTGCTTCAACCCACTTAGTGAATTTGTCCACTGCCACCAACAGGCGTGTCTTCTTATCCTTAGACCTTTTGAAAGGTCCAACCATGTTAAGCCCCCAGACTGCAAACGGCCAAGTAATCGGAATCATCCTCAATTCTTGACCCGGCACATGAGCTCGTCGTGAGAATTTTTGACATCCTTCACATTTGCTGAGCAGATCCTCCGCATCAGCATGAGCCGTCAGCCAATAAAAACCATGACGAAAAGCCTTGGCTACCAGGGACTTTGAACCGGCATGATGACCGCAATCTCCTTCATGAATCTCACGAAGTATCTCCTGACCCTCCATAGGTGATACACAATGTTGAAATGCCCCAGTGACGCTGCGGTGATGCAACTCGCCATGAACAATTGTCATGGATTTGGACCGCCTGATGATTTGTCTTGCCAAAGTCTCGTCCTCAGGCAACTCTCCCCGGGTCATATAGGCCAAATATGGGACTGTCCAATCCGGGATGGCGTGGAGAGCCGCCACCAAGCGCCTTCGGTCCGCATCGCAAGCTCTTCCTCTGTAGGCACTCTGACAGAAGGGTTATGCAAAATGTCAAGGAAGGTATTAGGCGGCACCGGCTTACGCTGAGACCCCAGGCGGCTTAAAGCATCAGCCTCCTCATTCTTCCTTCGATCAATGTGCTCTACTTGATAACCTTTGAAGTGCCGAGCATAAGGGGATCCTTAGAATCCCACGTGCCTGACACCTGTTGAGAGACGAGGTCTGAATCGCCCAAGCATCTTACCCGGCTCAAATTCATCTCTTTGGCCATCCGGAGGCCATGGAGTAAAGCCTCGTATTCAGCTGCATTGTTAGTAATAGGGAACATAAGCCGGAGCACATAACAAAATTTGTCACCTCGGGGAAGTTAAAAGCGACTCAAATTTCGAGCCTTCCAATCGCCTGGACCCATCAAGTGAATAGTCCAATATGTGTTGTCCGACTTCTCCTCCGGTGCCTGCAACTCCGTCCAATCATTGATAAAGTCCACTAGGGCTTGAGACTTGATAGTTGTCTTGTGCATATACTTCAAACCATGAGGCCCAAGCTCGATGGCCCACTTGGCAACTCGTCCTGTGGCTTCCCTGTTCTGGATGATGTTTCCCAAGGGGGCTGAACTTACCACAGTTATAGGATGACCCAGGAAGTACTGCTTTAGCTTCCGGCTTGCCATGAACACCCCATAAACAAGTTTCTGCCAATGCAGATACCTTTGCTTGGATTCTATGAGCACCTCACTGATGTAATAAACCGGCCGCTGAACTGGATGCTCCTTGCCAGTCTCCTTACGCTCCACCACAATGGCCACACTAACGACGTGAGTTAGCGAGAACATACAACAGCAACGGCTCTTTATCAATTGGAGCCGCGAGAACCGGCAGCTCAGACAATTGTCTCTTTAAATCTTCACAGGCAGCATCAGCAGCCTCACTCCAGACAAAAGTGTCTGTTTTCTTCATCATCTGATACAGCGGTAGAGCCTTCTCACCTAGCACTATTGGAATCAGCTACTTTGTCATCAGCCAGATCTTTGTCGTCAGCTAGCTGACGGCAAAGAAGCTCTTTGACATCAGCTACCGTAAAGCAGACGGCAAAGAAATGGCGGACGACAAAGAACCTCTTTGCCATGAGCCTTTTCTTTGCCGTCAGCCAGCTGACGGCAAAGAGGGAGGTGGCCCCCACCCACCCGCCCGTTTTAAAAAAACTTAACACCCCCACCTCTTTTGCCGTCCGCTAGAGGACGGCAAAGAGAGAAAACGACGGACGGCAAAGGGTTGCGAACGACAAAGAGCCGAGTAACTAACGGCCGCCAACCCCCGCCCGTTACTCTCCCTTTCTCTTCCTCTCTCCTCCCCGACGCCCCGCCCAAGCGAGATCCACCGCCATCGCCCTGCCGCTCGCGCCGCCCCGCCCCGCACCTTGCCCGTCGCGCCACCACCCTCCGCCCCACCCCGCCCGATGCCCGTTGCCCCCCACCCTCCACCCCGCGCCAGCGCCGCCCTGCCCAGCCGCCCGCGCCGCCCATGCCGCCCGCCGCCCTGCCGCCCGCCGTCGCCCCGCCTCCGCCGCCCGGCCGCCCGCTCCGCACCTTGGCCCCGTCGCCCCAAAACCCCTCCGCTCCCCACCCACCCGCCGCCCGCCGCCCGGCTCGGCGCCGCCCCCGCCGCCCGGTGCCCCCCTCCGATCATCCCATTGCTCCGGTGAGGGACTACTACTTTTTTTTCCAGTTTTTTTTCATTTTTTTGCTGTTTAATTGTTAGTGCTAGATTGTGTTAGTGTTAGTGTTAGAAAAGAATTAGAAGTAGAAGAAGTAGAAGTAGTAGAAGTAGTAGAAGTAGTAGAAAGATGAAAAAAGAAGAAGAAGAAAAGAAGTAGAAGAATTGGAAGAAGAAGAAAAAAAGAAACGAAAAGAAGTAAAAAAGTAGAAAAAAGATGAAAGAAGAAGAAGAAGAAAGGAAAGAAGAAGAAGAAGAGAAAGAAAGAAGAAGAAGTAAGGAAAGGATAGACGGAAACACCCGATCGACCCCCACCCCCCGACCCCGACACCCGACCCGACACCCCGACCCACCTGACCCCGGACTCGACACCCCGACCGGACACCACACCCGGCAACGACCACGACACCTGTGACACCCGACACCCGACCCCCCCCCTCCCCGAGGCCGACATGGTCTTATATTTGTGAATTATTAGTTAGGTCATATATTTTTCGATTTTATTATGAAAAACATCATATATAATTGTGTTGATCGGGTTGATTTAAATGTGCAGTTGTTTCACCGCTGCGAGGTTTGGTGTTCGACGACCTCGCCGTGCGTTTGACGAGCTCGCCTTATCGTTCGTGGGTGAGCACAAATGACATGTCCTCCTCCCCCATTAATTATTTGCTCTGTTCCGGTGTTCGTGCCGATGAAACTTGATAGGTAGCTATATATGTGTCTTGAATCATCATTATGCGTAACCAATATGTGTCTCCCGTTCGAAAGCGTCACAGTTATAAATATGCATGCATTTGCATATTTGTAACCTTGATTCTTTCGAATTGTCCAACGCTATCCATGGACAGCCCGAGTATGTGTAGATTGGGTTCGTTTTCCCATATGCTTTGCTCGGATCGACGCATAAATTTCATCGATTGCCTCCCTGTTGTTCTCCGGGTACACATCCTCTCGCTTATTGCGTAGAGGCGTGTATCGAGGAGAACAGCGGGAGGTGCTGCCGAAATTTTAACGTCGGATCCGAGCGTAGCATGGGAAAATGAACCCAATCTACACATACTAGTGGGATTAGGACCTATCATTACCTATTAGAGTGTAGGTTGCATGGACGTAATAAAATTGACAAAGTAGATCAACTGATGAATATATACATGGTGAATTATATATATAATTGTTGTGTGTCCAAGAGCTCTGAAAGTCAAGATGAGTGATCGTATGCGTGGATGTATACCGTCACACCGGGTCGTAACAAATGGAGCGCTGAATGGTTCACAAAAACCAAGTGGTTTGTGCAAGCCGCATTTGCAAATGGCCGAGAGAAAACTTGGTGCCCTGCTTACGATGCGGCAATTGGGAAAAGAGGACAGAGGCTGAAATGGGTAAACACCTGCAGAAGAATGGTTTTACGCCCGATTATACGGTGTGGACATTTCATGGTGAGTCTGCCCAACGTGACCGAAATGAGGTGGATCATTGTCGCACCGATGAGCATGGTACCGGATGGAAAACATGGTGCAAGACTATGATGATGCTCGGGATTCGGACGAGGAGATGGAGGAATCTGCAAAGGCCTTCAATGAAATGTTGGAGTCTTCAAAACATCCGCTCCACGAGCACACTGAGCTTTGTCAGTTGGATGCCATCTCACAAGTAATGGCTTTGAAGGCTCAGTTCAACTTGGGCAGAGAATGCTATGACGCAATTATGACAGTATTTGGACGCTTTCTACCCAAAGGCCATGTAATGCCTGCAAATCTATACCAGTCGGACAAAATCCTCCGTGCACTGAAGATGCCCTATGAGAAGATACATGCCTGTGAGAAAGGATGTGTCTTATTTAGGCTTGACTATGCGGACTTGAACTATTGTCCCGTTTGCAAGTCTTCCAGGTATATTGTGGTAGACAACGGTATGGGTGAGAAGACACAGACCAAAATCCCTGTTAGTGTTCTTCGGTATATGCCAATCGTACCAAGACTTCAACGTCTTTTCATGGTCAAGAGACGGCAGACGAGATGACAAGGCACAAAACAGGCAAAAGAACCGAACTAGATGCAGATGGGAATCTGATGATGGTACACACATCGGATGGTGTTGCGTGGAAAAAGTTTGATGAATTACATGCTGACAAAGCGGCAGATCCGAGGCATCCTCGAGTCGGTATCGGCCGATGGGTTCAGTGTGTTTGGTATGACGGCAGCCCAATATAGTTGTTGGCCCGTGTTGTCTTTCCACTCAATCTCCCCGGACAGATTATGCAAAGAAAGAACATTTTCTGACGTTGATAATTCCAGGCCCAACTATCCGGGGAAAAATATGAATGTGTACATGCAGCCGCTTAAGGACGAATTGCAAGAAGCACAGGATAATGGGTTCAAGACATACGGCGCCTATAGCAAACGAAACTTCATAATGCGTGTCTGGTACATGTACTCGGCGCATGACTTGCCGGCATATATGCGCTTATTCGTTGGCTGGTGTGTGCATGGAAGGTTCCGTGCCCCACATGCAAGGGAGCTCTTGAGTTTCGTTGGCGTCGGGCGGTCATAAGTTTTCTTGCTTCGACATGCATAGACAGTTCCTGGATCCTCGCCATAAGTTCAGGAAAGACAAGAAGAACTTCATCGAGGTAGAGTTGTAAAAACTACGCAAACCACTGCGTTGACAGGCCAACAGACCACTGGATCGATTAAACGCTCTCGAGCCAGATCCAGGCGTCGAGGTACTTCAAGGGTATAATTATGAGCACGCCTGGACTCACAAAACATGCTTATGGGATCTGCCTTACATCAAAGACCTCCTTTGCCCACACAACATCGACGTGATGCACACTGAGAAGAATATCGCCGATGCACTTTTTGGTACATTGTTCGGCATAGATGGGAAGTCAAAGGATAATAATAAGGCTAGAGTCGATCTGGAGGCGCTATGTGATAGGCCGTTACAAAACATGAAAGAACCGAAAGGAAAGCAGAATCGACGAAGCCAAAGGCATGGTTCAATCTTGGAAGGCCAGCTATGAGGGAAATTATCTTGTGGGTGAAAATGCAGTTGATGTTCCCGATGGGTATGCAGCGAATCTAAAGAGGGGAGCGAGTCTTGATAAATTGAAGATATTTGGTCTCAAGAGTCATGATTGGCACATATAGATTGAGCGGGTAATGCGGTGATGTTGCGTGGCTTCATCCACGAGGATGAATGGCTAATCTTGGCGTAACTCAGCTATTTCTTCCGTGTTCTTTGTGCGAAAGAACTATTGCCTGGCGTGCTAGAAGAAATGGAAGAGTTGGCGCTAGAGTTGATCTGCAAGTTAGAGAAGATCTTTCCACCGGGCTTCTTTAATCCAATGCAGCATTTGATTTTGCATCTCTCGACCGAGGCAATATTGGGGGGCCCGTGCAAAATCGTTGGTGCTACCCAACTGAGAGGATGCAGAAGACGCTTCAAGAAAAATGTAAAAATAAACGTAGAATTGAAGCGTCTATGGCTGAGGCATTCATCACTAAGGAGGCGGCAAACTTCGTGACAACACACTACGAAACCAAAAATCGTCATTTGCATAATCCGAAGCCTCGGTACAATGCTGATGAGCCTAAAAAGGGTGGATCCAACCTCAGCCTATTCAAAGGGAATCTCGCACCGACCAGTGTTTCAAATCCGGTATCTTTGGATAACGAAGAATGGCGTACCATTTCGTTGTATATCTTCAATAACCTGATAGAAGTGCGGCCGCTTTGTCGAGTAAGTTCTCGGTACATTGTTTCGCAACTTCTATTTCCGTTTGAACTGCTCTTATTCCTGGATATTTCATACATTCGATACGTCGCCCTATTCTCGTATGGAGCGGTGATCCAAAAGGATTATGTCGAAGAGTATGAGCTTCTCGCAAAGCAAGGAGGCGGCTATCCCGGTTTCATCTCTTGGTTCAAACAAATGGTACATTCTATTAGACAATTTCATTTCATTCGCTAATTTGTGCGTAATGCAACAATCCTTTCATATTAAACTTGTAGGCTAATTCAGAGTCTATGGACGCCGAATTGAGACAAGTCACTAATGGTTTTGACTATAAGGTCCGTTCATTTGACAAATACGACATCAACGGGTATCGTTTTCATACCTATGGCAAAGAGCTATCTATGGCCGACCGGAAGTCTACAAATTGTTGTGTATCTGCTATCGGCGAAGGAGGTACCGAGTATTATGGGAGAGTTGAAGCAATTTATGAACTTCTATTCTATGGTGAAAACCCACCAAATGTCGTAGTCTTCAAATGTTATTGGTTTCAGCCGAAGGAGACTAGAAGGACTCATGAACATATAGGGCTAGTTGAAATCAACCAAAGCACCCATTTAGATGTTCTCGATGTCTATATTACGGCTCAACAGCAACCCAAGTATTCTATCTACCACCGGCCTGCCAAACTAATTCAAATCTGAAAGGTTGGGATGTCGTTTATGAAGTGCCGCCGTGCTAGACTATCTCCCCCAAAGGAAGAGGATTATGAAGACTATAACCTGCACACATATGAAGGAGAATTCTTCCAAGAGACACGTCTTTCCAAAAAGCGTTTCAAGAACCGGTATACTTCACCCCAAAACATTGAAGTAGACAGCGACAATGAATCCCACATCACCCCAGAGGAGGAACAAGAAGAGCCGAAACAAGAAGAGGTTACTGCTGCGGACGACCTCTCAATGCTTGACCGATTACGTAAAGGCGGCCTTCCACATGTTAATGCCACTGAACCCTATGAGCCCGTCATTGATTATAGTGATGATGATGATTATGCATTTATTGATGATACTGATCGAGATTATTAGTAGTGTCAGGTATTCAATTTTTTATGTTGTACTTGATGATGATACACTTAAGTGATATACATATTATTATTCATGTCGATATTTTTTTATGTTGTACTAATTTCGTTTACTCTTTGTCATGGCAGGTGTTGAAAGATGGAAGGGGAGCCGACTGAGGCCAAGGACAAACGTGCCCAATAAACGATCTAGAGTTAGCTTCTTTTCTTGCAATATGCTTACCTTAATGACCTAGAGCTAGCTTCTTTTCCTGCAAAATGACTTAATAAGCTTACTGACCTCCAAAACCAGCCATTTTACCTAAGTTAGCTCTAAAACAATCTATACTTAGCTTTGTTTCCTCCAAAATGACCTAAGTTAGTTATAATATGCTTAGTTAACTAGGTTTGCTCAATAATGACATGTACTTACCTTACTTATGTAAAAAACGGTATAATTAGCTTAGTTAACTCATAAACGATCCATTTTACCTACGTTAGCTCTAAAATGATGCATTTTACCTAAGTTAGCTCATAAATGATCCATTTCACCTAAGTTACCTCACAAACGATGGCGTGCTTCTTCTTCTAGTCACCTTTTCCTAACTTTCTTATTTGCCATTTTGCAGATTTCATTCACTTCTCGGAAGCTAGCTTGCTATGATGGAGTGCTTGTTTTTTATTTCGTTCTCTTCTAGTATTCTTCTAGCTTGCTACGATGGAACTTGCTATCTTGATGAAACTTTGCATTGTAATATGTATGTGCAACTTCCTAATGGTTGCAACTTATGTGTATGTGCAACTTGCTATGTATGAATGGATGGAACTATATATGTATGTACGATGAAACTTATTTGTTGTTAAATAGCCCTGTGAAATATATCTATATATGTCAAATATATTTGCTGTGAAAATTGTTGGATTAAAAAAACAGAAAAAAGAGACAATATGCAGGATCTTTGCCGTCTGCCACCGATGGCAAAGACTTCTTCGCCATCGCCAATGACGGCAAGAGGACACGTGGCAGGCAATCGTAGCTTCTGGAGGTCAATTAATTTGGTCGGTTGCCTCTGATGGTGACGGCAAAGAGGAAAAAAGTTGCCTACAGCGGGCGGACGGCAAAGGCTGCCGTGTAGTGACGTCGGTGACATCATTCGGCGGACGGCAAAGGCCTTCCGAAGTTTGCCGTCAGCTGCGGACGGCAAAGGCCTTCCGTTAACCACCTAACGGAGTAACAACGCATTTATTACCGTCTGCATTCTTTGCCGTCCACTACTGATGGCAAAGAGCCCTTTGCCGTCAGCCGCCCGAAGCAGACGGCAACGTAGCTCTTAGCTGTCCCGTACTTTGCCGTCCATTTTTGCCGTCCGCCGCGGACGGCAAAGACCTTTGCCGTCCGCTATCCATGCCTTTGCCGTCTGCTGTGGCAGATGGCAAAGTAGCTGATTCCTGTAGTGTAGCCGGCTTATGAATCGGCTTAAAGCAGCAACGCGACCCGCCAGTCGCTGAACATCGTTGATGCACACCGGTTTAGCCAGAGAGGTAATCGCCTTGATCTTCTCCGGGTTAGCTTCAATGCCCCTGTTTGAGACCAGGAATCCCAAAAGTTTGCCTGCAGGTACACCAAATACACACTTGCCCGTGTTAAGCATCATCTTGTAGACCCGGAGATTATCAAAGATTTCCTTTAAGTCGGATATCAAGGTTTCCTTCTCTCTGGATTTCACCACAATGTCATCCATATAAGCATGAACATTGCACCCAATCTGATTGTGGAGGCAATTCTGTACACACCGCTGATAAGTCACCCGGGCACTCTTGAGCCCAAACGGCATAGATACATAGCAGAAGGCTCCAAAGGGAGTAATGAAAGCCATCTTCTCCTGGTCCTTAACTGCCATCTTGATCTGATGATAACCAGAGTAAGCATCCAAAAAACTCAAATGCTCGCAACCCGCTGTAGCATTGATGATTTGATCAATGCGGGGCAGAGCAAAGGGATCAGCCGGACAAGCTTTATTCAAGTCCGTGTAGTCCACACACATCCGCCAGGTGCCGTTCTTCTTGAGCACAAGAACCGGGTTAGCCAACCACTCCGGGTGAAAGACTTCCACGATAAACCCGGCCACTAAGAGCTGAGCGACCTCCTCCCCTATAGCTTTTCGCCTTTCCTCGGGACACCCGGCATGTCAGAAGGTTTCCATGCAAAGATGTCCCGGTTCTCACGGATGAACTCGATGAGCGCGCTTTCCTATTTGGGATCCAAATTGGTACTGATGCTGAACTGCTTGGAAGAGTCGCGTGGAGTGAAGTCAACCAGCTTTGTCTCGGCGGCCAACTTAAATTTCAACGCCGAGTCTTGCTCTGTGGTTGGCTTCTTCAAAGAGGTCATATTCGCTGGGTCAACATTAGTTTGATAAAACTTCAGCTCCTCTTCAGCACAAACAGATTCAGCATAAGCTGAATTGCCTTCCTCGCACTCCAAGGCTACCTTTCGACTCCCATGCACAGTGATGGTTCCCTTATAACCCGGCATCTTGAGCTGCAGATAAACATAACACGGCCCTGCCATAAACTTGGCATAAGCCGGCCGTCCAAACAGAGCGTGATATGGGCTCCTGATTTTGACTATCTCAAACGTCAGCTTCTCAGCCCTGGAATCATATTCGTCTCCAAAAGCTACTTCTAGCTCGATCTTTCCAACTGGATATGCCGACTTACCAGGTACCACCCCATGAAAAACAGTGTTAGACGTCCTCAAGTCCTTATCAGTCAAACCCATGCGGCGAAAGGTCTCATAATAGAGAATATTGATGCTGCTTCCTCCGTCCATGAGCACCTTAGTGAATTTATATCCACCGACCTGAGGGGCCACCACGAAGGCCAACTGACCCGGGTTATCAACCCGGAGGGGGTGATCTTCTCTACTCCAAATGATAGGCTGCTTTGACCACCTCAAATAACGGGGAACCGTCGGCTCAACCGAATTCACGGCCCTTTTATGAACCTTCTTGTCACGTTTGCACAAGTTAGTGGTAAACACATGGTATTGCCCACCGTTCAACTGCTTTGGATGGCTCTGATAACCTGACTGCTGCTGCTGCTGTCCTCCTTGACCAGACTGCTGCTGATTATAGCCACCTTGACGGCCCTGAAAGCTGGAACTTGAACCACCACCCGGGCCATGGAAACCACCTGCTCCTGAACCGCCGCCTGATCCGTGACTGCCATCAAACATGTTTGAATTCTTGAAAGCCTTCATGATCGCGCAGTCCTTCCATAAGTGGGTGGCAGGATTTTCCCGAGTACCGTGTCTTGGACAAGGCTCATTCAGAAGCTGCTCAAGAGATGGACCTGAGCCACCAGATCGAGGGGGTGCTCTCCCCTTACACTTCTTGTTATTACCTTGGGCATTAGCATTGGCCACAAACTCCGGGTTACCCTCCGTCTTACGCTTGTTGCCTCCTTGACTTACCGGGTAATGCTGCTGACCCTTTCCATTGTCGTTCTTCATTCCTTTCCCTGTCTTTTCCTCCTCAGACGCGGGATCATTGGTAGTATGAGAATCCGCATATTTAACCAAAGCCGCCATCAGCGTACCCATGTCATTGCAATCACGCTTAAGGCGTCCCAGCTTCTACTTCAGCGGCTCAAAACAACAATTCTGATGGAGCATAAGTATCGCAGAGCCGGCATCCATCTTATCAGATGAATGTATTATTTCCTTGACCCTGCGCACCCAATGAGTTGTGGACACACCCTCCTCCTGCTTACAATTGGTCAAGTCCACAATTGACATAGATTGCTTGCAAGTGTCCTTGAAGTTCTGGATAAATCAGGCCTTTAACTCTGCCCATGAACTGATGGAATTGGGAGGCAAACTTTTCAACCAAGATCAGGCCGTTCCATCTAACATCATGGTGAAATACTTAGCCATTGCCGCGTCGCTGACCTCCAATAACTCCATGGCCATCTCGTAACTTTCAATCCACGCCCCTGGCTGTAAGTCGTCCGTGTAGTTCGGCACCTTTCGAGGTCCCTTGAAATCCTTGGGCAGACGCACATCCCGCAGAGCCGGCACCAGACAAGGGACACCACCGGTTCTAGTGGCCACTCCTGCTCCAACAGAAGTCGTTGGATACTCTGGGAGACCTTCATATGCCGTCTGCTGAGCCGCTAATTGAGCCGCCCGTTCATCCTACTGACGCAATCGATCCCAGATCTTGGGTTATAGCCACCGGGTTGGTTACGACGTGGGCATTGCCGGATAAAGCTTCGACTCCACGTGCTGCCAAAACTTCGGACTCCGGTTTGGAAGAGGTGCTAACCAAGGCTGAGGAGGAATGAATCATGTCCCCGTCAGAAGAATAGGTCTCTTGCTGTGCCAAGGCCGTCTGAAGAAGATCCCTGACCCTCCGGGTTTCCACCGCCGTCGGGTCATCACCATCCACTGGAAGAGCCGCCAGACGTGCCGATGCTGCTATCAAGTTCTCCATGGGGTTGGAGAAGTGGCCCGGCGGTGTCGGTATGTATCGGGGCGGGGCCATACTCCCGTGAGGAGGTGCCATCTCTCGAGGCTGAACCAGCCCTCCAGCTCCGGGTGTCATAAACTGATTGGCTTCGGGCGGGTTGCTAGGACCAGCTCCGGGTGTCGTAAAAAGATTCCGAGGATCGTAAACCGAAGGCAAAGCGGACTGGGTCTTCGATGTCTCCTTCTCATCACCTCATTGGATGCATTCGGACTCATATTAAGCCGGAAAGCCTCTGACCGAGTCGCTGCTACCGTGCATCCAAAGCCGCCCGCCCGCAGCTAGCTCGGTGTCCTCACCGCCAAGGCCTCCTTGGCCGTGGCTATCTCCTCACGCACCTTTGCCACCTCCGCGTTGTGCTCATCTGGATTTGCAGGAATAACCGTGGTGGTTAACAGGGCCGTCAACTTGTCCATAAGATCTATCAGCACCTGAGCCGGCGGGTGCGCAGAGCCTCCTGCCCCGGCCGCTCCTAGACCGGACATTATTGCTGTCGCAGTCGTCGAGTTTTGGCCGGGTTGAGTACCAGCCATGAAGACTCTTGCCCAGCTTGGCGACTCATAGAAGTCTAGAATGCTAGAGTCGTCAGAACAGCCCCCAAGCATGCCCTCTTGGACCTGATACAGAGAATCTGTTGAACCGGAGGACGAATCGTCATCCGATGGGACGACTGTTTCTTCGCCATCTTTAGATCCTTCAGAAGGTGCCTCTCCGTGAACACAGCCCACAAAGGCACGCTTCATGGCAGGTTGAACCCGGGCGGGTTTTGCACGCTGAGCCGTCTCAATGAGGTCGTTGCAGCTGTCCGGCTCCGGGCCCGGCTCACCAATCCGGCCGATGAATACGTGGATTCCGCCAAAGGGGACCCGGTACACGTACTCAATTGAGTCGGCCTCGGGGCCCCAGCCTTCGTTGTCGATGTAGATCTTGCCCCGACGACTCTTGGTCATCCGGCCCACTGCGTATCCCTTGAGCCCTTCGAAGCTGCCCTTCAAGAACTCAAATCCACCGTCTGCTGGCCCCACGGTGGGCGCCTAACTGTCATGGAATTGTCACGGCAGATGTCCTCTTGCAAGGACTTAGTCATGGAGCCATCGCAACTAGGAAGCTTAAAGGGGTTATCGGGACAAAGGACACGAGAGGTTTTATACTAGTTCGGTCCCTTACGGTGAAGGTAAAGCCTACGTCTAGTTGGGTTGGTATTGCTTGAGGTTTCGATGACCAGGGAGCGAGACACGCTATGCCTGGTTCTCGATTGGTTGTTTCTTGCCCTAAGCCGCCAACAGGTCACCCCTTATATACACGGGTTGACGCCTGTGGCCTGAGAGTCCCTTTGGCTTATAAACAATGTCCGGCTCGGTGACTAGTTAAGTCTACCTTATGATACAAGTCATGCCTCTATGGCGGTTTACTACAACGGGCCTTAAGTCGCCTGTAGGCCTATGGCCCTTTGTTGAGTCGCCATCTTCATGATTGGACTTTGGGCTTCTGTCTGGTGAATCTCTTTACGTAACCCGGCCCCTCCTGGGCGGCTTACGCAAATAGTTATATCCCCAACAAATCCCCTCTGGAGTAACAACATAGCCAAGAAAAGATACTTGGTCGGTGCAAAAGGTGCACTTCCCAAGGTTACCAAACAAACGTGCATCACGTAGAGCAATAAAAACAGCACGTAAATGTTCCAAATGTTCCTCCAAAGATTTGCTATAAATCAATATGTCATCAAAGTAAACTACCACAAATCGTCCAATGAAGGCACGTAAAACTTCGTCATTAATCTCATGAAAGTACTAGGTGCATTAGTTAACCCAAATGGCATGACTAACCACTCATATAATCCAAACTTAGTTTTAAATGTTGTTTTCCATCCATCTCCCAATTTCATACGAATTTGATGGTATCCACTACGCAAATCAACTTTGGAGAATATTGTAGAGCCACTCAATAAATCAAGCATATCATCTAGCCTAGGAATAGGATGACGATAATGAATAGTAATATTATTAATGCCTCTACAATCAACACATATACGCGACGTACCATCCTTTTTTGGCACTAAAATGATAGGAACAACAGAAGGACTAAGAGATTCGCGTATATAACCTTTATCGAGCAGCTCTTGTACTTGACGCATAATCTCCTTCGTCTCCTCTGGATTGGTAAGGAATGGTGCACGGTTGGGTAATGATGCACCGGGAATTAAGTCAATTTGATGCTCAATCCCTCGAATAGGTGGTTATCCCGGTGGCACGTCTTGTGGAAATCGTGAACTCCTGCAAAATGTTAGTGACAGCAGGAGGCAAAGAGGAAGGCACGTCCTCGAATGAAAATAATGCCTCTTTCCACACAAAAGCATAGCAAACAGATTTGCTAAAATCTAGATCATCAATATCAGATTTGGTGGCAAGTAAACATGCACTTTTCAATTTAATTTTAGAAGCAACACTAGACGGTTTATTATTAGGCTTCATTTGTTGCTCAAATTTATCCAATTTAGGAAGCATCATATTCTCATGAACATTAGAATCATTATCAAGAAACGAAAGTACCTGGTAATTCAATTGGCGTGCGAGCTCTAGTAATTGGTCAAGTATGTATAGCAGCAGGGGTTGTGGGTGTAACAATGGTATTGATGTCCTCATCATCCTCCCCTTCTTGAAATGAAGTCGACCTCGATGGAAGCTCATCTTCCTCACCCATATAAGGCTTCAAATCTGCAATGTTAAAAGTGGGACTAACCCAAAAATCTGCAGGCAGCTCAAGTTTATATGGATTATCATTTATTTTCTCTAACACCTTAAAAGGACCATCAGCACGTGGCATTAGCTTTGGTTTGCGCAAATTAGGAAATCTATCCTTACGCAAATGTAACCAAACAAGATCTCAAGGTGCAAACACAACATGTTTTCTACCCTTATCTCCAGCAAGTTTATATTTAGCATTCATACGCTCAATGTTTTCCTTAGTTAACTCATGCATTTTTAAAATCAATGCAACACGTTCTTTAGCATTAAAATTAACCTTCTCTGAAGATGGAAGAGGCAACAAATCAATAGGTGCACGAGGTAGGAAACCATACAAAATTTCAAATGGGCACATCTTAGTAGTAGAATGCAATGAACGATTATAAGCAAATTCAATATGAGGCAAGCATTCTTCCCACATTTTCTTATTATTCTTCAAAACAGCCCTAAGCATAGTAGACAATGTTCTATTGACTACTTCAGTTTGTCCATCAGTTTGGGGGTGACAAGTAGTACTAAAAAGCAGTTTAGTCCCCAACTTAGCCCATAAACAACTCCGAAAGTGGCTAAGGAATTTAGTATCACGATCTGAAACAATAGTATTTGGCACACCATGCAAGCAAATAATTTCCGGAAAGAACAAATCAGCAACATTAACAGCATCATCACTTTTATGACATGGTATAAAGTTTTTGAAAATCTATCCACGACAACAAATATGCTATCCCTCCCCTTCTTTGTTCTAGGTAAACCTAAAACAAAGTCCATAGATATATCCTCCCAAGGAACACTAGGTACAGGCAAAGGCATATATAAACCATGAGGATTGAGACGTGACTTAGCTTTTTGACATGTAGTGCAGCGAGCAACAAAACGCTCAACATCCCGTCTCATCTTTGGCCAAAAGAAATGTGTAGAAAGTATATCCTTCGTCTTCTTGACGCCAAAGTGCCCCGTTAATCCTCCTCCATGCGCCTCCTGCAACAACAAAAGATGAACGGAGCTAGCTGGAATGCATAGCTTGTTAGCACGAAACACCAATCCATCGTTAAGAACGAACTTGTTCCAAGTTCTCCCTTCCTTACAATTCTGCAATACATCTTTAAATTCAGCATCATGCACATATTGATATTTGATGGTCTCCAAACCAAATATTTTTAAGTCAAGTTGTGAAAGCATAGTATAACGACGAGACAATGCATCAGCAATAACATTTTCGTTACCCTTCTTGTGTTTAATGACATAAGGGAAAGTCTCAATGAATTCAAACCATTTAGCATGTCTACGGTTCAGTTTTGCTTGACTTTTAATGTGTTTCAAAGATTCATGATCAGAATGTATAACAAATTCTTTGGGCCATAATAATGTTGCCATGTTTCTAAGGTCCGGACAAGAGCATACAATTCTTTATCATAAGTAGAATAGTTTAGACTAGGTCCACTCAATTTTTCAAAAATGTACGCAACAGGTTTGCCATCTTGTAGTAACAAACCTCCTGATCCAATTCCACTAGCATCACATTCAAGCTCAAAAGTCTTATTAAAATCAGGAAGTTGGAGCAGAGGAGCATGTGTCAACTTATCTTTCAATACCGTGAAGGCTTCTTCCTGTGCGGTGCCCCAAACAAAAGGCACATCCTTGTTTGTAAGCTCGTTGAGAGGTGCATCAATGGTGCTGAAATCTCTCACAAAACGCCTATAGAAACCAGCGAGGCCAAGGAAACTCCTCACTTGTGTGACCGTTTTGGGTTGCGGCCAACTCTCAATAGCTTCAATCTTGGCTTTATCAACTTCAATCCTCGTGGAGTAACAACATAGCCAAGAAAAGATACTCGGTCGGTGCAAAAGGTGCACTTCCCAAGGTTACCAAACAAACGTGCATCACGTAGAGCAATAAAAACAACACGTAAATGTTCCAAATGTTCCTCCAAAGATTTGCTATAAATCAATAGATCATCAAAGTAAACTACCACAAATCATCCAATGAAAGAATGTAAAACTTCGTTCATTAATCTCATGAAAGTACTAGGTGCATTAGTTAACCCGAAAGGTATGACAAACCACTCATATAATCCAAACTTAGTTTTAAATGTTGTTTTCCATTCATCTCCCAATTTCATACGAATTTGATGGTATCCACTATGCAAATCAACTTTGGAGAATATTGTAGAACCACTCAATTTATCAAACATATCATCTAGCCTAGGAATAGGATGACGATTACGAATAGTAATATTATTAATGCCTCTACAATCAACGCACATACGCGACGTACCATCCTTTTTTGGAACTAAAATGATAGGAAGAACTCAAGGACTAAGGGATTCGCGTATATAACCTTTGTCGAGCAGCTCTTGTACTTGACGCATAATCTCCTTCGTCTCCTCTGGATTGGTATGGTATGGTGCACGGTTGGGTAATGATACACCGGGAATTAAGTCAATTTGATGCTCAATCCCTCGAATAGGTGGTAATCCCTGTGGCACGTCTTGTGGAAAGACGTCAGCGAACTCCTGCAAAATGTTAGTGATAGTAGGAGGCAAAGAGGAAGGCACGTCCTCGAATGAAAATAATGCCTCTTTGCACACCGAAGCGTAGCAAACAGATTTGCTAAAATCTAGATCATCAATATCAGATTTGATGGCAAGTAAACATGCACTTTTCAATTTAATTTTAGAAGCAACACTAGATGGTTTATTATTAGGCTTCATTTGTTGCTCAAATTTATCCAATTTAGGCAGCATCATATTCTCATGAACATTAGAATCATTACCAAGAAACGAAAGTACTTGGTAATTCAATTGGCATGCGCGAGCTCTAGTAATTGGTCCAGTATGTATAGCAGCAGGGGCTATGGGTGTAACAATGGTATTGATGTCCTCATCAAAGCCTGTTGCAATTAACAGTTGAATCATTTTTAAATAGTTTTATTTCAATGGCTACAAACTTACAAAACATGACTTAGGATGTTGTTAAGCCTGTTGCAATTAACAGTTGTATCCATTTTTAATCTGTCCCTTTGCTACCATGCTACTCTCCGCCATGAAGATATACTAGAGATGCTGCCCATTTGCTATTTTGGTGGATGCTAATCCTGTTGTACTTAACATTCTTGTCCATGTACTTACGCAGGGTCATAACAGCCGATGTTGTTGTTTGCCGTCGGGGTTAGCTCCATCCCATGTCTTACAGTATTTCACATCATTTGTGCAATTGCAGCTTAACTTCTACCATTTACTGGTTGCCTATAGGTACACATGTCAGTGGCACTGATCCACGCTTCGACCCGGAGGAACAGCACGCCTCCGCTGCCACTGACTTTGGGTGGGCTATGGCCGAGATGAAGTGCCCTAGCAACTACCTCTCAGGACTTACCAAGTATGTACTCACCAGTTTAATCTTACCAATACGAGTTGCAATTAATGGCTATGTTCTGTACGGACGATGTATTTAGCATGTTATAGTAAACATGCCTAACATGTTTTAGCTACTTTCCCTACCTTTTTATAGACAACTAGGCTATTCTCTACTCTGGCAGCACCTGCCTCGTGATGTTTAACTCTGCCATATGCATTTTTATCAATACCGGTGTCAATGGCTATTAAGCCTGTTGCAATTAACAGTTGAATCCATTTTTAAACAGTTGTATTTCAATGGCTACAAACTTACAAAACATGACTTAGGATGTTGTTAAGCCTGTTACAATTAACAGTTGTATCCATTTTTAATCTGTCCCTTTGCTACCATGCTACTCTCCGCAATGAAGATATACTAGAGATGCTGCCCATTTGCTATTTTTGGTGGATGCTAACCCTGTTGTACTTAACATGCCTGTCCATGTACTTACGCAGGGTCATAACAGCCGATGCCGTTGTTTGCCGTCGAGGTTAGCTGCATCTCACGTCTTATAGTATTTCACATCATTTGTGCAATTGCACTTTAACTTTTACCATTTACTGGTTGCTTGTAGGTACACATGTCAGTGGCACTGATCCATGCTTTGACCCGGAGGAACAGCTCGCCTCCGCCGCCGCTGACTTTGGGTGGGCTCTTGCCAAGATTAAGTGCCCCAGCAACTACCTCTCAGGACTTACCAAGTATGTACTCACCAGTTCAATCTTACCAATACCAGTTGCAATTAATGGCTATGTTTTGTATGGTCGATGTATTAAGCATGTTGTAGTAAACAGGCTAACACTTTTTAGCTATTTTCCCTACCTTTTAGTAGACAACTAGGCTATTATCTGCTGCGGCAGCACCTGCCTTGTGATGTTTAACTCTGCCAGTTGCATTTTTATCAGTACCGATTACAATGGCCATTAAGCCTGTTGCAATTAATAGTTGTATCCATTTTTATACAGTTGTATTTCAATGGCTACAAACTTACAAAACATGAATTGGGACGTTGTTGAGCCTGTTGCAATTAACAATTATATGCATTTTTTAATCCGTCCCTTTGCTACTGTGCTACTCTTTCGCAATGAAGGTATCACTACAGATGCTGCCATTTTATTACCATTTGGTCTTTTTGGTGGATGTTAACCTTGTTGTGGTAAACATTGGCTTTCCATCTACTTACACAGGGCTACAATGGGTGATGTTGTTGTTTGCAGTCGAGGTTAGCTGCATCCCATGTCTTATACACCATCTATTCCTAAATATAAGTATTTTTAGAGATTCCAATATAGACTACATAAGGAGCAAAATGAGTGAATCTAGAATCTAATCTACTATATCTATCATTCTATATACATTCGTATGTAGTTCATATTGAAATCTCTAAAAAAATACTTGTACATAGGAACGTAGGTAGTTGTATTTTACATCATTTGTGCAATCTCAGTTTAGCTTCTAACATTTACTGGTTGCTTGTAGGTACATATATCAGTGGTACTGATCCACGCTTTGATCCCTTTTGCGTGTGGGGCAATGAGATATTCATGAACAGGCGTCAAGTGAGGAAACTAAGAAAGATTGGTAGGCGAAAGAAACAGGCGATTGGAATTAAGCTCTTTATTTACACTTTGTCCAAAACAACAGTGAACTTTAGGATGGTAAGTAATGTGTTGCCTTTTCCCCTGCCGACAACAAGTTACTCTATTAGACCTCAGTATCTGATATTTTTCCCTTTTCAGTGGTTTCCGAAGCTATTTACTAATGATTACCTTGCAAACTACATGACCGGAGTGGAGGCAACTAAGGTCAAAGTATAGAATTCATGCTACCATGATAATACTCTAGAAGTCTTCCTGAAGGCGGTGAAGGATGGGCGGGCGGTCGTCACAAGGAGTTGGACAAAAGTGGTTCGTGCCTATGGCATGCAGGAAGACACGTTATGGGCATTCCGCTTCTTCAACACCATCGGCAGTTAAAATGATTTACACTTGTCTCTTCACCTTTACCGCCTTTAAATATTGTTGTTCATCATAGTTAATTGTTGTCTAATCCTGTAATTACTGAACATATTGTACTTACAATTTTATTTATGGATTCATTGTTGAACCATTGTGCTGAGAATTTGAATTGCATGTTTCATATTTCAAAATTTCCAATTCGAATAATAAATTACAGGCAAAAATAAAAATATACAGGAGCTAATAAAATAAAGTGGACACGGTTAGAAAGAAAACAGCATGTGCGATGAAAAAAAGAGAACATGCGGTTCTTTGACGTGAAACGTGTGCGATGCCTAATGGACGCACACACGGTTTCGTATCATATGCGTGCGCGAGTCATGGTAATATGACAAACGTTTCAAACCAATGTGCGTGTGTGATAGGCATACCAATCACACACAGTTATGAAAATGGCCACGTTGGCGTTAGTAGAGGCACCGCACACATTTTACATTCTTGAACCGTGTGCGATAACGTACCTATCGCAAACATTTCGGCAAATTAAATGTTGATGTCCACCTTTTTCACACGACTATAGCAGCGTAATCGTTTGGGATGTCTCTCTGATCAGAAACGTAACGTCGAGATGTAATGTGTGGACTGGGGCGGCTTCTCATACGTTTATTCTATGGCGATCGTCAGTAGCCCCTCGCCCATCCCCGATGGTTTCTAGGTCGTGTGGGAAGGACCCCCTATCGCCTGCTCTAACTTGGCGACAGTTCCAAATGCCATCGCGGAAAAGGGTTAAAAACCATTTGTATTGCACCGACGCGTACCAGTGTTGCTTCAAAACCCTAAAATATTAACAGAATCAAAGTTTTGATGCTGTGCTCACATAGATAGTTGGATGGAGCTAAAAATTGGAGGAGTGTGACAATATGAGCACATGAAGGTGTGTGCAAAATTTCAACTCATTTGGGTACTCCTAGCTAGTACTTCCTTCACAATGGTTTCTGTTTGACAGAAACTTCGAAAAATTGCTGAGGAAGATTCACTAGGAAAATGGAGATGAATTTTGGCATGAGGCAATTATTTAGATGAAAGAGCATGCCCAAAAAGTTTGCATAGAAAACCACACTGGACATAAATGAAGAATAAATATTGGGGAATTATTTTTGGGCTAGGAAAGGAAAGTTTGGGCATATTTGAGCAATATATGACCCAAAGAAATTATGAAAATTATTTGGGAATTTTGGGAGTGACAGAAATATAGGTTGCGTCACAACCTAGGTCAAATAGGGTTATTCCTTTAATAGAAAAATGAATATTCCCTAGAAAAAGAATTTTGGGGTTGAGCTAGAATGGAAATGACATGATCTTGGGGAAGATTTGAGGATGATGAGCCACTAGGGAGAAGAAACGATGATGATTTCTAAGGTTGCAAGTCGATAGAACCACCCCAGAAAGAAAATCAGAGCAAAAAAAATCAAAAAGGAAAAGGAAGGGCCAAAAACCAGGGTGTTACATTAAGTCTGTCAGAATCATGTTATCAATAGCTGCATTTTCGATTATGAAATCTGGCAGATGGATGTCAAAACAGTGTTCCGTACCAGTTTCCTTAAGGAAGAGTTGTATATGATGCAACCGGAAGGTTTTGTCGATCCAGAGAATGGTGACAAAGTGTGCAAACTCCAGCGATCCATTTATGGACTGGTGCAAGCATCTCAGAGTTGGAATCTTCACTTTGACGAGGTGATCAAAGCGTTTGGGTATATACAAGTTTTTGGAGAATCTTCTATATACAAGAAATTGAGTAGGAGCTCTATAGCATTTCTAATATTGTATGTGGATAACATATTGCCGATTGGGAACAATATAAAAGTTTTGGAAAACATGAACGAATATTTCAACAATTTTTTTCAATGAAAGGGCTAGGAGAAGCTGCTTTCATATTCGGCTTCAAGATCTATAGAGATAGATCGAGACGCTTAATAGGACTTTCACAAAGCACATACCTTGATAAGATTTTGAAGAAGTTCAAAATGGATCAGTCCAAGAAGGGATTCTTGCCTATTTTGCAAGGTGTGAAGTTGAGTCAGACTCAATCCCCAACGACTACAGAGGATGGAGAAAAGATGAGTGTCATCCCCTATGCTTCTGCCATAGGCTCTATCATGTATGCGGTGTTGTTCACAAGACCGAATGTCAGCCTTGCGATAAGTATGGACGGAAGGTTTCAAAGTAATCCAGGAATGGATCACTTGATAGTGATAAAGAATATCCTAAAGTACCAAAAAATGACTAAGGAAATGTTTCTCGTTTATGGAGGTGATCAAGTGCTCCTCATAAAGGGTTATATCGATGCAAGCTTTGACACTGATCTGGATGACTCTAATCTCAAACCGGATACGTATATATTCCGAATGGGGGAGCGGTAAGCTGGTGCAGTTCCAAGCAAAGCGTGGTAGCTGATTCTACATGCGAAGCGGAGTACATTGCTGCCTTGGAGGCAGCAAGCTGCCTTGGAGGCAGCAATGGAAGGTGTCTGGATGAAGCAATTCATGACAAATCTTGGAGTTGTGCCTAGTGCACTGGACCCAATGACTCTACTCTGTCACAACACTGGTGCCATTGCTCTGGCCAAGGAACCAAGGTTTCACAAGAGGACCAGACACATAAAGTGATGCTTCAATTCCATCCACGGCTGGGTCAAGGAGGAGGACATCAACATCTGCAAAGTACATACGGATCTGAATGTTGCAGATCTGTTGACTAAACCTCTTCCACGGGCAAAACATGATCAACACCAAAACTCTATGGGTGTTAGATTCATTACCATGTAATACTAGATTATTGACTCTAGTGCAAGTGGGAGACTATAGGAAATATGCCATAGAGGCAATAATAAAGTGGTTGTTATTATATTTCCTTGTTCATGATAATCGTTTATTATCCATGCTATAATTGTATTGATCGGAAACTCAAATACATGTGTGGATACATAGACAAACAACATGTCCCTAATAAGCCTCTACCGGACTAGCTCGTTGATCAATGATGGCTATACTTTCCTAGCCATAGACATGAGTTGTCATTTGATAACGGGACCACATCATTGGGAGAATGATGTGATGGACAAGACCCAAACTATGAACGTAGCATATCATCGTGTCAAGTTTATTGCTATCGTTTTCTGCATGTCAAGTATATGTTCCTATGACCATGAGATCATGCAACTCACGAACACCGGAGGAGTACCTTGTTTCTACAAAACGTCACAACATAACTGGGTGACTATAAAGGTGCTCTACAGGTATCTCCGAGGGTGTCTACTGAGTTGGCATGGACCAAGACTGGGATTTGTCACTCCGTGTGACAGAGAGGTATCTCTGGGCCATCTCTGTAATACAACATCACAATGAGCTTGCAAGCAATGTGACTAAAGAGTTAGCCACAACATCTTGTATTACGAACGAGTAAAGAGACTTGCCAGTAACGATATTGAACTAGGTATGGTGATATCGACGATCGAATCTCGGGCAAGTAACATACCGATAGACAAAGGGAACTGCATACGAGATTGGTTGAATCCTTGACATCGAGGTTTGACCGATAAAGATCTTCGTAGAATATGTAGGAACCAATATGGGCATCCAGGTCCCGCTATTGGTTATTAACCATAGAGGTGTCTCGGTCATGTCTGCATAGTTCTCGAACACACAGGGTCTATACACTTAACTTTTGGTGACGATATAAGTATAGTTGAGTAATTATGGTGGCTATCGAAGGTTGTTCCAAGTCTTGGATGAGATCCCGGACTTGACGAGGAACTCTAGAATGGTCTGGAGGTGAAGATTGATATATAGGATGAAGGGTATCGAAGTCTGGAAGTGTTCTAGGGGTACCGGGTTATGACCAGGATGATCGAAAGGGGTTTCGGGGGCCCCGGCATGTGTTGGGGGGACTCATGGGCCTAGAGGAGGGGGCACACCAGCCCACTAAGGGGTTGTGCACCCCCTCACCCATCCTATGAGGCCAGGAGGGTTGGTGGCGCCCCCAGGGCTGCCTCCCCCTTGCTTGGGGGGCAAGGCACCTAGGAGGGCCACCCAAAACCCATCTAGGGTTGCCTTGTGGCCGCCGGCCCCTTCCTAGGGGAAACCCTAGGGAGCCTCCTCCTCCCACCTTCCACCTATATATAGAGGGGTAGAGGGAGGGCAGCCGGAACCATCTATGCCATGGCGCTGCCCTCCCTCTCCCTCGTGGCCCTCTTCCTCTCTGTGGTGCTTAGTGAAGCTCTACCGAGATTCCACCACCACCGCCGCCACCACGCCATCGTGCTACCGGAGGGTTCGAGCTACTGCTTCACCATCGCTCGCTGGATCGAGGAGGTGAAGGCGTCATCAAGCTGTACGTGTGTTGAACGCGGAGGTGCCATCTGTTTGGCACTTGGATTGGGAGTTTGCGGGACAGATCGTGAATACGTTCGACTACAGCAATATTGTTTCTTAACGCTTCCTCTTAGCAATCTACAAGGGTATGTAGACGCAATCTCTCCTCTTGTAGATGTTCATCTCCTAGAATGATCTTGGTGAGCGTAGGAAAATTTTTGTTTCCCATCCAACGTTCCCCAACAATTATATCCCTAGGAAATTAATCAATGTACAAAAACGTCAGAATGATCTTTGATATTTTTTTAACTTTTACCACGACCCTCCTTTGGTCACATATGTTCACCTCGGAAAATTTTAACATGCCTCGTAGTGGCGGTGGATGTGCGGTGTGTGTGTGTCGGGGGGGGGGGGGGGTCTCGCAGTACACTACGAGTCGTGAGGCACCGTGTGAGATTGACCGTTTTGTGAGGCAGGTGCCACATCAAAGTAATGAATTGGTTATTTAAAACATTAGACAACCCTTTGATACATGCATGCCTGGGCCACATGCAGTCGATGGTTGTCCTAGGATATTCACTCGCGTGTGACACTTTCTGTGGGCTCGCGAGGTTGTCGTCCATCAGTTTAACCTATAGCTAGAGAGGTTAATTTGACCAACGAGGATGATTCCTTTGTTCGTGTTATGAAAGGAGTATATATTACGCGCTGAAGAGGTGGGAGGGGACCAGCAGATACTACGTAAGCGTCATGAATACCTCACTCCGTGTGGGGACTTTCGAGTTTCTGAGGCAGGTGCCGAATCAAAGTTGTGCATTGCCTATTCAAACATCACATATCACCTCTTTTGGCCACATGCATGCAGGTGGTGGTTATCCTAGGACACTAACTCATGTGTGAAGCTTCCATATGTGGTCCCGTGAGGTCGTCGTCCATGCATGCATCCCTTTGACCTACATCGAGAGAGGTTAATTTGACCATCAAGGAAGATTCTTTTTGGTTTGTGTTACAGAGGAGTATATAGTACACATCGAAGAGGGGGGAGGGGACCAGCATATACTATGCTTCATGAACCTCGCTCCGTGTGGAAACTTTACGGTTTTCGAGGCATGTGCCACATGAAAGTCGTGTTGTTTGGGTATTCAAACATCACAACCACACACACCTCCATACATATGTTTGGCACACATGCAAGCGATGGTGCTTGTCCTCTGGCACTCTCTCATGCGGTTAGTGGCGATATCGATGCTTTCCATCTGTGGTCCCGCTTGGTCCGTCACTTTGATCGAAACTGAGAGGGGTTAATTTGACTTAGGAGGCGATTATTTTTTGGTTTGTATTACGGTAAATAGGTCATGCTCTGAGATTACATAATACAGTTTGAGTGCATGCGTACGAATGAATCCCTCCCGCCGGGTCGAAGTGGGGGGGGGGGGGGTTATGCAGCACACGACGTGTCATGAACCGATCTCGCTCTATGTGGGGACTGTACGGTTTTCAACGCAGGTGCCACATCAATGTTATGCATGGCATTCAAACATGTATGCATCACCTCCACACACACACACACACACCCACACACACACGTGTGTGTGTGTGTGTGTGTGTGTGTGTGTTTGGAATACATGCATGTAGTGGTGGTCTTCGGATAGTACTCTTCCTCACGTGGTTATCGGCGGGAAGCCTATATATGTCAGCGTTCTGGGAACTGGGGTCCCTAGACTTGCCTGACTGCGGCGTGGCTGAGCCAGCAGGCCATACGACCTATCTTCATCAACAAGGCATCCAAGACCCTCACGAGGGGCCAAGCCTCGCGAGGCGGACGATGCAAGACCTCCTCAAGAGTGGCCTAGTCAGGCAGGCTCACGAGGAGCGGAGATATCAAGGCAGGGCAAACCTCATGACGCTCTCATGACGTGAGCCGTGACGATCAGCCCCAGGCGGGCGCCAGCACGCGGAGCGTCCTTGTTTCCTCTTTGGTGCTAAGGAAGCAGGCGCAGGCGAAGAGTACCGAGGCATCAGGCAAAGGTTTCTATATCGGTGCAACGAGACCAAGACCAGGAGGACGGCAAGACGGAGGTCATTGTGGAACCCAAGACGGCGTCACCACCGGAGCCTTTCACAGGCGAAGACCACTTTAGTCAGGATAGCTTGTACTAGTTGTCCCCCTTCAAATTTGCCCGCCGTTGTTGGCTCCCTTCCCGCTCAATATTTGGGGAGAGGACTAGGGCCTATATAAGAAGGGCTAACCACCACAGTAGATGGGGATCGAGCAGTTCGCCCAGCTCTCACCCGCTAAGTCACCAAGCACAAGAACACCTCAACCTCAGGAGGCTGTTTTTCCCTCTGTACTGTTCATCATTAGCCCAAGAGGCAATCCATCCACCACCACACTGGAGTAGGGTATTACACCACAACGATGGCCGGAACCAGTATAAATCTCGTGTCTTTCGGTGTTGGGAGTTCGTCGAGTTCGTCCGTGAGATCTTAGCGAGCTAGGGCATAGATCGGTAGGAGGGAAAGGCTTCGCACGCACCCCAGTGTTTGAACCTTAAGGGTTTGCCGGAACCCCACCTCCGACATTTGGCGTGCCAGGTAGGGGTGCGCCAGAGCTCCTCTCCGCCAACCAGCGCCTCGCGCCGCCACACTTTGCCCCCATGGCAGGTGCCCCGCCATCCACCACGGCGGTCGACACCAACAGCGGGGCGTTTGGGTACCGAGCCCTGGCCCCGCCCTCCGGCGAGTGCGGTGGCCGACCGAGTTCAGGCCAGAGATGCCGCCGCGTTACGATGGCGTGGCAGACCCGACGCCGTTCCTGCTGGTATATGAGGAGGCTGTCCTCAAAGCCGGAGGCAACAACAAGATCGTGGCCAACTGGTTCCCCATGGCCCTCGCCGGCGAGCCGCGCACCTGGCTGCTTAACCTCCCGGGATCCACGGTGGCCTCCTGGGGGGGAACTCCGTGACCTCTTCGTCGCTCGCTATGCGGTGCCGGCACACCAAGCAGTCGCGGCCCTGCTGGGCGGCTCTCAAGCACCACCTTCAGACTGCCACGTCAAGCCGTTCCTCCATCAGATCGGGGCCACCTCCAAGCGCCCGGGGGCTCCGCCAGGATGGGCTGCGCCCGGGGGCCGACCTCGCCTTCGGCTCAGAAGACCACCTCGACTCCACCGCCGGCTCCGGAATGCTCTTAATGCTCTGCACGCCCACCATCTGCAACATGGCCGTTACCAAGACCCTCATCGACGGCGGTGCTGGCCTCAACTTGCTCTCCATAGAAGCCTTCAGCCTTCTCCACGTGCCGCTCGAGCGGCTCGGCCTCAGCAAGCCCTTCTCGGGTGTGGGTGGTGGAGCCGCCCACTCTCTGGGGCAGATCCGCCTCCCTGTCACCTTCAGCACATGTGACAACTATCGCACCGAGCTGGTGGACTTCGACATCACCCGCATCGGTCTCCCGTACAACGCCATCCTCGGGTACCCGGCACTCGCTCAGTTCATGGCGGCGACTCACCCCGCCTACAACCTCATGAAGATGCCAGGGAGCAAGGGCGTCCTCACCATCAAGGTGGACACTAAATAGGGCCGTGATGGCGCTCAGGCTCGCCTTCAAGGCCGCGGCAGCAGCACAGCCCGCCAGCGCCGGTACCCCCGAGGCCAAGGAAGCCGCGCCTACAAAGAAGAAGCAGCTGTTCACCCAAGACAAGGCGGAAACCAAGCAGGTGCCGGTCAACGAGGACGGGTCTTCAGGAGCCACCTTTACCATAGGAGACGGCCTTGACCCAGGACAAGAAGAAGCCTTGGTGAGGTTCCTGCACGTGAACAAGGAGATATTCGCGTGGGAGCCCAATCAGCTGGTAGGGGTCCCGAGGGAGGTGATCCAGCATCATCTAAGGGTATGCCCCAACATACGCCCCGTGAAGCAGCGAGCAAGGTGGAAGATGTGGAGAAGACAGCCTTCCTGACACCATGTGGGGTGTACTGCTACACCTGCATGCCCTTCGGGCTACACAATGCAGGCGCGACCTTTCAGCGATTGATGCACATCGCCTTGCGGCGGCAGCTCGGGAGAAACAGAGAGGCCTACGTCGATGACATAGTGGTCAAGTCTCGCGAGGCGATGACATTGATTCAAGACTTGGAGGAGACCTTCGAGAGCCTGCGCCAAGTGAACTTGAGGCTTAACCCGGAGAAGTGCGTGTTCAGCATCCCCTCCGGCAAGCTGCTTGGATTCCTCGTATCCCACAGAGGGATCGAGGCAACCCAGAGAAGATCAAGGCCATCGAGGACATGAGCCCACCGCAGACCCTCAAAGAGATGTAGAAGCTAGCAGGGCGGGTGACCGCGTTAGGGCGTTTCATCTCCAAACTAGGAGAGCGCGCCTTACCCTTCTTCAAGCTCATGAAGAAGAAGGGCCCGTTCGAGTGGACCCCGGAGGCCGACCAGGCCTTCCAAGACCTCAAGAAATACCTTACCAGCCCCCCGGTGATGGTGGCACCACGACCTCTCGAGCCTCTGGTACTCTACCTTGCCGCCACCCCATACTCCGCCAGCGCGGTGCTGGTGGAAGTTCGGGATGAGCGCCAAGCCAAGGGCGTGCTGCGCCAAGCCGGAGCTAGACTGGCGCAGGGTCAGGAAGGCAACAAAGGCATCAACGGTGGAAGACCAAGCTCAGCAGGGCAACATTGCAGAAACTCCTGAGGACAGTCAGGTCTCAGGAACCCCTCCACCTCAGGATGTGCCCTGATCTCCGCAGGACCCGAACCTCGATAGTGTGCGAGCCCTCGTCGAACACCCAGTGTACTTCGTCAGCACCGTACTGCAGGACGCGAGGGCACGCTACCCCATGCCTCAGAAACTCCTGCTCGCACTCCTGGTTGCCTCACGCAAGCTACGACACTACTTCCAGGGCCACCCCATCAAGGTCGTCTCAGCCTACCCATTGGAGAGGGTACTCAGGAGCCCTAACTCAGCCGGAAGGGTCGCTAAGTGGAACATCGAGTTGCAAGCATTCCAGTTGGAGTTTAGCACTACCAGGGTCATCAAGGGGGCCGCACTCGCTGACTTTGTGGCATAATGGACGGATGCCCCAACACTTGAGGAAGGAGAAGACCGGTCCACCTCCCCAGGAAGCGAGGCTCTAGACGGCTGGGTCATGTATTTCGATGGCGCCTTGGCACCGGTATGAGGGCTAGAGCAGTGCTCATCTCGCCCACTCAGGACAAGCTCTACTACACCGTGCAACTCTGCTTCCAGCACGGCGAGAAAGTCTCCACCAATATCGTGGAATACGAAGGCCTCATAGGTGGCCTGAAGGCTGCGACGGCTCTAGGGGTGAAGAACCTCACCGTCAAAGGCGACTCGCAACTCCTCGTCATTTTCTCCAACAAGGTGTACGAGCCGAAGGACGAGCACATGAAGGCCTACCTCGCGAAGGTGCGCAAGATGGAGAAGCGGTTCTCGGGCCTGGAGCTACAGCACGTGCCCCGGGGCACCAACAAGGAAGCCGACGACATCGCCAGGAGAACATCCAAGCGGCAACCGCAGGAGCCCGGTGTCTTTGAGGAGCGGATCTTCAAGCCATCAGCTACGCCACCTCTTTCAAGCACGACTCAGCCCCGGGAGGAGCTCCCACAACCTCCGGCCACGGGAGCCCCAGCCTGTGGCCCGACCTCAGGAGCTCGGCTGCTCTTGGCGCTCGAGCCCTAGGAAGAATGCTGGACCAAGGAATTCAAGGAGTACCTGATGCACGGGACGCTGCCGGAGAAGGAAGAGGACGCGGAGCGCGTGGCCCGGCAAGCCATGGCATACTGTATCCAAGACGGCGAGTTATACAGGAAACGACCGAAAGATGTCACGCTACCGCATCTCCGGCGATCAAGGAAGGGAGTTGCTGATTGACATACACGGCGGGACTGCGGACACCACTCGTCGTCACGGACCCTCGCCGGCAAGGTGTTCCGCGATGGATTCTACCGCCTACAAAGACTCAACGACGCAGCCGAGCTGGTGAAGTCCTGCGAAGCTTGCCAGTTCCACGCCAAGCAAATCCATCAGCCTGCTCAGGGCCTCCAAACTATCCTGCTCACATGGCCGTTCGCGGTCTGGGGGCTAGATATCTTAGGCCCGTTCCCTCAGGTGCCAGGGGGCTACCGCTATCTCTACATCGCCATCGACAAGTTCACCAAGTGGGCGGAAGTGGAGGCCGTCCGTACCATCCCAGCCGGCTCTGCTGTCAAGTTCATCAAGGGCCTCGTGAGCCGCTTCGGGGTCCCCAACCGCATCCGGTTCACAGTTTACTAGCAACCTCTTCAAGACCTACTGTGCTAACCTTGGAACACAGATCTGCTACGCTTCGGTGGCCCACCATAGGAGTAATGGTCAGGCTGAACGCGCTAACGCGGAGGTCCGGAGGGGCCTCAAGACCAGGACCTTCAAGAAGAAGCCGAGGCTCTGCGGCGGCTGGCACGACGAGCTCCAGTCCGTGTTGTGGTCCATCTGAACCACCGCCACCAAGCCAACGGGCGAGAATCCATTCTTCCTCGTCTACGGGGCTGAAGCAGTCCTTCCTCACGAGGTCAAGCATCGCTCCGCACGGGTCCTGGCGTTCGACGAAACGCAGCAGGATGCCACGCGGGGGATCGATCTCGTGCTCGGGAAAGAACGTCGTTGCGAAGCTGCGCTGAGGGCGGAAAGGTACCAGCAAACGCTGCGGCGATACCACTGCCGCAACATCCGCTCCAGGACACTCGAGACGGGTGACCTAGTCCTGAGGCGGGTCCTCTCGAGGGAGGGGCTGCATAAGCTTTCACCAATGTGGGAGGGCCCGTTCAAGGTCGTCCACATCTCCAGACCTGGCGCCGTGCGCCTGGAGACACAAGACAGGGTACCTATCCAGAACGCCTGGAACATCCAGCACCTCTGGAAGTTCTACCCATGAAGCAAGGCCCAGAGCGTGTGAAGAAAGGCTCAGAGCCTGTGAAGAAAGGCCGGTGCCTGTGAAGAATCGCCGCCCGTGACACTCTCACGTAATAATGAGTTGGGGCTGTACACGCCCCGGAGTCTCAGGAGCGCCGGCCTCAGGCCCTGGGGCTCCCGCCCATGCCTAGTGGCAGCAATTAGCTCCGCGCTGGTGAGAAGACTTGAAGACTAGATTAGGTGCCGGACGCGGCTTTTCATTTTCTTTCTGAAGTTGGCTCGCTTTTCCTTAATCGAAGTTTGCTTTTGGCGTTCCTTGCTGATTTGATTCCCTCACCTCTCACTGCATTTTTCCGGCTCGGGTTTGCTCCTGTTCTCTCTCTCTCGCATGCCTCACGAGGGGGCTAGGCAGGTGTCGTCGCGAGCATTTTTTCTCCTCTCTGCCTTCTCATGAGCCACCCTCGTTCGAGCGCAAAAGCTGGCGCACCTCTCCTAGTCCGTGCCCCTCGGGTACCGCGATACAAAGTGCCAGGTCAGGGCCAGGGTGAACAGCAAATCTTTTAGCACACTTCCTGACAAGTTTTTGCAGTTCCTGAGCGAATGCAGGCCATCAAGGCAAAATGGACATGAGGAAATAAGTGCCTCGTGAGGAAGAGGGCATCCTGAATATACCAGGTTAAGTTATCTTAGCGGAAAACAACGACACGGCACGGGAACAACACGCATAGTGCAATAACCGAGCAACCATAGTTCGGTACACGCCCCCTGGGCCCATGCTGGTTTCATTCTTGATGTAGGAAAAAGAGTAAAACAAAAGTAATGCTGCAGTGATCCGTAGAGGCAGGCCCCTAGCGTGATGCGGAGCATCCCACGATCATCCCCATGCATCCACAACCGTCTCATCAAGAGCCAAGAGGACCCATGACTAGAGCACGAGCTCGAGCTCTCGAGACCGAGGTGACTTCTCTCCTTAGTGAAATATCATATGACCCTCTCGAGACATGGCTACTACCTCAATCTGGAATGTTGTGCATGCTTAGGTACCAAGGAACCAACCTAGGAGAAGCTGCAGCCCAAGATGGACACCAAGAACAAGAGGAGGAGTTGCAGAGTCCGGAGGAGCGGTACTACCGCTCAAGCCAAGCGGTACTACCGCCCGAAGCCAGTACTACCGCTCAAGCCAAGCAGTACTACCACTGAAGCCGAGCCAAGCGGTACTACCGCTCTCCATCCGACCTACTTCCTCAAAACCCGACACACTCCAGAATCGAGCAGGCGTCAGAGGCGGTACTACCGCCCACCAAGCGGCACTACCGAAAAGCGGTACTACCGCCATGAAGCAACGGTACTACCGCCTGCACTGCGTCTGCGTTTGCCGAGGCCCATGTACTCTTTTCGCCCCCAACTTACCCCTTGGAGGTCCTAGACTATAAATAGACCTTCCCCTCATCCTTTCTAGGGTTAGCATTGGATTAGCTCATATTCTTGTGTGAGAGCCTTTGCTCATCCACTTGGCTACTTCTCCACCGAGATCAGGACCTCTCCGGAGAAGATCCCCCAAGCGGATTCAAGACCCCCTTCTAGGGTGGACCCCCTCAAGGCCTCCTCACGGAGAAGAACGGTTACCTTTTGTATCTTACCTTTGTTGACCTTGAATCTTGTGCCACTCTATGTGATCGATGATCTAGCATTTGTGTGATTGATCCCTTGTCGGTTTAGTGATTTCTCCCTCGTTTCCCCGTGTTTCCCCCCTTGTTCTTCCGCGTGTTCTTCGTGATTCCCCGTAGGATCCGCTCCAACGTGAAAGATCGCCCACGTAGGGTTCCGCCCTACATCATCTATGGTATCATGAGCCACGTTGATCACGTTATTGGAGCCCCTACCCCTCTTTTTCTAGTTTGATTTTGTTGTTTTTGTCCTAATTCCGAAAATTCCCCACAAAAATAGCCCCAAATTTTTTTTTTGTGATTTGTTAGTGTGATGAAATTTTGTTGATTTTGATCCGTGGATTTGCTTGGTTTCGAGTCGATCTAGCATCTCCCCAAGTTTCACCTCTTTCCATCCACAAAATCCATCGAATTTTGACCCCGAAATCACCCATTTCCGCCCCAAAATCGTGCAACCGTTCGAACATACAGGGAAATCCCGACGCGAGCGGTACTACCGCCCTCCGAGCGGTACTACCGCTTAGAGCGGTACTACCGCCCTCCTAGCGGTACTACCGCTGAGTACGGCACTACCGCCAGCCCCCGTTCAGCCTAAATAGTCGAAAAATCCCGACACGAGCGGTACTATCATTGCTCCAAGCGGTACTACCGCTTTCGAAGCGGTACTACCGCCCTCCCAATGGGTACTACCGCCGGGCCAGTTTCAGCCTTCCGACTTTCACCATTTTCATCATAACTTTTCACTCGAACTCCGATTTGAGTGTTCTTTGGCTAGTTTGAAGCTATCGACGTGCCCGAAGTCCTCACCTTGGTTTCACCACCTTTTGACACCATCAAATTTTCCGAACATCGGCATCTTTGCCTAGGGCTTAAACCACATCATCCGCTATACCACCTCCACTTTCCGCTACCACATTTTCGCTTTTGGTCTTTGAGAATTTGAGTTGTGGTTCCGTGTCCTATTGTGTTTCGCTATATAGGTACGGTTCGACGTCAACATCACCACCGCTCATCTTCGCCAAGGACTCATCATCGTCAAGGACGGTAACCTCGACGACATCCTTGTCATCTCTCGCAATTGCATTGATAACCACATAGCCTTACTTTTGCGTTGCTTACCCATCGAGACTAGCCATCGAGTATTGCCGGCAATGTGACTTGTGCACCTTAGTGATCATACTCCATAGCATACATAGCATACCATAGTGGTGCATGTCTTGAGATCAACTTGTGTGTCACAATGTTGTCATAGCATACACAATTGCTATCTTGGTTCGTGAAGTTTGCATAAGAAAAGAGCTCAAAAGTGAAAGAGCCATCCAAGCTTTTAAGCAAAGAGGAAAGATAAGCAATGAGCTTATAAGCAAGAACCATAGCATCATACAACATTAAGATTGTCATATCCGATCATCTTGGATCATAGCACCGAAATATCATACATATAGCATACTTGGGATAGAGATCGTTGCATTTTTCCTAATAGGTTGTGCACAAGTTCGCGTATCCGCCTATTGTGCAATCGTGCTAGCGTCTCTCTAGTATTGTGCAACAAGAGCATTCTCGTGGTTTCCACATTTTGGCTCACTTTTGGTTTGCACAATCCCACTTATCTATTTATGTGTGTTTCCGTGTACCACTACTTGCTTCGTCTACTTGTTACATTTGCGAATTTGCGAATCTTTTTCAACTTTATTGAGTCTCACTTACAATTGCATCAAATTTTGTGCCACCATCCTAACCGAGCTCCACCATAAGCTTTTATTTGTGTAGGTGTGAGAACCGACAAGAATCGGTACCAAGAGTGCTATTTCATTGTCCGCATTGGAGTGAACTTGATTCATTTTCAACATCGGTCAAAGGTACATTGGTATAAGTTTTTCCGTTCTACCACTCACATCTTGTTTGGAATGATGGATAGGCCAAGTTCTTCTACCAACCCACTCTTCATCGAGCAAGGCGACGACATGTCCTCATCGTCACCAAGAGCCACCTCTTTGGTGCACTGAAGCGTTGCACCAAGAACAACAAGCAATGAGCGACCGCCGACAACCTCGCCACCGACTTGCGACTCTCCGAGCAACGTACAAGAGATTACTTCGACAACAAATTCGAGGCTCACAAGGTTGAGAATGATGCAAGAATGGACGAGATCCGCGTTGATGAGAACACGGCATCACTCCACTTCTTCATCATCAAGACGGAGCCGCTCGAGTCGACATTCCGACGACACCTTCTACGACTCAAGTACACCGTCATCAAACACTCTTCGACGAGCCGCGCGCCAAGACCGTCATGCATCTCGCAACCCGCTACATGACAAGCATTCACAAGAGCAAGTTGATGATCAAGTTCCTCGTCCTCAATCAAACCAAGAGGCTTTTGCTCAAGCCCAAGAACGACAACGCCTTCGTCGCCAACAAGAGGAAGAAAGAGCACGTCGTCACCAAGCCGAACAAGACGCCAAGGCTCAACGTCTCCAACAACAACAACGTGAAGCGCAAGCTCTTGAGGCGCAACGTGCCCTTCAAGAATCAAGTAGAGCCTTCGCCAACCGCAATCGCGAACGGCGCAATCAAGAGGAAGCCCTTTGAGAAGAAATCCAAGAGAGGAACTACCAACCTCATGTACAACGTCAAGTTCCTCAAGCTCCTCCACAAGCTCGTCAAGCTCCACCTCAACATCAAGTTCAACAAGAGCAAGTTGATCATGGTCTTCCTCCGCGCCAAGAGCAACATGAAGACGAGTACATTCCACGTCAAGGACGTCATCATCAACATCGCCAACAACACAATGAAGAGCAACGCTACGGCAAGCTAAAATTCACCATGCCCAAGTTCAATGGAAGCAATGACCCCGATGACTACCTCTCATGGGCATTGAAGGTTGACAAAATCTTCCGTTTGCACAACTACGATGAAGCGAAGAAAATCGCTATGGCATCCCTTGAGTTCCAAGATTATGTGCTCATATGGTGGGAACAAATCATTGAGCGACGACAAGCAAGAGGTGAACCTCCAATCACCACTTGGGCTCAAATGAAGGATGTCATGCGAGCACGTTTTGTGCCAACCTACTACAACCGCGACCTCTTCAAGAAACTCCAACTACTCAAGCAAGGAACAAAGAGTGTTGAAGAATACTATAAGGAGATGGAGATAGCCATGATTCGAGCCAATGTCAAGGAAGATGATGAGCAAACTATGGCACGCTTTCTTGAACGGACTTAATCATCCCATCAAGAAGATCGCCGACTTCCAACCATACTCATCCCTCATTGAGCTCGTACATCAAGCTACAAAGGCGGAACGCCAAGTACAAGATGACTTCAAATGCCAAGTACTCATCCAAGACCCTCTGGCTTCTCCAACAACCAAGCTTCAACGACTCCTCCAACATCTACACCAACCAAGCTTCCTTCAAGAAAGCGACGACAAGTCAAGTTACAAGAAGACATCGACAAGTTCAAGTCGTCCTCCTCCTACTACAAGCAACCTCAAGCCGCGTGCTTCATCCTCTACTCCGACCGATGAGACCATCAAGACAAGCTCCTTCAAGTGTTTCACTTGCGGCGGCCGAGGCCACAAGTCATACGAATGCACCAACAAGCGAACCATGATCCTCAACGACGATGGCACATATGACTCTATGAGTGAAGAGGAAATGGAAGCCCTTGAGCAAGTGGCCATGCACCGGCAAGTGAATGAAGATGAAGATGATCAAGTCTTTTGTGATGAGGATTCGAGCCCGCTCTCGTTGTCTCCAAGGTCTTGACTCTTCAACATCAACAAGAAGAAGACCAACGATGCCACATCTTCCACACAAAAGCCGGCATCAATGGACGGTCCATCAAGGTCATCATCGATGGAGGTAGTTGCCACAACTTGGCAAGTGAAGAACTATGCTCCAAGCTACAATTGGTCAAGAGGAAGCACCCACACCCCTACAAGGTTCAATGGCTAAGTGACTCCGGCACTATACGAAGTCGAGCATACGGTCCAAGTCTCCTTCAAAATTGGTGCTTATGAAGACACTTTGGAGTGTGATGTGGTCCCAATGACCGCTTGCCACCTCCTTCTTGGTCGACCATGGCAATTCGACCGTGGTGTCATCCACAATGGGCGAACCAATCACTATAGCTTCAAGATGAAAGGGAAGGAGTATGTGCTACGACCTATGTCTCCTAGTCAAGTGTTAGCCGACAAGCAAGCCACACATCATAGAGAAAAGAGTGAGAAAGTGATCCACCCAAAAGTGAGTGAGAGCCACAAGCCAAATTTGAGAGACTCTTCGCCTAGAGAGAAAAACCTCATTCTATTTGCCACCAAAAGTGAGATGAGAGAAGTGTGTGAGCACCCATCGAGTGTGATGCACTTTGTCCTTGTGTGCAAGGATGGAGAACCTAAAACTAACACCATTCACGAGCTACCTTTGGTGTTTCAATCTCTTTTGCAGGAATTTCAAGATGTTTTCCCCGATGAGCTACCTCCGGGTCTACCTCCTCTTCGAGGCATTGAGCATCGAATCGACCTCATCCCCGGAGCGCCGCTACCAAACAAAGCTCCATACCGAGTCAATCCGGAAGAAACCAAGGAGATTCAACGGCAAGTACAACAACTCATCGACAACGGTCATGTACGTGAAAGCTTAAGCCCTTGTGCCGTTCCGGTTATTCTTGTGCCTAAGACCGATGGAAGTTTCCGCTTGTGTTCCGATTGTAGACCTATCAATGCTATTACTGTTCGCTATAGGCATCCCATTCCTCGCTTAGATGACATGCTTGATGAACTTAGTGGAGCCAACTTTTTCTCAAAAATTGATCTTAAAAGTGGCTATTATCAAATACGCATACAAGAGGGTGATGAATGGAAAACTGCTTTCAAAACCAAATTTGGTTTATATGAGTGGTTAGTGATGCCTATGGGTCTTTCGGAAGCTCCCGGTACTTTTGTGCGCCTTATGCATCATGTGCTTCATCCTTATATTGGAGTCTTTGTTGTGGTTTACTTTGATGATATTCTTGTGTTTAGCAAAACCATGAAAGAGCATATTAACCATGTTAAATCTGTGTTGCAAACTCTTCGCAAGGAAAGCCTTTATGCAAACTTGAAAAATGCACTTTTGGCGTTGACAAAGTGGTTTTCTTGGGATTTGTTGTCTCTTCAAAAGGTGTTCATGTTGATGAAACTAAAATTGAAGCAATTAAAACTTGGCCCCAACCAACCAATTTGCAACAAGTGCTAAGTTTTCTTGGTCTCAGCGGGTTTCTATCGTCGCTTTGTGAAGGATTTTAGCACAATTGCCGCTCCTTTGCATGCTTTGAGCAAGAAGAATACTCCCTTTGTTTGGGGAACTTTGCAATCAACCGCTTTTGATGAGCTCAAGTCTTTGCTTACTCATGCTCCGATTCTTGCTTTGCCCAATTTTGACAAAACTTTTGAGGTTCATTGTGATGCAAGTGGTACCGGAATTGGCGGAGTTTTAATGCAAGAAAAACGAGCCATTGCCTATTTTAGTGAAAAACTCTCCGGTGCTCAACTTAATTATCCCATCTATGACAAAGAATTGTATGCTTTAGTGCGTGTGCTACATGTTTGGGAACATTACCTTAGACCGCATGAGTTTGTCATCCATACCGATCATGAAACGCTTAAGTACCTCAAAGGTCAAACTAAATTGAACAAGCGTCATGCCAAATGGAGTGAATTCATTGAATCTTTTCCTTATGTGATCAAGTACATTAAGGGTAAAGAAAATATAGTTGCCGACGCTTTCACGCATAAACATGCTTGTCACTCAACTTGAGTTGAATGTTATTGGTTTTGAGCATATAAAAGACTTGTATGTGCATGATCCATCTTTTGCTTCTCCTTATGCTAAGTGTTTGACGATACATCTTGGGAACAATATTCAATCAAGGATGGTTACCTTATGAGAGCTAACAAACTTTGCATTCCCGAGTCTTCTCTTCGTTTGCTCCTTTTGCAAGAGGCTCATGGAGGCGGCCTCATGGGACACTTTGGACGCGACAAGACATTCGCCGCACTCTCCAACAACTACTTTTGGCCCAAGATGTTCCATGACGTCTCACGATTCACCAACCGATGCTACACATGTCGCAAAGCTAAGTCTAAAGCTCAATCTCATGGTCTTTACATGCCTCTTCCTATCCCATATCAACCATGGGAAGACATTAGTATGGATTTTGTACTTGGTTTGCCTAGGACTCAAAATGGCAAGGATTCCGTCTTTGTTGTTGTGGATAGATTTTCTAAAATGGCACATTTCATTCCTTGCAACAAGATGAGACGATGCTTCACATGTTGCAAATCTCTTTTGTAGGGAAATCTTGCGACTCCATGGCGTACCAAAGACAATCGTCTCCGATCGTGGACGTCAAGTTCTTGAGTTACTTTTGGAAGACCCTATGTGCCAAGCTCGGAATCAAGCTCTTGTTCTCCTCGGCATACCATCCTCAAACCGACGGCCAAACGGAGGTGACGAACCGCACACTATCCACTCTACTTCGTGTCTTGATCAAGAAGAACATCAAGGAGTGGGAAGCATGTCTACCCATCGCCGAAATCGCCTACAATCGTGCAAGACATTCAACTACCGGCAAGTCCCCTTCGAGGTCGCTCTACGGTTTCAACCCGTTGTCCCCATTGGACATTCTACCACTTCCTCTCCAAGAGCGCACCAACATGGATGCAAGTGAACGAGCAAGCTACATCAAGAAGATGCACGAAGATACAAGGCACACCATCGAGCGCCAAGTACAACGCCAAGCAAACAAGCTCAACGCCAATAAGCAACCATCGTCTTCAACATTGGTGATCTAGTATGGCTACACCTTCGCAAGGACCGCTTCCCCAAAGAACGCAAGTCCAAACTTCTCCCTCGAGCCGATGGACCTTTCAAGGTACTAGCACGCTTCTAGCGACAACGCTTACAAGATCGACATACCTCGCGACAAGTACAACGTGAGCGACATCTTCAACGCCAAGGACCTCGCACCTTTCCATGGAGATGAAGCTTTTGATCCGAGGTCGGATCTCTTCCAAGGGGGAGATGATGCGGAGCATCCCACGATCATCCCCATGCATCCACAACCGTCTCATCAAGAGCCAAGAGGACCCATGACTAGAGCACGAGCTCGAGCTCTCGAGACCGAGGTGACTTCTCTCCTTAGTGAAATATCATATGACCCTCTCGAGACATGGCTACTACCTCAATCTGGAATGTTGTGCATGCTTAGGTACCAAGGAACCAACCTAGGAGAAGCTGCAGCCCAAGATGGACACCAAGAACAAGAGGAGGAGTTGCAGAGTCCAGAGGGAGCGGTACTACCGCTCAAGCCAAGCCTTACTCCCGCACAGCGAGCGGTACTACCGCTCAAGCCAAGCGGTACTACCGCTGAGCCGAGCCAAGCGGTACTACCGCTCTCCATCCGCCTACTTCCTCAAAACCCGACACACTCCAGGAATCGAGCAGGCGTCAGAGCGGTACTACCACCACCAAGCTGCACTACTATTGAAAGCTGTACTACCGCCATGAAGCAACGGATTACTACCGCTCACACAGTAGCTGCGTTCTGCCGAGGCCCATGTACTCTTTTCGCCCCAACTTACCCCTTGGAGGTCCTAGACTATAAATAGACCTTCCCCTCATCCTTTCTAGGGTTAGCATTGGATTAGCTCATATTCTTGTGTGAGAGCCTTTGCTCATCCACTTGGCTACTTCTCCACCGAGATCAGGACCTCTCCGGAGAAGATCCCCCAAGCGGATTCAATACCCCCTTCTAGGGTGGACCCCCTCAAGGCCTCCTCACGGAGAAGAACGGTTACCTGTTGTATCTTACCATAGTTGACCTTGAATCTTGTGCCACTCTATGTGATCGATGATCTAGCATTTGTGTGATTGATCCCTTGTCGGTTTAGTGATTTCTCCCTCGCTTCCTCCGTGTTTCCCTTGTTCTTCCGCGTGTTCTTCGTGATTCCCCGTAGGATCCGGCTCCAACGTGAAAGATCGCCCACGAGGGTTCCGCCCTACATCATCTATGGTATCATGAGCCACGTTGATCACGTTATTGGAGCCCCTACCCTCTTTTTCTAGTTTGATTTTGTTGTTTTTGTCCTAATTCAAAATTCCCCACAAAAATAGCCCCAAATTTTTTTTTGTGATTTGTTAGTGTGATGAAATTTTGTTGATTTTGATCCGTGGATTTGCTTGGTTTCGAGTCGATCTAGCATCTCCCCAAGTTTCACCTCTTTCCATCCACAAAATCCATCGAATTTTGACCCCGAAATCACCCATTTCCGCCCCAAAATCGTGCAACCGTTCGAACATTCAGGAAATCCCGGCCAGCGGCGGTACTATCAGCCTCGAGCGGTACTACCGCTTAGAGCGGTACTACCGCCCTCCTAGCGGTACTACCGCTGAGTACGGCACTACCGCCAGCCCCGTTCAGCCTAAATAGTCGAAAATCCCGACACGAAGCGGTACTACCGCCCGTTCCAAGCGGTACTACCGCTGAAGCGGTACTACCGCCCTCCCAAATGGGTACTACCGCCCGGCCCAGTTTCAGCCTTCCGACTTTCACCATTTTCATCATAACTTTTCACTCCGAACTCCGATTTGAGTGTTCTTTGGCTCGTTTTGAAGCTATCGACGTGCCCGAAGTCCTCACCTTGGTTTCACCACCTTTTGACACCATCAAATTTTCCGAACATCGGCATCTTTGCCTAGGGCTTAAACCACATCATCCGCTATACCACCTCCACTTTCCGCTACCACATTTTCACTTTTGGTCTTTGAGAATTTGAGTTGTGGTTCCCGTGTCCTATTGTGTTTCGGCTATATAGGTACGGTTCGACGTCAACATCACCACCGCTCATCTTCGCCAAGGACTCATCATCGTCAAGGACGGTAACCTCGACGACATCCTTGTCATCTCTCGCAATTGCATTGATAACCACATAGCCTTACTTTTGCGTTGCTTACCCATCGAGACTAGCCATCGAGTATTGCCGGCAACGTGACTTGTGCACCTTAGTGATCATACTCCATAGCATACATAGCATACCATAGTGGTGCATATCTTGAGATCAACTTGTGTGTCACAATGTTGTCATAGCATACACAATTGCTATCTTGGTTCGTGAAGTTTGCATAAGAAAAGAGCTCAAAAGTGAAAGAGCCATCCAAGCTTTTAAGCAAAGAGGAAAGATAAGCAATGAGCTTATAAGCAAGAACCATAGCATCATACAACATTAAGATTGTCATATCCGATCATCTTGGAGCATAGCACCAAATATCATACATATAGCATACTTGGGATAGAGATCGTTGCATTTTTGCCTAATAGGTTGTGCACAAGTTCGCGTATCCGCCTATTGTGCAATCGTGCTAAGCGTCTCTCTAGTATTGTGCAACAAGAGCATTCTCGTGGTTTCCACTTTTTGGCTCACTTTTGGTTTGCACAATCCCACTTATCTATTTGCGTGTGTGTTTCCGTGTACCACTACTTGCTTGGTCTACTTGTTACATTTGCGAATTTGCGAATCTTTTTCAACTTTATTGAGTCTCACTTACAATTGCATCAAATTTTGTGCCACCATCCTAACCGAGCTCCACCATAAGCTTTTATTTGTGTAGGTGTGAGAACCGACAAGAATCGGTACCAAGAGTGCTATTTCATTGTCCGCATTGGAGTGAACTTGATTCATTTTCAACATCGGTCAAAGGTACATTGGTATAAGTTTTTCCGTTCTACCACTCACATCTTGTTTGGAATGATGGATAGGCCAAGTTCTTCTACCAACCCACTCTTCATCGAGCAAGACGACGACATGTCCTCATCGTCACCAAGAGCCACCTCTTTGGTGCACAACGAAAGCGTTGCACCAAGAACAACAAGCAATGAGCGATCGCATCGACAACCTCGCCACCGACTTGCGACTCTCCGAGCAACGTACAAGAGATTACTTCGACAACAAATTCGAGGCTCACAAGGTTGAGAATGATGCAAGAATGGACGAGATCCGGCGTTGATGAGAACACGGCATCACTCCACTTCTTCATCATCAAGACGGAGCCGCCGAGTCGACATTCCGACGACACCTTCTACGACTCAAGTACACCGTCATCAAACACTCTTCGACGAGCAAGGCCAAGACCGTCATGCATCTCGCAACCCGCTACATGACAAGCATTCACAAGAGCAAGTTGATGATCAAGTTCCTCGTCCTCAATCAAACCAAGAGGCTTTTGCTCAAGCCCAAGAACGACAACGTCTTCGCCGCCAACAAGAGGAAGAAAGAGCACGTCGTCACCAAGACGAACAAGACGCCAAGGCTCAACGTCTCCAACAACAACAACGTGAAGCGCAAGCTCTTGAGGCGCAACGTGCCCTTCAAGAATCAAGTAGAGCCTTCGCCAACCGCAATCGCGAACGGCGCAATCAAGAGGAAGCCCTTTGAGAAGAAATCCAAGAGAGGAACTACCAACCTCATGTACAACGTCAAGTTCCTCAAGCTCCTCCACAAGCTCGTCAAGCTCCACCTCAACATCAAGTTCAACAAGAGCAAGTTGATCATGGTCTTCCTCCGCGCCAAGAGCAACATGAAGACGAGTACATTCCACGCCAAGGACGTCATCATCAACATCGCCAACAACACAATGAAGAGCAACGCTTCTGACAAGCTAAAATTCACCATGCCCAAGTTCAATGGAAGCAATGACCCGATGACTACCTCTCATGGGCATTGAAGGTTGACAAAATCTTCCGCTTGCACAACTACGATGAAGCGAAGAAAATCGCTATGGCATCCCTTGAGTTCCAAGATTATGTGCTCATATGGTGGGAACAAATCATTGAGCGACGACAAGCAAGAGGTGAACCTCCAATCACCACTTGGGCTCAAATGAAGGATGTCATGCGAGCACGCTTTTGTGCCAACCTACTACAACCGCGACCTCTTCAAGAAACTCCAACTACTCAAGCAAGGAACAAAGAGTGTTGAAGAATACTATAAGGAGATGGAGATAGCCATGATTCGAGCCAATGTCAAGGAAGATGATGAGCAAACTATGGCACGCTTTCTTGAACGGACTTAATCATCCCATCAAGAAGATCGCCGACTTCCAACCATACTCATCCCTCATTGAGCTCGTACATCAAGCTACAAAGGCGGAACGCCAAGTACAAGATGACTTCAAATGCCAAGTACTCATCCAAGACCCACGGCTTCTCCAACAACCAAGCTTCAACGACTCCTCCAACATCTACACCAACCAAGCTTCCTTCAAGAAACGACGACAAGTCAAGTTACAAGAAGACATCGACAAGTTCAAGTCGTCCTCCTCCTACTACAAGCAACCTCAAGCCGCGTGCTTCATCCTCTACTCCGACCGATGAGACCATCAAGACAAGCTCCTTCAAGTGTTTCACTTGCGGCGGCCGAGGCCACTAGTCATCCGAATGCACCAACAAGCGAACCATGATCCTAAACGACGATGGCACATATGACTCTATGAGTGAAGAGGAAATGGAAGCCCTTGAGCAAGTGGCCATGCACCGCAAGTGAATGAAGATGAAGATGATCAAGTCTTTTGTGATGAGGATTCGAGCCCCGCCTCGTTGTCTCCAAGGTCTTGACTCTTCAACATCAACAAGAAGAAGACCAACGATGCCACATCTTCCACACAAAAGCCGGCATCAATGGACGGTCCATCAAGGTCATCATCGATGGAGGTAGTTGCCACAACTTGGCAAGTGAAGAACTATGCTCCAAGCTACAATTGGTCAAGAGGAAGCACCCACACCCTTACAAGGTTCAATGGCTAAGTGACTCCGGCACTATACGAGTCGAGCATACGGTCCAAGTCTCCTTCAAAATTGGTGCTTACGAAGACACTATGGAGTGTGATGTGGTCCCAATGACCGCTTGCCACCTCCTTCTTGGTCGACCATGGCAATTCGACCGTGGTGTCATCCACAATGGGCGAACCAATCACTATAGCTTCAAGATGAAAGGGAAGGAGTATGTGCTACGACCTATGTCTCCTAGTCAAGTGTTAGCCGACAAGCAAGCCACACATCATAGAGAAAAGAGTGAGAAAGTGATCTCACCATCGTTCGCCTCGGGGCAGCACCTGGCGCGGCGACTATCTTCCATAAACACCCTCACATAGAGGGTCGATCCACCATCGTACTTGAAGTGGAGGGTGCACTGCCTGCCCAGGCTATGCGCGCGGGCGAACGTCTGCCAGCCGCGGGCCAGGGCTAAGTTGCCCGCGGCGGAAGTCTCGGTCGCAACCCAACAGGCCTTACTGCAGCAACCATCCGCCTGCAACCAGAGTCCGCCTGGGCCAGAGGCCGGTAGTTCGCCGACAAAGAAGCACGGAAGTTGGAGCCAGTTGCCGGCCGGGTCCTCTGACCAGACGACAAACTCCGGCGACGCCTCCATCGTATGGAAGCGCGGATGGGGGGGCCGCGTCACCATAGCACACCTCCCCTCGTCAACTGGACCACCATGGTTGGGACGACCCCCTCCGCGTGCCGCGGCGCCGCCTCGACAGTGGGCCACGGCGGGGGTCGCGGCGTGCTTGCGCGGACGGCCGCGTCCGCGCTTGGGCGCTAGGGAGCCAGGTCCCTAGCGAGGGGCATTTCCCTTCTCGGCGGTAGAAGTCGTGCAGTTGCCGAGGCAGCGTGGGGAAGCGGAGACGCCCACGTCCAATCAACCGCCACGCATCAACCGAGGCCGCAGGCTTTTTGATGAGGACATCAATACCATTGTTACACCCACAGCCCCTGCTGCTATACATACTGGACCAATTACTAGAGCTCACAAGACGCCAATTAAATTATCGGTACTTTCGTTTCTTGGTAATGATTCTAATGTTCATGAGAATATGATGCTGCCTAAATTGGATACATTTGTTTTGCTTACAAATGTAGGGCCCGGCCATGGATAAGAGGGATGAACACTGGAGCAAGACCAAGCATGGAGATGATGGCATGCGCGAGGGGAAAAGAACGGAGTTACAAGTGATGATTTCAGGACTTTGAGGCCCCCATAATGAGTGCATGAAGCCTTGGACGAAATATACAAGATGTCACTTCATAATATTCGTCCATAGGCTATTCTAGGTGCTGCGTCACCTTATTATTGGGCCAGGCCCATGTAATTTCGAAATACTTAAGTATAGGCTATTTTTAGAGTCCGTATGTGTGGGGAAACAAGAGTTAGGGTTGATTTCGGACCCCTCCCTCAAGGGCCACAAAATTCCCTCCTCTTCCTCCATATATACAGCCTTTAGGGCGTCGTTTAGACTTTGGGTTTTGTTTAGATTAAAAGTTCGCCATAGCTGCAACTTCACATGCCGTTTGTGTTCAACGACTGCACAAAGGCGTCCCGTAACCCCACCTTGATTAATAAAGCTTTCCTCTTATATTCGCAATATCCAGATTGCAATCTTTGTTTCTTGCTTGTTCTTCGTTTGCCTGCAGGAAACAGACCTTCGTGGTCAGGTTGATCGTGCTCCGGCATGGTCAATAACCTCTCGGATTTGGTTAGCGATTGCTAAGGCGCGACGTCCTCGTACGTTCTTAGTCGGATCGTCAAAGTCGACTTCATCCTAAACGATAGCGACCATCTCATCGAAAGACGGGACACCTTTGCCTCTATCAAGTGGTATCAGATTTCCAGGTTGCTCGATGAGATTTTCCAGTTTTTCGTAGTTTAGATCGAGTCTGTCCTTCATACCTACATTCCACGAAAAAGCCACACAAAAAATTAGGGTTAGTTCATCATATCTGAACCAGTCTGAGCCTTTGCCTAGTCTTTTCAGTATTTTTCTTTGTTGAATTTGCGGTTGCATCATCGTGTCTAGTTGCTGGTCTTAGAGTCTAGTCTTTTAGAGTTTTGAGTTCTTGTCATAAGTTGTCACGCCGCCGCCGCACCATCATCATCGCCCCTGCCATCTAGAACCGCCGCTTATTCGCCACCGATCCATATCCATATACCACCACCAATCCGTATCCATATACCACCACCAATCTGTATCCATATACCACCACCAATCCGTATCCATATACCACTACCAATCCGTATCCAAATACCAGCACCGCTGCCATATCCTACCACCATAAATCCACCACCAATCCGAAGTTACTTTCATATTAGGTTTGTTTTAGGTCCGCTTAATTTCCGATTCGTGTTTCCTTGCACGAGTAGGTCTCGGAAAAAAAATTGGCAGCCGAAATTTTTTCCCTATCCTGTTTTTAGGTTTTTCTGAGTCTTTTGAGCCACGTGCCATCATAGTGATTTTTTGTCGCACTTTTTCGTCATTGCTGCCCTGATTTCCGAAAAAAAAGTCAAAAATAAATTTCATGCCCATCCTGTCAGTTTGACCTGGGAAGAGTTCTGAGACACTCGCCATTATAGTGATTTTTCGCCAAAAAAAGGAGCGCAAAAAAAACAGAGCGAAAAAAATTCCAGAGTGTGCTTTTCCCTTGTTTACGTGCAGCGTCATGATTTTGTTAGTGTTCTAGGCTCGCGTCTCTAGCACGGTCTAGCCTAGGACCAAAGACAAGACTGCCTTTTGAGCGTTTATTCAACTTTGCATCTCTGAATTGATTATTGTTGACCCTTTTTGCTACCATATTATAAGCCTTCCCAACTCCACATACATCTACGTCATGCATTTGACTCTCCCTGGTAATCGCTCTATCCAAGCTTTGAGAGTTTTGACTACAACGGTTACCGATCACCGTCATTGGGTAAGAACTGGTAAGAATTTGAGATTTGCTTGACGGATTTGTGACACCCACCACCACCTCTTGTTAGTAGTCCGTAGGATCATATTCTTGTGTGTTTCTATTGTCGCTAACCATGCCAGATCACAAGCCGATGAGACTGACTGGGAGAAAATGACGAATAAGGAGTTGCATGATAAATTTCAGCAAATGATGAGTGGACAGGTGCAAGATGTGCTAAACAGATTTGAAGAGGTCATGGAGAAGATAGATGGCATGGAGAAGACGTTCAAAACATAGCTCGATAACAAGTTTAATGAATTGCTCACACGTCTTCCACCACCACCACCGGTTGCACCTAACGCACCTCTACAACAACAACAACAACAACAACAACAACAACAACAACAACAACAACAACAACAACAACGACTACCTCCACGTCACGAAACAGCCCTCCGCCGAGCGAGCCGTGTCCCTCGTGCGCTTGGCCAAACTATTGGTGCTGCTGTTGATACTTCTGTGGCTCCTGCTACTGATGCGGAGGAGGATGATTATGTGGGAGATTACGAGGATGAAGTTGATCAAAATCAGAACTACATGCAACCACCAGTACCACAACCACCAGGTCGTCCACATGCAAATAATGGCAATGTTAGGGCTCCCCTCGTGCACGAGATCATGACCCTCTCCCTAAACCGAGATTGAATATTCCACCATTTGAGGGTAGATATGTTCACGATATATATCTTACTTGGGAGTTTGAAACTGAACAACGATTTACATGTTTACAATATCCTGAGGAGAGACGTGTTCCTACCGTTGTTTGTGATTTCACTAGCTTTGCATGTGTTTGGTGGTCTGAACATTGTAGATTATATCCTGTTCCAGCTACTTGGGCTTCTTTGAAAACTGCTATGCGTACTCGTTGGGTTCCACCATATTATCAACGCGAATTACTTCAAAAATTGTAGCGCTTAAGACAAGGAAAACATTCTCAGAGAAGAATATTATCAGAATTACAAACCGGCTTGATTCGATGTGGTATTGTTCAGAGAATGAAGCTATGCTTGCATGTTTTATGGGTGGATTAAATAGAGATTCGCACCATTCTAGAGTATAAGGATTATAATAATATCACTCGTTTATTCCATCTTGCTTGTAAAGTTGAACGTGAAGTGCAGGATCGATGTGCATTGGCACGAACTAACTTTTCTCGCAGTCGACCTTCATCATGGACACCACGTGCATCATCTACTTCCACCGCACCATCACCTCCTTCAGGTGCCACCTCCAACCGTGATACAAGAAAGCAGTGCACAACCACCACTATCGCCAAGAGCACACTGCTGGCTGCACGCAGAGCTCTTCTTCTTCCATGGCGTCAACAGGGCACACAAGTGATATTATTTGTCGTCATTGTAAGGGAAGAGGACATTTTGCGAGAGAACGCAAATCTCAGCGTGTGATGATTGCTACTGAGGATGGTGGGTATGAGTCCGCTAGTGACTATGATGAGGAGACTTTGGCTCTTATTACACATGAAGAACACGGTGGAGATGATTCTGATCATGAGACGCAATACATAGCTGTTGAAGATGCTGACAGGTATGAATGTTTAGTTGCTCAACGTGTTTTGAGTGTGCAAAATCAGAGGCATAATTTGTTCCATACAAAGGGAGTTGTGAAGGAACGTTCTATTCGCGTCATCATAGATGGAGGGAGCTGCAACAACTTGGCTAGCATGGCGATGGTGGAGAAGCTATCTCTCACCACAAGACCACATCCACATCCTACTACATCCAATGGTTCAACAACAGCGGCAAGGTTAAGGTAACACGTACTGTTCGGGTGCAATTTAGTATCTCTACATATGCTGATTATGTTGATTGTGATGTGGTACCTATCCAAGCATGTTCCTTATGACTTGGTAGACCATGGCAATTTGATGAAAATTCCATACACCATGGTAGAAACAATCATACACCATGGTAGAAACAATCAGTATACTCTTGTTCATAAGGATATAAATATTACATTGCTTCCTATGACTCCTGATTCCATTTTGAAAGATGATATTCATAGAGCTAATAAAGCAAAACAAGAGAAAAATAAGAGTGAAAATCAGATTGTGGCAAAAGAATTTGAGCAACAAATGAAACCTAATAATAAACCATTTGGTGTTGCTTCTGAAATTAAATTGAAAAGTGCATGTTTACTTGCCACCAAATCTGATATTGATGAGCTAGATTTTAGCGAATACGTTTGCTATGCTTTTGTGTGCAAACAGGCATTATTTTCATTCGAGGACGTGCCTTCCTCTTTGCCCCCTGCTATCACTAACATTTTGCGTGAGTTCACGACGCCTTCCCACAGGACGTGCCACCGGGATTACCACCTATTCGAGGGATTGAGCATCAAATTGACTTAATTCCCGGTGCATCGCTACCCAACCGTGCACCATACCGTACCAATCCAGAGGAGACGAAGGAGATTATGCGTCAAATACAGGAGCTGCTCGACAAAGGTTATATATGTGAATCTCTTTGTCCTTGTGTTGTTCCTATTATACTAGTTTCAAAAAAGGATGGTACATCGTGTATGTGTGTTGATTGTAGAGGCATTAATAATGTTACTATTCGTTGTTGTCATCCTATTCCTAGGCTATATGATATGCTTGATGGATTGGGTGGCTCTACAATATTCTCCAAAGTTTATTTGCGTACTGGATATCATCAAATTCGTACGAAATTGGGTAATGAATGGAAAACAACATTTAAAACTAAGTTTGGTTCATATGAGTGGTTAGTCATGCCTTTTGGGTTAACTAATGCACCTAGTACTTTCATGAGACTAATGAACGAAGTTTTACGTGCTTTCATTGGACGATTTGTGGTAGTCTATTTTGATGATATTCTGATTTATAGCAAATCTTTGGAAGAACATTTGGAAAATTTACGTAGTGTGCGGGAAACTCGCTGCTGATAAGTTTTTAGCAGTAGCGCGCTCTGTGTAAACCGCGCTGCTACAAATATCCACCGGCGGTGTTCACCGAGCTCCATTTAGCAGTAGCGCCGTTGCCCGAACCGCGCTACTGCTACGGATATAGTAGCAGCGCGCTTTTACTGGGATCGCTGCTGCTACATTTCAAATTGGCAAAATTTTTTTGTCACCTTTATTAGCGATGGCGCCGTTGCCCAAAGCGCTGCTGCTGCTAATTCTTTAGCAGCCAGCTGCTTTCTTCCCCGCTCTTGCTAACCCGCACTAACCCACCACCTTTCCCCACCCGTGCCTCCCTCCCCCTCCTCTCTTCCCTTCCCCCTACCTCCCCCACATGCTCCCACTCTCACTCTTCTTCTTCCTCAATACTTCTCCCCCATTACTCTTTCTCTTCTATCCACCTTTCTCTCTCTTCATTACTCCTACCTAACTACACCACCTCCATTAATGCATCTCCTTTCTCTTTTTCCTTTCCCCTCCACTAGTTGAAGTTGTCTCCTCCCAAATTAGCTAGCTAGGTAGATGTAGCATTTAGTTAAGTGACCTATTTGCCCCTAACTAGATCTATCTTTGTCAACAAGAGCTTTGTGCACTTTTGATCTCCCTACAACATCATCTCCACCGTGTGCTCGATCTCGATCGAGGTGATGAAAATTTCATGCTTTTGGAAAATGAAAATATGTTTATGTGTGTGTGATATGTTTGTGGGAATTGTGTGTGTGTGTACGCCAAATTGTGCTTTTGAGTTGCCTATGTTTTGCCGAAATGTCGATTTATTTCCGTTTCGGCGAATTCCAGGCAAACTCTAGATCCATATATGTCCTATTTTTAGGGAAGGTCATGCCAAATTTTTGTATGACTTTGATGCATGCATGCATTTTTATAATCAATTTGTTTATTATTACCGTGCAGAGTTGACGATGGCTATACGCGGTGGATAATTGAAGATGAGGATGACGATGTTGAGGATGCCGACGGGGCAGGCAATGATGACACGGGGCAAGATGAAGAGATGATCGATAATGGCGACGGGGAATAGGCCGGACATGGCGGCGGAGAAAGGGCCGGACATGGCGGAGGAGAAGGGGCCAGACATGGCGGCGGAGAGAACGACATGGACTCCACGCAGCAGAGTTCATCGGTACTAAGTTCAATCGTGCGAGACCCTCATGTTCAAGCATTGCTTCGCAAGGAGACGAAAATCTTGAGAGCTGATTCTAGAGAGAAGGCTAAGCTGAGAAACCGGTGGTAGACTCGAACACTCCATTGTATGATGGTTGCAATCTGAGGTGACCCGCTTGAGTTTCACGCCCAACTCCTCAAGACGAAGGCTAAAAACAAATGAACCGACACTAGCCTCGATGAGCATCTCAAGTACCTAAAGGATGTTCTTCCGCATGGGTAATCTATGTCCTACTAGTGTTGATGAGGCCAAGGAGATCGTGTGCCCTCTTGATCTGCCACACGTTAGATACCATGCATGCATCAACGATTGCATAATTTATCGGAAGGAGCACGCGAAAAACAAGCTGTCCGTGTGCAATGCTTCTCGATACAAGAAGGCCGGAAGAAATGTCCCGTAAAGTTGTATGGTACTTACCGATCACTCCTCGCTCCGTGAGGTATTTTGTAGATCCCAAGGAAGCAAAGCTAATGCTGGCACGCGGAGAGGAAGAAGCCCGACGATGGAGATGATCCAAGTCGAGACACATGAAGGATGGAAGCCAAGGAGAGCGTTGAACAACTTTTATTGGTATTTTGAATGTGATGCAAGGAACATCGTGCTCGGCGTGTACCGATGGCATGAATCCGTTTGGCAACCGTAACACCAACCATAGCACATGGCCCGTGTTTGTATGGATGTACAACCTCCCCCTGGTTGTGCATGAAATCGAAGTACATTCACATGAGCATGCTTATTCAAGAGCCGAAACAACCAGGAAATAATATTAATTTGTATTTGGGGCTACTTCAAGAGGAGTTAGACACGTTATGGAAAACACCGACCAAGACATGGGACGCCAAGAAGGTGAGTATTTCAACATGAGAGTCAACGATCACGACAAAGGTGACTATCTCGATTCACGAATATGTGGCGAGGCCAGGTGTGCCATGGATATTATGCGGATGCACGCGGTGCATGGATGATACGACGCCTCAAAGCCTAACGCCAAGGAAAGATGGCGGTCTGCAGGAAAATCGTGTACATGGGGCATCGAAGATGGCTTGAACAGGACGACCCGTGGAGAAACCGTGGAGATCTATTCAATGGTCACGCTGAGCATCGAGGACCTCCACGTAAGCGGAGCGGTGCCGAAATCGATGAGCTGTTGAAAAACTGGAAGAGTGCCCCGCACCGGCAAAGACGATGAGAAAGGCGCCGGAGCCGCTGCTGAAGGTATGGAAGACGAGGTCTGTGTTCTGGGACTTGGAGTACTGGCACAAACTTGATACACCTCATTGCCTTGATCAAATGCATATTTGTAAGAATGTCCTTGAGAGATTGCTCACAACACTGATGGACATGCCGGATAAGACCAAGGATGGGCCGAAGGCAAGAAAAGACTTGCAAGATTTGAAAATTAGGGAAGATCTGCACATGCCGCCCCGTAAAATGTCAGACGAGACAGAGACGGAGACAGAGGCACGGGAGAAGAAAGGCAAGAAAATAAAGAAAGAGGATTATTGCCCCCTTCTTGCTTCACCTTAAGTCAGCCGAGATCAATGCCTTCTTTAAGTGCCTTACCGAGTCAAAGTTAGTTCCGGTTATTGTGGCAAGATAAGCGTATATCTAGACACGGAAAAGAAAAGGTTCAGCCGATGAAGTCTCATGACCGGCTATGTGATGATGACGCCGATACTACCTGTTGCCCTTAGAGGGATAATGGACAAGCACGTCCGTGACACGGTTATTGGTCTCGCAACTTTTTCGACGTCATCTCTCGAAAAGTCGATCAAAGGTGAAGCAGCTCCAAAGGCTACAGGAAGAGATCGTTGTGATACCGAATGCGCTTGAGATGTACTTCCCTACCGCGTTCTTTGACGTGATGGTGCATCTGTGTGTCCATATTGTGGATGACATAATAGACCTGGTCGCTATTCCTGCACAACATGATGCCATTTTAGAGGATGAATGGGATCATCAAAGGATTCGTTTCAGAACATGTCCCGTCCGGATGGAAGCATCGCCCGGCTATTTGGCACAAGAGTGCATCTCTTCGTGAGAATTTTCTATATGGCGCATCAGCCGCTTACCGGTGTTAGTGTTGGTTTGCCCGTTAACAAGCACGATGGGGACGCCGAAGGAGATGGTCACCGCAACGGTCGCAAGGAACTGCACGTGGCATACTCAGATCGACGCAGCGACTTTGACAGAGCAAACTTGGTAGTGCTACAACACCTAGACGAGGTAGATCCTTTCTTGGCACTGCACAAAGAAATTATCGCAAAGAAGTATCGTGACCGGGGGGTATGCAGGACGGACACCGAAGTTACTAGAGATCACAACTCCACTTTCCTGCATTGGTTCAAAGAGCATATTATTGCTAGTCCTCCGGAGGAGGGCTCTAAGGACGGATTGCTCATATACGCCTTAGCACATGGCCCCTCGCCCAACCTCGTAACCTATCAGGCATATGATATCAACGGATACACGTTCTACACGGAGGCCAAAGATATGGACAATGATGATCGTAACTTCAGGGTGACGATGGAATGCATGACCGGCAGCGACAACGGCGCAAGAATCGAACGATTTTATGGAAGGGTCGAGGAGATCCGGGAGCTTGACTACTCGATCGCACAACACGACGATGTTCCGTGTCATATGGGCTAAGAATGTCGAAAGAGAAAGCCGGATTTTCACTACCATGACTATACCCGACGCCAAGAGCGCTACCATGAACGCTATCGCAAAAAACGAGCCATGGGTACACGCTAAGCATGTGACACAATGCTTCTTCATAACTAACCCGCGCAATCCCAGCCGTGTTGTCCTGAGGAGAGGCAAAAGGAACATCATTGGAATGGATGGAGTCGCCAACGAGGAAGACTATGATCAAGACGGCAACCCAATGAGGGAAGATGACGATGATGATGAAGTACACGTCAAAAGAAGAAGCAATACTACATTACCTAAGAAAAATCGTACTCCATGGAAAAGGCAAAGTCACAATGAGGGGCTCAATTATTCTTCGACGAACAAGAAGGGAAAGAAGTCGACTCAAAACGAAAAACGTCAAAGAAGTGAGGAAACTTATGTTATCAAATAAATGATGTAATATATATATATATATATATATATATATATATATATATATATATATATATATATATATATATATATATATATATATGTTCTTATTTTGTATACACACTTAGCCATTATTATGCATGGGTCCAATGATGTGTAATATATATGTTCCTATTTTATGCATATATTTAACCGTCAAATGATGCAATATATATCGCCTCCCTTCGCTCACTGCCTCCGGAAATAAAAGTGGGATAAAATAAAGGAAAAGGAAAACTGGCAAGAGCGAAGGTAGTAGCAGCTGCTTTTCCTAAACCGCTACAGACATCGAAGTTAGTAGCAGCTGCTTTTGTCCAAATGCGCCATCACTACGCCCACTTAACCCAAAATTCTCACCCGCCTGCTTCATCCCGCCTCCCCCAAATCCCCACTCTCCCCGTCGCCTGCCAGCCCGACCAGCCCGGCGCTCGCCCGACTCGGTGCAGCGCTTCTTCGACCCGGCTCTCGCCCCGACCCGGCCCTCGCCCCGACCCGACCCGGCGCTGCGACCCGGCCCTCGCCCCCGACCCGGCGCGGCGCTTGCCCCGACCCGTCGGCCCTCGCCTCCCTCCTTTCCCCTCCTGGCCGTCGTCGAGCCTGCCTCCTCGCCCCTGCACCCTCTATAAACCCCCCCTCTCTCTCTGCTAGGGTTATTCGGTTAATTTACTTAGGTTTTAGTTAGGGCAGTATGTTAATTAGGTTATCTATTTAGTTATGAATTTAGCTAGGTTTCAAAATTTGAACTGGACATGTGATATGTGCAAATTTGAACTAGACATGTGATATGTGCATATGTCATGTTTTGGACATGTCATGTATGGAAAATGATCCGAGTGGCCTATGTTACGCCGGAATGTTGATTCATTTCCGTTCGGTGAATTTCAGCGCCGATATGTCCATTTTTAGCAAAGGTCATGCCGAAATTTCCTGTGAATAAAGGCATGATTTTGTGCTACATAGTTGGCATATCGAGTCTTTGGCACATAGATTTCTTTTATGTCATTTATCATTTATTCATACTTTTAGAAATAAATGAGGACACTTAATCACAGAAACATGTCAAACAACGAAGAAACCGGGCCTTCTCACCAAGATGCGCATTTAGATGGATTATGAGGGTGAACAAGAGTACCTCGACTATTTGACTGCTAATCAAGGTTTGCAGGTCGGCCTCGATGATGGTACTGACGCCGACATCGACACCGACAGCGCCGACACCGATGGCGGCACCGAGACCGGTGGGGAAGGTACCGACACCGACGGCGGCACCGAGATCAAGGGGAAGGTACCGGCCCGATGCCGCTACCGAAAGAGGAAGCATAAGAAGCGGAGGATACGAAAACCTAACAAACTAGGGATTAGACGACTTGTGATCACAAAGATGGCACTTGGCAAGTTTGAGCCATTAGAGCCTAAGAACCTCGCCAAGTGCTATGGGAACCAAGTAGGATGCATCCTACGGAATGCGCGAGCATCAACGATTTATGACTTAAGGAGTAAAGAACATTTGACGCAGTTGCTCCTAACAAAGTTGCACAAGAGATTCAAGTTCCCCGACCGATGATAACATAGAACAACCATGGGATGATCCGAAGATGAAAAAGATTAACAATCACGCCATGGGCATGTCCAAGAATGATTTGGCCTCCGGAAAATGAGGGTGAAACGAGCTATTGAGGCTGATGAACCCCGCCCAAGATTCTGGAGGAAAATCCGACACTTACGGAAGAGGAGTTCAAAAGTTCAAGGACACTTGCGCTACCGAGGCAGCCAAGGCTAAGGCTGCGAAATTCAAGAGCCTTCAAAGAAAGGAACACGGGAAGCATCGCCTCGGAAGACGCCGCTACCTCGGTAAAAGGCCCATATGGGATAAGGAGGACGCGAACGTGAAGCCGCGGGTCTCCTGCACTTTCACGAAGTTCACCAACCCCTTGGAGCATGACTTCATCAGGCCCGCTACAAGTGGGACAGGGAGAAAAAGGTTTTTACACGGACAAGATCATGAGGAAATTGATTAGACTCTTGGAGAAGCAACACCAGCTTGCACCGAAATCCCTACTTCTCCGATGAGGCCCAAGTGGGACACCCCTCTCAACCGGGCCTTGAATGAACTTAAGGGACTCCCTTTGGATCAGCGCCGAATATGGTCGTGTGCACGGCTACCGAGACGGCGCCACGTGGAAGGTGTTTTACAACGAGGGCCCGGAGGCCAAGAAGCTGAAAACGAAGTTTAGTCAGCGGACATCGACGCCAAGGTGAAGCTTGCGGTCAAGAAAAAGCAGCCGAGGACGCGAAAAAGCAGCCGAGGACAAATATGAGTTGCTACAAAGAAAATAATGCAACAGAATCGCCTGCAGAAATGATTTTGCTACTAACTTGGTTCCAGTTATCATCAACTAGGCGAAGGAAAATCCAGACAAGACGGTACATGATTTCCCGATGCCCAGTTTCGTCGGGAGCAACTCCATGAACAACAACACCATCGCACCATCACTTGCTCACGCAACCGAGCCTCCTCTCGCAGCCGCTGCCGCTCATAGCAGCCCGTCCTCGGCCTCGCGCCGCTAGGTGGGCCTTCGCCTTTGGCTGAGCTCGACGCCACACGGTAATTACAAGTCGCACCAACATATATATATATATATATATATATATATATATAATATTCCATTTTTGTTGCCTTTCGTTGTTTTACGCCACGTACATATGTGTTTGCGGCGAAAAGAAACCCCTGCACCCTACTCTACTTGATCAAAGGCCGAAGGTGGACGTGGAAAGGGGATGATAATGGACCCCTCTCAACGCACGCTCCACAACCAGCCGATCTCACCGGGCACTTCAGGTTAGCTTGACCAAGTGTGAAATTGGGGCACGAGGATTTGCCTCCTCCAAGACAAGCATGTGGGAGCGGACGACGAGACCCCGCCATGATTGAAGCTGCAAGAATTGGGTGCTGCTATGGTCAAGAATATTATTCGTCTGGAGCCGCCGAGAGCTCACCAATAACTACCACACATCAACAAGCATGTGCGAAGACCACCACCCCGCCACGCAATTACCAGCCTCAGAGTGCCGGGTGAGAGCGGCGACGACATGATGAAGGGGTGCAATCGTCTTGGCTGATGTAATTTCTCCTCAGAGAATGTAGAATGGATGATGAGACGGAGGTCGACCCTATGGATTACCTCAATACAAACGCGTATGACTGTGACATAGATATGATGAGTCAACCATATGACGAATCGGGCTATCAGCTTGCTAATGAGGATATGGATGATATGCCCGGGTAGGGTCGTACCATGGGTTGCAAAAAGTCTCTCTTTATGAAATCCTCATAGGACACGCCTGAAGATGCCGCCTCAACACAGGCTCAACTAGCCGGGCGCGAGGGTCGTACAGTACTTAGCTCGGGAACACTGGGGCAGGGGTTAAGGAAGGGTCTGGAAGGTGTGCCCAAGAAAAAGGAGAGGAAGAGATCGGGGAAGGTAACTGTCTCCAAACAAGCCAGAGCACATAGCAGCCAGACGATGCATTCTGAAGAGCGTGTACCCGTGAAAAGTGCGGTCATGTTCCATCTCACGGGTGAGCCGATGCTACCGCCGAAACCACTGGAGGCACTATCAGGGGATCTCAGGAGACTGCACGACCATGTGATGTCGACTGAGAAAAGCCTACTAGCCTCAAAGGATCCAGGATATCCGACATACGCGTGTCGTGTGCCTGAGGGGAAGTGCTACATCGACACACGGCCCGCGGAGGTGTTCTTCCTGCGGTTTGACCATATCTTTGAGATGTTTCTAACAAGGCGGCTCGATTTTACAATTGTCTGCCTTTTTGCGCTACATATGAGCTCCGTCATGAAGAGTGAAGAAGTCTCGCAAATCTGTGTGGCGGATCCGCATTACATGCACGAGTCTTTCTTGAGTCTCGGCGACTTTGAGCGTGAAACTGCTAGGGAGTACCTCCAAAACTTCATGGTACAGAATAAGGTCCGGAAGTTGTCCTCGTGCCTTATCATCCAAAGTAAGTGAGTTCGGACAACCCTTTCGTACATTTCAATCATTCCTTCTCTCTCATATGGGGAATAATTTGAGGTATCTTTTCCTTGACAGAACGGCAGCGCGCCGTCCTTATCGTTTCTTACCCGCAAGTCTCCCACGCCGTGTATTTTGACCCTTCCAGACTACGAGAAAAAAGACTACACCCACATAATGAATATTCTAAATGCTCTCCAAGGCTTCAGCTTTAGAGGTGGCCACGTAGATCAAGAAACAAAGGAACAAGAAGATGGTTTTCACTCATAAAACTAACTTCTCCTGCATCCATGTCCCAAAACCAAGCAAGAAGGATGGATTCTACATCGTCCATCTCATGATTCAGTTCAACACGGATCACAAAAAGCTTCGCATTAACAGCAGAAATGATGATCGTATCCACAAGTGGCTAGAATCTCATGGAGAAGCGGATTGTAAACTTAGAGATGACTTCTTTCGCATCCAAAGCGACATTGCGATGATCATCATGAAAGAAGTCGTCGATGAGAAGGGGATGTTCCACCACGGCCCTATATCGTGAGCTGACGTCCGAACTCGCATAGGCATGCAACGTCTAGACCTCACGTCGTTCAAGAAGCTAGGGTTCATCCTCGATGATATGGAAGGATGGAACTTCTAGTGATTTATGATGCCGATGATGATGATATGTGTCGGTTGAACTTGTATACTTCTTGTAGCGATGAAACTTTGTGATGTCCACAGTCCATGTGCCGAACTTGCGTAACGCTACTTTGTTAGTTTGTGTACGATGACCTGCGTACCTCTAGTTAATTAATGTGCGTACTGTATGTTGCATCTAGTTGCTAACCCTTTCTTTTTCGGTGTTGCTCTAGTATATTTTGTTGCATATATATGATTGTACATCCTCCTCATGAACATGCATCTCTAACAGTACCTAGTTTCTTGATGGCGAGATGGAATTGGTATGTCGTGTACAAAGGGAAGGTTCCGGGTGTACAACGAGTGGCATGAGGTCGCGCAAGTGAATGGGTTCACGGGCGCCAGCCATAAAGGCTTCAAAAGGCATAAGAAGGAGAAGCTAGTTACTTGAGGTTCACGCTTAGCGAGAGAGGACTCAGAACCGCCACCTCATGTATCGCATAGTTCCGCTCTCACTCATAGTGATAGCACTTCTTGCGTATACCTTTGTTTAGATGGATGACGTTGTTGTAGTTGCAAGTATTCGAGACTTGCATGTATCGCTATTTTCGAGATGATGACAAGATATCACTTTGTGTTGGATGATGATTATGATGAGACTATTTGTATGTACATGCTATGATTACATTTGTGGTCTCGCAGACATTTCTATGTGTATCATGATGACATTTCTATGTGCTAAAGATTCTTCTATAAAGCCTGTTCAAATACAAAACAAATATGCCAAAAAATAACAAAAACCTACTTAAATTAGCAGTAGTGAGTGTACAAAGTTAGCGACAACGCCGCTATAGCGATGGCAGCGTCAAGGTAAAGCGCTAGAGATACTAGCGGCAGCAATGAAGCTTTTGAACAGCTGTTGCTACACTTGTGTAGCAAGATGGCGCCCGGTCAAGACGCCGCCATCGCTATATGTTAGCTGTAGCGCCTTATTAGTAGCGCCTATCCCCGCGCTGCTGATACATCTAAAACCCGCGCTACTGCTAGCCTTTTCCCTAGTAGTGCAAGTTCGTTATTAATGATGGCTTTGTGTTCCGTGCTAACAAGCTATGCATTCCTGCTAGCTCTGTTCGTCTTTTGTTGTTGCAGGAGGCACATGGAGGAGGATTAATGGGACACTTTGGCGTGAAGAAGACGGAGGACGTACTTGCTACACATTTCTTTTGGCCAAAGATGAGATGGGATGTTGAGCGTTTTGTTGCTCGCTGCACTACATGTCAAAAAGCTAAGTCACGATTCAATCCTCATGGTTTATATATGCCTTTGCTTGTACCTAGTGTTCCTTGGGAGGATATATCTATGGACTTTGTTTTAGGTTTACCTCGAACAAAGAAGGGGAGGGATAGCATATTTGTTGTCCTGGATAGATTTTCGAAAATGGCACACTTTATACCATGTCATAAAAGCAATGATGCTAGCAATGTTGCTGGTTTGTTCTTTCGGGAAATTATTCGCTTGCATGGTGTGCCAAATACTATTGTTTCAGATTGTGATACTAAATTCCTTAGCCACTTTTGGAGATGTTTATGGGCTAAGTTGGGGACTAAACTGCTTTTTAGTACTAATTGTCACCCCCAAACTGATGGACAAACTGAAGTAGTCAATAGAACATTGTCTACTATGCTTAGGGCTATTTTCGAGAATAATAAGAAAATGTGGGAAGAATGCTTGCCTCATATTGAATTTTCTTATAATCGTTCATTGCATTCTACTACTAAGATGTGCCCTTTTGAAATTGTGTATGGTTTCCTACCTCGTGCACCTATTGATTTGTTGCCTCTTCCATCTTCGGAGAAGGTTAATGTTGATGCTAAAGAACGTGCTGAATTTAATTTAAAAATGCATGAGTTAACTAAGGAAAACATTGAGCATATCTATGCTAAATATAAACTTGCTGGAGATAAGGGTAGAAAACATGTTGTGTTTGCACCTGGAGATCTTGTTTGGTTACATTTGCGTAAGGATAGATTTCCTAATTTGCGCAAATCAAAGCTAATGCCACGTGCTGATGGTCCTTTTAAGGTGTTGGAGAAAATAAATGATAATGCATATAAACTCGAGCTGCCTGCAGATTTTGGGTTAGTCCCACTTTTAACATTGAAGATTTGAAGCCTTATTTGGGTGAGGAAGATGAGCTTCCGTCGAGGACGACTTCATTTCAAGATGGGGAGGATGATGAGGACATCAATACCATTGTTACACCCACAGCCCCTGCTGCTATACATACTGGACCAATTACTAGAGCTTGCGCACGCCAATTAAATTATCAGGTACTTTCGTTTCTTGGTAATGATTCTAATGTTCATGAGAATATGATGCTGCCTAAATTGGATACATTTGTTTTGCTTACAAATGTAGGGCATGTCATGGATAAGAGGGATGAACACTGGAGCAAGACCAAACATGGAGATGATGGCATGCGCGAGGGGAAGAAGAACGGAGTTACAAGTGATGATTTCAGGACTTTGAGGCCCCCATAATGAGTGCATGAAGCCTTGGACGAAATATACAAGATGCCACTTCATAATATTCGTCCATAGACTATTCTAGATGCTGTGTCACCTTATTATTGGGCCAGGCCCATGTAATTTCGAAATACTTAAGTATAGGCTATTTTTAGAGTCCGTATGTGTGGGGAAACAAGAGTTAGGGTTGGTTTCGGACCCCTCCCTCAAGGGCCACGAAACTCCCTCCTCTTCCTCCATATATACAACCTTTAGGGCATCGTTTAGACTTTGGGTTTTGTTTAGATTAAAAGATCGCCATAGCTGCAACTTCGCGTACTTCGTTTGTGTTCAACGACCAGACAAAGGCGTCACAGAACCCCACCTTGATCAATAAAGCTTTCCTCTTATATTCGCAATATCCAGATTGCAATCTTAGTTTCTTGCTTGTTCTTCGTTTGCCTGCAGGAAATAGACCTTCGTGGTCAGGTTGATCGTGCTCCAGCGTGGTCAATAACCTCTCGGAGTTGGTTTAGCGATTGCTAAGGCGCGACGTCCTCGCACGTTCGTAGTCGGATCGTCAAAGTCGACTTCATCCTAAATGATAGCCACCATCTCATCGAAAGACGGGACATCTTTGCCTCTATCACTTTTGGGACCCGCAGCGCTCCGAACTTGACCCTTGGCTTCGCCGTGAATCCAAGCCCGAGCACACCTTGGGCCCGGGGGCTACTGTCGGCGTTCTGGGAACGGGGGTCCCCAGACTTGCTCGCTCATGCCCATGGCGTGGCTAAGCCAGTAGGCCGTACGGCCCATCTTCATCAACAAGGCATCCAAGACCCTCACGAGGGGTCAAGCCTCGCGAGGCGGACGACGCAAGACCTCCTCAGGAGTGGCCTAGTCAAGCAGGCTCACGAGGAGCAGAGATATCAAGGCGGGGCAAACCTCATGAGGCTGTCGTGACGTAACCCTGACCCCACTGGAAGGAGTAGTGCTGGGATTACCAAGGATCCTGAGCACTTCACCACAAATAGGCGCCGGAAGCCCCAGGAGCCTCGTCATCGGGACGACAAGCCTCCACGACTTGTAGCAAGGGCGAGCACTCCCCACCAGGTGATTGGCTCGTGCGGGGGAAATGGGCGCTTCACCATTTTGGAGAAGCGTAGCGCCTCCCACACTATGGTCGATTCGATGCCCATGTCTTCGACCACACATCTCCTCTGACCTCAGACTGCACTCACTCCCGAGCGCCAACACGAGCTGCTCAAGATCATCGTCTCCCTAAGCTAGAGCCCGAGGATCGCCCCAGTCTCCCCCTCGACATAACAAAGGAGGAGGCAAGGAATGAAAGAAGAGAGGTGTGTGGATGGGCGCCTCCGCTCCTTCTCACCCCCTTTTTTATAGGCAAACTGGGGCTGGGGGCTGATACTTCACCCCCACCCCAGAGGGGTTCTTCCCGATCTGACCTGTCCAAACTACCACAGACGGCCGGATCCGCTTACCTCCCCCTTACACCAATCCAAGAAGACTGGCCCTTCGCCATGACGCTCTCTCCCGCACAACGCGCCTCCGTTACCTACCCCACTCATTGCATGCAACATACATGGCAAAGGATAAGGGCATGGTGGGATGAGTGAATTGGCAGTTACTCCCCCGTGTGTTAAAGTCATTCACAGGCCATTACAGATATGGTCCCACTACAATTGGCATCACGCGACGCGCGGAAAAACTAGAAACTGACTCGAGCACAGGTTAATGAAGAAGCAAAGAAAATCTCAAAGGGTGAGCTACCACAAACTCCTCGCTTGTGTACTAGACAAGGCCTACCCCAACGATGCTCGGCAGCACGTTCGGGCCAGGCCTGGGGGATCCTGTCCATGCAACAAACCCCGACATGTGTTGCTCGGACTGTACACAGGCTCAAGAGCAAGGTTGCAGCATCCAAGACAAGGTCAAGTAGAAGAGATAGCTCTTTGAGAAATCAAAGGGCAGATCAAGAAGACCAAGACCAACATAATGAGCAAGATATCATTAAGGAAAAACCTCCCTTGCCGAGCAGGCGAGCCTGGCAAGGTCGAGGTCGCCCAGAAGACAAGTATCAAGACTCCCCCCACTACTGCAGGATGTTGCTAACGCGACACTACGATCAGAGACCCTTCGACGAAACTGTGTGTGATGCCATAATCGCAAACAGTGGTGTAAAATAACCGTCAAAAAAGGTGCAAAACGTTTGCGATGGAGGATGCATCAAACACGGTTCAAATTTTAGTTGCGTGTGCGATGCAGGGCATACGGTTCAGCTCAATTAATTGTTTGCGATGAGGAGGAACAAAAGAAACGGGCAGCCAGATGAAGGTGTGTGCGATGTAGAGCATACGGTTCACTCGGATGAACTGTTTGTGATTAGGCAACACAAAAGAAATGGTCAGCCCGATCAAGGTGTGTGTGATGTACAACATACAGTTCACTCAGATGAACTGTTTGTGATTAGGCAAGAGAACAGAAACGGTTCAATATAACAAGATGTGTGTGATACACGACAAATAGGTCTGTAATCAGAAATGTGTGCGAAGACCAATAATAACATAGACAATTGCTTCTAATAAGACATATGTGATATGTTCTGTCTACACAACATCTATTGTCCATAGTGGGACGGGCGGTCATCCGGATATGCCATAAGGATGCGAAGAGGCATTCCTATCAGCAAGTACTAGCTGTTCCACTAGTAGCTCATGTAAGAAAACTATCAAGTTAAGTGTGCTCATGCTGGAGCAGCCATCAGATGGGTGACTGGATGGGAAGTTGTGTCGATGTTAAATTAACTGATAGGATGGGTCATTTCGGTTAAATGACTGAAATGACCCATTCCCTCAGCTAATTTAACATCGAGGTCCTTGTTTTTTAACACATGTTAAAGAAGGTCTACTGCATTACTTTTGACAATGTGCGATACGTGGCATACAGTTGATCCATCCGACTTGTTTGTGATGGAATAGGCCGTGTGTGTTGTGGGCAGATGCTTGCTAGTATTTAGCCGTTTGGGATTGATGAATTCATCACCGATGGGTTCCCTAGTGTGGTCCGTGTTCATCTGATCATCATCTACTTCTTGTGCTAGCTCGATGTTCCTTCTATGCTAAGTTTCCATTAATTGATGGCGTTTTATGAACATGCCACCGTTTCCCGCCATTTTTCACCTGTTTCCTGCCACCCTGCTATATTGCACATAGGGGGCGTGCGACACATGGAGGCGACAAGCGCAGCCTGCAGCACATCCACCTTTTCAAAGCATGCCAACCCACCAAAGAGCCGCCTCTGCCATCACCTCTTCGACGAGGGAAACGAGCCGGCGCCACGGACCGTCGAGGCTGAGGCGCTCCCCGGCAACGCGATGGACGACGCCATGATGCGCGTCATCGCCAGGGTTGAGCAAACCTTTGGCGCATGGCGCTTGAGCGCCGCGGATCAAGATAGGCATGCCAGCGCCGACAGGCTGCAGCTCGCCGCACAACATGATCGATGGCGCGCTGCAGAGCAAGCAAGGCGCGCCCGCGCCGATAGGCTGCGGCTCGCCGCACGGCGAGACCGTTGGAGCACCGCAGAGCGAGAGGCGCGGCGCGCTGCACATCAAGAGCGGGATCCATCGGCGTTTGCCTGCTGTCGACACGGCGTCATAGCTGGGTACACGTCCCGTCAGTACCCCCATTCCTCGCCAGGAGTGGGCATAGGTTCTCAGCGCCGTACTTGCACCAGAGGCCGACCGCGCCATACTTGCACCTGATGCCCGCCGCGCCGTTCGCATGGGTGCCGCCGTTCACCTTTTCCGCGGCCTGCTGGATGCCAACGCGCTGGTCCGTAGGCTCGACGCCTCCTTGGCCCAGGTGTCCACCTAGGCGCAATAGAGGAACATGGCTGTCGCATCCTCGAGCTGGTGATCTCCGATGAAATAGCCAACTTGGAGCTCGAGATCGCGCTCCAGATGTACCGCGAGCGTGTCGACCGCTTGGACAAACGCCTGCACGAGTTCAGGCAGAGCCAAGAGCTACCCTAGGCAAGGGCTGCTGGTCATGGTCTCATGGACGCGTTTTATTTTGAGAAGTCGTTTCGACGTGGATAGCTATGTATTCACAGCAATCATAGTATTGCTCTGTTTATTGCTCTATTTCAATGTGTGTACTCTGTTTTCCATTCTTATATGTTACCTTCAATGTGTGTATATACGCTTTCCATTCTGTATATGTGGATGATAACAGCTAGATTCGAACTAGTATACAAAAATAGATAGAAAATGGAATTCACAATATATATATATATATATATATATATATATATTAATTGTTCATTAGTCCATCACATAAATGGCAAGATCGGCCGCTACTGCCTGCCAAAGAAGAGGCAGATCGGCACGCTGCCACTGTGAGGCGAGGAGAGCCAGTACGCCTCAGATCGGAAGATGCAGCGCACTGTGGAGTCAGGCGAGGGCTGCTGAATCATCGCCCCGTGAGGGAGTATTAGTTTTAGTATTGTTAGTTTTCAATTTTATGCATTGTACCTAGTAGTTAAGTATCATCACGTATATCTGCCTCTTGCTGGCGGACGGGCGCGGCCGATCTTGCCATTTCACTGGGCGCCCACCGGAGCTCCTCGTCGGTGGCACGCTGGAGCTTATCGGGCCACCTCCATGCAGCTATGAGGCACCCAGCGCCTATGACTTTCCTCGCGAAGTACCCATCTTCGAACACCTCCTCGGCATGACGACGCGCCCGCCCCAAAGCTCCGCCGCCTCCTTTTTCCAGGCGGCATCACGGGTTTCACAGGCCGCCTGGTACCTGGCTTCCTCCTCCGCCATCTCCTTGAACGCCACTTGCCTGGCTTTCTCAGCCGGCGGCAGCGACTTCCACAGACAAAGATTGTACTGGCCCCAAAACCAATCCAAAGTTGGGGGGGGGGGGGTGTTCCGGCGCAACCTCGTCAGGCGGCGCGTAGGGGTCCTCAACGCTGCTAATCGAGTGAGCGTCCTCGGGGGGGGGGGGGCAGCGACACCACCACGGCGCGTGGGCAGACCGGGGGCGCCATGGCAGATATTTGAGGGAGAGAGAGAGAGGACGAGCGAAGGGAGGATGTAGATGAGAATGCAGTCGGGACGATGTGAGCAAGGTAGTATTTATTGGCGGCCGGAATCTAGATCAACGGGGACAGTACACATGTCGGTCGCCGTAATTTACAAGTACTGTAGTTTGAATTACACACGATTCCTGCAGCAAAATCCGTGTGTGAACATAATAGCTGACGGTTTCCAATACAGAACCGTGTCTGATTAATTATCCCCGCTAACCACCTACCAAACCTTGAGCCGCGAGATAGAGTGCCAATCGTGTGGGGGCCGGTTGTCTTGCACACAAGTACTCGTCTGAAGATCTTTACATTTTCTTTTTTGAACACTAGATCTTTACATTTTCTTTTTTGAACACCAGATATTTACATCGTCTGAAGATTTTTTAACTCGCACACAAGTACTCAAAAATATGATTTTTCAAACCGTTATGGTTAGGCGTTGCATGTTGATGTAGTTCAAATTTGATTACGATCATTAAATGGTTAGAAAATCACTTAAAATGTCTTTAAAAGGTCAAATGACCCCTGAAATTTTCCAAATTTTCACATGACAGTTGTATTAGTGCACGTTAAACGTAGGAAAAAATTTGAAGGCCGTAAGAGGAAGCTATCTCCCGTTCATCATCAAACTTGCATTGTTCCCTCTCGGAACCACGAACCTTCTAGCCAGTTGCTCCGGTTTGTTGGGGGTGTGTGTCCAAACGTTCGTCAAACATGCCAGTTTCTTTACCACATCATCTTGGTGGCATGACATTAAATCAAGCAAGGTTTCATGTTTTTCTGATCATTTTTTATTTTTTTGGAATTAAAATGCCATGGCATGCACTCCATGCATGTGCCCATGCGTTGGGACCAATATGTTTGAAAATTCCTTCTAATTTACTGCACATGGAATTAACTCGCACACAAGTACACAAAAATATGATTTTCCAAACAGTTATGGTTAGGCGTTGCATGTAGATGTAGTTCAAATTTGAATACGGTCATTGAATGGTTAGAAAGTCACTTAAATCTCTTTAAAAGGTAAAATGACCACTGAAATTTTCCAAATTTTCACATGACAGTTGTATTAGTGCACGTTAAACATAGGAAAAAATTTGAAGGCCGTAAGAGGAAGCTATCTCCCGTTCGTCATCAAACATGCATTGTTCTCTCACGGAACCACGAACCTTCTAGCGAGTTGCTCTGGATTGTGAGGGGTGTGTGTCCAAACGTTCGTCAAACATGCCAATTTCTTTACCACATCATCTTGGTGGCATGACATTAAATCAAGCAAGGTTTCATGTTTTTCTGATCATTTTTTAATTTTTTGGAATCAAAATGCCATGGCACTCCGTGCATACGTATGCATGTGTCCATGTCGTGAGACCAATATGTTTCAAAATTCCTTCTAATTTACAGCACATGGAATTAACTCGCGCACAAGTACACATATATGATATTTCAAACCATTTTGGTTAGGCATTGCATGTAGATGTAGTTCAAATTTGAATTACGGTCATTAAATTGTTAGAAAATCACTTGAATGTCTTTAAAATGTCAAATGACCCCTGAAATTTTCCAAATTTTCACATGACAGTTGTATTAGTGCACGTAAAACGTAAGAAAAATTTTGAAGGCCGTAAGAGGAAGCTATCTCCCGTTCGTCATCAAACATGCATTGTTCCCTCTTTGAAGCACGAACCTTCTAGTGAGTTGCTCCGGATTGTGAGGGGTGTGTGTCCAAACGTTCTTCAAACATTCCAATTTCTTTACCACATCATCTGGGTGGCATGACACTAAATCAACCAAGGTTTCATGTTTTTCTGATCATTTTTCATATTTTGGAATTAAAATGCCATGGCACTCCATGCATACGTATGCATGTGTCCATGTCGTGAGACCAATATGTTTGAAAATTCCTTCTAATTTACAGCACATGGAATTAACTCACACACAAGTACACATATATGATATTTCAAACCGTTTTGGTTAGGCATTGCATGTACATATAGTTCAAATTTGAATTACGGTCATTAAATTGTTAGAAAATCACTTAAATGTCATTAAAAGGTCAAATGACCCCTGGAATTTTCCAATTTTTCACATGACAGTTGTATTAGTACACATTAAACGTAGGAAAAAATTTGAAGGCCGTAAGAGGAAGCTCTCTCCCGTTCGTCATCAAACATGCATTGTTCCCTCTCGGAACAACGAACCTTCTAGCGAGTTGCTCCGGTTTGTGAGGGGTGTGTGTCCAAACGTTCATCAAACATGCCAATTTCTTTACCACGTCATCTTGGTGGCATGACATTAAATCAAGCAAGGTTTCATGTTTTTCTGATCATTTTTTTATTTTTTGGAATTAAAATGCCATGGCACTCCGTGCATACGCATGCATGTGTCCATGTCGTGAGACCAATATGTTTGAAAATTCCTTTTAATTTACTGCACATGGAATTAACTCGCACACAAGTACACATATATGATATTTCAAACCGTTTTGTTTAGGCGTTTCATGTAGATGTAGTTCAAATTGGAATTACGGTCATTAAATTGTTAGAAAATCACTTAAATGTCTTAAAAGGTCAAATGACCCCTGAAATTTTCCAAAATTTGACATGACAGTTGTATTAGTGCACGTTAAACGTAGGAAAAAAATTTGAAGGCCGTAAGAGGAACCTATCTCCCGTTCGCCATCAAACATGCATTGTTCCCTCTCGGAACCACGAACATTCTAGCGAGTTTCTCCGGTTTGTGAGGGGTGTGTGTCCAAACTTTCGTCAAACATGCCAATTTCTTTACCACATCATCTTGGTGGCATGATATTAAATCAAGCAAGGTTTCATGTTTTTCTGATCAATTTTTAATTTTTTGGAATTAAAATGCCATGGCACTCCATGCATACGTATGCATGTGTCCATGTCGTGAGACCAATATGTTTGAAAATTCCTTCTAATTTACTGCACATGGAATTAACTCGCACACAAGTACACATATATGATATTTCAAACCGTTTTGGTTAGGCGTTGCATGTAGATGTAGTTCAAATTTGAATTACGGTCATTAAATTGTTAGAAAATCACTTAAATGTCTTAAAAGGTCAAATGACCCGTGAATTTTTTCAAAATTTGACATGACAGTTGTATTAGTACTACAAATTTTCTCATTCATTTAAAACACCAACTGTTGGCACTTTATTCCAAATTCGTCTTTCATAGCTAATAAAAAATATCTACTACATCACACACATTTGTTTTCTAGGAACCGTTCGCGATGAAAATATCTGGGTCTATTTAAGTCTCCCTCCTTAAGCTTTGCTGGCTCGTCTGCTCTAGTGTCGGCAACCCCCGAATCCATGAATCCAGATCCTCTTTCCCGCACCCCCTTCTTGCAAAGATGACGCCGTGGAAATGCATCATGAAGGCCCGTACGATGGCCGCATCCCCCCCCCCGAGCACCGCCGCGTGCGCCGAGAGCGCGGCCGCCTACGCCGAGAGTGCCGCCGCATCCGCATTGAGCGCAACCCCTTCCATCGAGAGGGCGTCTGCGGCATTGTCGAGCAAAGAAGAGCCTAGACGGCTGCAGCAGCTGCCGCTGCGACGGCCGCAAACCCCGAGAGCGCCGAAGCCAGTCTGCGTTACCGATGTCGCCGCTGGCCGGTCGAGGCCATCCACGCCAAGATCGAGGATGCACACACCAAGATATTCTGTGCCACCTCGGACTCCAAAGATGCAACCCATGTCTGAAAAGGCGGCGGTGGCCATGGAGCACCTGCTTCCTCATGAGGTCGCCGAGCGGGAGCTGGAGATGCAGGAGGCGGCGGAGATCGAGGAGCACCGGGAGGAGGAGTTGCGCGTGGCCGAGGTCGAGGTAGAGAAGAGTCTGTCCGTCGAGGAATATGTGGTGGAGTACCAACGCGAGCTCTCACGCAGCCACTACTACGAGTACTACAACCTTGAGGGCGGCGCCGAGGATGAGGACGAGGATGAGAACGCGGTCGACTTCAGCAGGGGGGACACAGATTCCACCAACGTCGGCATGTCGCCAGGACAAGTCATCGACATCTCATCTCACACCAGCGATGCATAGGCCGGCGCGGCGGCGGATTTGTTAAAACTATGTGTACTTAGGCTTTGTTTTTAATGCTGGTCTTTTGTTAGAGAAATGTTTAGGTCAAGTGGCTCTGTGTAATTACTAAAATTGCTCGATTCAGTAAGTGTGGTATGTCTGCTGTATGCTCTTTTGTGTGTCCAAATTATCAAGCGATGTTAAATTATGCAATGACATACCCGGGGAAATTTCCACCAAAATTTGAATTATGAAACTCATCCCATGCGCGTAAAGTAGAAGAATCGTTTGCGATGCACACAATCGTTCAAATTGAATGGTCTGGCGGTACTGCGCACAAAGTTTCCCTCCACATTTCCAAAATTTTGGCCTACCGCCAAAATATCTACCCCCGCCCCCTTCCCCCCTCCCCCACCCCCTTTTCTCCCCGACCACAAGTCACATTTCCCCTGTTCAATCCTTTCTTCCTTCCTTGCTAAGCTATAGCCGCTTCCTCGCTCTCGTCGTCTCGCATCCTACCGCCGGGGTCGCCATGGTCTTCTTCAAAGACTCTCCAGCGGTTCCTCCTCCGGCGACTACTCCTTCGCCACCCGGGTATGCCTCTCTTCTCTCTCTCGGGCTATGACTTGGAATGAAGGATTTTTACCCGGCGGTCGATTTGAGTCATTTCTTCCTCTTGTAGCTCCCTAGAACCATCAGTGGCAATGAATGAAGCGGGGTGGCTGAAGATCTATCTGCTCGTTGTCACCATCAATCTCTATGCGTGAAGCTAGTTGCGTTTGATTCTGTGGACAGTGGTAGGAAGTTTCTGGCATGTGCAGAGAAGGTTAGACCCTCTTTCATTGTTACAAATCATTTGTTAGATCTGATTCAGACACTATCACGGTCCCAACCCATTCATACCATACCTTGAACCAAACGCATCCTAAGACAGTGTCACAGTTTGTACCTAGTATCTAAAATTGTTGCCATCTCATCAGTGGTGCTATTAGAAAATTATTTGGCACCGCTTCAACAGTTTGTGCAACCAACTTTGGTCCACACATCCGAGCAGCCAAGCAATAAAATACTAAATATTTATGGCACGAAGGAACTGGGCATCGGAGCAACTACGTGCTCCGGAGTCCGGGTCCCTGCTTTTTTTCCGCTGCATCAGCTCGCCAATGCAGGGCACTGGTGCGAGATGTAGCAACAGTTGTCTTTACCCCAATTTTGGCATACATAGTGGACGGCCTTAGTGCTATTAGTTCCATGTTACTAAATTTGTGCATGTACACACCTTTTAGTATCAATTTGCTGTCATCCAAACACTGTCGCTATGTTGTTGCAGTTATATTTACCTTCCTCATAAAATGTTCAATTTGTTATTTATTGTACATGAGTAAGAACTTGTAGCGTCGTTGTAGTTAATTATAGCTTCTGATGTTCCAGAATTTGGTTGTTGTCTCAGTACCAATTATTTCATTTGCACATTGATCTTTTTGAGAAGATATGTCATAATTAACATGTTTCTTCAGTTTTTCAAAATAAGCATCGGTGATTTTCTATGTTGCTATAAACCCATTTCCCCTACAATTGTTACTGATCTAGTTTTAAATATTATAGGATGAACGGAAGTGTTCTTACTTGGAGTGGGTTGAGCAAGAGTGGCCACACTCTTTGAAGAGGTGCCTAGCGAAGCTCTGGAGCATGTATGAGGAAGAGAACACACGTAGGCTTAGATAAAGTCTTGTCCATGCTGAAGCATATTTCAAGATGCGGGATAAAAAGTTGAAGGTGGAGAATGAGCTTAGATTTTTTAAATCAGACTTTGCTAAGATGGTGTTTGTGAAGGAGGAGGCACTTTCCCAGTTGGCCCGTGCAAAACGGGTTCTTACGAAACTGAAAGCGGAGGTGGATAAGACGAGCCTAGATGATCTCGATTAGGGAAATGAATATATTGTTCTTATGAAGTTGAACTAGCTATATGTTGTACTATGCTGTTTTCATGTAGCTATCGTACTGTGATGTTATAATATATTTATGTGCCTAATATGAAATTGGCAAACAACCTTTCGATATGAAATGTGAATTTGCGTAATACTGGAATTATTAATTGTAAACTAATAAACCTGCTAAATGTGTCATGGACCTTTGCAAACGGTTCTAGCAGTAAAAGCGCTTGTGATGGATAGCTCAACGCCACACAGTTTTCTACATCAAATCATGTGTGATGCCCACAGTAGGCTCAGATTAGGCTTTGTTGTTTTATGTCTAAAAAGCTAAGTTCTCTATCAGCCATGTACTCGGGATCTCGGAGGTTAAAAGGAGCGTCATGGCAATGCCCACACTATGTATCGTTGTAGTATTGTTCCCTTTCCCCGTACTTGTACTCTCCATGTGTATTCATCGAGCTGGGAAAAAGGGGACATGGAGTCCCCGATGCACGCACACGTCTAAACTATTTCCTTCCCAAAATTTCTTCAACGTATACCAGCATCGGCTGTAAAACAGCGGCTTCCCGAGACCTGCTCCTGCAAATGCTCTATCGCCCCGAAAAGTAAAGCAAAGACACTGCGTTCCGGACCCGCTCCAACGTATATGCATTGCACTATTCTTGTGATCAGAGGCAGTTTCCCCGACTCATCGATTCTCACTGATTATACTATGGGACCCGGGAAGAACGGTGTATGCACACACTTAAAAATGTAGGATTCCTACAAGAAATCCTTAACTTCTTACAAAGTAAGAGACACATACTTAACAAAATCCTCCATGCTACTTGACGGTGTCCTAGACTAGGGGGTACCAACCCAGATGGTCCACAATCCATGGGCCGAGTTTATGGCCCACCGATCTCATAAGGAAGGACTCCGTAAGCCTCGCACTTCGACATGATCTAGAAGGACCGTGCCTAAGACTTGGTGTGTACTCCAAGGACAACATCGGCCGCTGGCATGTTTATCCCTAGATGGGTAACCGACCATGTGTAACCCTAGGTAACCCCAATGTCTGTATAAGCTGAGGGGTTTAGTCCATAGACACGGTCAAAATTATAATCACCTAGCCTTAGGGTTAGAACACAACTTATGATCTCGAGGTAGATCAAGCTTGTACTTGATACATCATCATCAAGACAATCAAAGCAGGACGTAGGGTATTACCTCTTCGAGAGGGCCCAAACCTGGGTAAAAATTGTCCCCTTCGTCTCTTGTTACCCATAGATCTGAGATCCATAGCTCGGGACCCCCCCTATCCCAAGGTCTGACGGTTTTAGTACCGACATTGGTGCTTTCATTGAGAGTTCCGCTGCGTGATTGGAAAGAGATTGATGGCTCATCTATAGATCAACTACAACACTAGCTGTGGCGACATCTTTGTCCCCGGCCAGCTCTTCGCGTTTGGGAGCATTGTTTTGCATGCTGACTCAGCGGGACATTTCGCCCACATCGAGAATTTTGCTCCGGACTAGGTTGTCATGTTCTGGAGCTTGATGTACACCACACACGTACGTGGTGAACTCGTCCTTTCTGGTTGGATGCCTGGTTGGGTCGAAAACCCTTCGGCCTACGCAGGTTCGACCTTGGATCCCCCGATAGATCCGGCCCGAACCGTGGAGCCGGTCGCCGTCACGCCAAGCATGGAACTTATCCCCTTGTCAGGTTCGGACCTCGACCCGACCCCGAATACGGTCCCTGCACTAAGTTCAGATCATACCTCCTTAGTAGGCAGTCCGGGATCAGTCCCAGCCAATGCGCCGAGGTTGCGCAAGCGACTTGTGAGTCGCGCTTCAGATCTACCCCGGCCTATAACCAGGCCATGAAGTCTGAGGATCTGTCTCACCTTAATGAGACGCTGGATTACATTTGTAGGTTTGATACGTCTCCGTCATATCTATAGTTTTTTATTCTTTCATGCCAATATTCTACAACTTTCATATACTTTTGGCAACATTATATATTATTTTTCGGGCTAGCATATTGATCCAGTGCGCAGTGCTAGTTCCTGTTTGTTGCATGTTTTTTGTTTCTCATAATATACATACCAAACGAAGTCCAAACGCGATAAAATTTTATGGAGATTTTTTTTGGAATATATGTGATTTTTGGGAAGCGGAATGAACATGGATGATGCCTGAGGGGCCCACAAGCTCAAGGGCGCGCCCCCCTACCCAGGGCATGCCTTGCAAGCTTGTGTCCACCTCGTAGGTCGGTTCCAGGTGTCTTCGGTCGCAATGAAGCTTATATTCGGATAAAAATCATATTAAATTTTTAGCCCAATCAGAGTTATGGATCTTCGGGAATTTAAGAAACGGTGAAAGGCCAGAAAATAAGAACGTGAAACGGAAGAGAAAGAGAGAGAGAGATCCAGTCTCGGAGGGGCTCCGCCCCTCCGTCGCCAGGGAGGCCATGGACCAGAGGGGAAACACTCCTCCCATCTAGGGTGAGGCCAAGGAAGAAGAAGAAGGAGGGGGCTCTCTGCCCCTCTCTCCCGGTGGCACCAGAACGCCGCCGGGGCCATCATCGTGACGACGATCTACACCAACAACTTCGCCGCCGTCATCACCAAATCTCCCCCCTATATGCAGTGGTGTAACATCTCTTCTCCCAACTGTAATCTCTACTTAAACATGGTGCTCAATGCTATATATTATTATCCAATGATAAGTGGCTATCCTATGATGTTTGAATAGATCTGTTTTGTCCTATGGGTTGATTGATGATCATGATTGGTTTGAATTGTATGTTTTCTTATTGGTGCTGTCCTATGGTGCTCTCTGTGTTGCGCAAGCATGAGGGATCCCCGCTGTAGGGTGTTGCAATATGTTCATGATTTGCTTATGGTGGGTGGCGTGAGTGACAGAAGCACAAACCCGAGTAAGTGGGTTGTTGCGTATGGGAGTAAAGAGGACTTGATACTTAATGCTATGGTTGGGTTTTACCTTAATGATCTTTCGTAGTTGCGGATGCTTGCTAGAGTTCCAATCATAAGTGCATATGATCCAAGTAGAGAAAGTATGTTAGCTCATGCCTCTCCCTCATATAAAATTGCAATAATGATTATCGGTCTAGTTATCGATTGTCTAGGGACAAATAACTCTCTTGTGAAAAAAAAGATCTCTACTAAAACTAACTTAATTGTTTCTTTATCCAAACATGCCCTACTTTTTATTTACGTGTTCTTTATTATCTTGCAAACCTATCCCTTTACACCTACAAAGTACTTGTAGTTTCATACTTGTTCTAGGTAAAGAAAATGTTAAGTGTGCGTAGAGTTGTATCAGTGGTCGATAGAACTTGAGGGAATATTTGTTCTACCTTTAGCTCCTCGTTGGGTTCGACACTCTTACTTATCGAGAAAGGCTACAATTGATCCCCTACACTTGTGGGTTATCAAGACCTTTGTCTGGCGCCTTTGCTAGGGAGCAATAGCGTGGGGTGAATATTATCGTGTGTGCTTGTTTTCTTTATCACTAAGTAGATTTTATTTTCTGTTCTAAGTTGTTCTTTTTCTTTAGTTATGGATATGGAACACGAAATACCAAAAAAATAGGTGTACTTGCTGCTCATGGAGATAGGTAACCTCCTAAAACCCTTGATGCTTGTTATGGGGAAAATATTAAACACTACTTTGATAATCCTGAGAAAACCCCATTCAACTTGACAATGGGAGACATGTTGGATAAACTTAATACTTTAGGGATTATCGCTTGACTCAAAAAGGAAGCTCTTATGGGATAAAATTGAAATGTTGCAATGGTATGCTTGGAATTTATGCTTGAGATATGATTATACTTGTTGCTCTAGGATGAAGGATCCACACCTTCCCTTTTTCATGTGAATTTAATGATAATGAAACCTTGGCTTCTTATGCTAATGGTATATATGATTACTATGATGTGGAACAAATAGAAGAATTTGTTGCTTTTAAGGGTGCGTATGTAATTGATTTGTTTTTGATAAGTGTGAAAATTATGATGATGATGATGTTTACAGAACTGAAAATTATGCTATACTTAAATATTGCTATGAGAATTATGAATATAATGCTGATATTAATGAGTTTATCAAGAAAGTCTCCGCTATCCAAGAAGAGATTAATATTTTGCAGTAATCTATGGAAGAAGAAATTGATGACATTGTGAGCTCATTAGATGAAAAAGATGAGGAGGAGAGCGGAGAACAAAAGGAGGAAGAGCGGATTAGCTACCCGTGCCCACCTTCTATTGAGAGTAACTCTTCAACTCATACATTTTTTAATCTCCATTCGTGCTTATGGAATGATGAATGCTATGATAATTGCTATGATCCCTTGGATTCGTTTGAAACATCCCTTTTTGATGAACTTGATGCTTTCTATGCTTGTGGCCATGATGCCAATATGAATTATGTTTATGCAGATGAACTTTCTATAGTTCCGTATGTTAAAAATAAAATTGTTTCTATTGCACCCACACATGATAGTCCTATTATTTTTTTGAATTCTCCCAACTACACTATACCGCAGAAGTTTACGCTTATTAAGGATTATATTGATGGGTTGCGTTTCCACCTCTCTATGTTTCCAACACAATAAAATTGCAAGAAACTGTTTATGTTATGTATTAACCTTTACTTGATGTGCATGAATTGTTCTTTTATGACATGCCGATGCATAGGAAGAGAGTTAGACTTTGTTGTTGCATGATATATATTAATTTGTGCTCACTACTAAAATACAAATCATTGTTAATTAAAATTGGCTTTGATACACCTTGGGATCCAGTGGATCCATAAGTTGAGCACTATATGCCTAGCTTAATGGCTTTGAACAAAGCGCTGCCAGGGAGACAACCCAAAAGTTTGAGAGAGTCATATTATTCTGTTGTGTGCTTTTAACACGTTTAGAAACAAACAAATTATAGAGGGGAACCTAAAACTTTTCCAAAAGAAAAGTCAAAGTAAGAAAGACAAGCACCGTTGAAGTGGGGGAGCTCCTTGAACTTTGTTCATGCCCATGGAAACTTTGCAAATCTTGAATTACAGAAAAATTTCAACAAAAATAATTATCCCCTTGTACAAATCCATTTTATTATAAAAATAATGTTCCAAGATTTTCCTTTAGGATGATAGATTGCTTGTTTGGTATGTGCAGTGCAAAAACAGAAACTTTGGCTGTAGTGGTGAATTTACCTTTTTTGTTAGAACGTCAAAAGTTTCTAATTTTTTTACACAGTACTGCTATCCAATTTTTTTTCTTTTGTCCTATTTTTCAGAATTTTTGGAGTTACAGAAGTATGGTCATGTTCAGATTACTACAGACTATTATGTTTTCGACAGACTTTGTTTCTGATGCATTGTTTTGTGTGTTTTGATGAATCTATGGATTGTATCGGTAATATAAGCCATGGTGAAGTTAGAGTATAGTAGTCATAATGCAAAAATAAAATATTAATGGGTTTGCAACAGTACATAAAGTAGTGATTTGCTTTATTATACTAACGGATCACACGAGGGTTTTGGTAAGTTTTGTGTGATTGAAGTTTTCATGTTTTGGGTGAGATCACGATGGATGAAGGAATAAGGAGTGGCAAGAGCCTAAGCTTGGGGATGCCCAAGGCACCCCAAGGTAATATTCAAGGAGCCCCCTAAGCTTGGGATGCCCCAAAAGGCATCCCCTCTTTCTCTAACGACTATCAGTAATTTACTTGGAGCTATATTTTTATTCGTCACATGATATGCGTATATTCTTGGAGCACCTTTGTCAGTGTTCTAGGAACCAGGGTACGGATTTGCCTGTATGCGGCCCACGGCGTGGCTCCCTTAATGTCTTGGTACAACCCATCTGCAAGATCACCGAGACAAGACCCTCGCGAGGGCCCTTACCTCGTGAGGCGGACGACACCAAGACCTCCAGAGGGAGCAGCCTCCCCAGGCGGCCTCCCGAAGCGGAGATTTCTATGCAGGTAACTATCGGCATTCTGGGAACCAGGGTACTGAGACATGCCTGCTTGCGGCCCATGGCATGGCTCCCTCGATGACCTGGAACGGCCCATCTGCAAGACCGCCAAGACAAGACCCTCGCAAGGGCCCTGGCATCGCGAGGCGGACGACACCAAGACCTCCAGAGGGAGCGGCCTCCCCAGGCGGCCTCCCGAGGAGTGGAGATTTCTAGGCAGGTACCCAGCCTCATGAGGTTGTGATGACGTGAGCCATGACGACAAAGGCCAGGCGGGCGCAGAGGAGGCAATTTCCCCTTTGGTGTTAAGGATGTAAGTACAGGCATGGGTTCCCGAGGAATCTCCCAAATGTTTCCATTCCGGTGCTAGAAGACCAAGACCACGGGCTCGACATGACGGATGTCATTACCGAGCCCAACGTTTCGTCACGACCAGAAACTTTGCAGGCCAAGTCCACCTTTCGTCAGGATTAGATGTACTTGTCCCCTTTAAAATAGGCCGTTGCGGGATCCCTTCCTGCCTAAGTTTTGGGGGAAGAGGGCCGGGCCACTATAAATATAGGTTAGCCACCATCGTAGAAGAGGCCGATCCCCGCGGACCCGGATCCGATCCAACCCTTTCCACCCTCACTACGATAGCCCTCGCGAGTCTATTCATCCATTGTATCTGTTCATCCTCAGCCCCTCGTGAGGCCAATCCACCCAAAGCAGGAGTAGGGTTTTACACCGCAAGGTGGCCTGAACCTGGGTAAACTACCGTGTTCATCTTCTTCCCCATCCACGCAAATCCGGCAAGTCTAGGATGTGGGGCGATGAGCTCGAAGCTTGAGAGGTTGAGATCTTCGCACACGCCCCAGAGTTCGAACCTTTTTGGGTCTGCAGAGCCCTAAATCTGATATTTGGCACGCCAGGTAGGAGCGTGTCGAAGTCTTCTCCTCCATCGACCGTGCTTCGTCCTAGCCTCGCAACCCCCATGGCGGGCGCGGCCTTGCAGGCGTGGCCGCCCGAGGCATACGGGAGCATCGCAGGTTGCCCGACTTTCACCCTCGATCTGTGATGAGTGCAGTGGCCCGCGAAGTTCCGGCCGATGTTGCCCCCACGGTACAACAGCGTCGCGAACCCCGAAGGATTCCTCCGGTCATAAGCGCAGGCCATCGAGGCGGCAGGCAGCGATGACAAGGCCATGGCGAACTGGTTCCCCTGGCCCTCGCGGAGGCTCCGCGGTCCTGGCTCCGTGATACGTCTCCAACGTATCTATAATTTTTTATTGTTCCATGCTATTATATTATCTGTTTTGGATGTTTAAATGGCTTTACTAAGCACTTTTATATTATTTTGGGACTAACCTATTAACCGAAGGCCTAGTGCAAATTACTGTGTTTTTGCCTATTTCATTGTTTCGCAGAAAAGGAATATCAAACGGAGTCCAAACGGAATGAAACCTTCGGGAGAGTTATTTTTGGAACAAACGTGATCCAAAGGACTTGGAGTGGATGCCAAGAAAGAAGCGAGGAGGCCACGAGGCAGGGAGGCGCGCCTGCCCCCTCTGGGCGCGCCCCCCACCCTCGTGGGCCCCTCGCAGCTCCACCGACCTACTTCTTCCTCCTATATATACCCATATACCCTGGAAACATCCAAGAGCACCACGAAACCCTATTTCCACCGCCTCAACCTTCTGTACCCATGAGATCCCATCTTGGGACCTTTTCCGACGCTCCGCCGGAGGGGGAATCAATCACGGAGGGCTTTTACATCAACACCATAGCCTCTCCGATGATGTGTGAGTAGTTTACCACATACCTTCGTGTCCATAGTTATTAGCTAGATGCCTTCTTCTCTCTCTTTGGATCTCAATACAAAGTTCTCCTCGATCTTCTTGGAGATCTATTCGATGTAATTATTTTTGCGGTGTGTTTGTCGAGATCCGATGAATTGTGGGTTTATGATCAAGATTATCTATGAACAAAATTTGAATCTCCTCTGAATTCTTTTATGTATGATTTGTTATCCTTGCAAGTCTCTTCAAATTATCAGTTTGGTTTGGCCTACTAGATTGATCTTTCTTGCAATGGGAGAAGTGCTTAGTTTCGGGTTCAATCTTGTGGTGTCCTTTCCCAGTGATAGCAGGGGCAGCAAGGCACATATTGTATTGTTGCCATCGAGGATAAAAAGATGAGGTTTATATCATATTGCTTGAGTTTATCCCTCTACATCATGTCATCTTGCCTAATGCGTTACTCTGTTCTTATGAACTTAATACTCTAGATGCATGCTGGATAGCGGTCGATGTGTGCAGTAATAGTAGTAGATGCAGAATCGTTTCGGTCTACTTGTCGCAGACGTGATGCCTATGTACATGATCATGCCTAGATATTCTCATAATTATGCACTTTTCTATCAATTGCTCGACAGTAATTTGTTCACCCACCGTAATACTTATGCTATCTTGAGAGAAGCCACTAGTGAAACCTATGGGCCCCGGGTCTATTTTCCATCATATAAGTTTCCAATGTATTTTTACTTTGCAATCTTTACTTTCAATCTATATCATAAAAATACCAAAAATATTTATCTTATTATCTCTATCAGATCCCACTTTTGCAAGTGGTCGTGAACGGATTGACAACCCCTTTATCGCGTTGGTTGCAAGGTTCTTATTTGTTTGTATAGGTACGAGGCGACTTGCGTGTAGTCTCCTACTAGATTGATACCTTGGTTCTCAAAAACTGAGGGAAATACTTACGCTACTTTGCTGCATCACCCTTTCCTCTTCAAGGGAAAAACCAACGCAAGCTCAAGAGGTAGCAAGAAGGATTTCTAGCGCCGTTGCCCGGGAGATCTACGCCAAGTAAAGTCAAGTCAAGACATACCAAGTACCCATCACAACTCTTATCCCTCACATTACATTATTCGCCATTTGCCTCTCATTTTCCTCTCCTCACTTCACCCTTGCCGTTTTATTCGCCCTCTTTTTCCGTTCATCTCTTTTTGCTTGCTTCTTGTGTGCTTGTGTGTTGGATCGTTTGTCACGATGGCTCAGGAAAATACTAAATTGTGTGACTTTTACAATACCAACAACAATGATTTTCTTAGCACTCCGATTGCTCCTCTTACCGATGCTGAATCTTGTGAAATTAATGCTGCTTTGTTGAACCTTGTCATGAAAGACCAATTCTCTGGCCTTCCTAGTGAAGACGCCGCTACCCATCTAAACAACTTTGTTGATTTGTGTGATATGCAAAAGAAGAAAGATGTGGATAATGATATTGTTAAATTGAAGCTATTTCTTTTTTCGCTTCGAGATCATGCTAAAACTTGGTTTTCTTCTTTGCCTAAAAAGAGTATTGATTCTTGGAATAGGTGCAAAGATGCTTTTATCTCTAAGTATTTTCCTCCCGCTAAGATCATCTCTCTTAGGAACGATATTATGAATTTTAAGCAACTTGATCATGAGCATGTTGCACAATCTTGGGAGAAGATGAAATTAATGATACATAATTGCCCTACACATGGTTTGAATTTATGGATGATTATACAAAAAATTATGCCGGATTGAATTTTGCTTCTAGAAATCTTTTAGATTCGGCCGCGGGAGGCACTTTTATGAAAATCACTTTAGGAGAAGCTACTAAACTCCTAGATAATATTATGGTTAATTATTCTCGATGGCACATTGAAAGATCTACTAGTAAAAGAGTTCATGCAATAGAAGAGATTAATGTTTTGAGTGGAAAGATGGATGAACTTATGAAGTTGTTTGCTAATAAGAGTGCTCCTATTGATCCTAATGATATGCCTTTGTCTACTTTGATTAAGAATAATAATGAATCTATGGATGTGAATTTTGTTGGTAGGAACAATTTTGGTAACAATGCTTATAGAGGAAACTTTAATCCTAGGCCGTATCCTAGTAATTCCTCTAATAATTATGGTAATTCCTACAACAACTCTTATGGAAATTTTAATAAGATTCCCTCTGATTTTGAGACTAGTGTTGATGAGGACATCAATACCATTGTTACACCCACAACCCCTACTGTTACATATACTGGACCAATTACAAGAGCTCGCGCACGCCAATTAAATTACCAGGTACTTTCGTTTCTTGGTATCTAATGTTCATGAGAATATGATGCTGCCTAAATTGGATACATTTGTTTTGCTTACAAATGAAGGGCCTAGCTTGGAGAAGGATGAACATTGGAGCAAGATCAAGCATGGAGTTGATGGCATGCGCAAGGGGAACAAGAACGGAGTTACAAGTGATGATTTCAGGACTTTGAAGCCACCATAAGGACTGCATGAAGCCTTGGACGAAATATACAAGATGCCACTTCATAAATTTCGTCCAGAGGCTATTCTAGGTGCTGCGTCACCTTATTATTGGGCCATGCCCATGTAATTCAAAATACATAAGTATAGGCTGTTTTTAGAGTCCGTATGTGTGGGGAAATGAGAGATAGGGTTGGTGTTGGGGATATAACTACTGGATATAAACCGCCATGAAGGGGCCGGGTTACCCTCGTCCATGATCAGGGCCCACGAAGGCACGAGGCCCAGAGCCCAGGGATCCATAAGTGTAAACCGCCTTAGTCATGTAAACTTGTGCTGTAAGATAAGAAAGAAGAGACCGAGCCGGACTCTGGTATGAGCCGGATCGGGACTCAGAGGGCCGACGGCGTCAACCCGTATATAAGGGGACGACCCCGGCGGTTTAGGGACGAACAATTCGAGGCTTAGGCGAAGCTATTGCTCCCTAGTCGCCGAAATCACATCAATCCCATCACAACTAGGCGTAGGCTTTACCTTCATCGAAGGGGCGAACTAGTATAACTCCCGTGTCTTTGTGTCCGCTTTAACCCCTCCGAGTTAACCCGTACGATGGCCCTGCGACTAAGTCCTTTCACGAGGACATCTGCCGTGACAATTCCACGACAGGTTGGCGCCCACCGTGGGGCTATCGCCGCGATGGTTTGATGATCTTAGAGGGCAAGTTCGAAGGACTCAAAGGCTATCTTGTGGGCGGATGACTAAGAGTCGTCATGCAAACTCTACATCGACGATGCAGACCGGGGCCCCGAGGCCGGCTCGATTGAGTACGGGTACCGGTCCCCTTTGGTGGCATACACGTGTTCATCGGCAAGATCGGGCGAGCCAGGGCTGGGCGAACATCTGCACCGACCTCGTCAAAGGCGGCCCAGCGGGCGAAGAAGAGTCCTGGCCGCTAAACCGGCCGTCAAGCGTGCTTCGTGGGAGTCGCCCACGGAGACTATGAGGGCGGATCGGCATCTGGCGGCGAGACCGTCGTCTACTCTGGCGACGAAGTCGTCACCGGAGAAACCGAGTCTCTGTATCACCGCAAGATGGCGGATCGGGGCTGTTCGACGCTGAGAGTATTCGGACCTTTGATCTACCCAACCGGGTTGGAATCTTCATGGCCCGTACACAAGCAACGCTTCACTCTTCGATCGCGGCGCCCATGGTCGCCGGTTCAAGCATGTGATGGCAGCCGAAGCAGGCCTGTCGCGCCTCACGGCTCAAGTTTTATCGAGCTTTTCGACGCGTGGCTGTGCTCATGGCAGAGGCTAATCCGGCGGATCAGGACCTGCACAGCGCGGAGATTGCAAAGGTGAAGGAACAAATCACTAAGGCTAAAGCGGATCTGGCAGCCGCGGACGTGAGGATGGCGGCGGAACGGGCCGCTTTGGATGCACAGGCTTATAGGCTCATGCTGGATCAGAGCGCGTCACATGAAGTCATGAAAAGGAAGTACAGATCCCGTTTGCCTTCGGTTTTCGAGGGAAGAGAGCTCTTTAATACCCCGGGGGCAGGGACCAGTAATCCGCCGCCGGTGGTGAACCGGCCGGAAGCACCTGGGACGGGCGCGCTGATCCAGCCCCGTGTGATAGATCTGCCTCGCCATCATACCGGCGTGCCCCAGGTTGTGCAGACACCTCCGGGTCACTACTCCAACCCGATGGATAATCTTGTTGCGGCTGCGGCTACCGAGGCGATTCCAATTGAAGGTGATTCACCGCAGCGATAGAGACACGCCGGGTAAAGGAGCTCCTCAGACGGCCTGGCTCAACAGAGGCGTATTCATACTCGGGATCGGATCCACTCCACCCCCGCCCAAGCCGGAGTGATAGCCGTGGCGCCCGAACCAGCCAGATCAAGCAGCAGCAGCGGTCCGCCTCGCGGCAACAACCGGCGGGTGGCTTCAAGACGCTCAAGTGGTGGTGGACGGGCCAGGGCACGTAGGGAGGCCGAGTTAGCAGCACAACATGAGGATCATCAGCTCGCGCCGGTTCGTCCAACCATCTTCGAACCGGGGGTCACGTCTGGCTCTTTGGGGGTGCCTTGCCTCGTCCCCGCTTTACGCAATGTGCGTTTGCCCAAGGACTTCAAGGGGCCGCAAGGTGCCCAATTATACCGCCGATTTGGCTCCGAAGCGTGGATAGAAAGCTATGAGATGGCCATGGAGATGCCGGATGTGGATGAAGCTGCGTGTGCGAAATATTTCACAATGATGTTGGAAGGTACGGCCCGTGCTTGGTTGAAGAACTTGCCACCCAACTCGGTCGGTTCATGGACCCGCTATGGACCCGGTTCATTCAAAATTTCAAAGACACACTGTAAACAGCCCATGTGCATGGTGGATTTGGCGGCTTGTGTCCAGCAGAGGAGAATCCACAACCCATTGGGTGCGCCCGCGTTTGGAGGTTTTACATTCGTCGGACCGGATCAACCCTGATTCCGCGATCTTAACCCTAGAAGCCAACTGCGGTTCAAACCGTTGAAGTTGATGCTGGAGTCGCATGAAGCGTTTTGCAATGACATGGGCACTCTTATGGGCGTTTAGTAAAGTATGCTGATTCTGATAGTACCAAGGATCCCGAGTCCGAGGAGGATGACGAAGTAGGGAAGGGAAAGCGAACAGCAACTCCAGAGGCCAAAGCAGATCGGCGGTGTAATGGAGGAAACAAGCGTAAGGCAAACGGTAACATGGGCTTCAGAGCCAACACCAACGCAGGACAAGGGTCAGCCACGCAAGGGTAAGCAATAAACCGGGCGGTGCGCCAGGTCACAATCCGGATCGTTTGAATTACCTATTGAATCAACCTTGTCCGAAGCATGGGACGAAGGAGGCGCCAGCGAACCACCTCTAGAAGGATTGTTATATTATGCAGGAGTTCAAAAATTCTAATGCTTTCCGGTATGATGAAGGGCCCGGCGGCGGTTCAGGGTCCGCCCGGTTACGGTGGAGGAAATTCGGCCCGAGGTTCGGTGGTAATCCCGGGCGTAACAATCAGAACAATCGAGCGATCGTAACCAAGGGGTTACAATCAACAACAGCGGCAATCGGGTTACCAAAGTAATCCCAAGCAGTTGAACGGTGGACAAGACCATGTCTTTACCACCAGCTTGGACAGGCGGAGACCGAAAACTCCGAAGCGGGCGGTCGGTGTTGTTGAACCGGCTACACCGCATTACCTGCTACCGGGTCGAGCAGCCTATCGTATGGAGCAGAGAGGATCATCCTCCCGGGTTTACAATCCGGGTCAGCTAGCCCTAGTGGTGGCACCTCGGTGGGAGGATACAAGTTTACCAAGGTGCTTATGGACGGAGGAGCAGCATTAACATCACGTACTACGAAACCTTCCGACGTATGGGGTTAGCGGATAGGCATCTCGGGCCGTCCAAAGACGGTGTTTCACGGTGTAGTGCCCGGCAAGTCAGCATACCCGGTCGGTAAGATAGCTCGAGGTGGCCTTTGGAGATGAACATGACTCGATCGGAAACATTGACGTTTGAAGTGGTGAAAATTCAAAGCCCTTACCACGCCCTGTTTGGGCGGCCAGCTTATGCTAAGTTTATGGCCCGACCTTGTTATGTTTATTTGCAGCTAAAAATGCCGGGTCACAAAGGGACGATAACGGTTCATGGGAGCCGCAGGATCGCTTGGAGTGCGAGGAAGGTGATGCGGCTTACGCCGAGTCGGTTTGTGCCACTGAAGAGCTAAAGTATTATAAGGACAATGTTTATCCGGCGGATATGACCCCTTTGAAGAAGCCAACTACAGAGCACGATCCGGATTTGAAGTTTAAATCGGCGGCTGAGACTAAACTTGTTGATTTTGTGCCCGCGATTCGTCCAAACAGTTCACCATCGGTGCTAACTTGGATCCTAAATAGGAAAACGCTCATCGAGTTCATCCGTGAGAATCGGGACATCTTTGCATGGAAACCTTCCGACATGCCGGTGTACCGAGGGAACTCGCCGAGCACACTCTTAATGTTGATCCCAAGTGCGGACAAGAAAGCGCTTTCTTCGCCGGTTTAACGAGGAAAGGCGCAAGGCCATTGGAGAGGAGGTTGCCGTGCTCTTAGCGGCGTGGTTTATCGTTGAAGTTTTCCATCCAGTAGTGGCTTGCTAATCCGGTGTTGGTCCTTAAGAAGAATGGCACTTGGCGCATGTGTGTGGATTACACAGATCTTAACAAGGCTTGTCCAATAGATCCTTTCGCCCTCCCCGCATTGATCAGATTATTGATGCTACGGCGGTTGTGGCGTTTGAGCTTTTGGATGCGTATTCGGATATCATCAGTTAAGATGGCGGTTAAAGACCAGGAGAAGACGGCGTTTATCACTCCTTTTGGAGCCTTCGCTATGTATCTATGCCTTTTGGACTCAAGAGCGCCCAAGCAACTTATCGCGTTGCATGTAATTGCTTACACGGACAGATCGGCCGTAACGTGCATGCTTATGTGGATGATATTGTGGTTAAGTCAAGGAATAAGGAAACGTTGATTGAGGATCTAAAAGAAATCTTTGACAACTTGCGGATGTACAAGATGATGCTCAACCCGGCCAAGTGTGTCTTCGGTGTTCCGGCAGGCAAGTTATTGGGTTTTCTTGTGTCCAATGAGGGATTGAAGCTAATCCGGAGAAAATTACGGCTATCACCTCCTTGGCTAAGCCGAAGTGTATCAATGATGTCCAGCGATTGGCGGGTCGGATTGCTGCGCTAAGCCGGTTTATCAGCCGCCTCGGAGAGAAGGCCGTTCCTTTGTACCAGATGCTGAAGAAGACGGATCAGTTTGTCTGGACTTCAGCTGCCGATGAAGCATTGGAGGATTTAAAGCGGCAGTTGGCCAACCCGCCGGTTCTCGCCGCTCCCATTGACAAAGAGCCGCTTCTATTATATGTTGCTGCTAATGCCAGGGCGGTTAGCGTGGCCATTGTGGTAGAGCGGAAGGAGGCAGGGAAGGAGTATCCGGTTCAACGGCCGGTTTATTACATCAGCGAGGTGCTCATTGAGTCTAAGCAGAGATATCCGCATTAGCAGAAGCTGGTCTATGGAGTTTTTATGGCAAGCCGGAAGCTGAAGCAATATTTTCAAGGGCATCCCATCACGGTGGTCAGTTCAGCTCCCTTGGGCGATATCATACAGAACCGAGAAGCAACTGGACGGATTGCTAAGTGGGCCATAGAGCTTGGGCATACGGTTTCTGAGTATGTACCTCGGACGGCAGTAAAATCTCGAGCACTTGTGGATTTCATTAATGACTGGACGGAGTTGCAAGCACCGAGGAAAAGCCGGATCATACCTATTGGACCATCCACTTTGTGACGGGTCCGCACAATTGGAGGCTCGGGCTGGAGTTGTGTTGACTTCCCACGAGGTGAAAAGTTTTATTACGTCCTCCGCTTAATGTTCCCATGTACTAACAATGCAGATGAGTATGAAGCTTTGCTCCATGGTCTCCGGATGGCTAAGGAGATGAATCTAAGCGGGTTAAGTGCTTTGGTGACTCGGACTTGGTGGCCCAGCAAGTATCGTGCCAGGATTCCAAAGATCCACTCATGGCTGCGTATCGTCGGGAGGTGGATGTTGTTGCGGGACACTTTAAAGGATATCAGGTGGACCATGTGGATCGTCGGAAGAACGAAGCGGCGGACGCTTTAAGCCGGTGGGCTCTCAACGTAAACGGTCCCGCCTAATGTCTTCCTTGATGTCTTGCACAATCCGTCGGTCAAGCTTCCTGATGAAGTAGATTTGGCTATTCCTGATCCGGAGGCTCAGTTGGTAGCAGCCTTACACGTCATTCCGGATTGGACGCTCCCTTATTTGGCATACATGACCCGGGGCGAGTTACCAGAAGATGAGACGTTGGCCCGACAGGTAGTTCGGCGGTCTAAGTCTATGACCATTGTTAATGGCGAGTTGTATCATTGCAGTGTGTCAGGGGTGTTTCAGCGTTGTGTGTCCCCTGAGGAAGGCTGTGAGATATTGCGTGAGATCCATGAAGGGGACTGTGGTCACCACGCCGGTTCAAAATTCTGGGTTGCCAATGCGTTCCGCCATGGTTTTTATTGGTTGACTGCCCATGCCGATGCGGAGGATCCGGTCAGCGATGTGATGGTTGCCGAAGTTTTCTAGACGTGCCCACATACCAGCCTGTGAATTGAGGATGATTCCAATTACTTGGCCGTTTGCGACTTGGGGCTGGACATGGTGGGGCCTTTTAAAGGTCCAAGGACAAGAAAACACACTTGCTGGTCGCAGCTTGACAAGTTTACAAAGTGGGTCGAGGCGAGCACTGTTAGCAAGTGTGATGCGCCACGGCGGTTCGATTCATAAAAAGGGTGATCTTCCGGTTTGGATTTCCGCATAGTATCATCACGGATAATGGCACCAATTTGTCCAAGGGTGCCATGAAAGAGTTTTGTGAACGTGAGCACATCCGGCTTGACGCTTTCTTCAAAGGGCCCACCCGCAGTCAATGGCCAAGCGAGCGAGCTAATCAGAGATCTTGAGAGGTATCAAACCCGGCTTTGGTCCCTTTACGAGGACGCCGGGTTGTTGGGTAGAAGAGCTACCATCGGTGATATGGAGTATCAATACTACCCCTAACAGATCCACCGGATACACACCGTTCTTTATGGTCTATGGAGCGAGGCGGTCCTTCCCAGCGATGTCCGTCATGATTCACCTCGCGTGGCAGCCTATGTTGAGGCAGATAGCAAAGTGCTGCACGGGACGCTTTGGATCGACCGGATAAGGAGGCGAGATATGGCGGCTGCTCGTTCGGCGATTTACCAGCAGGATCTTCGTCGGTATCACGCGATGGGTTAAAACCAGAACCTTCCAGAAGGAGACTTGGTGCTTGGCTCATTCAGGACTGCATGATATGCACAAGCTATCCCCACCTTGGGAAGGGCCTTTTGTGGTCGACAGAATCTGCACAACGGGTCATACTATCGATTGATGTTCGAGGCGAAAAAGACTCACGCACGTCGGAAGAGGAGACCAACGAGCCATGGAATATAGCTCATCTTGACCTTATTATACCTGAGCCATCGGCTCTACTTATGTACATATTATGACAATGTATATATTTTGAATCAAAGCAATAAACCGGAGCCTCGGCTAAAGCGGGGTATCCGCTCAGAAAAATCGGTTTGGGTACATGGAGTGGTTGTCGCAGCAGCCTCCGGTTTAGCCCTTGATCTTGATTTTCGGAAGTTTTGTCATCTGGGGCTTGGTCGTGTCCGAACCAATGCAACACCTTTTGATGGGCGAAGCCACCAGATCACTTGGGGACATGGTCACATCTGAACCGATCCACGCCTCTTGGTCGGCCTAGAGGTCATAGAGTCACTTGGGGGCTTGGTCGAACCCGAACCATTGCCATGCCACTTGATCGGCATAATGCCACGGTTTCAGTTGGGGGCCTGGCTGACTTGAACCATAGCTACACCTTATGGGGAGCTTGGTCCTGTCCGACCATGGTAACACCATCTGATCGGTTCAGTAAAGCCTCTTCCTGCAAACGGTTTTATCATTGCCTGTTCTTCCATATTGGTTTCATAACTGTTATTTGATTTTTATTGACCTTTTTAAACCGATAACATTTTTAACCGGTTCAAGCTGTCAATTAACGGAATTCGGTCCATTTTTAATCCGGAGATATTTGTTTCGGTTTGACTTTTCTGTTAACATCCCATTATGGAGTAACAGGGGGCTTGTCATGACCCGACACGGTTTACACGGTAAACCGGCATTATAAACACAGGGGTTTGTTTTTCTCCTTTGACGGTAATGGTTTATACAACCTCCGCATGCCCGACGCTGGCAGGTATTTTTGTATCACAAAATTTTGATCGTATACATCAATATTTTCTTATATAAATATATAGGCGTCATTGGCGACATAAGCCGCCGTGGCGGTTTAAGAACTTGTGATTGCGGTGCAAAATGCATTGAAGGTTTCAATTCTTCAAACCAAAGTATCAACACCTCCGCGCAAAGGTTACAGACTAAGGGCATAAAGGCATGTTCAAAAACAAAGTGCTAGCTATGCTATTACAAAGCCTTCCAAGGCCCGGTGTTTCGCATGGCGTTATGACTAGCAGTTTCTGATGCATCACCCGGCTTGGCGGATTAAGCTTCCTCGCCGGGTTGACGTGAGGAAGAGGGGGCATCTGGCGTCGGTTCAACTTCTTCCTCTTCATCACCCAAAGGCGGAAGTCATTGGTGGACCCGGTCAATCCGGGTTAAGGCCTGAAAGACAGCCTCTTCACTTATAAGTTCAGCCGGATCAACGTCAGGGGCATAAGTGTGCTTACGGGTTGGGGGAACAAGGCTCTGCACTTCTGGAATGACAAACTCCACCCGCTTGTTGTTCGCGTCATAGAAAGAGCGGTGAACCGCCAGGTTGGCTTCTGCTGCCAGTTGACTCGCCAGTGGACGCATCTCCTTTGTTATTCGTTTCAGGGCGTCATTATCAAAGGCTTCACCGTTCTCTTGAGCGCTGGGAAACCTTGGCTATGTCGGCGGATCAAGATCCGCTATCCACGCCTTGGCGCGAGTTAGAGCCATGAGAGTGCCAGCCCGGTCATGGATCGTTTCAACTCTTCAAGCTGCCCGGAACCATGGACAGCCGGTCCGGTGTATCTTTGATCAAGGACGAGCTGTGTTGTCGTCTGGTGGCACATATGACTCATTGGCGCCCGGTATACAACTGCTCAATCAGCGTGTAAGCGGCCTTGAGTTTCTTCCGCACATCGAGCCCGGATGAGAAATACGCTTGCCTCGCACTGGGCTTTACATAGCTCAAAGTTAAACCGGCGGAAATATCAAAACAGTGTACTCGGTGCAAATTTTCTTACCAAAGATGGCGAGAGGTCATGGCATGAACTTGGTGCTTTAGTCCGTAAGCTCTTGATCACCGGTTTAAGAGCTGATTCAAGATCTTCCGCCCGTTTTTTCAAACCGGTCTTCTCGGTGTCCCAGTTGGCCCGCTCGGATTTGTACCACTCCTTCAGCTGTTCCATAGTGGCCAAAGCAGTTTTGAATTCATCCTTGGCCTTGGTGGTTTCTGCTTGTTGAGTTTCCAGATTGGCACGAAGGTCCTTGAGTTGCACGGCTTGCTGGTATATCTCATTCTGGTAACAAAGGAAGCACGTTAGTTGTTCCATTATCAAGTCCCAAGCTCAATACAAGTGTTCAACTTGGCACTTGGGGGCTAATGGCTAGTTGATCTCAGTTTGCTATGGGGATACAGAAATTAAGTCGGCGGTTCAACTATGCTAAGTTGAACCGACCCTTGGGGGCTACTATGCAGCAAAAAGTACAAGGCATAAATCCTTACCTCATAACGGTCCTTCATGCGATTTACCGGACCGGCTTCAAAGTCACGGCTTGTGTAGAGCCGGTTCGAAAACGGAGTGAAGTTCTTGGGCAGAAAGGTTGTCATAAGCTGATAGATCGGTTTTCCCCTTATCTTTGCTCATAGTAGTAGACTCGTCTTTGGTGTTGTGTTTTGCTAAAGCGACCGGTTGGCTAGGAGTGGTGTAGCCAGTGCCTGTCACAATAACATCATCATTTTTGACCGGGCTGGCCAGATTGGTGGTCTTCTTGGGTCTTGGTGTCTTCGTACTCCGGCTCGGCGGTTCAGCAATTACGACCCGCTCTGTGGCCGAACTCGGTGGAGCAGGATGCGATGTTTCCACTTGGGCCTCCGGTTCAGTTTCTGGCGGATCAGCATGGTCGTCTTTGTATAACTTGCCAGAGCTATTTTTAGCGACTTCAGGATTTTCGTGGGTCTGCTCTGGGGTCTTCTCCGGGTCAACATCCGCAGTAGGGTCAAGGATTTTCGCTTTTTACTTAAGCGAGCCTTGGTGCTGCAGTGTTCGTAATTAGAATAAGATAAACCGACCAACGCAAATATAAACCGAATTGGCGGGACGGTATGGTGCTTACCCTGCGGCAACTTTAAGCGGAGGCGATTCGTGGTTGATGAACCACCGGAGGAGTTGGAAGAGGCCTGATAATTGGTCGACGGATTGAGAGGACATCGGAAGAAGCCTTTTAAGGGATAGCGCTTTTCGGAGAATAAATCACCTCTGGGCCGGCGCTTAGGGTTGGCGTGTCTGGTAAACCCGGATGAGGTAATCTGATAACCAACTGTCTTGCGGGTGTCTGGCGCTCTTCAGACTTCTTGTGTCTTCAAGGAAAGATTTGGATTCAAGTGAGCATAGGAATGAGATTTTTCACTTTCCGGACGGCGCGAAATTCTTTTAACCGGCACGAGGTCGGATTCGGAAGAGAGAAAGATTACCTCGACATGGTCGGCATGACTGGCTTCAGCATCATCCTGGGAGTTAAAATTGTTAGTAAAAGGAAAAATAAAAAGGGACAAACTACAAGTAAGAAGAAACACAAAGTGGAGAGCCGGTTTACGGCGACCCCCTCATGAGGATACCAAGTTTTACCTCAGCTTCTGATTCTTCGTCTTCCGGCGGATCAGAAGACTCGGCGGTTTTCCTCTTGCCAGCCTTCTTGGTGGCCTTGGACTTTACACGTAGAGCCGGGCTGGTTTGGTACGCTTCGTAAGGGCTGTTAGCACGAGAAGTAACAAGGATTAACATATATATATCAACAAGGCATTAATGGCGTAAAAGCGGTGGGTAGAGCCTACGGCGGTTTGTTGGCAACACGTAACGGAGCCAACCCGGTTTGGCTGCAGACGATCTGTTCATCAAGCAGCCTCTTTCTTGCCTTTATGACTTCAAGCTCGATTATTGGTAGCTCGTGGCGTCTTTGAGGGTCTTGGAGGCTGCCAAAGGTATTCATGCATCAATCCGGGCGGCGGCTTAATGGCAAGATGCCCCAAGAAACCCAAAGACGCACAAGGTCCACGCCGATTAGTCCATTGGCCATTAGAGCCCGGAGTTTAATGATTTGAGGCGCAAAATTCTTCCGTTCCATGGCGGTCAAACGTAAAAGGCAACGGATGATGGTTGCTAAGCCGGTGAGGACGGTAACCCGGCAAGGGATTCTCGTTGTCGGGAAGCGGTGTTCGGCGGTAGAACCAGGTTTGGTTCCAATCTTTCGGATGGCTATGGTGTTTGGCGTGAGGAAAGTCTACTTCCTTCCTTTTACGGATTGAAACGCCGCCCGGCTCGGTGTTAGGACCATCCGAAAATTCTGTACGGCGGTTCAAGTGAAAGAAATCCCGGAACAGCTCCACAGATGGCTCTTCTTGAAGATAGACTTCACAGAAAACTTGGAAAATGCATATATTTGATACGGAGTTCGGACCAAAATCCTGTGGATGGAGTTGAAAACTTGCAAGGACATCCCGGAAGAATTTTGATCCGGGCGGGCAGAATGCCCGGTCTAAGTGCTGCACAAACACAATTACTTCTCCTTCTTGCGGATTGGGAGGGCATTCGTCACCGGAACCCGCCAAAGGAGGACGTTTTAGAAGCTAAACCGCCCGGTGGTAGCGTATCCGTTGAGTTGCGTCTCAGTGATCTTAGACCGGACCCAATTGCAAGCTGAGAATTGTTTGGCCATTCCGGACGACTAAACTGCGAAAGGAAAGGAAAAGCGATAGACCGTTAAACGGTTCAGACACACTATACAATGTTAAACCGGCGATTCGGCAGCCAGTTTCCAATTCCGGTTTAACTGAGGACTAATGGAGTGACGGGTTGGCTATCAAAAGTCAAACCGCCCAAAGAAGCGTAAGGAAAATCTACTAAGTATGGATGTAAACAGTTTTCACATTCGAATGGAGGAAATTTGGATCTACCGAAGATTCAGTAAGAAAAACTTCTGCGACCTATGCAAGCCTCATAAAGGGCAGGAAGGTTCGTGCGTTCTAAACTGGAGGGTCTGAACAAAAAGAAAGATGCATAAAGAGTTAAACTGATGGCGGAGCAGTCGCCGCACAGGACGTATGGTACGGTTGAATCGTACGGCCATGGCAGGGCAGGTATGAGGAAATTAAGACGAACACCTATGAACTACGAGATGAACAGGACCTTCAGATGCGGATCCAGGGCATAAAGAGAGACCTTACCTGATGCGCAGAACCGCGGATGAGCGTCGAGAGCCTCTGGAACGATCAGGTTGATGCAGCTGCTCGGCACCGACGCCTGCGCCGAAGGTCGGAGGCGACGGCGGAGCTTCGGAGCTGGGGCGTCGCGAGGAAGAAGAAGCGCGGAAGAAGAAGAGAAAGGGCCTGCCGGTCTATTTATAAGGAGACGGGATAATTAACAAAGCGCGAGAATTGAGGAGCCAAAAGCGGCGGACGGCGCAGCGGTCGCCTCAATTTCCGGGATGGTATTAAATGAAGGGAATCTTACTGTTCGGATTTCTTTATTAAAGATGACGTCAAGGCGCCCTGTGGCTGTGGTTGGAAGATGACGTCATGGCGGTTCAAGCAGACGGCGGTTTACGAAATATGAAGGGAGATTCAGAGTTTCCTGAAGATGTTGAAGATTAACATGAACCGGTTCATGTCAATCTGGGGCCTAATGTTGGGGATATAACTACTGGATATAAACCGCCCTGAAGGGGCCGGGTTACCCTCGTCCATGATCAGGGCCCACGAAGGCACGAGGCCCAGAGCCCAGAGGCGGATTAGGATCCATAAGTGTAAGTGTAAACCGCCTTAGTCATGTAAACTTGTGCTGTAAGATAAGAAAGAAGAGACCGAGCCGGACTCTGGTATGAGCCGGATCGGGACTCTGTAGGCCGGCCGGGCGTCAACCCGTGTATATAAGGGGACGACCCGGCGGCGGTTTAGGGACAGACTATTCGAGGCTTAGGCGAAGCTATTGCTCCCTAGTCGCCGAAATCACATCAATCCCATCACAACTAGACGTAGGCTTTACCTTCATCGAAGGGGCGAACTAGTATAACTCCCGTGTCTTTGTGTCCGCTTTAACCCCTCTGAGTTAACCCGTACGATGGCCCTGCGACTAAGTCCTTTCACGAGGACATCTGCCGTGACAATTCCACGACAGTTGGTTTCGGACCCCTTCCCCAAGGGCCACGAAATCCCCCCCTCTTCCTCCATATATACAGCCCCTAGGGCACCGTTTAGACTTTGGGTTTTTTTAGATTAAAAGTTTGCCATAGCTGCAACTTCGCGTACTTCGTTTGTGTTCAACAACGAGACCAAAGCGTCACAGAACCCCACCTTCATTAATAAAGCTTTCCTCTTATATTCGCAATATCCAGATTGCAATCTTAGTTTCTTGCTTGTTCTTTGTTTGCTCTCAGGAAATAGGCCCTCATGGTCAGGTTCATTGTGCTCCGACGTCGTCAATAACCCTCGGAAGTTGGTTTAGCGATTGCTAAGGCGCGACGTCTCGCACGTTCGTAGTCGGATCGTCAAGGTCGACTCCCACAGAAAACGATAGCCACCATCTCATCGAAACATCGGGACACCTTTGCCTCTATCAAGTGGTATCAGATTTTCAGGTTGCTCGGTGAGATTTTTACAGTTTTTCGTAGTTTAGATCGAGTCTGTTCTTCATACCTACATTCCACGAAAAAGCCACAAAAAAATTAGGGTTAGTTCATCATACCCGAACCAGTCTGAGCCTTTGCATAGTCTTTTCAGTATTTTGCTTTGTTGAATTTGCGGTTGCATCGTCGTGTCCAGTTGCTGGTCTTAGCATCTGGTTTCCCTTAGAGTTTTGAGTTCTGTTCACAAGTTGTCACGCCGCCGCCGCACTATCGTCATCGTTCCTACCATATACCACCACCACCAACATATTCCTTATCGCTGCCAGATACATCCGCCTGTCCACCACCAATCCGAGTCCACATATACATCTGCCTGTCCACCATAAATCCGAGTCCACATATACATCCGCCTATCCACCACCAACCCGAGTCCACATATACATCTGCCTGTCCACCACCAATCCGAGTCCACATATACATCTGCCTGTCCACCACCAATCCGAGTTCTTTTCGTATTAGGTTTGTGTTCGAGATCCATCTAGTTTTTGTTTTGTGTTTCCTTGCCTGAGTAGGTCTCGGAAAAAAAAGTCTGGAGACCCCTGGGCAGTCTTTAGGCCAAAATTTCGGCGACCAAAGATATTTTTTCCCTATCCTATTTTTCGGTCCCATGGAGCATTTTGAGACACTCGCCATCATACTGATTTTTTGTCGCACTTTTTCGTCGTCACTGCCCTGATTTCTGAAAAAAAATTGTCAAAAAAAATTCATGCCCATCCTGTCAGTTTGACCTCGGAAGAGTTTTGAGACACTCGCCATTATAGTGATTTTTCGCAAAAAAAAAAAAAGACCACAAAAAAAGAGCGTAAAAAAACAGAGCGAATTTTTTTTCCAGAGTGTGCTTTTCCCTAGTTTACGTGGAAAGCCGTGATTTTGTTAGTGTTCTAGGCTCGCGTCTCTAGCACGGTCTGGCCTAGGACCAGCACAGTACCGTAGTTGAGCGTTTATTCAACTTTGCATCTCTGAATTGATTATTGCTGATCCTTTTTGCTACCATATTATAAGCCTTCCCAGCTCCACATACATCTACGACGTGCGTTTGACTCTCCCACAGTAATCGCTCTATCCAAGCTTTGAGAGTTTTGACTACAACGATTGTCGCTCACCGCTCTTTGGGTAAGAATCGGTAAGAATTTGAGATTTGCTTGACGGATTTGTGGCACCCCACCACCGCCATTTTCTAGTAGTCTGTAGGATCATATTCTTGTGTGTTTCTATTGCTGCTAACCATGGCAGGATCACAAGCCGACGAGACTGACTGGGAGAACTTGACGAACAAGGAGCTTCATGATAAGTTTCAGCAAATGATGAGTGGACAGGTGCAAGATGTGCTAAACAGATTTGAAGAGGCCATGGAGAAGATAGATGGCATGGAGAAGACGTTCGAAACAAAGCTCGATAACAAGTTTACTGAATTGCTTTGGCGTTTTCCACCACCACCGCCGGCTGCACCTGTGGCACCTCTACAACAACAACAACAACAACAACAACAACAACAACGTCGCCTTCCAAATCAAGTGGGACGATCACAGCGCGTTCCCATTGACCCTGGGCAAAATTCTGGTGCCGCTGTTGATGGTTCTGTAGATCCTGCTGCTACTGCAGAGGTGGAGGACCATTACGAGGATGAGGTTGATCAAAATCAGAACTACGTGCAACCACCAGCACCACCACCACCAGGTCGTCCTCATGCATATCACCGCAGCGGTAGGGATGCACCACCACATGAGGTACGAGATCATGACCATCTTCCTAAACTGAAATTGAGTATTCCACCATTTGAGGGTAGATATGTTCCTGATATATATCTTACTTGGGAGTTAGAAACTGAACAACGTTTTACATGTTTCCAATATCCCAAGGAGAGACGTGTTCCTGCTGCTGTTTGTGCTTTCACTAGTTCTGCATGTGTTTGGTGGTCTGAACATTGTAGATTATATCCTATTCCAGCAACTTGGGCTGCTTTGAAAACTGCTATGCGTACTCATTGGGTTCCACCATATTATCAACGTGAATTACTTCAAAAATTACGACGCTTAAGACAAGGAAATTTTTTTGTAGAAGAATATTATCAGGAATTACAAACTGCCATGATTAGATGTGGTATTTTTGAGGAGAATGAAGCTATGCATACATGTTTTATGGGTCGATTAAATAGAGAGATTCAGATCATTCTAGAGTATAAGGATTATAATAATATCACTCGTTTATTCCATCTTGCTTGTAAAGCTGAACGTGAAGTGCGGGATCGACAAGCATTGGCGCGGACTAACTTTTCTGCAGGTCGACCTTCATCATGGACACCGCGTGCATCCTCTACTTCCAGACAATCTACTGCACCGACACCTCCATCAGCTGTTACCTCCAGCCGTGATACAAGGAAGCACGCACAACCACCATTATCTGCCAAGAGCACACCTATCGGGCCTGCACAAAGTTCTTCTTCTTCCATGGCATCAACAGGGCACACACGTGATATTATTTGTCGTCGTTGTAAGGGACGAGGACATTTGGCGAGAGAATGCAAATCTCAGTGTGTGATGATTGCTACTGAGGATGGTGGGTATTAGTCCGCTAGTGACTATAATGAGGAGACTTTGGCTCTTATTACACGTGAAGAACATGGTGGAGATGATTCTGATCATGAGACGCAATACATGGCTCTTGAAGATGCTGACAGGTATGAATGTTTAGTTGCTCAACGTGTTTTGAGTGTGCAGGTCACACAAGCTGAGCAAAATCAGAGGCATAATTTGTTCCATACAAAGGGAGTTGTGAAGGAACATTCTATTCGCGTCATCATAGATGGAGGGAGCTGCAACAACTTGGCTACCATGGAGATAGTGGAGAAGCTATCTCTCACCACAAGACCACATCCACATCCTTACTACATCCAATGGTTCAACAACAGCGGCAAGGTTAAGGTAACATGTACTGTTCATGTGCATTTCAGTATCTCTACATATGCTGATTATGTTGATTGTGATGTGGTACCCATGCAAGCATGTTCCTTATTACTTGGTAGACCATGGCAATTTGATAAAAATTATGTCCATGGTAGAAATAATCAGTATACCCTTGTTCATAAGAATAGCCATATTACTTTGCTTCCTATGACTCCTGAATCCATTTTGAAAGATGATATTAATAGAGCTAATAAAGCAAAACAGGAGAAAAATAAGAGTGAAAATCAGATTGTGGCAAAAGAATTTGAGCAACAAATGAAACCTAATAATAAACCATCTAGTGATGCTTCAAAATTAAATTGAAAAGTGCATGTTTACTTGCCACAAAATCTGATATTGATGAGCTAGATTTTAGCAAATCTGTTTGCTATGCTTTTGTGTGCAAAGAGGCATTATTTTCATTCGAGGACGTGCCTTCCTCTTTGCCCCCTACTTTCACTAACATTTTGCAGGAGTTCGCTGACGTCTTCCCACAAGACGTGACACCGGGATTACCACCTATTCGAGGGATTGAGCATCAAATTGACTTAATTCCCGGTGCATCGCTACCCAACCGTGCACCATACCATACCAATCCAGAGAGGACGAAAGAGATTATGCATCAAGTACAGGAGCTGCTCGACAAAGGTTACATGCGTGAATCTCTTAGTCCTTGTGTTGTTCCTATTATACTAGTGCCTAAAAAGGATGGTACGTCGCATATGTGTGTTGATTGTAGAGGCATTAATAATATTACTATTCGTTATCGTCATCCTATTCCTAGGCTAGATGATATGCTTGATGAATTGAGTGGCTCTACAATTTTCTCCAAAGTTGATTTGCGTAGTGGATACCATCAAATTCGTATGAAATTGGGAGATGAATGGAAAACAACATTTAAAACTAAGTTTGGTTTATATGAGTGGTTAGTCATGCCTTTTGGGTTAACTAATGCACCTAGTACTTTCATGAGACTAATGAACGAAGTTTTACGTGCTTTCATTGGACGATTTGTGGTAGTCTATTTTGATGATATACTAATTTATAGCAGATCTTTGGAGGAACATTTGGAACATTTACGTGTTGTTTTTATTTCTCTACGTGATGCACATTTGTTTGGTAACCTTGGGAAGTGCACCTTCTGCACCAACCGACTATCTTTTCTTGGCTATGTTGTTACTCCACAGGGAATTGAAGTAGATAAAGCCAAGATTGAAGCTATTTAGAGTTGGCCGCAGCCCAAAACGGTCACACAAGTGAGGAGTTTTCTTGGCCTCGCTGGATTCTATAGGCATTTTGTGAGAGATTTCAGCACCATTGCTTCCCCTCTCAATGAGCTTACAAAGAAGGATGTGCCTTTTGTTTGGGGTACCGCACAGGAAGAAGCCTTCACGGTATTGAAAGATAAGTTGACACATGCTCCTTTACTCCAACTTCCTGATTTAGTAAGACTTTTGAGCTTGAATGTGATGCTAGTGGAATTGGATTAGGAGGTGTGTTATTACAAGATGGCAAACCTATTGCATACTTTTCTGTAAAATTGAGTGGGCCTAGTCTGAATTATTCTACTTATGATAAATAATTATATGCTCTTGTTCGGACTTTAGAAACATGGCAACATTATTTATGGCCCAAAGAATTTGTTATACATTCTGATCATGAATCTCTGAAACATATTAAAAGTCAAGCTAAACTGAATCATAGACATGCTAAATGGGTTGAATTCATTGAGACTTTCCCTTATGTCATTAAACACAAGAAGGGAAAAGAAAATGTTATTGCTGATGCATTGTCTCGTCGCTATACTATGCTTTCACAACTTGACTTCAAAATATTTGGTTTGGAGACAATCAAAGATCAATATGTGCATGATGCTAATTTTAAAGATGTAATGCAGAATTGTAAAGAAGGAAGAACGTGGAACAAGTTCGTCATTAATGATGGATTTGTGTTTCATGTTAACAAGCTATGCATTCCAGCTAGCTCCGTTCGTGTTTGTTGTTGCAGGAGGCGCATGGAGGAGGATTAATGGGACACTTTGGCGTGAAGAAGACGAAGGATATACTTGCTACACATTTCTTTTGGCCAAAGATGAGACGTGATGTTGAGCGTTTAATTGCTCGTTGCACTACATGTCAAAAAGCTAAGTCACGACTAAATCCTCATGCTTTATATATGTCTTTGCCTATACCTGGTGTTCCTTGGGAGGATATATCTATGGAATTTGTTTTAGGTTTACCCCGAACAAAGAAGGGGAGGGATAGCATATTTGTTGTCGTGGATAGGTTCTCGAAAATGGCACACTTTATACCATGTCATAAAAGCGATGATGCTATTAATGTTGCTGATTTGTTCTTTCGTGAAATTATTCGCTTGCATGGTGTGCCAAATACTATTGTTTCAGATCGTGACACTAAATTTCTTAGCCACTTTTGGAGATGTTTATGGGCTAAGTCGGGGACTAAGATGCTTTTTAGTACTACTTGTCACCCCCAAACTGATGGACAAACAGAAGTAGTCAATAGAACATTGTTTACTATGCTTAGGGCTGTTTTCAAGAATAATAAGAAAATGTGGGAAAAATGCTTGCCTCATATTGAATTTTCTTATAATCGTTCATTGCATTCTACTACTAAGATGTGCCCTTTTGAAATTGTGTATGGTTTCCTACCTCGTGCACCTATTGATTTGTTGCCTCTTCCATCTTCGAAAAAGGTTAATTTTGATGCTAAAGAACGTGCTGAATTGATTTTAAAAATGCATGAGTTAACTAAGGAAAACATTGAGCGTATGAATGCTAAATATAAACTTGCTGGACATAAGGGTAGAAAACATGTTGTGTTTGCACCTGGAGATCTTGTTTGGTTACATTTGCGTAAGGATAGATTTCCTAATTTGCGCAAATCAAAGGTAATGCCACGTGCTGATGGTCCTTTTAAGGTGTTAGAGAAAATAAATGATAATGCATATAAACTTGAGCTGCCTGCAGATTTTGGGGTTAGTCCCACTTTTAACATTGCAAATTTGAAGCCTTATTTGGGAGAGGAAGATGAGCTTTCGTCGAGGATGACTTCATTTCAAGAAGGGGAGGATGATGAGGACATCAATACCATTGTTACACCCACAGCCCCTGCTGCTATACATACTGGACCAATTACTAGAACTCGTGCACGCCAATTGAATTATCAGGTACTTTCGTTTCTTGGTAACGATTCTAATGTTCATGAGAATATGATGCTGCCTAAATTGGATACATTTGTTTTGCTTACAAATGAAGGGCCTAGCTTGGACAAGAAAGATGAACCTTGGAGCAAGTTCAAGCATGGAGATGATGGCATGCGCAAGGGGAACAAGAACGGAGTTACAAGTGATGATTCCAGGACTCTGAAGCCACCATAATGAGTGCATGAAGCATTGGACGAAATATACAAGATGCTACTTCTTAAATTTCGTCCAGGGGCTATTCTAGGTGCTGCGTCACCTTATTTTTGGGCCTGGCCCATGTAATTTTGAAATACTTGATTATAAGCAGTTTTTAGAGTCCGTATGTGTGGGGAAACAAGAGTTAGGGTTGGTTTCGAACCCCTCCTGCAAGGGCCACGAAATTCCCCCCTCTCTCCTCCATATATACAGCCCTTAGGGCATCGTTTAGACCTTGGGTTTTGTTTAGATTAAAAGTTCGCCATAGCTGCAACTTCGCGTACTTCGTTTGTGTCCAACGACCAGACAAAGGCATCACAGAACCCCACCTTCATTAATAAAGCTTTCCTCTTTTATTCGCAATATCCAGATTGCAATCTCAGTTTCTTGCTTGTTCTTCATTTGCTCGTAGGTAATAGACCCTCGTGGTCAGGTTGATCGTGCTCCGGCGTGGTCAATAACCCCTCGGAACTTGGTTTAGCGATTGCTAAGGCGCGACGTCTTCGCAAGTTCGTAGTCAGATCGTCAAAGTTGACTCCTATAGAAAACGAATGCTATCTCATCGAAACATCGGGACACCTTCGCCTCTATAAACACCTTTTGGGAGAGACACACATGAATCGGAATTTATTAGAATACTTTATGTGCTTCACTTATATCTTTTGAGCTAGATAATTTTTCTCTAGTGCTTCACTTCTATCTTTTAGTGCACGGTGGTTGTTTTATTTTACAGAAATTATTGATCTCTCATGCTTCACTTATATTATTTTGAGAGTCTTTTAGAACAGCATGGTAGTTTGCTTTGGCCATAAAATTAGTCCTAATATGATGAACATCCAAGATGGGTACAATAAAAACTATCATATAAAGTGCATCAAATACTATGGGAAGTTTGATACTTGATATTGTTTTGAGATATGAAGATGGTGATATTAGAGTCATGCTAGTTGAGTAGTTGTGAATTTGCGAAATACTTGTTCTAAACTTTGTGATTCCCGTAGCATGCACGTATGGTGAACCGTTATGTGATGAAGTCGGAGCATTATTTATTTATTGATTGTCTTCCTTATGAGTGGCGGTCGGGGACGAGCGATGGTCTTTTCCTACCAATCTATCCCCCTAGGAGCATGCGCGTAGTACTTCGTTTCGATAACTAATAGATTTTTGCAATAAGTATGTGAGTTCTTTATGACTAATGTTGCGTCCATGGATTATACGCACTCTCACCCTTCCACCATTGCTAGCCTCTCTAATACTGCGCACCTTTCGACGGTATCATACACCCACCATATACCTTCCTCAAAACAGCCACCATACCTACCTATTATGGTATTTCCATAGCCATTCCGAAGATATATTGCCACGCAACTTACCACCGTTCCGTTTATTATGACACGCTCATCATTGTCATATTGCTTTGCATGATCATGTAGTGGACATCGTATTTGTGGCAAAGCCACCATTCATAATTCTTTCATACATGTCACTCTTGATTCATTGCATATCTCGGTACACCGCTGGAAGCATTCACATAGAGTCATATTTTGTTCTAAGTATTGAGTTGTAATTTTTGAGTTGTAAGTAAATAAAAGTGTGACGATCATCATTATTAGAGCATTGTCCCAAGTGAGGAAAGGATGATGGAGACTATGATTCACCCACAAGTCGGGATGAGACTCCGCATGAAAAGAAAAAAAAGAGGCCATAAAAAAGAGAGAAAAGGCCCAAAAAATATAAAAAAATGAGAGAAAAAGAGAGAAGGGACAATGTTACTATCCTTTTGCCACACTTGTGCTTCAAAGTAGCACCATGATCTTCATGATAGAGAGTCTCCTATGTTGTCACTTTCATATTCTAGTGGAAATTTTACATTATAGATCTTGGCTTGTATATTCCAATGATGGGCTTCCACAAAATGCCCTAGGTCTTCTTGAGCAAGCGAGTTCAATGCACACCCACTTAGTTTCTTTTTGAGCTTTCACACACTTATAGCTCTAGCGCATCCGTTGCATGGCAATCCCTACTCACTCACATTGATATCTATTAATGGGCATCTCCATAGCCCGTTGATACGACTAGTTGATGTGAGACTATCTTCTCCTTTTTTGTCTTGTCCACAACCACCATTCTATTCCACATATAGTGCTATGTCCATGGCTCACGCTCATGTATTGCGTGAAGATTGAAAAGGATTGAGAACATCAAAAGTCTGAAACAATTGTTTGGCTTGTCATCAGGGTTGTGCATGATTAAATACTTTGTGTGATGAAGATAGAGCATAGACAGACTATATGATTTTGTAGGGATAACTTTCTTTGGCCATGTTATTTTGAGAAGACATGATTACTTTGTTAGTATGCTTGAAGTATTATTATTTTCATGTCAATATTAAACTTTGTCTTGAATATTTCGGATCTGAACATTCATGCCACAATAAAGGAAATTACATTGAGAAATATGCTAGGTAGCATTCCACATCAAAAATTATGTTTTTATCATTTACCTACTCGAGGACGAGCAGGAATTAAGCTTGGGGATGCTTGATACGTCTCCAATGTATCTATAATTTTTTATTGTTCCATGCTATTCTATTATCTGTTTTGGGTGTTTAATGGGCTTTACTAAGCACTTTTACATTATTTTTGGGACTAACCTATAAACCGAAGGCCTAGTGCAAATTGCTGTTTTTTTTGCCTATTTTAGTGTTTCGCAGAAAAGGAATATCAAACGAAGTCCAAACGGAATGAAACCTTCGGGAGAGTTATTTTTGGAACAAACGTGGTCCAGAGGACTTGGAGTGGACGCCAAGAGAGAAGCAAGGAGGCCACGAGGCAGGGAGGCGCGCCTACCCCCCTGGGCGCGCCCCCACCCTTGTGGGCCCCTCGCAGCTCCACGGACCTACTTCTTCCTCCTATATATACCCATATACCCTGAAAACATCCAAGAGCACTACGAAACCCTATTTCCACCGCCGCAACCTTTTGTACCCCTGAGATCCCATCTTGGGGCCTTTTTCGGCGCTCCGCCGGAGGGGGAAACGATCACGGAGGGCTTCTACATCAACACCATTGCCTCTCCGATGATGTGTGAGTAGTTTACCACAGACCTTCGAGTCCATAGTTATTAGCTAGATGGCTTCTTCTCTCTCTTTGGATCTCAATACAAAGTTCTCCTCGATCTTCTTGGAGATCTATGCAATGTAATTCTTTTTTGGTGTGTTTGTCAAGATCCAATGAATTGTGGGTTTATGATCAAGATTATCTATGAACAATATTTGAATCTCCTCTGAATTCTTTTATGTATGATTTGTTATCTTTGCAAGTCTCTTCGAATTATCAGTTCGGTTTGGCCTACTAGATAGATCTTTCTTGCAACGGGAGAAGTGCTTAGCTTTGGGTTCAATCTTGCGGTGTCTGTCGGTGTACAAAAGAAGGTGCGCACCTTTGTACCCCTTTACCTGTGCACGGACAAAGTGAGCTGCCCACAACCGCACCAAGCGTAATGTGGAGGTGAATCAAGGCAAACCGAAGCCCAAGATAGCCAGAACAACGCCAAGACCAAGAACGCAAAGAAGCGGAGGGCGGAGGCTTCCCCCGGCAAGACCCTTGCCGGGGACAGCCTCAGCAGCCCCGGCAAGACCCTTGCCGGGGCAGCGCGCCCAAACACCAATAGAGCGAGCCACCCTCGAGCCCACGGTCTCCAACACTATCGACCACGTTGGGCCAGGGCTCGGGAGGCACCTCAATGGTGGCATGCAGATCTTTGTGAAGACATATTCAAGATCAAATGAGGATTAGAAAACAGCGATCCTCGGCAAGATCGTTGCCGAGGGGAACCACAAGACCCCCAGCAAGATCCTTGCCGGGGACAATAGCGCGCCACGGCAAGGCCCTTGCCGGGCCACCCGGCAAGGCCCTCGCCAAGGGCGCCTGCAGGGCCACCTCCAGGTCCCCACCACCGTTCGCATGCAGCTGCCATCCCAACCAGCTGGGCAGGCACCTGCGTGGCAACATGAACCTCCCAGGCCAACTCGGCAAGCGCCTGCGTGGCGGCATGCAGATCTTCGTGGAGGCTCTACCACCGCGCCACCTCAGCTTCCTGCCTGCCTACATGGCACGTATGCATCACTGACCTAGATGCGTGTCGAAGCAAGCAGGAGCGGCGATGGACGGGACGAGCCTCGTTCCCGTCCCCAATAAAGCAAGGGGACACCTAAGCGATGCATAAAATGCGCCTTGTCTGTGTCTGAGCGATAAGCTCAGTAGCATCAGATGCCTTTCCACCTCCTCAGATGCCACTGTGGCAGCCCTTTCGACTATAAAAGGAGGCCCATGGCGTCTTTGGAGAAGGATTCGCTCTTCCGAACCACGCACCCACCATAGCTAGTTCGAGAGCTCAAGAACTCTCTGAAATACATCCACCAAAGCAGGACTAGGGTTTTACGCATCCTCGCGGCCCGAACCTGGCTAAACGATCCTTGTCCTGACTACTTATCCCGCTCTTTTTGCAACCCTGCGCCCCGGCAACCGTAGTAGGGATTCTTGTGATCCCATAGGTTTCGTTTCCCATCGACATCTTTGGCGCGCCAGGTAGGGGGCACAATTGTGAGAATCTGGTCTAGTAGTTAGCCTAGCGTTTCTTCATCGCCGTGGCTCCTAAGGAAGAAGACGGCAATGAGGAAACGGCGCCGCCTGCGCGTGCGAGGGACGCCAGCGCGGCAACAGAAAAGCTAAGTCATTCAGAGCCTTGTGTTGTTTCCTTTTATACATAAGGTTATCGTCCTCGGAGATCTTGCCTATGTATGAAAAACCTGCACGCAAAGGGGCCCTCCCGTGATTGGCAACACCCTTGTTCTGTTTCGAGTCCGCTCAACAGCTCAAGCGGCCGCGTCGAGAGTGGCGGGGTAGCCTTCCGCAGTTGGCAACACTAACGATTCTGACTCGAGTCAAGGTCGATAGTTCAGGCGGCCGCGCTAAGGGCGGCAAGGTGGGTTGCCCGGCAGCAAGCACACCCGGCAGGCCAATGGGGATCCGTCCCCAAGACGCCACCCTGGGTTTACGCGCCAGCGGGCCTACCCAGTTACGTAGGGTGGACAAACAAAGTAAAATCTAACAGGAAAATAACATGCATAATATTAAAAGTGCTGCAGAGTCATATTACATCAAATTGTTGCTGCGGTTCTAACTAAAGATAGCAATTGTCTTGGTTGCGAACCTGCAGTGGTGATAAGAAACGGGGTGCCTACTCCCGGCGCTGGCCCTCCACCCTCAGAATTCCACCGACACCGCTGATGATGGGGTTGATGCGCTCCCTGAGCGGTGCGAGGTCAGTATCCTTCGGCAAGCTCTCCAGCGCGGTGTCGAAGTCAAGGTCGGGGTACCAGTACGCCACCTTGGTGAGAACCTTGGTCATGGCGCCCTGGCAAAGCCTCCGGGCCTCATCGGCCAGCGAGGCCGCCCGGTTGGCGTGAAGCTGCTCCAGGGCCCCGAGACCACACTCGAAGAACAGGGTCAGCTTGGCGTTGCTGGTTCCGCTGCGCTCTGGGGCATACCTCATATTTGGCATCCCCATAGCGGCTAGCTGCGCGGTGATCCTGCCGGTGACGCCCTCGAGACGGCTGATCCAGCGGTTCACGCCCTCTGTGGAATCCTTGTGCTCGGCGGCCTCGTTCTTCCGCAACTGCTTCTCGGTCTCCAGCTCCTTGGCCAGGGTCCCTTCCCGGGCCTTGGCCTCTATGAGCGTTCCCTCAAGGCCCTCCAGCTTCAGCTTGAGGTCCTTGATAGATTTGTTGGCCTCGGAGAGTTCCCCGGCCCTGCTGACGGCCGCGCCCTGCGCCTCCGTCAAGGCGCCGTTGAGCGTGTCCTTCTCCTGGGTCAGCTTCAGGGCATGGTCTTTCAGCCCGTCCTGCTCCACCTCCAGCTCCTTCACCTTGTCGGCGTGAACTAGAGCTTGGGCATCGAGCGCCTCCATGTGCCTCTGCTCCAGCTCTTGGGTCCGCTGCCTGACAAGCTTCTCCACCTCCCTGTCCTTGGCGCGGAGTTTGGCGTCGAGGTCCGCCTTGCGCTTGGCGAGGTCCTCCTCCTTGGAGTTCAGCGCGGCCTGGTGCTGGGTCCGGGCGGCCTCGGCTGCCGCGGCCAAGCCCTCCGCCGTCTCCTGGGCCTTGTCGATGTCGGACAACTTCATGGTGAGCTCCACGTTGCGCTTGGCCAGCTCGCCCTGGGCGGTCTTCAACTCCTCGTGAGCCTGGCGGAACCAGTCCTGTGTCTCGGCAACGCGTTTCTGGAAGTCTGCCTCCGCCTTCTCCGCCACCGCCATCCTGGACTTAGCGTTGTCCAGGCGGGCGCGGTGGAGCGCCTGGAGCTTCCGGAAGCTGGCGCCCATGGCGTGGAGGAGCTGCTCTTCTTGGGAGCCATCGCCACCAGTGCTCGACTCGTCAACGATTTCAAGCCCGGCGGCGACGAGCACTTCATCGTCAAACACCTCCCCCTTGACGGGAGCCCTGGTGCTCGACGCGCCTGGGTGGTGGACGAAGAGATCGTCGCTCACCTTCAGGTACTTGCCGAAGCCGGAGGCAGCGGAGGAGGAAGGCTGGTCATCGACCGCCTCCTCCTCGGCGGCAGCCTTGCCAGAGTCTCCGGCAGGCCCCTTGCCGGCCTCCTTGGCAGTAGCCTTGCCGGACTCCTCGGCAACGACCTTCTCGGCTTCTGCAGCGGCGTCCTTGGTGACGTCCTCAATGATGGCGTCTATGTCTTCCTGGTCCGCCGGTGGACGATCTGGGCACCAAGGAAGGGATGAGACGAAGCCAAAACCAAGAATCAACAAGAAAAGAAGAGAAAAAGCGGGGACGAAAGGCGAGACTTACTGGGCCCGGGTCAGCAGTCCCTCCCTGCCGACATCTGGCGCCGAGGCGAAGCCACCGGCACCCAAGTTCTCCTCCTCCATGTGCGTGGGCCCAGTGCTTGGCGCCCTTGCCGGGGACGCCCCTCGGGGCGGTGTGGTCGATGGGGGCGGCGTGGTGGGAGTAGCCCTCTGTGGCTCCTCCAGCATCCGCGACAAGGTCAGCACCAAAGTATCATACCCCTGACATATGTCGACGAGGAGTGAGCAGTGAACTTACGCTGGGGGCTGCTGTCTGGGCTGCTCAACACCACCAGTGGCGCCCTTGAAGTACCAGCTGGGGGCTGGCCGCCCGCCGAGGTCTTGGCCCTCTTCACCCTTTGGGCCAGCATCTCCGCGTCCCTGCAAAGATGAAAATGAGTCAAGACAAGCAACGCAGATTCAGGAGACAGAGATGACGGGAAAAAAGCCAGATGCTTACTCATCGTCCACCTCCTCCTCTGTTGTTTTCCTCTTCCTCCTCGGGCTGAGGGATCCCAAGTCGAAGGTGACCCCCGTGTCGGCATCCGCCGGAGGAGGGGAGGAGGGCGGAGTCTGGGCGTGCTTGGGCGAAGAGGAGGCAGATGCTCTCTTCTTCGCCGCCGCGGCCTTCACCACTTTCTTCGCCGCCGTGGCCCTAGTCTGACGCGCGGACTCCTCCGGAGACTTTGGCCGCCGTGCAGCCCTGGCGGGCCGTACCGGCTTGCCAGAAGTGGCCCGCTGCAGGACTCGCCCTCTCCCCGTGGCCGGAGGGTCAATAGCCCCGGCCTCCTCCGACAACGACTCGTCGGCCGCATCCTCAACCAGAGAAGCCTCGGTGCCGGTGCTGCTGGCTTCCCCGGCGGCTGCCGCCCACCGGGCGAGCTCCTCCTCCTCCGCGGCCGTCACGGCCTTGTCCTCCACACCACCAGTGCTTCTGGCCTCCTCGGCAAGCTACACCTCCCTCGCCCTGGTGGCAAGGTAGTCCAGTTCCGCCTGGGTGGTGTCCTGGACGTGCAGCCGCTCGGCGTCGGCGTTGACGTATCCCTCGTGCAGAGTATCGAAGAACTCCTGCACCTGGACGTCCTCCTGATCGACCCAGCTCGGGTCAGGGCCATGCGCGTTGTAGTCTGGCATCATGGCGATGATTTCGGTCCGGCGGGAAATATTGCACAGCGGGACCACTCCCGCCGGCAACTTGAACAAGGACCCCTTGAAGACCTTGCCGGCCTTCGCGGCGGCCCTCGCGACCTTGCCGGTTCACTCGAGCTCGCCCATGGCCTCGCCTCCTCCCCCTTCCCTTCATGGCCGGCTCCACCACCGCAGGCTCAGGAGGAGGAGGGATGCGCTGTCGAGCGGCGACCCTCGCTGCCACCATCGAGGGACCGGGGTTCCCCTTCTCCATGGCAGATGGAAGAGAGAACGAAGATGAAGAAGGATGGATACTGAAGAATGTGGGGTGGCCCTCCTTCTCTCCCCCTCTTTATAAAGGGGTGGGGTCGAGACCCAGTCGCCCCGCTCAGCCAATCCAGCCATCGGGGCGCAGGGAATCGGGACCGACCTGCTGCTCCAACCAGCGACAGCCCGGTTTCCCGCCTCCACAGCTCGCCACCTGCATGAAGGATGCGTGGCGAGCGTGCATGGTCGAAAGGACAGGTGAGGTGACTGTTCCCCGCCCCGTGATCAGGGGGCATGGGCACCTTGAAGACCGTGACCCGAGTCCATCCAGTAAATGAGCCGCGCCTCCACGCCTCCCTCTTTTTACGGGGAAGGTGCGAGTCGCCTCTTTACTGTGATGTGAAGCATGAGTGGGGGAACCTCCCCACGCATGCCGCCCACGTCACGCGAGCCCCTCCACGTCGCGCGCGGGTCATGGGAAGCGCGGCGCGCGGAATTTTTTACTGCGGTAAAAACCGCCCCGCCTGCCCGCGCACCGTTTTGGGCCTGACCCAACAACGTGTCGCGCTCATGTGTGGTCCAGGCCCGGGGGCTCATGTCGGTGTACAAAAGAAGGGGCGCACCTTTGTACCCCTTTACCTGTGCACGGACAGTCGGAGCGGTGCCCATGGCCGCACCAAGCAGAACAGGGGAGGTGAACCAAGGCAAAACCGAAGCCCAAGACAGCCAGAGCAATGCCAAGACCAAGAACGCAAATAAGCAGAGGGGCGGAGCAGTTTCCCCCGGCAAGACCTTTGCCGGGGACGGCCTCAGCAGCCCAGGCAAGACCCTTGCCGGGGCAGCGCGCCCAAACACCAACAGAGTGAGCCACCCTCGAGCCCACGGTCTCCAACACTATCGACCACGTTGGGCCACGGCTCGGGAGGCACCTCTGTGGTGGCATGCAGATCTTTGTGAAGACATATTCAAGATCAGATGAGGATTAGAAGACAGCGATCCTCGACAAGATCCTTGCCGAGGGGAACCACAAGACCACCGGTGTGACAGCCTGGTTTTTGCCCTCTCTTATTTGCCTGATTTTCATTTGATTTTTTTCTAAAACCTGGAGTTTTTGAATCTTTTCTTATGGACTTAAACACTTGGGCATCCTTGGCTTTCACCCAAGTGCTTCACTTCCCTCCTAAATCATCATTTCTTTTCTGATCCATCCGAAAATAATCTTTGGAATATTTTTCTTAAATGAAAAATATTCATTTCATCTCAAAAACCCTAGCAGATCAAGATGCTCCAAAGCAACCCTATTTTTTATGGCTCAGAAAAATCTGAGATAATTCACATATATTACATGAACCCTTAGGCACCTTCCTGAGCAAAAATATTTCATCGCTATTTGGAATATTTTTGCTACAAAAAATATTTTCTGTTCTGGACAGAAATGGTGGTTTCTACAGCAACTACCATTTTACTTGCTCCATCTGACCTGAACTTTCTTGTGCATCTTCACCTTAGTAACTCATGACTATCCTCACCTGCCCGAGCGTGCCAAACCACACCACCATCTTCGTCTCAATGCCCTTAACCTCCCTCTGGCGCTCGCCGACGCCGGAGCTCGCCGCAGCGAGCATGGGCAAGGTCCGGCCAGCCCAACAGTGCGGAGCGTACTGTGCTCGTCGCCTTCCCCTCGATCATGTGCTCGTCTCCATCCGCCCACAGTCCCCGCGTGACCTGCGTCGCCTTCTCCCCCTCTCACTGACGCGTGGACAGGTGTCCACCGGCGGAGCCCGAACCCCCCCTCGCCGCTCGCCTATAAACGGAGCCATCCCCAGCCTCCTCGAGCACCATCTAGCACTCCCACACATCCCACAATCGCGTAGGAAGCCGTAGCCCGGCCGGGCAGGCCTCGGGCCGCCGTCCCCGAGCTCGAGCTCGCCGGCGATCCCCTCTGGTCGCCGCAGGAGCTCTAGCCCCTCCCAGGCCAGGGCAACCCCTCCAGGGCTTCCGCCTCTCTCTGGTGAGGCCGTCCCATCCGCTTGGAGCCCCTGGAGTGGCCTCCGTTCGCCGTCTTCCTCAACTCCGGCAACCACCGTGTTCTGCCTCCGCTTGCGAGCTTGATTCCGACGCCGTCCGACCACCCCTAGCCACGCTACAGGTACGGGCAGGTGCGCCACCGTCCCCACTTTAAATCCCTCCCTTTCGTTTTGGCCGAGGAGCCCTCGCCACGGCAGCCTCCCGTGGCCATGACCTCCTCTGCTTCCTTCTCCCCTTCCCCACGACTAAGCGGGGCCCGCTAGTCATCCACTCTGTCTGCTGGCGGCACGAGTGGTGGCGCCCTGAGGTTTTACGCCTTCGACGTCACCCCCCCCCCCTCAGCTGTTTATATTCAAAATCACTTAAATTCCAGAGAGCTTCAACTAGTTATAACCTTTCAACCATAAGTCCAAATGAATTGATTCTTTTTGCATTGTGTTCTTTGAAAAGAAATCTAGCAGCTCACCAAAGATGAGATTTTTCTAAGCTGTTTAGAATTTCTGGTGATTTTTAGAAGTGTTCTTGATATTTGCCTTTTGTGTTTAAATTTATTTTCAGAGGGTGAGGCTTGTCTTGAGGATCACCAGAAGGCTTGTGAACCTCATCTGCACTAAGGCAAGCCACAACAACATTTTCATGGTGTCATTTCAATATTTATGATTTTCTTACTTGAATGAAATGATTTATCCATGCATTTAAAATGATTTTCCATGGTGTCATTTCAATGAAGTGTTTGCTAGTTAATATGCTTGATTTACAGAATGTGGAAACTAGCTTAGTTGGTGAAGAAAAGCTAGGATTTATTCATGGCGATGACAGAAATAATTTTGCTATGCATGTTAGAAATTATTTGCGGTTGTGTTCTTGCATAAATGAAATTGATAAAAATTTGCTAGAAATTATTCTGTTAAGTACTTGGTTAGACATTTTACTTGCCTTACAGAATGTTTGAACCTCACTTAGTTGGTAAAGAAATTAAGAATTGTTGTGGTGAAATCTTTTGTTAACCATATGAGAAATTTATCAGATTTACGTTCTTGCGTGAGAAAATAATAATAAAACTTGCTGCAAAATATTTTGGTTAATATGTGAGTGGTCTTGATCAGCAAAGTAATATGAGTTGTTGAGGTTTATGCTTTGTGTGAATATGGACGACATCGGTCATTTTCTTTATTAAGTGATGCATGTGTAGTTTTGCATTTCATGGCGTGCTATGGCACCGGTCATTTTCATTTTAGTTGAACCTGAATAAAACTCAACTTGAATATACCGTTCACTGGGTCATGGTGCCGCTGAGTCAAGTTTCTTTCCCAGTGCTACCACATTTGCCTTTGTGAGAAGGCCTTGATTCGGTCCATTGACATTGCCTCTGGTCGGTGCCTCCAACTAGGGAAGGTTACGTCGTGCTTACCACAGGCCCGATGGCAGGCATAATCTTGTGTGCCCGTTGTTGAGTTTATGGTACCGAGTCCCCGAGTGGGATTGTTTTGGCCATGACGGTGGTTGGTGTGTCTTTGGTAGACACGGGGCCACCCAGGACTAGACCGTTGGGGATTGGGTCGGAGTGGCCGGGAGAGTGTCATGGCAATGGAAGGGTTTTGTCGGAACATCGTTGGTCCACCCGAATGGGAGTGCGAGGCCATGGGTTCCGTGGTGTGGGTACAGTGTGCTACCTCTGCAGAGTGTATAATCTATCGATAGCCGAGTCTACGGTCACGGACATCTCATAGTAGGTCCCACCATGAGTCAACGTTTAATAAAATTGCACACTAAGCTATGAACTTTGCATTGTTGATGGATGGCAGAAAGGCCATCGAGGCATTCGGGACCACATGTTGGTCGTGGTTGTGATCGCCGTAAGGATCACGAGTTATTCTCATCAAATACCACGTTGGTGGTTTGTTTGTGATCCGAGGATGATCACGGTTGGTAAGTTATCCCGAGGGACGTTCGAGCATGATCACAGCATGTTGGACATATAGTGTTGCATTATTAATAATTGGTTTAATATCATGATATTGTTTGCCATTATGATTATGCTGTTGTGAGCTTGCAAGTACATTCAATGTCTTGACCGCATGTCATGCCAGATTTCAGGAAAGTATGATTGGAGAGGAGCGTTGTTCGAGTCTAGATCGTGTCCACATTGGTGTCCCTGTGATATGGAGCTTCCGCTACGACGTTATTACGTTGCCACGTAGTTGTTCGGATTGAGGCCCCCTTTATGTCCACTAAATAATGTACATATTGTTCACCAAGACCGGTGTGCCACTTGGCCTCGGCTAAATTGTAATATAACTCTGTTCCTCTAGCATCAATAAAGCGGTTGTTTCCTGTACCATAATGTTGTGTGTTGCCAGAAGACATGGTCTCTGGGCTGGCAATGCATGGTAAACCGGTCGCTCTGAGCCGGGGTGCCACAACGCTTGGTATCAGAGCCGCGCTGACTGTAGGCCACGCTAGACTGCGACGTGTTTACCAGACGTTAGTTACAAGTTTAAGTTGAGTGCCGGTAGTAATTTGTGCTGATTGTTGCGTTGCATGCATTTGGTTTATATATTTTTATGCTAACATGCTAATGGTTGTGGGTGTAGATGGCTCCGGTGCCATATCCGTGCCAGTTGCAGCTGATGTCGTACACGTCACCTCACCTCCTTCGCAACGTGTGGCGTCGGCTTTACCCTCTCGGAGACGACCCAGTCTATCGTGTGTACCGGGAGCATCTAGCTGATTCAGTGTATGAGTATCACGCAGTGGTCACTCTGCGCACTAGTTCCGATTCCAGCTCTTACACTCGTACTTCTCGGAGCGGTTACGCCTCCACCGCTTCTCAGGCTGTCCAGTTTGCTGCATTTGAGATCCTTGTCGAGCCCCACTACAACGAGGTCCAAATGCAGAACCACCCAGGTTTCTATTACTGCCCATCTCTGCACGACAACGGTCGTATCCGTTTCCCTCTCATTGATCCGGAGTCTGATAGTGTTGCTAGCCACCTTGCTCGTTATGTCACTTCTAGCATCTTATGATCCACGAGCTGGCTCGAGAGCTGACTCCTTGCCCGTACTGCTTTAGCCGCTACTTTAGTCACTTCTAGATCCGCCACTACTCCATCTTCCCCGGGATTTACCCCTTATATTCCAGTCAGTTCTAGTTCCCCTATTTCATCGGTTACTCCTCCGAGTAGCACGGGCGTCTCGGCCGTGAACCCTCTTAGTACTCCTGCCGAGTGGGTTTCACTTCTTACTACTCCTGTAACCCCGATGCTTCATCCTACACCTACCCCTGAGGGAGAACCCTTGAGGCAGCGCCGTCATGCTACCTTTAACCCGGAGGTTTCTGTTAACCACGTCAGTTCGGGATCCGAGACCACTTCAGGGGAGGACACCGCAGCACCAGCAGAGCAGTAGTATTCGCAGAAGTATGGATGATGTACGGATGTAGTCGTACGAGTCATGATGTTTCGTTGCATGTATGAGAGTAGTTGAACCGGTCATGTTGTTTATCTTTCATGTACGAGTCTATGTATAATTATGTTGGGACTTTATTCGCCATATTTTCTTCGCTCTTTTGTTTTCTTCCGGGATTTGTCGCTGGTTTTTCCCCAATTTTATTCTTGGGTGTTTCTCATCTCGATTGTGTTGTCTTGCAAAAAATCCACAATACGATGACGCGTGGAGGCAGCAGTAGCAACGTTCGTGAGGGAACTCTCAGACGTCGTTCCACGACAAAGTGTGATATTCTCCCGAGCCGTACGTTCCACCACCACCTCCGCCGCCTAATCCTCCCTCCACCGAGCAAATTTTGCGTATGTTTGAAGAGAAAAGGAACAATGATCTGATTGAAATATTGAGAAGTGTGCAAGCTATGGTTGGACAGAATGGAAATCAGAACGGTCATCACTCAAAGTCGCCGATTTTCAGAGGACCAATCCACCCAGCTTCAGTCAGATTGTTGACCCATTGGATGCAGATGATTGGTTGCGCACCATGGAGAAAAAGCTTGAGATTGCTCATACTGAAGGAAATGTTTAAGTTCCCTTTGCAACTCATTACCATGAAGGCGTTGCTGCCATATGGTGGGAAAATACAAAAGCCATGTGGCCGGTTGATGAGGAAATCACCTGGGAAAAGTTTAAGGATCAGTTCCAAAAGTATCATATCCCTACGGGAGTTATGAAGACCAAGAAGCGTAAATTTCTTGCACTCGTCCAAGGAAATCACTCTGTGGCTGAATATTTGCAAAAATTCAATCATTTGGCCCGTTACTCTCTTTATGACGTGGCCACCGAAGAAAGGAAGATTGACAGATTTCTTGGAGGCCTAAATCCGCAACTCCGGTGTACTCTTAGTGTGCTTGATTTCCTTGATTTCCAAACTCTGGTGAACAAGGCTTTCGTTGCTGAACGGGAGCACAAGCTTATAGCAGATAATAGGCTTGTCAACAACGACAACAAGCGTAAATTTGAGCCAAAGAAGGATGTGCAACCAGTGCAAAAGGCGCGTACCTAGCAGCAGACTCAGGTGGAATTCAAGCCAAATTGGCAGCAAAATGTTACCAAGACCACCACTCAAGTCAAGAATGTTGTGACCAACCCAACACATGAGGAGCGTCAGCGCAATAATTCTTGCTTCAACTGTGGGCAGAACGGACATTATGCCCGACAGTGCCCCAAGAACAACAAGATGAATGCCCTAAGCAGGCCACAAGTCAACTTTATGGAGTCGTGGCCAACCCAGCAAAACTTCACTGGGCACGTACATCATATCTCCGCCGATGAAGCTCAAGAGAAGCCAGAAGTCGTCATTGGTATGTTTTCTGTTAATGACATACCTGCCGTAATTTTATTTGACTTTGGGGCTTCCCATTCTTTTATTTCTCAGAGTTTTGCTGCCCAAAACAATTTCCCTTGCACGCTTTTGGGCAAAAATATGCTGGTACAAACCCCGGGATCTATAATCAAGAGCCATCTGGTCTGTCGTGATCTGGAAATCAATATCAATGGAGTCTACTTTCCAACCTCTCTGATAATCATTGAGTCTGAAAAGTTGGATATTATATTGGGTATGAATTGGTTGACCAAATATCAAGTTTGCATAAACTGTGCAACCCGAGAAGTCACTTTGACCGGTCTGAATGGGTAGCTTGCCAAATTCTACGCTCGCAAGAATATACCCAAGCAAGAAATGATATACACCGCTGTGGCTCAATTGGAATTTATTCCCGTGGTCAGCGAGTACCCTGATGTATTTCCGGAAGAACTGCCAGGCATGCCACTAGATCGGGAAATGGAGTTTGCAATAGATCTTGTGCCCGGAACCGCACCGCTATACAAGAAGTATTACCGAATGCCCTCATCAGAATTAGTGGAGCTAAAGAAACAGCTTGATGAATTGCTCCAGAAAGGTTATATTCGTCCCAGCTCTTCACCACGGGGATCACCTGCTATTTTCGTGGACAAAAAGGATGGTAATCTCCGTATGTGCGTAGATTACCGCCAGCTGAATGAGGTCACCATCAAAAACAAATATCCGCTACCAAGGATTGACGATCTGTTTGATCAGCTCAGTGGGGCTAAAGTATTCTCTAAAATCGATTTACAGACCGGATATCATCAGCTCAAGATTAAAAAGGAGGATATTCCTAAGACCTCATTCACTACTTGGTACGGTCTTTACGAATATACCGTGATGTCCTTTGGTCTCACAAATGCCCCTGCTTCCTTCATGCATATGATGAACAAAGTATTCATGGACTTCCTCGACAAATTCGTAGTAGTCTTCATCTATGACATCCTCATTTACTTCAAGGGTGAAGAAGAGCACAAGGATCACCTCCGAGCAGTGCTACAACGACTCCGCGACCATCAGCTATACGCCAAATTCAGTAAATGTGAATTTTGGCTCAAGCTAGTTGGAGTTCTCGGACATGTACTATCCGCCGAAGGTATAGCCGTGGACCCAAGAAAAGTAAAGGATGTGCTCGATTGGGTGCCGCCCACGACTGTGGCGCAGATCCGGAGCTTTCTCGGATTGGCTGGATATTACCGTCGTTTTATTGAAGGGTTTTCCAAGATTGCTAAACCCATGACGGAGTTGCTCAAAAAGGATAAGAAGTTTGAATGGACGGAGGATTGTGAGAAAAGTTTTAATGAGCTGAAGATACGTCTGACAACCGCACTCAGATTGACTCTTCCAGACATTTATCGTAGTTTTGATGTGTCTTTATAGCGCCTCCAGGCAAGGTATTGGCTGCGTACTCATGCAAGACAGCAAGGTAGTAGCATATGCATCGCGACAGCTACGACCCCATGAAGGAAATTATCCTACTCATGATTTGGAATTGGCTGCGGTGGTTCATGCCTTAAAAATTTGGAGACACTATCTCATTGGAAAACGGTGCCAAACTTTTACCGACCACAAAAGTATCAAGTACATCTTCACTCAGCCAGATTTAAATCTCCGTCAACGAAGATGGCTAGAGTTGGTCAAGGATTATGACCTTGGAATAAATTACCACCCGGGCAAGGTCAACGTGGTTGCCGATGCACTCAGTCGAAAGCCCATCAGCTTGAATGTCATATTGAAATCCTTGCCTCCCGAACTCCAAGAGGAGATTACACAGCTCAACTTGGTCATAGTGGATGCTGGCCTCACTAATATTTTGGAAGTTACCCCCACACTTGAGATAGAGATCCGCAAGGCTCAGTCAGATGACGTCGAGCTGCAAAGACGTGTCAAGTGCCAGATGTCAAAACAGACCCCAGCTTTCTTCAAGGACGAATTCGGTACCCTCCAATTCTGTGGAAGAATCTGTGTACCCAACCAACCGGACTTGAGGAAGAAAATCCTGTCAGAAGCACACGAATCCTCATATTCCATTCACCCAGGAGGTACGAAAATATACGAGGACCTTAGACAAATATTCTGATGGGATGGAATGAAGAAAGACATTGCCTATTTTGTAGCCTGTTGCGACATATGCAACAGGGTGAAGGCAGAGCATCAGAAGCCAGCCGGACTCCTCCAACCGTTGTCGGTCTCACAGTGGAAATGGGATGACGTTTGTATGGATTTCATTACGGGATTGCCTAAGACTCAGCGAGGCAAGGATGCAATCTGGGTTATAGTGGATACCCTAACAAAGGTCGCTCACTTCATTCCCATCGACCAGACATGTGGCAAATGAACTTGCACGGTATGCATTATCCAAAATAGTCAGTCTGCATGGAGTGCCCCGAACTATCACTTCCGACCGAGGTTCCTTGTTTACTTGCGCTCTTTGGTCCCGCCTCCATCAAGCCTTGGGGACAACGCTGAAATATAGTACTTCCTATCATCCTCAGACAGATGGACAGACAGAGCGGGTAAATCAAATACTCGAAGATATGTTGCGAGCACATGTGCTAGCCAAAGGAGCTAAATGGGAAGATTGCTTGCCATATGTCGAAGTTTTCTTATAATGCCAGCTTCTGCACCAGTCTGAAAATGTCACCATATGAAGCTCTGTATGGCCGTAAGTGCCACACTCCTATAAATTGGTCTCAAACTGGAGATAGCCGTATCTTCGGAACGGATCTCATGATGGAAGCTGAGAAACAAGTTAAGGAAATCAGAGACAGATTGCAACTGGCCAAATCTCGACAGAAGAGTCATTATGATGCAAAGCACCGGCAGGTCAGTTTTGAACCCGGAGAACACGTATACCTCCGAGTCACTCCCATGAAAGGAGTCAAGAAATTTTAGACTCGTGGAAAGCTGGCCCCCAGATTTATTGGTCCATTCCCGATTATGTCTCGAGTAGGTACTGTTGCATATCAACTGGAACTACCCCCTGAATTGGCAGACGTGCACGACGTGTTCCATGTTTCGCAATTGAGATGATGCATATCCCCGCCTGAGGAAAGGACTGCTATGGCTGAGATAGAGTTGGCAAAATATTTAACTTATGAAGAGAGACCGTTTAAAATTTTGGATCAAATGGAAAGGGTCACTCGCAGTAAAGTCAGAAAATTTTACAAGGTTCAGTGGGAGCATCACACAGAATCGGAAGCAAGTTGGGAGCGGGAAGAATTCCTAAAGGATCAGTATCCAGAGTGGTTTTCCCAAACAACTGAATCTCGAGGACGAGATTCATTCTAAGTGGGGGAGATTTGTGACAGCCTGGTTTTTGCCCTCTCTTATTTGCCTGATTTTCATTTGAAATTTTTCTAAAACCTGGAGTTTTTGAATCTTTTCTTATGGACTTAAACACTTGGGCATCCTTGGCTTTCACCCAAGTGCTTCACTTCCCTCCTAAATCATCATTTCTTTTCTGATCCACCCCAAAATAATCTTTGGAATATTTTTCTTAAATGAAAATATTCATTTCATCTCAAAACCCTAGCCGATCAAGATGCTCCAAAGCAACCCTATTTTTTATGGCTCGAGAAAAATCTGAGATAATTCACATATATTCTGTGAACCCTTAGGCACCTTCCTGAGCAAAAATATTTCATCACTTTTTGCAATATTTTTGCTACAGAAAATATTTTCTGTTCTGGACAGAAATGGTGGTTTCTACAGCAACTACCATTTTACTTGCTCCATTTGACCTGAACTTTCTTGTGCATCTTTACCTTAGTAACTCATGACTATCCTCCAAAGCACAGCCTCTAACTCCCAGCCATTTGACCATAGTAACTGTTCAAAGTTACTGATCAGAAACTCACTTGGTTTGTAAAAACCTCTCTACTGCACCTGGATCCAAACCAAATCGTGGTAACACTCAAAACTACCACGAACAACATGCCAGACATGAAGTTTATGCTTAGATTGTCTTGATGTCATAGTTCACGCGGTGACCACATTCGTCCCGGGGTGTTGGCATGCGTGTCGACGCGCTCTGAGTGCCGCCGAGCGCTCTGTTCGCGCGTGCTCGCTTCCCTCGCCTGCCCGAGCGTGCCAAACTGCGCCACCATCCTCGTCTCAATGCCCTTAACCTCCCTCTGCGCTTTCGTCAGCCGGAGCTTCGCCGAGCACGAGCAAGGTCCCCGGCCAAAGCGGTCGAGCGTCTTGTGCTCGTCGCCTTCCCCTCGATCCTGTGCTCGTCTCCGTCCGCCCACAGTCCCCGCGTGACATGCATCGCCTTCTCCCCCTCTCACAGACGCTGCTCGTCGCCGGGCGCCGTGGACAGGTGTCCACTGGTGGAGCCCGAACCCCCCTCGCCGCTCGCCTATAAATGGAGCCACCCCCAGGCTCCTCGAGCACCATCCGACACTCCCACACATCCCACAATCGCGTAGGAAGCCGTAGCCCGGCCGGGCAGGCCTCGGGCCGTCGTCCCCGAGCTCGAGCTCGCCGGCGATCCCCTCTGGTCCGTGGAAGCTCTAGCCCCTCTCAGGCCAGGGCAACCCCTCTAGGGCTTCCGCCTCTCTCTGGTGAGGCCGTCCCGCCCGCTAGGAGCCCCTGGAGTGGCCTCCGTTCGCCGTCTTCCTCAACTCTGGCAACCACCGTGTTCTGCCTCCGCTTGCGAGCTTGATTCTGGCGCCATCCGACCACCCCTAGCCATGCTACGGGTACGGGCAGGTGCGCCACCGTCCCCTCTATAAATCCCTCCCTTTCGTTTTGGCCGAGGAGCCGTCGCCGCCGGCAAGAGCTCCGGCGAAGCCGCGGCCTCCTATGTTTCCTTCTCCCCCTTCCCCCACCTGACTAGTGGGGCCCGCTAGTCAGCCACTCTGTACGCGCGTGAAGCAGTACGAGTGGTGGCGCCCTGAGGTTTTACGCCTTCGACGTCACCCCCTCAGCTGTTTATTTAAATTCAAAATCACTTAAATTCCAAAGAGCTTCAAACAGTTATAACTTTTCAACCATAAGTCCAAATGAATTGATTCTTTTTGCATTGTGTTCTTTGAAAAGAAATCTAGCAGCTCACCAAAGATGAGATTTTTCTGAGCTGTTTAGAATTTCTGGTGGTTTTCATAAGTGTTCTTGATATTTGCTTTTTGTGTTTAAATTTATTTTCAGAGGGTGAGGCTTGTCTTGAGGATCACCAGAAGGCTTGTGAACCTCATCTGCACTAAGGCAAGCCACAGCAACATTTTCATGGTGTCATTTCAATATTTATGATTTTCTTACTTGAATGAAATGATTTATCCATGCATTTAGAATTATTGTGTTATTTACATTCTGTTAAGTGTTTGACTCTCAAATTCCTCAGGGCTATCATGATCCTCACTGTGTAGGCAATCCGCACTGGCGAATTCCTAACTCCTCAGTCAGAACAAATTCCTCAGCGACCAGAAGAACTTCGTCTCTGTCACTGAAGAAATTAACTAAACTGTATGAGATTTCCAATGGCTTCACTCGAAGGGATTGGTAGGTGTAGGATTTTGAGATGAGCATCACATGGAAATTTTTCCTTAGTATTTCCTCGACCCCCTTTAACAGTACGGTGTTTCCTATGACTCAAGAAAGGGAAAACGAGACTACTAAAACAAAAGTCTTCACGCTTCATGTTCCTCAAATGAATACCAAGTCTTCAAGGTCACACCAATTTCTTCACTTTCAAAGTCTTCAGAAAGTCTTCAGAATACCAAAGTCTTCAGTCGAAGAACTTCATTTTTAGAATTCGACTTTCTCTGTAAATATCAAACTCCACATAGACTTATAGACACTGTGTACACTCATAAACACATTAGTCCCTTAACCTATAAGTCTTCAATACACCAAAATCACTAAGGGGCACTAGATGCACTTACAATCTCCCCTTTTGGTGATTGATGACAATATAGGTTAAGTTTTCAACGGGATAAACATATGAAGTGTAAATACTGATATTGAGGAATTTGATTGCAAGATATAGAAGAACTCCCCACGAAGATGTGCATAGTGAGGAATTTGCTTTTGAGGCAATGCACATTTGAAGAGTTGAATCATGGAGATCTCCCCTATATCTTGTAATTCATACACGATTTGACATATAATATGAAGAATTTGAAATGCATGATGAAATATGGTGACTGATGTAATTTAGCATGCGTGTATTAACATATAACGAAGAATAAGCATGTAGAGGAACACATCAAAAGTATCAGAGCACCATCGGGTTTAAGATTACAACTCGATCCAATAAAAGTTTCAGAAGAGCGAGAGTTGTAACTTAGCAAAAAACGCCCATATAATAGACCCACTTGAAGACTAACTCAACTTTCTCCCCCTTTGTCATCGAATGACCAAAAGGATCGAAACTGAGGACTAACGCCCCTAAAGAATATCAAGTTGATGGAGGAGCGCCAGCGTTGTTGGGGTCGGTTGTCGTAGTTGGGCTTGCCGCAGTGTCGACCAAGTCTTCATTTTCATCGATTAATCGCGATGAAGAATAGGAGCTGGCCACCAAGGAAGGAACCTTGACCTTCTTGAATTTCTTCGGTGGAGGTGCATACCAGTCAAATTCTTCCTTGAGACCCATTTTCTTCAGATCTTCTGCTCTGTAGACATGAGATAGAACAACCTAGGTACGGTTGAAGGTTTCATGGAGGTAGTATTGGTTTTTCTTCACTGCATTGTGTGTTGAGGTCATGTTGTGAAGAATTGAACCAAAATGACGCTTGACCCATTTATGATTGCGATCAACTTTCTGATGAAGACTGAGGAGTAACTCACGATCAGTCATCACCACAGTGCTGTGGCTTGAGGATTTTGCTTGGCAGAGGTGTTGGCGGCAGAGTCATGTGTGGCAGAGTCATCATTGGTGGAGTAGGATGGAGCCTTGCGAAATTGACCATCCAATGGACGAATGCCTTCATCTATCGCAGCAGTTGCCTTGTCTTTGTCATCAGCTGAGGAAAATGTCCATTTGAGGACTTCAATTGGAGGCAAGTAGCTGCAGTGGTTCAGAGTATCAGCCTTGTAATTGAGTGAAGACCTTGTCCTGATGAACCTCATAATCCATGGTGCATAAGGCTTCAGCTCAAATGGTGACATAGCAATATTCGCCAGAGTCCTCATGAAGAAATCATGGAAGTTGACAGGAACACCATGAATGATATTGAAAAGCATATTCTTCATGATGCCAACAACTTCTTCATCATTTGAGTCGTGGCCTTTGATAGGACTCATTGTCTTCGTCAGAATCGATAGACAGTCCGAGGCACTTCTGATAATTCCTTGACGAGGAATTTGGTTTGAGGGCCTGCCACGGCTTCAAAGGCTTCATCAAGACTTGCATGTAATGATTTGTAAGCTTCAGTTCGTTGTAGATGCAATGAGCACCTTCAAGGGAGGATCGAGTGGGAGGGCACGAAGCAATTCAGTTCTTTGGTGCCTTGTAGTGAGTATCTTCTGACATCCAGTCCAGCACCCATGAGTTCACATCTTCAGAATTTCCTGTGATGTGCAGCGTCGCATAGAATTGAAGAATGAGTTCTTCATTCCAATCACAGATGTCAATGCAGAAATTTAGCAATCTAGCATCGTGAAGAACACTAAGGACTGGCTCGAAGCCTGGCAGAGATTCCATGTCCACGTGAGGAATGTGTGCATGATCGCAGACTTTGTCTTTGTTGAATAGCACTGAGGAATAGAAATTGGCTTGACTAGCAGTCCAGAAACGCCTCTTCCTTATGCGAGCAGAATCATAAGGGTTGTAATCAGTGAAGAAAACATGCTCGCCAAAGAAGTCTTCAGCCTCGAACTTTTGCTTGCACGAGAATATATCCTTTGGTTTTGGCAGAGGAGTGTCAGTGAGTTGCATCACTACCTTAGGAATCGCAATCTCAGGTTCTTCAGGTTGAGGATTTTCTGGTTCCTCTTCATTTGTCGTCTGCGTGTTCAAAGGATCAGCAGCAGCAGGTTCTTCAGCACTAGTGGCTGGAATTTCTTCATGCATGCATTTAGCTGGGATGAGTTTCTTGAGCCCAATTTGAACAATTGGTGCAGGGGACTGAGGTATTTGTTGTATTGGGGTGAAGGGTGGAGAATTGGGATGCTGACTTTCCCAAAAGTCATCATTCATCACAGGCGTAGTGCATCCAATATCCACGTCTTCATCTTCAATTTCTTCAACGCCAGCCTCTTCACATGTGAACTGAGGCATTGGCGAGGAAACAACAGGCGTTGAAGGGATCGCATCCACTGCAATTTCTTCATCAATCTGCTCTAACGAAGCAGCAGAATGATTTTCTTCATCAGATCCGCTAGGGATCACATATTCTCCACCAAAAGGAACAAGGTCCTTTGATGGCATGGTGGAAATCGGAACAGCATCAAACGGATTTTCAAACGAGCTTGTCATAGGCTTCATCTTCTTTGGAGCTGAAGATTCTGAAGCAGCTGATGCTTTCCTTTTCTTCACTGCAGCTCGCTCTGCAGCCTTGGTCTTCTTCACATCTGATGCAGATGGAAGGATAGGAGTTGGTGTAGGCGCGAGAGGAGCTGAGGAATCTGTTTGAATTTCCTCAGCGCAATCGACATATTGCCCTGACTTCTTCGATTTCTTCAGCGCACCACTAGTGGATGCCACGGCAATTTCTTCGGGTTGGAATGGAGTCATCAGCTCTGGAACTAGCATTTTCTTCAAGAAAGAAAATCATCGGGCCGGTGGCATGTTCTTCAGTAGGCTGAGCAGAGGCTCCAGCCTGAGGAACTTCTTATTGCGTTGGAGCTGCAACATTGGTGAACTTCTTAGTCAGGTTGACAAATCTGACTTTGGCTCCTTGCCAATCAGCATAATAAGCATTGAATTCATCGCTGAGGGCTTTGATTTCAGACTGGATCTTGAGGAGATCATCAGTTGTCATTTTAACAACTTTTTTCCTCAGGAACTTCTCTTTCTGGCCCGAGCCTTCTTGATCTGCCTAGCCTTCTCAAATTTCCATTTCTCTTCAGTGATGAAATGGGTCAGCATGTGACTTTGGCCAGGAGTTAAATGAAAGTCAAGCATAGGGGTCTCTGGATCCTTGTGCCAGAGATCAATGTAATCGAGGATCGCCCTTGGATCCAAAAGAAGTGGCACAGGTGTGCCTTTGGCTCTAGCGGCCCTTTCTTTTCTGTCTCTGATGATTTGTGCAAGTTCGTCATCATCAGCTTCATCGTTAGATGGCACCTGGAAGGCAATCTATTTCTTCTTCAGACTTGGCCGAGGACCTCGACCAGCAGTTGCCTTTGTCTTCAGCAAAGTGGGGCCTGATGAAGAATTTGGTGCAGCTGAGGACTTTGGAGGAGGAGCTGAGGATTTGGGAGGAGCAGGAGCAGCATGAGGAACTGGCCGTGAGGGCTTTGAAGAATCTGGCCGTGAGGGCATTGCTGAGGAATTTGGCCGTGAGGGCCTTTGTTGGTGAAGCACTTGGCTTGTGCGGGATTCTTTTCCATTGATTTTCTAGGCTTGATAAAGGCCTCAAGTGGCGGCGTGATGTGAGTCTTCATTGAATTTCCTCACCGCTTCTTTGGCTTGTCTTGCCAACTTGGCTTGGCGCTTGGCCCATTCTTCAGAAAATCCTCACCACGCTTGATCTTTGGTGGGGTCGACTTCTTGGCAGTGCCAATGGAGCTCTTGGGCATGGAGGATTAAGTGCGAATTTCTTCATATACTTTGGAGTAACATACCATACTCCTCCATTCTCTTGCCCATCTCCTTTCAATCCTCTGTATGCGCACCTTGCGCTGATTTTTGTTCTCCTTTCGAACTTAGCCTCATCGGTGTGCAATAGTCGGCATAGATGTCCTCATGTATTTCAAAAGCGGTCATGACCTCGGGCCTCTTTCCTCCTTTCTGTGGCTTCTTACCGTCTGCCATATTCTTGATTGAGGAATTTGAACAATCGAATTCTCAAGAAGTATGCAACTTTTCTTCGAGGAACACCGCAAATGAGTTAAGTTGATGAGAACCTAGTGATTCAGCAGCGGACAAGAGTACTGTGAATGAGTATAGTTGCGAGGAATTTGGAGAGGTCATATGCGTTCTCGTAAGGTTTTCAAAAAAAGAACAAGTTTGAGGAATTTGACCAGATGAGCCTTGAAGAATTTCACTAAGCATTCTTTGTCTTAGGTTCCAGAGTTGTATAGATCGAGGATCCACACAATTGAGGAATCTTGAAGAAAAATGATGCTTAGAGAAACGAATCAAGAATGTATGACTTGTGAGGTGTTTTGTGTGTGAGGATTTGAAGAATAAAACACCTTTGAAGATTTTGTAGAGAAAATTTGAATCAAAGATGGCAGTAAAAGTAACTTTTAATTACCCTGGATGAAGAACACGACGAACTGAGAAGTGTAGATTTGAAGCTCGTCAGTTCCGATCTTCCACGCCCTAACTCGGCGGAGGAAGACAGCTACGGCGGCGGCGGAGTGAAGATTTCTGCGACCGGCGTGAGTACGACGGCGACGAGGTCGAGGCAGTGAAGCTCTTCCTCACCAGCGACGATGGAGTAGCGGCGGCGCTAGTTTTTGAGAAGCTCGAGCGAGAGAGAGAGAGCGGTCGAGCGGAGTAAAGGAAGTGAGGAAGGGGAGAGGGGGTATTTATAGTCGCAGTGAAAAACTGTTCGCCCAAAGATTTAGGACGAATGTGCCCCTGACCCTTCTCATTCGCTTGATATGTGTCACCCACGTACTAAAAAGTGGAGATCGTGTTAGATCGTGGGTGAATAGGTAAGTCTATCGTGGGATACGGAACGGTTTGAGCGGCAAAGCCGAAAAATTGGATAAGATAAGTTAAAAGTTCCGTTCGCAATTTCTTCAGCTGACAAGGACACAGTGAAGATTTTGAACGAGTTTCAAATAGAACGCACATGAAGAATTTGTGAATAGATTGGGTTGAGTATAGCATAGAGGGGTAAGGGTCCGATCACATTCACTTAGCAGAAAAATCAACTTGAAGAAATAGCCATGAGTGATATATATATATATATATATATATATATATATATATATATGTATATATATATATAGCCAATGAAGAAAGACAACCGAAATAGTGAAGATTTTGCAACGTTGAAGAATTTGAAAAACTGAAGAATTTCAAAACTGAGGAAAAACTCAAATTGAAGATTTTCAACTTTGGTGGTGGCATGTTCCACCGTATAAGAATGATGATTTCAGACACCGCGTACAATTGTCGTAGGGTTCTGAGAATCAAAATCTTCATTAATTTCTTCACACTTAGAGTGTTGTTATTCATAGATTGAAGAAAATGTTTCTTCATGTGTTGCACATCTAAGTCATCAATTTTGCATAAGTGTCGTGGATGTGTGTCCTTTTCAAAGAACATTGGAAGATTCTAAGATATTTAGCTCACACCGCAACTTGCTAAATCTCTTCTCATCCAAGGGCTTTGTGAAGATATCGGCTAGCTGTTCTTCAGTCTTCACATGATCAATAAAGATGTCGCCCTTCAACACATGATCGCGAAGAAAATGATGACGAATCTGAATGAGCTTTGTCTTCGAGTGCTGAACTGGGTTGTGAGCAATCTTGATGGCACTCTCATTGTCACAGTAGAGAGGCACATTCTTCACGTTGATGTCGTAGTCCTTGAGAGTTTGCTTCATCCACAGCAATTGAGCACAAGAAGAACCAAAGCAATGTACTCGGCTTCCGCATGATGAGCGGTGATACGCAATTACATTTCTTCGAGGACCAACAGACTAAAGATCGTCGTCCGAGGAAATGACAAGTACCAGATGTTGACTTGCGGTCCACACGATCACCAAAGATAGTCGTAGTCGGAATATCCAATGAGATCAAAAGTAGAGCCCTTGGGGTACCATAATCCTAGTGTTGGTGTGTGAGCTAGATATCGAAGAATATGCTTCACAGCCTTATGGTGTGATTCCTTCGGTGTAGCATGAAATCGGGCACACATGCAAACACTAAGCATTATATCTGGCCTAGATGCACATAAGTACAATAAAGAACCAATCATGGAGCGGTATACCTTGTGATCGTAGTCAATACCATTTTCATCAGTGCATAGATGGCCATTTGTGGGCATAGGAATTTTGACGCCTTTGCAATCTTGCATGCCGAATTTCCTCGTAACATCCTTGAGGTATTTCTCTGAGATATGAATATGCCATTGTCTTTGATTTAATTTGAAGACCTAAGAAGAATTTCAACTCTCCCATCATAGCCATTTGATATTCTTCACTCATCATATAGGCAAATTCATCACTATAACGTTGGTCAGTACAGCCAAAGATAATATCATCAACGCATATTTGGCACACAAACAGTTCACAATCATAAGATTTAGTAAAGAGAGTAGGGTCGAGTGAACCGGGTGTGAAGCCATTCTTCACGAAGAATTCCTTCAAAGTATCATACCATGCCCGAGGGGCCTGCTTGAGGCCATAGAGGGCCTTGTTGAGTCTCAAGACTTTGTCGAGGATTCTTTGGATCTTCAAAACCTGGGGTTGAGCAACATATACTTCTTCCTCAAGCTTACCATTGAGGAATGCACTTTTCACATCCATTTGATATAAAGTGATATTATGATGGTTAGCATAAGCAAGTAATATGCGAATAGCCTCAAGTCTAGCAACAGGTGCAAAAGTTTCATCGAAATCAATTCCTTCAACCTGTGTGTAGCCTTGAGCTACAAGTCGTGCCTTATTCCTCACCACAAGGCCATTTTCATCTTGCTTGTTGCGGTAGATCCAGTTTGTGTCAATGATATTATGCTTGCGAGGATCTGGACGTTTGACCAGTTCCCAGACATTGTTGAGCTCGAATCGATGTAATTCTTCTTGCATGGCCTGAATCCACTCGGGCTCGTAAATGCTTCATCTACCTTAGTGGGCTCTGTGATAGAGACAAAAGCATAGTGCCCACAAAAGTTAGATAAATGTGAAGCTTTTGAGCGTATGAGAGGACCTGGTGCTTCGATGTCATCGATGATCTTTTCAACTTGCACTTCTTTTGCAACGCGAGGATGAGCTGGTTGTCGTCGAGGAATTTGATCAAGATTTTCTTCAAAGAGCATTTTCTTCAAAGATTATCTTGGATGCATCAGCTCGACGTTCTTCATGTTCTGGAATGAATTCTTCAGCAGATTCTTCAGTAGGATTGACATCCTCAGTCGCCTTGAACTTGATAGAATCCTCAGGTGATGGTTCATCTATCATAGAAGGTAGGTTCTCTCTTTGCGAGCCATTAGTTTCATCAAACCGCACATCTACAGTTTCAAAAACCTTGTGAAGAGCGTTGTTGAAGACTCTGTAGGTGTGTGAGTTCTTTCCATAACCAAGCATAAAACCTTCATGTGCTTTCGGTGCAAATTTAGCATTGTGATGAGGATCTCTAGTCCAACATTTAGCACCGAAGACTTTGAAATAACTCACATTGGGTTTCTTGTCGGTGAGGAGTTCATAGGCAGTTTTCTTGAAGAATTTGTGAAGATATACTCTGTTGATGATGCGGCACGCGGTATCAATTGCATCAATCCAAAAACGATGAGGCGTTTTGTATTCATCAAGCATAGTGCGAGCCATCTCAACAAGAGTTATGTTCTTGCGCTCCACGACGCCATTTCTTTGAGGAGTATAAGGAGCAGATAACTCATGAGTAATACCAAGTTCATCAAGATAGTCATCAAGACCAGAATTCTTGAACTTAGTTCCATTGTCACTCCTGATGTGCTTGATCTTCACACCAAAGTTGGTTGAAGCCCTCGAGGAGAATCGTTTGAAGACTTCCTGCACTTCATGTTTGTAAGTGACAATGTGTACCCATGTGTAACGAGAGTAATCATCAACAATAACAAAGCCATATAAAGATGCATCATTAGTGACTGCTGAGTAATGATTAGGGCCAAAGAGGTCCATGTGAAGCAATTCGAATGGACGAGTAGTGGTCATGATAGTCTTATTTGGATGCTTGGCCTTGGTCATTTTTCCAGCTTCACGGGCTCCACACAAGTGATCCTTGAGGAATTTGACATTCTCAATGCCAATGACATGCTTCTTCTTCGCATGGCGTGTGCAAATTCCTCATGCCTGCGTGACCAAGTCTTCGATGCCATAGCCAGCCTTCCAAGCTTTTGCACGTAGGCACACGGCTGGTTGTGGTCCCTGTAGAGAAGTCAACAATATACAAGTCTCCTCTCCTAAAGCCTTGAAGACTTTGGAATTGTCGACTTCCATAATCACAACACAACGATACTTGCCAAAGACAACAACCATATCAAGATCACAAAGCATTGAGATCGACATGAGGTTGTATCCTAAGGACTCAACAAGCATGACTTTGTCCATGTGTATGTCCTTAGAGATCGCAACCTTACCTAGACCCAATACGACTTTTGCCTTTGTCAAAGAAAGATGATATGCTTCAGATGTGCCGGTGATAAGGGAGCATCCATCAATAGGTTCTTGTCACCAATCATGTGATTTGTACATCCACTATCGAGGACCCACTCAGTGGCTTTGGGTTGATCATCCTGCAGATGAATTAGTGCAACTTACGAACTCATATACTTCATCGCTGAAGAATATGATATCAAATTCATCAGATGAAATTCATCAAAGAGTAAAACAGACATAGCAGTATGAGGACGTGTGAAATGAAAGTTCATTTCTTCATGATTCGCCTGCATCCTTTCAGGCATTTTTGTCAGGCCCCCAGCAAATTCTTCAGACGTTAAAGCACGTCTGGAGACCTGACCCTAGAAGAGATTAGTTCCTTTTCTTCACCACCCACATCAAGGGGTGGCAAAGAGTTCATCACTCTACGAGCTCCATATGAGAATGGTGGCATAGAAGCCAATCCATTTCGTTTCACGTAAGAGGGGTTAGGGTAAGCATATGAATAAGCAGAGAAATTCTTCGAGGACATATGAACATAATGGTTTGGAGAATAATGCACATATTCATAGCCCTTAGCTCTACCATGTGAAACAGAGTTGTTAGCACGATGATAATCATATGAGGACTTTGATCCTTTTGAGGAATTTGATCCACGTGAGGAATTTGGTCCGTATGAGGACTTGGATCCATATGAAGAATTTGGTCCATATGAAGGGTTTGATCTGGGGTTCCTATTCTTCACAGGTGGTGTCATGAGGACATTCACCTGAAGACTTTCAAGGCACCTTTTGGGAACCAAGATTTTCTTCATAGGAGAACCGTTCCTGCAGTTAGTGCCAACATATCTAGAAAATACTTCACCATTCTGATTTTTGAACATTTTATAGTTGGAGTCAAATGACTCATCAGAAGAATGAGGAGATTCACATGTAAAGCCAGATAAGTTAGATGGATCAACTGGAGGTCCCTTTGCAGAACCCATGAGGTTTTGGGGTCTTGCCGGGCTTCCAATATGTTCCATCAGCATTGAGTTTCCTCTCAAAGGCAATACCCTCTTTCCTAGGGTTTACAAGAGGATCTGCTTTTTAAGCACATCACAAAGAGTCTGATGCCCATTGAGGCTTTTGTACATGCCTGTCATGTACAATTCCTTCAGCCATGCATCGTCAGTGATACTAGCAATGTCCTCATATGAGGAATTAGTGATAGCAGAGGCAGGTGAAGAATTTGTAATAATTGAAGCATTTGAACATTTAGGTGAAGAATTAGCAGATTCACGTTCAATGCACTTTAAGCATGGTGGAACAAATTCTTCCTGAGAAGCGCTGATTTGTTGAGCAAGTAGTGAATCACGCTCCTTCTGAAGATCTTCATAACTCACTCTTAGCTTCTCAAGATCTTGCTTTCTTTGAAGAAATTCATAAGAAAGCTCCTCTTGATCAGACAAGAGAGTGTTATGATGACCTTGAAGGCTGTCAAACCTAGACTGAAGTCTTTGAAGATTTTCAGTCAGGGCTTTAGTGCGATCCATTTCTTCACCCAACATATCATCACTTTTGTCTAGCATGTTTTGAACCTTTTCAAAAGCCTTAGTTGTTTTACAGCAATCTTAGCAAGTTTAGAGTAGCTGGGCTTGAGATCTTCATCAGATTCAGTCTCACTAGATTCAGAGGAGGTATATTTGAGTATCTTTGCGCCCTTTGCCATGAAGCAATAGGTGGGAGCGTAGTCATCATTATCTTCATCAGCCTTGTTGGTGAGGTCAGTTTCTTCAGAGTTGAAGATGAACTTGCTGACGAATGCAGAGAGCGAGCCGGACTAGCCACACCAGACTCGGACTCCTCACATGCCTCCTCTTCCTCATGTTCCTCAGATTCAGCTTCAGAGTCCATTTCCTTGCCAATGAATGCCCGAGCCTTCTTGGAGCTGCTCTTCTTGTGAGATGAAGACTTCAAGGATTTTGATGATGAAGATTTTGACGATTTCTTCTTCTTCTTAGCGTCATCAGAACTGTAATCCTTGTATTTCTTCTTCTTTAATTCCTTTTCCCACTGAGGAAAATCTTGAATATAGTGACCAGGTTTCTTGCATTTGTGGCATAGCCTTCTCTTATAGTCACTGGAAGAGGAATCACTGATCCTTGAGGATTTTCCAAAGCGACCACATCTTGAGAACTTCTGGAACTTCTTCACGAGCAGTGCTAGCTCCTGGCTCAATTTTTCAGGATCACCAAGGCTACTACCAGAATCTTCACATTCAGATTCAGACCACGCCTTGGCCTTGAGCACGTGATTTTCCATAGCTCGAACCATAGAGATCTCTCTTTCAAAGCTGGAACTCATGAGTATTTAGCCTCTCGAGGATATCAGCGGGATCTAGTGACTTGTAGTCAGCATGTTCTTGTATCATCAGTGCCAGAGTATCAAATGAGGAATCAAGCGATCTCAACAATTTCTTCACCACCTCATGGTCGGTGATGTCTGTGGCACCAAGTGCTTGAAGCTCATTTGAGATGTCAGTGGGGCGATCGAAGGTTTGTTGAACATTTTCATTTGAGATGTCAGTGAAGAGATTTTGAAGAACATCAACTCGAGAGTCACGCTGAGTTGAGACTCCTTCATTTACTTTGGACAGCCTATCCCAGATAAGCTTAGCAGTTTCCAAAGCACTCACTCTTCCATACTGTCCTTTGCTCGGATGGCCACATATGATATTCTTCGCTTGAGAATCGAGTTGCTTGAATCTCTTCACATCGGTAGCGTTCAGTGAGGGTGAGACAGAGGGAACACCATTTTCCACAACATACAAGAGATCGTTATCAATTGCCTCAAGATGCATTCGCATCTTATTCTTCCAGTAAGGGTAGTCTGTCCCACCAAACGTAGGACAGCCAGCAGAGACCTTGATCATACCTGCGATAGACATAACTAAAACTCCAGGTGGTTAAACCAAAATCACACAGAACAAGGGAGTACCTTGCTCTGATACCAATAGAAAGTGCGTTATATCGACTAGAGGGGGGTGAATAGGCGATTTTTATGAATTCTTCTCTGAGGAATTTGCCGGAGAGGAAATTCCTTAGTGAAGAACTACTTGCAGCGGAATAAGTACTCAAAAGTAAGCATAACAGAATACATGCATGGTTATCATGATGAAATGAAGACAATCACAGAGTACAGAAAGCGTAATCACATGATAACACAAGATGAAGAGAAACAGACTGAAGAAATTGAACTGAGGAAATTGAGAAAGTCTTCAGTCAAAGTCTTCAAACACAGATATGATGAAACACTCAACACAGTAATGAGGAAATGAAAGAGTTGAGGAAATAGAACCAGTAAGGTTGGTGAAGACAATGATTTGGTAGACCAGTTCCAACTGCTGTCTCAGTTGTACGTATGGTAGGAGCGGCTGAGTATTTAAACTCGAGGACACACAGTCCCGGACACCCAGTCGCTGAGCACGCAGCTCGGGACACCAAGTCCTCACCGTATTCTCCTTGAACTAAGGTCACATAGACCTCATCCAATCACTCGTGGTAAGTCTTCAGGCGACTCCCAAACCTTCACAGACTCGGTCACTCAGCGATCCACAATTCCTCTTGGATGCTCTAGACCATGACGCCTAACCGTCTGGAAGAAGCACAGTCTTCAAAGGTAACAAGTGTCGGATCCACGCAGGATCAATCTCTTCAGTGATGCTCAATCACTTTGGGTTTGTAGGTGTTTGGGTTTGGGTTTTACCTCACTCGATGATTTTCGCTCAAAGTCCTCGGAGGATGGGTTGCTCTCAAATGACAAGTGTCAAGTTCTCTCGGAGCAGCCAACCAGCTAGTGGTTGTAGGGGGCGGCTATTTATAGCCTAGGGAGCAGCCCGACATGATAAGACATAAATGCCCTTTAATGATATGACCGTTAGGTGGATAAGATATTTTGGAACAGCTGGCGTGCAGCACAGCAACGGTCGGAAATTTGACTCTCAAATTCCTCAAGGCTATCATGATCCTCCTTTGTGTAGGCAATCCATGGCGAATTCCTAACTCCTCGGTCGAGAACAAATTCCTCAATACCGTAAGAACTCCGTCTACATCCTTTGAAGAAATTAACTGAATCTGTAGGAGATTTCCAATGGCTTCACTCGAAGGGATTGGTTGGTGTAGGATTTTGAATTGAGCATCACATGGAAATCTTTCCTTAGTATTTCCTCGACCCCCTTTAACAGTACGGTGTTTCCTATGACTCAAGAAAGGGAAAAACGAAACTACGAAAACAAAAGTCTTCACGCTTCATGTTCCTCAAATGAATACCAAGTCTTCAAGGTCACACCAATTTCTTCACTTTCAAAGTCTTGAAAGTCTTCGTATACCAAAGTCTTCATCGAAGAACTTCATTTTTAGGGTCGACTTTCTCTGTAAATATCAAACTCCTCATAGACTTATAGACCTATGTACACTCATAAACACATTAGTCCCTTAACCTATAAGTCTTCAATACACCAAAATCACTAAGGGGCACTAGATGCACTTACAAGAATGTGGAAACTAGCTTAGTTGGTGAAGCAAAGCTAGGATTTATTCATGGTGATGACAGAAATAATTTTGCTATGCATGTTAGAAATTATTTGTGGTTGTGTTCTTGCATAAATGAAATTGATAAAAAATTGCTAGAAATTATTCTGTTAAGTACTTGGTTAGACATTTTACTTGCCTTACAGAATGTTTGAACCTCACTTAGTTGGTAAAGAAATTAAGAATTGTTGTGGTGAAATCTTTTGTTAACCATATGAGAAATTTATCAGAGTTACGTTCTTGCGTGAGAAAATAATAATAAAACTTGTTGCAAAATATTTTGGTTAATATGTGAGTGGTCTTGATCAGCAAAGTAACATGTGTTGTTGAGGTTTATGCTTTGTGTGAATATGGACGACATCGGCCATTTTCTTTATTAAGTGATGCATGTGTAGTTTTGCATTTCATGGCATGCTATGACACCGGTCATTTTCATTTTAGTTGAACCTGAATATAAGTCAACTTGAATATACCGTTGACTGGGTCATGGTGCCGCTGAATCGAGTTTCTTTCCCAGTGCAACCACATTTGCCTTTATGGGAAGGCCTTGATTCGGTCCATTGACATTGCCTCTGGTCGGTGCCTCCAACTAGGGAAGGTTACGTCGTGCTTACCCTGGCCCAGTAAGCAGGCATAATCTTGTGTGCCCGTTGTTGAGTTTATGGTACCGAGTCCCCGAGTGGATTGTTTTGGCCATGACGGTGGTCGGTGTGTCTTTGGTAGACACGGGGCCACCCAGGACAAGCCTATTGGGGATTGGGTCGGAGTAGCCGGGAGAGTGTCATGGCAATGGAAGGGTTTTGTCGGAACGCTATTGGTCCACCCAAATGGGAGTGCGAGGCCATGGGTTCCGTGGTGTGGGTACAGCCTGCTACCTCTGCAGAGTGTATAATCTATCGATAGCCGAGTCCACGGTCACAGACACCTCGTAGTAGGTCCCACCATGAGTTAACGTTTAATAAAATTGCACATTAAGCTATCAACTTTGCATTGTTGATGGATGGCACAAAGGCCATCGAGGCATTTGGGACCAGATGTTGGTCGTGGTTGTGATCACTGTAAGGATCACGAGTTATTCTCGTTAAAGACCACGTTGGTGGTTTGTTTGCGATCCGAGGATGATCACGGTTGGTAAGTTGTCCCGAGGGACGTTCGAGCATGATCACAGCATGTTGGACATATAGTGTTGCATTATTAATAATTGGTTTAATATCATGATATTGTTTGCCATTATGATTATGCTTGTTGTGAGCTTGCAAGTACATTCCATGTACTGACTGGCATGTCATGCCAGATTTCAGGAAAGTATCATTGGAAAGGAGCGCTGTTCGAGTCTAGATCGTGTGTCCACATCGGTGTCCCTGTGATATGGAGCTTCCACTACGACGTTATTCCGCTGCCAAGTAGTTGTTCGGATCAAGGCCCCCTTTATTTTCACTAAATAATGTACAGATTGTTCAGCCGCACTGGGTGTGCCACTTGGCCTCAACAGCTGTTGTAATATAACTCTGTTCCGCTAGCATCAATAAAGCGGTTGTTTTCTGTACCAAGATGTTGTGTGTTGCCAGAAGACATGGTCTCTGGGCTGGCAATGCATGGTAAACCGGTCGCTCTGAGCCGGGGTGCCACAACCGGCAAGATCCTTGCCGGGGACAACAGTGCGCCACGGTAAGGCCCTTGCGGGGCCACCCGGCAAGGGCGCCAGCAGGGCCACCTCCAGGCCCGCACTAGCCAAGTCTCCACCGCTGTTCGCATGCAGCTGCCAGCCCAACCAGCTAGGCAGGCACCTGCGTGGCAACATGCAGCCTCGAGCCAACTCAGCAAGCGCCTGCGTGGCGGCATGCAGATCTTCCTGGAGGCTCTACCACCGCGCCACCTCAGCTGCCTGCCTGCCTACATGGCACCGCATGCATCACTGACCAAGACGCGTGTCGAAGCAAGGAGGAGCGGCGACGGACGGGACGGGCCTCGTTCCCGTCCCCAATAAAGCAAGGGGACACCTAAGCGATGCATTAAATGCGTCTTGTCCTGTAATACGAGCGATAAGCTCGTAGCACTGTACGCCTTTCCACCTCCTGTGTGCCACTGTGGCAGCCCCTTTCGACTATAAAAGGAGGCCCATGGCGTACTGGAGAAGGATTCGGCTCTTCCGAACCACGCACCCACCATAGCTAGTTCGAGAGCTCAAGAACTCTCTGAAATACATCCACCAAAGCAGGACTAGGGTTTTACGCATCCTCGCGGACCAAACCTGGGTAAACGATCCTCGTGCTGACTACTGATCCCACTCTTCTTGCAACCCTGCGCCCCGGCAACCATAGTAGGGATTCTTGTGATCCCATAGGTGTCATTTCCCACCGACAGTGTCGTTTCCCAGTGACAGCAGGGGCAGCAACACACGTATTGTATTGTTGCCATGGAGAATAAAAAGGTGGGGTTTATATCATATTGCTTGAGTTTATCCCTCTACATCATGTCATCTTGCCTAATGCGTTACTCTGTTCTTATGAACTTAATACTCTAGATGCATGTTGGATAGCGGTCGATGTGTGGAGTAATAGTAGTAGATGCAGAATCGTTTCGGTCTACTTGTCGCATACGTTAGGCCTATATACATGATCATGCCTAGATATTCTCATAATTATGCACTTTTCTATCAATTGCTCGACAGTAATTTGTTCACCCACCGTAATACTTATGCTATCTTGAGAGAAGCCACTAGTGAAACCTATGGCCCCCGGGTCTATTTTCCATCATATATGTTTCCAATCTATTTTTTACTTTGCAATCTTTACTTTTAATCTATATCATAAAAATACCAAAAATATTTATCTTATTATCTCTATCAGATCTCACTTTTGCAAGTGGCCGTGAAGGGATTGACAACCCCTTTATCGCATTGGTTGCAAGGTTCTTATTTGTTTGTGTAGGTACGAGGCAACTTGCGTGTAGTCTCCTACTGGATTGATACCTTGGTTCTCAAAAAACTCAGGGAAATACTTACGCTACTTTGCTGCATCACCCTTTCCTCTTCAAGGGAAAAACCAACGCAAGCTCAAGAGGTAGCACTCCGCGGCCTCCCGCATGCCTTGATCTCCTCTTGGGAGGAACTCCGCCACCAGTTTGTCACGCGCTTCGCAGCTCCGGCGCCCCACATGGTTGCGTGCATCATCAGTGGATCGTAGGCGCCTGCGTTTGGTCGCCGCATCAAGCAGCTTCTCCGTCGGCAAGGTACTGCTCAGCCACAACGCGGGTCTATGAACGGCAGCTCCGGGCCTGAAACTTCCATCACCTTTGATTCCAGAGACCACCCTAAGGCCATGACCGCGGCGTGTGCCCTACCCATGCTATGCACGCCCACCATTAGCAATGCCGCGGTGACCAAGGTCCTCATCGACGGAGGCGCCGGCCTGAACATTCTCTCGGTGGTAACCTTCGACCTGCTTCAAGTGTCGTACGACCTGGTCCTCCCCACCCAGCCTTTCTTAGGGGTGGTCAAGGGCTCGCCCACTCCCCTGGGGCAGATACGCCTCCCCGTCACCTTCGGCACGCGCGGCAACTACCACACCAATCTCATCGACTTTGACGTTGCCCACATCGGCCTCCCGTACAACGCCATCCTGGGGTATCCGGCCCTTGCCAAGTTCATGGTGGCGACCCACCCGGGCTACAACGTCGTCAAGATGCCGGGCAGCAGCAGTGTCATCACGGTGGCCGGGGATACGAAATACATGGTCCGGGTTCTCAAGCTCGCCTACAGGGCCGCGGACGCTTCGTGCCCTTCCACTGTGGGCGCCCCGGAGGCTCAGGAGGCCGCGCCCACTAAGAAAAAGCAGTTGTTCTCTCAGGACCGGGCCGAGACAAAGCAGGTGCTTGTCGATGCAGGGGGCTCGAACCCCACCTTCACCATCGGTGCGGGCCTTCCTCCGGGCCAGGAGGAGGCACTGGTTGGCTTCCTGAGGGCTAGCAAAGACGTGTTTGCGTGGGAAGCGTCGGACTTGGTTGGTGTCTCGAGGGACCTTATCGAGCACCACTTGATGGTGTGTCCTAGTGCACGCCTGATGAAGCAAAAAGCGCGACGTCAAGCACAAGAGAAGCAAGCGTTCATTGTCCAGGAGTTCGCCAAGCTCTGAGAGGCCGGCGTCATTTGGGAAGTACGCCACCCGGACTGGTTGGCAAATCTTGTGATCGTCCCCAAGAAAGGGGGGAAGGAGAGCATGTGCGTTGTCTTCACAAGCCTCAACAAGGCCTGCCCTCAGGACCCTTTCCCGCTCCCGTGTATCGACCAGATTGTGGATTCCACTGCCGAAAAGCGATTTGCTATGCTTCTTGGATGCTTTCTCCGGATATCATCAAATCAAGATGACGATAGAGGATGTCTAGAAGACAGATTTTATCTCCTCGTGCGGCGTGTACTGCTACACTTGCATGCCCTTCGGGTTGCGGAACGCTGGGGCAACTTTCCAGTGACTGATGCACATCATGCTCGGGCCGCAGCTGGGGAGGAATGCGGAGGCATACGTTGATGACATTGTAGTCAAGTCACGTGAGGCAAGGACCCTGATCAAAGACCTAGAAGAAACATTCACTAACCTGCACAACATAAACCAGAAGCTCAATTCGGTGAAGTGTGTGCTCGGGGTCTCGTCTAGCAAGCTACTGGGTTTCCTGGTGTCGCACAGAGGGATCGAGGCCAGCCCCAAGAAGGTCAAGGAAATAGAGCGGATGAGCCCTCCTCAGACCCTCAAGGAGATCCAGAAGCTCGCGGGGTGCGTGACCTCCTTGGGGCGCTTCATCTCCAAGCTTGGCGAGCGCGCCCTCCCTTTCTTCAAGATAATGAAGAAGAAGGACCCGTTTGAGTGGACCCCAGAAGCTGAGGCGGCCTTCAAAGACCTCAAGCGATAACTCACGAGCCCGCCTGTCATGGTGGCGCCCAGTCCGCGTGAGCCCATGGTGCTTTACCTAGCGTCCACCCCCACTCGGCCAATGCGGCACTCGTGGCGGTCAGGGAGGGACCTGCCGGCATGGGCTCAAAGCAAGGCAGCCCGCGAGAAACCGCGCAACCTTTGTTGCCCCAGGGCGATGCTCCTGGGGATCCCATTGCTTCGTCGACCTCCGAGCCTCACGAGTCCCTCGCGCCCCCCACGGAGGATGACGTCCCTGACTCCTCGTCCCTCATCAAGCATCTGGTGTACTTCGTCAACACCATGTTGCCCGATGCATGCGCACGCTACCCGATGCAGCAGAAACTCCTGCTCGCGCTCCTCGCCGCCTCTAGGAAGCTGCATCACTATTTCCAAGGCCACCCCATCAAGGTCGTATCGGCATATCCTTTGGAGAAGGTGCTGCACAGCCCTAACCACACGGGGAGGGTTGCAGAATGGAACATCGAGCTGCAGGTCTTCCAGCTGGAGTTCAGCACGACCAAGGTCATCAAGAGGGTGGCCCTGGCTGACTTCGTGGCAGAGTGGACCGACGCTCCTAATAGGGGGCTGTATGAGGGCCAATCCCTCGTGCTGGGTGACGAAGCACCTGGCGGATGGGTCATGCACTTCGATGGTGCCTTTGCGCGGTAGGGCGCGGGGGCTGGAGTCGTGCTCGTCTCGCCAAACAAGGACAAGCTCTACTATGTCGTGCAGTTCTGCTTTCGGCGCAACGAGAAGGTCTCCAACATCATCGCAGAGTATGAGGGCTTGATTGCTAGCCTCAGGGCCGTGGCCGGCCTAGGAATCAAGCGCCTCACCATCAAGGGCGACTCCCAACTCCTCGTCAACTTCTCCAACAAAGAGTACAAGCCGAAGGACAAGCACATGGAGGCTAACTTGGAAGAATGCGTAAAATCGAAAAACGCTTCACTGGCTTGGAATTGCAGCATGTCCCGGGGGGCGCGAACAAGGAAGCAGATGACATCGCCAAGAGGGCATCCCGTCGCAAGCCCAGAGGCTTGGTGTCTTCGAGGAAAGGCTCCACAAGCCGTCAGCGGCCCCCACGGCCGCGGGTTCGGTGTTGCTCAGGGAGGAGCTGCCGACGGCCCCGACCTCAGGAGCTCGCTCACTCCTAGTGCTGGAACCTCAGGCGGGCTGTTGGACCGAGGAGTTCAAGGCGTACGTGCTCCGTGGTGCCATGCCAGAGAAGGAGGAGGACGCGTAATGCATGGTCCGCCAAGCCATCGCTTATTGATTGCAGGACGACGTGCTATACCGGCGACGCCCCAACGACGTCTCGCTACGGTGCCTATTTGAAGAGCAAGGGCGCGGGTTGTTGGCTGATATCCACGGCGGGGACTACTGGCACCACTCCTCGTCACGCACCCTCATGGGCAAGGTGTTCCGTAGCGGTTTCTACTAGCCGACTGCGCTTAACGACACTCAATGACACCACCGAGCTCATGCGATCCTGCGAGGCTTTCCAATTCCACGCCAAGCAGATTCACAAGCCTGCGCAAGGTTTCCACACCATCCCGCTCTCATGGTCGTTCGTGGTCTGGGGGTTGGCTATTCTAGGCCCGTTCCTTCGAGCGGCCGGAGGATACCACTACCTCTACATCACCATCGACAAGTTCACCAAGTGGGCAGAGGTGGAGCCCATACGCACCATCCCCGTTGGGCCAGCCATCAAGTTCATCAAGGGCCTCGTGAGCTGTTTCAGTGTTCCTAATCGTATCATTACTGACAATGGCTCAGAATTCACAAGCAACCTCTTCAGGACGTATTGCGCTAACCTTGGAACGCAGATTTGCAACGCTTCAGTGCCGCACCCACGGAGCAACGGCCAGGCCGAGCGCACCAATGCGGAGGTCCTGAGGGGCCTCAAGGTGAGGACCTTCAAGAAGAATCTCGAGGCTTGTGGCAGGCGTTGGCTTGGTGACCTTCAGTCTGTGTTGTGGTCAATCCGCACCACTGTGACTAAGCCTACCGACAAGACCCCGTTCTTCCTCATCTATAGGGCCGACTCGGTCCTCCCTCACGTGGCCAGGCATCGCTCCCTGCGGGTCCTGGCATTCGATGAGGCGCGTCAGGATGCCTCGCGGGGGATAGACCTCGTGCTCGGGGAGGAAGCCCTCCGCCAAGCATCGCTCGTGCAGCGAGGTACTGAAGCAAATATGCCCTAGAGGCAATAATAAAGTTGTTGTTTTATATTTCCTTATTCGTGAGAAAGGTTTATTATTCATGCTAGAACTGTATTGACCAAAAACCTTGATACATGTGTGAATACATGAATAAACACTGTGTCCCTGGTGAGCCTCTACTATACTAGCTTGTTGATCAAAGATGGTTAAGGTTTCCTAACCATGGACATGAGTTGTCATTTGATAATGGGATCACATCATTAGGAGAATGACGTGATGGACAAGACTCATCCGTTAGCTTAGCATAATGATCGTTCAGTTTTATTCCTATTGCTTTCTTCATGTCAAATACATATTTCTTCGACTATGATATTATGCAACTCCCGGATACCGGAGGAATGCCTTGTGTGCTATCAAACGTCACAACATAACTAGGTGATTATAGAGATGCAACACCAACGACAACAAGAACAAGAGGAGCGAGCGCGACAACACCAAGACGCACAAGATGCCGAGGCACAATGCCAAGAACAACAAGTACGAGAAGCTCAAGCACTTGAGGCGCAATGCACCCTTCGAGATTGAAGTCGTGTCGTAGCCAATCGAGGCCGACTAGCGTGGGAACATCAAGAAGCGCTTCGTGACGAAGTTCAAGAGCGGTTTTATCAATCACGTGTGCATCGTCAAGTTCCTCGTCAAGATCGACAAGCGCCTCCTCAAGCTAGACAAGAACCTCAAGTTCGCCAAGAGAATGAAGACAATGGAAATCCACCAAGACAAGAGCAACATGAGATTGTCAATCCTCAACGTCATGGGCATCATCATCCTCGACCCCAACACAATGAAGAGCAACGATACGGCAAGCTAAAGTTCACTATGCCCAAGTTCTCCGGAAGCAGTGACCTCGAAGAGTACATATCATGGGCATTGAAGGTTGACAAAATCTTCCGCTTGCACAACTATGAAGAAGAGAAGAAGATCACGATGGCATCCCTTGAGTTCCAAGACTACGTCCTCATTTGGTGGGAACAAGTCATTGAGCGCCGAGCGGCAAGAGGTGAACCACCCATCACTACTTGGGAACAAATGAACGATGTCATGAGAGCACACTTCGTGCCAAACTACTACAACCGCGACCTCTTCAAGAAACTCCAACTACTCAAGCAAGGAACCAAGAGCGTTGAAGAGTACTACAAGGAAATGGAGATTGCCATGATACGAGCCAATGGCACGGAAGATGATGAGCAAACTATGGCACGTTTCTTGAATGGACTCAACCATCCTATCAAGAAGATTGTCGATTTCCAACCATACTCGAACCTCATCGAGCTAGTGCATCAAGCTAACAAAGCGGAACGCCAAGTGCAAGATGACTTCAAGTACACCAAGTTCTCATCCAAGTCCTATGGTTTCTCCAACTCTCAAGCGTCAACGACTCCAACACCTTCTACCTCAGCCTAACCATCTACAACCAACGACGGCAAGTCAAGTTACAAGAAAACTTCGACAAGCTCAAGTCGTCCTCCTAATACAAGCAACTTCAAGCCGAAAGCTTCATCATCATCTACCCCAACCGATGAGACCATCAAGACGAGTTCCTTCAAATGCTTCACATGCGGCGGCCGAGGCCACAAGTCTTTCGAGTGTACAAGCAAGCGCACCATGATCCTCAACGACGACGGAACCTACGACTCCATGAGTGAAGGAGAAATGGAAGCCCTTGAGCAAGTGGCCATGCACCAGCAAGTGAACGACGATGAAGATGATCAAGTCTTTTGTGATGAAGATTCGAGCCCCGCTCTCGTTGTCTCCAAGGTCTTGACTCTTCCACATCAACAAGAAGAAGACCAAAGATGCCATATCTTCCACACCAAGGCCGACATCAATGGAAGGTCCGTCAAGGTCATCATCGATGGAGGGAGTTGCCATAACTTAGCAAGTGAAGAACTATGCTCCAAGCTTCAATTGGTTAAGATGAAGCACCCGCACCCCTACGAGGTTCAATGGCTAAGCGACTCTGGCACAATCCAAGTCAAGCATAAGGTACAAGTTTCCTTCAAGATCGAAGCTTACAAAGACACTTTGGAGTGTGATGTCATTCCAATGACCGTTTTCCACCTCCTTCTTGGACGGCCATGGCAATTTGACCGAGGTGTCATCCACCACGAGCGTAGAAATCACTATAGCTTCAAGATGAAAGGAAAGGAGTACGTGCTATGACCTATATCTCCAAGCAAAGTGATCGCCGACAAGCAAGTCACCTCGTGGAGAGTGCTACCTCTTGAGCACTGCGTTGGTTTCCCCTTGAAGAGGAAAGGGTGATGCAGTAAAGTAGCGTAAGTATTTCCCTCAGTTTTTGAGAACCAAGGTATCAATCCAGTAGGAGGTCACGCTCAAGTCCCTTGACCTACACAAACAAATAAGAACCTCGCAACCAACGTGATAAAGGGGTTGTCAATCCCTTCACGGTCACTTACGAGAGTGAGATCTGATAGAGATGATAAGATAATATTTTTGGTATTTTTGTGATAAAGATTAAAAGTAAAGAAAGCAAAGTAAACAATAATGCAAATAACGGGAGATTAATATGATGGAAAATAGACCCGGAGGTCATAGGTTTCACTAGTGGCTTCTCTCAAGGGCATAAGTATTACGGTGGGTGAACGAATTACTGTCGAGCAATTGATAGAATTTAGCATAGTTATGAGAATATATAGGTATGATCATGTATATAGGCATCACGTCCGTGACAAGTAGACCGACTCCTGCCTGCATCTACTACTATTACTCCACACATCGACCGCTATCCAGCATGCATCTAGAGTATTAAGTTCATAAGAACGGAGTAACGCTTTAAGCAAGATGACATGATGTAGAGGGATAAACTCATGCAATATGATATAAACCCCATATTTTTATCCTCGATGGCAACAATACAATACGTGTCGTTTCCCCTATTGTCACTGGGATCGAGCACCGCAAGATTAAACCGAAAGCTAAGCACTTCTCCCATTGCAAGAAAGATCAATCCACTAGGCCAAACCAAACTGATAATTCGAAGAGACTTGCAAAGATAACCAATCATACATAAAAGAATTCAGAGAGACTCAAATATTGTTAATAGATAATCTTGATCATAAACCCACAATTCATCGGATCTCGACAAACACACTGCAAAATAAGATTACATCAAATAGATCTCCAAGAGAATCGAGGAGAACTTTGTATTGAGATCCAAAGAGAGAGAAGAAGCCATCTAGATAATAACTATGGACCCGAAGGTCTTGGAGAGGCTATGGTGTTGATGTAGAAGCCCTCCGTGATCGATGCCCCCTCCGGCAGGACACCGAAAAAGGCCCCAAGATGGGATCTCACGGGTACAGAAGGGTGCGGCGGTGGAATTAGGTTTTTGTGGTCGCTTCTGATAGTTTGGGGGTACGTAGGTATATATAGGAGGAAGAAGTAGGTCGGTGGAGCCACGAGGGGCCCACAAGGGTGGAGGGCGCGCCTGGGGGTAGGCGCGCCCCCTGCCTCGTGGCTACCTCGTTGGTTGCTTGACGTCCACTCCAAGTCCTCTGTATCACGTTTGTTCCAAAAATAACGCTCCCGAAGGTTTCATTCCATTTCGACTCCGTTTGATATCCTTTTTCTGCGAAACACTGAAATAGGCAAAAAAACAGCAATTTGGGCTGGGCCTCCGGTTAATAGGTTAGTCCCAAAAATAATATAAAAGTGTATAAATAAGCCCATTAAACATCCAAAACAGAATATATAATAGCATGGAACAATCAAAAATTATAGATACGTTGGAGACGTATCAAGCATACCCAAGCTTAATTCCTGCTCGTCCTCGAGTAGGTAAATGATAGAAACAGAATTTTTGATGTGGAATCCTTCTTAGCATAATTCTCAGTGTAAATCTTTTTATTGTGGCATGAATATTTAGATCCGACAGATTCAAGATAAAAGTTTAATGTTGACATAAAAACAATAATACTTCAAACATGCCAACCAAGCAATTATGTCTTATCAAAATAACATAGCCAAAGAAAGCTTATCCCTACAAAATCATATAGTTAGGCCATGTTTCAATATTGTCACGCAAACATTCTCATCATGCATAACCCCGATGACAAGCCGAGCAATTGGTTCGTACTTTTTAATGCGCTTTAGCCTTTTCAACTCTTACACAATACATGAGCGAAAGCCATGGATATAGCAGTATGGGTGGAGTAAAGTATAATGATGGGGGTTATGAGAGAAGACAAAAAAGGTAGAAAGTCTCACATTGACGCGGCTAATCAATAGGCTATGGAGATGCCCATCAATTGATGTCAATGAGAGGAGTAGGGATTGCCATGCAACAGATGCACTAGAGCTATAAATATATGAATTTCAACAAAATAAAACTAAGTGGGTGTGCATCCAAATTGCTTGCTCACGAAGACCTAGGGCATTTTTAGGAAGCCCGTCATTGGAATATACAAGCCAAGTTCTATAATGAAAAATTCAGTATATGAAAGTGACAACATAGGAGACTCTCTATCATGAAGATAATAGTTCTACTTTGAAGCACAAGTGTGGAAAAAGGATAGTAACATTGTCCCTTCTCTCTTTTTCTCTCTTTTTTTTCTTTTTTTCTTTTTTTTCTTTGGGCCTTCTTTTTTTCTTTTTTTTGGCCACTTTTTTTATTTATTTAGTCCGGAATCTCATCCCGACTTGTGTGGGAATCATAGTCTCCATCATCCTTTCCTCACATGGGACAATGCTCTAATAATGATGATCATCACACTTTAATTATTTACAACTCAACAATTACAACTCAATACTTAGAACAAAATATGACTCTATGTGAATGCCTCCGGCGGTTTACCGGGAGATGCGATGAATCAAGAGTGACATGTATGAAAAATTATGAATGGTGGCTTTGCCACAAAATACAATGTCAACTACATGATCATGCAAAGCAATATGACAATGATGAAGCGTGTCATAATAAACGGAACGGTGGAAAGTTGCATGGAAATATATCTCGGAATGGCTATGGAAATGCCATGATAGGTAGGTATGGTGGCTGTTTTGAGGAATATATAAGAGGCTTATGTGTGATAGAGCGTATCATATCACGAGGTTTGGATGCACCAGCGAAGTTTGCACCAACTCTCAATGTGAGAAAGGGCAATACACGGTACCGTAGAGGCTAGAAAATTGTGGAAGGTTGAGAGTGCGTATAATCCATGGACTCACATTAGTCATAAAGAACTCATATACTTATTAGAAAAGTTTATTAGCCCTCGAAGAAAAGTACTACTACGCATGCCCCTAGAGGGATAGATTGGTAGGAAAAGACCATCGCTAGTCCCCGACCGCCACTCATAAGAAAAGAAATAAAAGAACACCTATGTGTCAAAATTGTTACACAACTTTTACCATATGTGCATGCTAAGGGTCTTGCCAACCTTAACACAAGTATTTCTCAATTTCACAGTTACTCAAATAGCACACTCTAATATTACCACCTTTATATCTCAAAACACTTATCAAGCATCTAACTTCTCATGATATCCAATGAACTCAATATGGAAGATTAATTTCACAATTAAAGCAAATTACCATGCTATTTAAGACTCTAAAAATAATATAAGTGAAGCATGAGAGATCAATAATTTCTATAAAATACAACCACTGCCATGCTCTAAAAGATAAAGTGAAGCACTAGAGCAAAAACTATATAGCTCAAAAGATATAAGTGAAGCACATAGAGTGTTCTAACAAATTCCGAATCATGTGTTTCTCTCTTAAAAGGTGTGTACAGCAAGGATGATTGTGGCAAACTAACAAAAAAAAGACTCAAATCATACAAGACGCTCCAAGCAAAACACATATCATGTGGTGAATAAAAATATAGCTCCAAGTAAAGTTACCGATGGATGAGGACGAAAGAGGGGATGCCTTCCGGGGCATCCCCAAGCTTTGGCTTTTTGGTGTCCTTGGGTTTACCTTGGGGTTCCTTGGGCATCCCCAAGCTTAGGCTCTTGCCACTCCTTGTTCCATAGTCCATCAAATCTTCACCCAAAACTTGAAAACTTCACAACACAAAACTTAACAGAAAATCCCGTGAGCTCCATTAGCGAAAGAAAACAAAACACCACTTCAAGGTACTGTATTGAACTCATTATTTATTTATATTGGTGTTAAACCTGCTGTATTACAACTTCTCTATGGTTTATAAGCTCTTTTACTAGCAATAGATTCATCAAAATAAGCAAACAACACACGAAAAACAGAACAGTCTGTAGTAATCTGTAACTAACGCAAACTTCTGGAACTCTAAAAATTCTGCCAAAATAGCACGACCTAAATAATTTGTTTATTGATCTTCTGCAATTGGAATCAGTATTTTATCACGTTCTGGTGATTTTTAACAATTGTTTTCGCGAACAGAAAGTTTCTGGAATTTTCAGCAAGATTAAATAACTATCATCCAAGAAGATCCTGTAGGTTTAACTTGACACAAACACTAACTAAAACACAAAACCACATCTAAACAGAGGCTAGATGGATTATTTATTCCTAAACAAAACCAAAAAGCAAAAAAAATTAAAAAAATTGGGTTGCCTCCCAACAATCGCTATCGTTTAACGCCCCTAGCTAGGCATAAAAACAAGGATAGATCTAGGTATTGCCATCTTTGGCAGGCAATCCATAAGTGGCTCTCATAATAGATTCATATGGTAATTTAATTTTCTTTCTAGGGAAGTGTTCCATGCCTTTCCTTAATGGAAATTGGAATCTAATATTTCCTTCCTTCATATCAATGATTGCACCAATCGTTCTAAGAAAAGGTCTACCAAGAATAATAGGACATGAAGGATCGCAATCTATATCAAGAACAATGAAATCTACAGGCACATAATTCCTATTTGCAACAATAAGAACATCATTAATTCTTCCCATAGATTTCTTGATAGTGGAATCTGCAAGATGCAAGTTTAAAGAGCAATCATCAAATTCACGGAAACCTAACAAATCACACAAAGTTTTTGGAATCGTGGAAACACTAGCACCCAAATCACACAGAGCATAGCATTCATGATTGTTAATTTTAATTTTAATTGTAGGTTCCCATTCATCATAAAGTTTTCTAGGGATAGAAACTTCCAACTCAAGTTTTTCTTCATAAGATTGCATCAAAGCATCAACAATATGCTTAGTAAAAGCTTTATTTTGACTATAAGCATGCGGAGAATTCAGCAAGGATTGCAACAAGGAAATACAATCTATCAAAGAGCAATTATCATAATTAAATTCCTTGAAATCCAAAATAGTGGGTTCATTGCTATCTAAAGTTTTAACCTCTTCAATCCCACTTTTACCAATTTTTGCATCAAGATCTAAAAACTTTGAATTTTTGGGACGCCTTTTAAATAAAGTTGACTCATCTCCATTCCCATCATTATAAAGATTCATATTGCAAAACAAAGATTTAATAGGGGACACATCAATAACTTTTAGATCTTCATCTTTATTCTCATAAAAACTAGAAGAACACGCTTTCACAAAGCAATCTTTCTTAGCGCGCATCCTAGCGGTTCTTTCTTTGCACTCATCAATGAGAATTCTCATGGCTTTGAGAGACTCAATGATATCATGCTTAGGTGGAATAGATCTAAGTTTCAAAGAATCAACATCAAGAGAAATTCTATCCACGTTCCTAGCCAATTCATCAATCTTAGACAATTTTTCTTCAAGCAAGGCACTGAAATTCTTTTGCGAATTCATAAACTCTTTAACACTAGTCTCAAAATCAGAGGGCAACTTATTAAAATTTCCGTAAGAGTTGTTGTAGGAATTACCATAATTATTAGAGGAATTACTAGGATATGGCCTAGGATTAAAGTTTCCTCTATAAGCGTTGTTACCAAAATTGTTCCTACCAATAAAATTCACATCCATAGATTCATTATTATTCTCAATCAAAGTAGACAAAGGCATATCATTGGGATCAGAAGAAACACTCTTATTAGCAAACAATTGCATAAGTTCATCCATCTTTCCACTCAAAACATTAATTTATTCTATCGCATGCACTTATTTACTAGTAGATCTTTCAGTGTGCCACTGTGAATAATTAACCATAATATTATCTAGGAGTTTAGTAGCTTCTCCTAAAGTGATTTCCATAAAAGTGCCTCTCGCGGCCGAACCTAAAAGATTTCTAGAAGAAAAATTCAATCCGGCATAAATTTTTTGTATAATCATCCATAAGTTCAAACCATGAGTAGGGCAATTACGTATCATTAATTTCATCCTCTCTCAAGCTTGTGTAACATGTTCATGATCAAGTTGCTTAAAATTCATAATATCGTTTCTAAGAGAGATGATTTTAGCGGGAGGAAAATACTTAGAGATAAAAGCATCTTTGCACTTATTCCAAGAATCAATACTATTTTTAGGCAAAGGCGAAAACCAGGTTTTAGCACGATCTCTAAGAGAAAATGGAAATAGCTTCAATTTAACAATATCATTATCCACATCTTTCTTCTTTTGCATATCACACAAATCAACAAAGCTATTTAGATGGGTACTCTTCACTAGGAAGGCCGGTGAACTGATCTTTCATGACAAGATTCAGCAAAGCAGCATTAATTTCACAAGATTCAGCATCGGTAAGAGGAGCAATCGGAGTGCTAAGAAAATCACTGTTGTTGGTATTGGCAAAGTCACACAATTTAGTATTATCTTGAGCCATCGTGAGAAGCAATCAATCCAACACACGAGCAAACAAGAAGCAAGCGAAAAAGAGGGCGAACGGAAAAGAGAGGGCGAATAAAACGACAAGGGTGAAGTGGGGGAGAGGAAAACGAGAGGCAAATGGCAAATAATGTAATGCGAGGGATAAGAGTTTGTGATGCGTACTTGGTATGTCTTGACTTGTGTAGACTCGGCAACGTTGTCAAAAATGGCTTGTTGTTGGGAGTCAAATCTTGACTTGACTTGGCGCACACCTCCCCGGCAACGGCGCCGGAAATCCTTCTTGCTTTGGTTTTCCCTTGAAGTGGAAAGGGTGATGCAGTCAAGTAGCGTAAGTATTTCCCTCAGTTTTTGAGAACCAAGGTATCGATCCAGTAGGAGGTCACACTCAAGTCCCTTGCACCTATAGAAACAAATAAGAACCTCGCAACCAACGCGATAAAGGGTTTGTCAATCCCTTCACGGTCACTTACGAGAGTGAGATCTGATAGAGATGATAAGATAATATTTTTGGTATTTTTGTGATAAAGAGTAAAAGTAAAGAAAGCAAAGTAAACAGTAATGGAAATAATGGGAGATTAATATGATGGAAAATAGACCCGGGGGCCATAGGTTTCACTAGTGGCTTCTCTCAAGAGCATAAGTATTACGATTGGGCTTAAATCTAATTCTTGTCGAGCAATTGATAGAATTGAGCATAGTTATGAGAATATCTAGGTATGATCATGTATATAGGCATCACGTCCGTGACAAGTAGACCGACTCTGCTGCATCTACTACTATTACTCCACACATCGACCGCTATCCAAAGATGCATCTAGAGTATTAAGTTCATAAGAACGGAGTAACGCTTTAAGCAAGATGACATGATGTAGAGGGATAAACTCATGCAATATGATATAAACCCCATCTTTTTATCCTCGATGGCAACAATACAATACGTGCTGTTTCCCCTACTATCACTGGGATCGAGCACTGCAAGATTGAACCGAAAGCTAAGCACTTCTCCCATTGCAAGAAAGATCAATCTAGTAGGCTAAACCAAACTGATAATTCGAAGAGACTTGCAAAGATAACCAATCATACATAAAAGAATTCAGAGAGATTCAAATATTGTTCATAGATAATCTTGATCATAAACCCATAATTCATCGGATCTTGACAAACACACCACAAAATAAGATTACATCGAATAGATCTCCAAGAGAATCGAGGAGAACTTTGTATTGAGATCCAAAGAGAGAGAAGAAACCATCTAGCTAATAACTATGGACCCGAAGGTCTGAGGTAAACTACTCACACATCATCGGAGAGGCTATGGTGTTGATGTAGAAGCCCTCCGTGATCGATGCCCCTCCGGCAGGACGCCGTAAAAGGCCCCAAGATGGGATCTCACGAGTACAGAAGGTTGCGGCGGTGGAATTAGGTTTTTGTGGTCGCTTCTGATAGTTTGGGGGTACGTAGGTATATATAGGAGGAAGAAGTAGGTCGGTGGAGCCATGAGGGGCCCATGAGGGTGGAGGGCGCTCCTGGGGGGTAGGCGCGCCCCCTGCCTTGTGGCCGCCTCGTTGGTTGCTTGACGTCCACTCCAAGTCCTCTGGATCACGTTTGTTCCAAAACTCACGCTCCCGAAGGTTTCATTCCGTTTGGACTCCGTTTGATATTCTTTTTCTGCGAAACACTGAAATAGGCAAAAAAAACAGCAATTTGGGTTGGGCCTCCGGTTAATAGGTTAGTCCCAAAAATAATATAAAACTGTGTAAATAAGCCCATTAAACATCCAAAATAGAATATATAATAGCATGGAACAATCAAAAAATATAGATACGTTGGAGACGTATCAGAGAGAGTAGTGAGAGAGCAAACAACTTAGTCCACTCGCCACCAAATGTGAGATGAGAGAAGTGTGTGAGAACCCATCAAGTGTCATGCACTATGTACTTGTGTGCAAAGATGAGGCACCAAAAGCTAACACCTCTCACAATCTACCTCTAGTGTTATCTTCTCTTTTGCAGGAATTCCAAGATGTTTTCCCCGACGAGCTACCTCCGGGTCTGCCTCCACTACAAGGCATCGAGCACCGCATCGACCACATCCCCGGAGCAACACTTCCAAACAAGGCTCCCTACCGAGTCAACCCCGAAAAAACCAAAGAAATACAAAGGAAAGTAAAGCATCTCATAGACCATGGACATGTGCGTGAAAGTTTAAGTCCTTGTGCCGTACCGGTCATTCTTGTACCAAAACGAGACGGAAGCTTTCGCATGTGTTCCGATTGTAGACCTATCAATGCTATCACCGTTCGTTATAGGTACCCCATTCCACGCCTTGATGATATGCTAGATGAACTTAGCGGTGCCACTATTTTTTTTCCAAAATTGATCTCAAAAGTGGTTACTATCAAAGACGCATACAAGAGGGTGATGAGTGGAAAACCGCTTTCAAAACTAAGTTTGGTTTATATGAGTGGTTAGTCATGCCTATGGGTTTGTCGGAAGCACCAAGTACTTTCATGCATCTTATGCATTATGTGTTTCGCCCTTACATTAGTGCATTTGTTGTTGTTTACTTCGACGATATCCTTGTTTTTAGCAAATCTCTCAAAGAGCATGTCACCCACCTTCGCACCATGCTACAAACTCTTCGAAAAGGGCGTCTTTATGCTAATAGGGAGAAATGCCTTTTTGGTGTTGATAAGCTTGTTTTCTTGGGTTTTGTAGTATCTTCTAAGGGTGTTCATGTTGATGAATCTAAGATCAATGCTATTAAAACTTGACTCCAACCAGCCAATTTGCAACAAGTGCGTAGTTTCCTTGGTTTAGCCGGTTTCTACCGTAGATTTCTGAAGGATTTTAGCACTATTGCATCTCCTTTACATGCTTTGAGCAAGAAGAATGCACCCTTTGTTTGGGGACCATCGCAAGATAGCGCATTCAATGAGCTTAAGAATTTGCTTACTCATGCTCCCGTGCTTGCATTACCCAACTTTGACACACCCTTTGAAATTCATTATGATACTAGTGGTAATGGCATAGGAGGTGTGTTAATGCAAGAGAAGCGCCCCATAACATACTTTAGTGAGAAACTCTCCGGAGCGCAACTCAATTACCCCATCTATGACAAAGAGCTATATGCTTTAGTGCGAGTTTTGCATGAATGGGAACATTACCTTCGCCCTCATGAATTTATCATCCATACCGATCATGAAACGCTTAAATATCTTATGGGTCAAACTAAGTTGAACAAGCGTCATGCTAAATGGAGTGAGTTTATTGAGTCGTTTCCTTATGTCATCAAGTATATCAAAGGAAAGGAAAATGTTGTGGCGGATGCGCTTTCCCGTATATGCATTCTTGTTACTCAACTTGAATTGAATGTCATTGGTTTTGAGCACATAAAAGACTTGTATGCGCATGATCCTACTTTTTCTATTCCTTATGCCAAGTGTTTGACGCATACTTCTTGGGATAGATATTACCTCAAAGATGGTTATCTTATGAGAGCTAACAAACTTTGCATCCCAGAGTCTTCTCTTCGTTTGTTACTATTGCAAGAATCTCATGGAGGAGGACTAATGGGACACTTTGGATGCGACAAGACATTTGCTACGCTCTCCAAGAACTACTTTTGGCCAAAGATGTTTCGCGACGTCAACCGCTTCACCAACCGATGCTCTACATGTCGCAAAGCTAAGTATAAAGCTCAATCTCATGGACTCTATATACCTCTTCCAATAACGTACCAACCATGGGAAGATATTAGCATTTATTTTGTCCTTGGTTTGCCTAGAACTACAAATGGCAAGGATTCCGTGTTTGTTGTTGTGGACCGATTCTCTAAAATGGCACATTTCATACCATGCAACAAGATAGACAATGCTTCACATGTTGTAAATCTTTTTTGTAGGGAAATCTTGCGACTTCATGGAGTCCCAAAGACGATTGTCTCGGACCGCGACGTCAAGTTCTTGAGTTACATTTGGAAGACATTATGCGCCAAGCTCGGAATCAAGCTAGTATTCTCCACGACATGACATCCACAAACCGACGGCCAAACGGAGGTGACGAACCGTACACTCTCCACTCTACTACGCGTGTTGATAAAGAAGAACATCAAGGAGTGGGAGGAGTGCCTACCTATCGCCGAGTACGCCTACAACCGTGCAAGACATTCGACTACCGGCAAGTCCCCTTTCGAGGTCTTCTACGGCTTCAACCCATTGTCACCATTGGACATTCTTGCTCTACCACTCCAAGAGCGCACAAATATGGATGTGAGTGCCCAAGTCAACTACCTCAAGAAGATGCATGAAGATACAAGGCACACCATCGAGCGCCAATTAAAACGACTCGCGACCAAGCTCAAACAAGCAACCCATGATATTCAACATTGGAGATCTTGTGTGGCTACACCTTCGCAAGGACCGCGTCCCCAACGAATGCAAGTCCAAACTTCTACCACGAGTCGATGGACCCTTTAAGGTGCTTGCACGCTACAACAACAACGCCTACAAGATCGACATCCCACGCGACAAGTACTCCGTGAGTGACATCTTCAGTGTCAAAGATCTCTCCCTGTACCATGGTGATGAGGATTTCGATCCGAGGTCGGATCTTTCCCAAGGGAGGGGAGATGATGCGGAGCATCCTACGGTCATCCCCATGGACCTACCATCGTCTCATCAAGTGCCAAGAGGACCCATGACACGAGCATGAGCTAGAGCTCTCGAGAACGAGGTGACTTCCTTCCTTAGTGATATCACATATGATCCACTCGAGACATGGCTACTACCTAAGTCTAAGATGTTGTGCATGATTAGGTATCAAGAGGACCCTCCCGAAGATGCTTGTGAAGACGGATAAGCCGTCAAGTTCATGGATGAGGAGAACCAATGGAAGGAATCAAGTACAACTCCCAGGACCCGGACATCCGGCCCCTGGAAGGTCACCAGCGTCAAGGAGCTAGCGGCCAAATCTACAGGGCCCGGACATCCCGCGACCCGCCCGGACATCCGGCCTCCGGCCCGGAAATCCGGTCTCCACCCCGAACAAGCCTATCCAGAGGACAGAAGAAATGACACTTTAGCCCGGACATCTGGCCCGTCCTGAGCTCCCGGATATCCGGCCCCTCCCCGAACATCCGGACCCCGCCTATCCAGAGAACTTCGAGGCTGACTGCACCAGCCCGGACATCCGGCACCTCGCGAAGACCTGGATATCCTGCCCGACGCCCGGACATCCGGCCTGCCCAGTCTGCGCACAGTGTACCCCTTCGCCCACCTAGACTATATATACTCCCCCATCTCCTTCTTTCTAGGGTTAGCATTGGTTTAGCTCATATGTGAGAGAGAGCTTTGCTCATCCATACGGATCTGCTCCTTGAGAGAGACCGCGGCCCATCTACGGAGACGATCCACGTTGGATTCAAGACCCCCTCTTGGGTGGCCCCATCAAGACCTCCTCACGGAGAAGAACCAGTTACCTTTGTATCGTCCCTTGTTGACTTTGGATCTTGTATCTCCTCTAGTGTTCCAAGGATCTAGCATATGTGTTACTATATCTTATTGGTTTGAGAGTTCCTCTTGTGTTTTCCCTTGTGTTTCCCCATGTGTTCTCTGTGTTCTTAGTTGGGATCCGCTCCTTTCGTGAAAGATCGGCTGTCTAGGGTTCCACCCTACATCGTGCGCCTTCACGGAAGGCGGATGTCTTCCATAGCTCAAACCGCCGCCGGGCACCTCTGAACAGGTTTTCCAAGCCCTCCATACTTTCTGGAGGGGTATTGGATGGCCATAATGCCTTGACCATACTCCTCATGGCTTTCCGGGTCCGAGCATGTACCACAGACAGTTCCTTCAACACGTCACCTTGAAATCCGGGTACTTCTTCTTCAGGCCGACCAGTTAACAGACCTGCAGCAACAGAGTCATGACGTTCCGAATTATGGACTAAACATGAGCCCCTAGGGTTGTTTAAAAAAGAAAGGAAGACATATTGAACATGCCACCCTTCAACTTCTCATTTTCTTTCTGAGCGGCCGATAACTGAGCCTTTAAGCTCTCTATCTCTTCGGATTGTTTGTCTTTTTCCTCCTCGTGTTTTTTCTTCCCGGACACGCTCATTGCGGCCTTTTTAATTTCCGCCAGTTCAGTGGTGACGACATTTAGCTGCGTCTGATTTATCTTTAGCTCCTGGGATAGCGTAGTATTCTTCTCTTTGAGAACCTGCGGATCATATCGATCCTTAAATTGTTTTGCCTCACCGCTTCAAGTCTCGGGGGCTACTGGCATATGACTATCAAAATTGCATAAACTTTTACATGTATATCCTTTGAGAATAACCGAGTGACTCTGGCAAGTCCGTCTCGAGCGGCTTGAATATATGCATCCACCGTGCTGAGTGCGGTTAATTCTTGCTCGGAAAAGGCCAGAGCGTGCATGGCCTCTTTCAATCGACGGTAATTCATCATGCTCTCCACCTTAGAATTCGTGACTAATACATTGTCGGAATCCTCATGAGACGGTGGAACTGGCATTGCATCGGCTCTCGTCCTAATTGGTGAGTCCGGCACCGGATTTGCTGACATTCGGCTAGCAGGGCGTTTTCCCACCATCTGTCACGTGTTTCTCCTGACACCAAGGATAAAGGGAGACATTAAACAATCCGGACTCGTGCCCAGACATGTATTAAGCGGACAAACCTCTTGGAAGATTGTGAGAATTCTATAACGCTCCCGGTCCCCTTTCATTTTGAATGACCACCCTACGTAGGGGCCGCCCTTGAGGAGGTACACTCCACCGAGCGCCGATCCTATTAAAGTCTGGATCAGTATAAATGACAAAGGTGCAAGTAGGGACTTCTTTTTAAGAGCCCTCTGGATACTTACGATGGAGAAGGGATAGGGGCAAGGGTAGTCGGCAGTGATAGCCACTTCTGAGCCGTCAAGGCTCGCTTGATAAAAACCCCATCATCGAACTCTATGTATATATCCGGATCCTCGCGAAAGCCAGGGTCTCCATCGCGATTGTGATCCTCTGGCTGTGGGGCAGGACAGTGAACATCCTCGATCATCTTCCGCCATGACTGTTTTAACAAAGAACAAATCGGATTAGCATGCCGTGACAGCAATAAGGCAGCACAGGCAATCGAAATCTTACCCATTCAATGGGGTAGTACATGGAGTAACTTTCCCGACAGTTTAAGCGGAGGAAGTCTTCCTTTTCGCCCTTATATAGATCGGTCAAGATCACGGCCAGTTCGGTCGGGGTATCCGGACCCTTGCGTCTGTAACGAGATGCGTCGTCTTCTCTGTTGTAGCACCATAAAGGAGTTACCCTGGATTGGAGAGGCTAGACGCATCTTTTTATTGCAATGGCCATAACCTCGATTATCAAGATCTTGGTATTTGGCCAATAATCTGACCTTGCTAACTAATCTTTTTATTTCCGCACTGTCCTCATCCTTGGAACTTCGAGGGTGCTAGTTGAGGCGCTTCCTTAGAGGAGCGCTGAAGAATTCAGGAAGGCCGCATCGAACTAGGTCCGGCGGTGGGACGTCGTCCATATAGAACCACTCCGAAGACCACTTTGGGTATATCTCTTTGGGAGTTCCTACGAGGTATCCGGATTCGGCTATACGCCATACTTTGACACCGCCCACTTCAAATATAGAGCCTCCTCGACGGCGGGGAACGAGGCAAAAGAACTTCCTTCATAGTTCAAAATGGGCCTCGATGCCTAAAAACAGTTCGGAGAGGGCAACGAAACTTGAGATGTGCAGAATTGAACCTGGGTAAGGTTGTGCAGTTGAATGCCGTAAAATTCCAATAGGCCCCTAAGAAGGGGATGGGTTCGAAATCCTAGGCCCCGCAATAAGAATGGGACGAAGCACATCGTCTCCTCCTTATTGGGGTTGGGGAAATTTTCAGCCATCATGTCGTTGCCGATTGAGGCCAATCCCGCTCGAATGGAGACTAGATTTGTGAGGGGAAGATAGCCCTGCATCTGGAGTCGACTCAGCTGAACATGACGAACTGAGCAACTCTGCCAATCGCCCTCTTAAGGGCCATGGGGGCGCAAAGTGGAGCCTGTGGGACTTATCATATTGGAAGGCTTTTTTCGTAGCTAATCTTGACAATTTTTCTTTGCGCGATGTGAGATGGCATTTTGCGATCTAATCTCCTTATATAGATGCCGCCCGAGCGTGATGAGGGGCTTATTTGCAAAAGATCATGGACCATTCGCATTCGCCCGACGCTGCGGAAATCGGGCGACAACAGGAAGGAACCATAAAGGAAGAACATAGATGTCAGAACCAGATTGTCGTTGGGCCGAAGTATAATGAAGAACCTGCCTTGCAAAGCCGAAGACATCAGCTGGATACTATGTCATCATTGAAGGCAAGTTTGGGGGCTACTGAGGGAGACCTGGATTCGGGGGTCCTCAGGTGATGCGGAGCATCCTATGGGCATCACCATGTCAAGAGTCCTTTCGGCGAGTGACACGTGCGACATCTACTTCACATACACAAAGGTGAATCACCTCCTTTTCACGTGCTCACTTGACCCCTTTGAGGATGGTATACTACTTGACACTTCTCCCGTGTGCATGCATAGGTATTGTCGGAGCTTCATGGATGACGAGGAGGAGTGCAAGCGCCATGGAACAACTACACCATCCGCGAGGGAAGCCTGGAAGTGACAGCGCAAGAAGACAGAGCTGCTAACGCAACATCGGCCGGACATCCCGGCCAAGGGCCGGACATCCGGCGCCTGTCCAGCCGCCAAGGAGCTGCACCAACAGAAGGCCAAGAACTTCAGCGGACGGACATCTGGCGCCAGCCCGGCCATCCGGCGCCTCAGCAACGCCTGGACATCCGGCTACCAACCTTAGAAATCCGGCGACGCCTATCCATAGAAGAACAGATTCGACCACCGCCAGGACGGACATCCGTCCAGTGCCCCGAACATCCGGCGTCTCGCGAACAGCCGAACATCGGGCCCCCAGCCCGGACATCCGGCTCCACTGCTCACAAGGGATGTGACCAGAGGCCCATGTATCCTTTTCCCACTTACCCCTTCGTGGCTTAGACTATATATACTCCTTCCCCTCCTCCTAGTTAGGGTAGGAAAGGATTAGCTCATTTGAGATAGAGCTTTGCTCATCCATTACGGATCTACTCCACGAGAGAGACCGCGGCCCCTCTACGGAGAAGATCCCCCTTGGATTCAAGACCCCCTCTTGGGTGGCCCCCTTCAAGATCTCCTCATGGAGATGAACCTTACCTTGTATCTTTCCCTTTGTTGTTCATGTACCTTGTGGATCTTGTGTGTTTGATTGTCTAGTGGATATGTGATTGGACTTGTTCTTGAGTGTTTACCCTTGTGATTTCTCTTCATTCTTTCCCGTGTTCTTAGTTGGTTCCACTCCTTTCATGAAAAATCGGCCGTATAGGGTTCCACCCTACATCATCTTGGTATCATGAGCCACATTGATCATGATTTCGGTGCCTCCCCGTTGTTTTTCTAGCCTAGTTTTGTTGATTTCGTCCCAAATTCGAAAATTGCCCCACAAAAATAGCCTCAATTTTTTTTGATTTGTTAGTTTGATTATGTTTTGTTGATTTTGATCCATGGATTTGCTTGGTTTCGAGTGGATCTAGCTTTTCCTCAAGTTTGCCAACCTTCCATCCACGAAATCTCTCCAATTTTGCCCTTGAGATCATCAATTTCCGCCCCAAATCGAGTTTCGAAGTCAAAATCCCGATCTGGAATCGTCGGGCCGAACATCTGAGCCTCAGGCTGGACATCTGGGCCCAAGCCGGACATTTGGCTCCTGGAGCGCAAAATCGCGCAAGTTTCTGGACATCCTGTCCCGGATATCCGGCCCCGACCCCGGATGTTCGACCCCTGGGATTTCAGCCTTCCCCATTTCACCGTTTTGTGCATAACTAATTCATCCGGAGTCCGATTTTGACGTTCCTTAGCTCGTTTTGAAGCTATTGACATCCCCCATCCCACAAACAAACTCCCAAAATCATTTGACTCCATCAAATTTTGGCAATTTGGCATCTTTGCCTAGGGCTTCCACCATAACTTCCGCATAAACACCACCGACTTCCGCAACCTAACACATTTTGTTCCCCATAGCATTTGAGGTTGTTTGAGTTGTGATTCGAGTCTCCTAAGGTGTTTCGGCTACTTAGGGACGGTTGTTTCTTCATCAACCACCACCATAACTTCTGCATAGGCTTGCCCAACATATACTTCCGCCACCCCAACTTAACCCAATTTTGTTTGAGTTGTGAGTTGTGTCTCCTAAGGTGTTTTGGATACTTAGGGATGTCAACTTCCAACTCCGACACCGTGTATAGTCCACCACCTTACCCTCCACTTCCGCATTGCGTCTCAAAACCCATTATTGCATTGCGCAATCCCATTGAGCTTACGCAAAACCACCACCGCATTCCCGCTATCATGATTTGACATTTGAGATTTTGAGTTCGCGGTTTTTCCGTTTCCTAAGGTGTTTCGGCTACTTAGGGACGAGTCTCCATCATCTTGGTATCTACATTAAGAACACCGCCACTCATCATCGCTAGGACGGTAACCTCCATATAATCTTGGTATCGTGGTATCCCTCCATTGTATATTCCCTTGCAATTGCATTGTTAACCCCTAGCCCATTTTGCGTTACTTGCCTATCGAGACTAGCCATTTGAGTATTGCCGGCAACTTTACTTGTGCACATTAGTGATCATCTCTTCCATTGCATACATACCATATCATATTGGTATCATATCATCCCTTATGCCACAAGATTGTTCCCGCATATACACAATTGCTATCTTGGTTTGTGCATCGTGGCTATATCAAAAAAAAAAGAAAAAGAAAGAATAAGCTTTTAAGCAAAGAGCCCGTAAGCAATAGCCATAGCATCATACCACCTTGCATAAGATTGTCATATCCGATCATCTTGGATCAAACACCGGGAACCATACATATATATCATACTTGGGATAGAAAGTTTATCCATTTTGCATCTTATAGGTTGTGCACAAGTGTCGTATCCGCCTATTGAGCAACCGTGCTAGCGTCTCTCTTGAGTTATGCAACACGAGCTTTTTCCATGGACTCCACATTTTGTGCTCATTCCTTGGTTGCACGGCCCCATTTATCTATCCGTGTGTGTGTTTCCGTGTGCCACATATTTCTATTGGTCTACTTGTTTGACTTGCGAATTTGTGAATCTATTTCAACATTATTGACTCTTTCTAACATTTTGCATTAAATTTTTGTGCCACTATCCTCACCGAGCTACTCTATAAGCTTTATTCGATAGGTGTGAGTGAACAAGTCAGGTACCAATTCCACTATTCTTTCATCTCACATTGAGTGAAACGGGATACATCCTCAACTTTGGGAAAAGGTAACTTGGTATTGTTTATCTCATTTCCTACTCACCTCTACTCGAGTCTTGTCATGGATAGGCAAAGCATTTCACTTTCGGTCTACAACAACAATGCCGAGTTTGATGCCACGAGCAACTCCAACGACACCAAGATGCAAGCTCAAATGGAGGAGATCAAAGGCCTCATCAAGTCCTACAAGCGATTTTCCTCATCTTTGAGAAGACGCTCAAGTACACATGCTTCCAAGCTACCATCTCCGGCAATGTCACATTGGCATCGACACCATCACCAACAAGAACGTGAAGGTCAAGAGCTCAACACCAACAACCGCTCAACGACTTCACCATCTCCCTTGGCATCTTCGCCAAGCAAATTCAAGGCATCTTCGCCTACGGACATACGACATCTTCGCCTACAAGCACGTCAAAACTACACTCAAGAGAAGCTCCCCAAGCTCAAGTCCGCGACTTCCACGAGCTACTACGACCTCGACACCGACCACAAGATTCCTTTCCATGGGACCCAAGAACCCGAGGAGTATCTCGCGTGGGAGCGCCTAATGGACGACTACCTCAAGCTACATCAAGTTCCTCCCGAAGATCGAGTGAAGTGCGCCAGAAGAAACTTCCAGGACTACGCGTCCACATGGTGGCTTCACACACCTTCGGAGTTCTAGGACATGAGTTGGCCAAGACGAAGAGAGCTTTGCGACGAGAGTTTGTGCCTCCAACCTACACGGAACAACTTCTACGCCAATTGGAGAACACCACCCAAGGATCCCTGTCCATTGATGAGTACTTCAAGGAGATGAAGCATGCCTTGCGACGAGCCGGCGCGGACGACCCCATGTCAATGAAGTTCCACTTCATGATGGGATTGAACAACGACATCTCCAAGACTATCTTCCTTGAGAACTACAAGTCCCTCGACGACAAGTACATTGGTGCTCTCAAGGCGGAACAAGAACTCATGAAGGCCAAGGCTTCTCCACCCCAAGCACGCTTCTCGAAGACCAAGCTCAAAGACGACGAGAATGAGGCTAGTACCACCAAGATGTCCAAGCCCGACGAGCTCCAAGACGATGCTCCCAAGTTCGAATTCACCGCCATCCCTCTTTGTGCCATTGATGGTGCCGAGTCTACTTCGACTCTTTTTCAAGACGGTGCGGCGACGAGTACGACTACGGTGACCCTCAAGGACCAAGCTTTGGAGGTGAGAGACAAGGTGATGAGCAAGGATGATGCTTCCATCTTAGGAGGCGAGAGTGATGATGTGCTATCTTCGGCCTTCATCCACGGTGATGATGACGAGATAATCGAGCATGGGATTTTACCTTCGGTCATGGAGGAGAGTATTGATGTGCCATCTTCGGCCTTCATCCATGGTGACGGTGATGAGATGGTTGAGTATTTCACTTCGACCACGGTGACGTATGATGACTTGAGTGACTTGGTGTCGGTGTACTAGAGTAGGGGTACCCTAGTATCCCGTGCATTGCACGCAGACGATTCTGACACCAGCGGCAAGGTTTGCCTCGTCACCGCCAATATCCTCCGTGGCTCCTTTGGAGCCATTCAAGAACAAAGTATTAGATTGAGAAGACAAGGCCCCGACAAGAGGAGCTTGTCGGGAAGGCCACTCCAGGCACGCAGAAGACAAGGCCCCGGCAAGAGGAGCTTGCCGGGAAGGCTCGGGGCGCGACAAGTCTCCGGCGCGACAAGGATTCGGCCGCGGCAAGGAGCTTGCCGCGACATGCAACTCCTCTCGGTCTCCGCTCCAGCTCACCCAATGACGTGTCGCCATGGGACCGTTCCATGGGCGCTGCGGTCGAGCAGCTGTGCAGCCAGCGGAGAGCAGTGATGAGCGGCGCTGACAGGCTCACCATCGTGGCGAGCGGAGGCGCACCTGACGGTCTCTGTTACACTGTTTGGGCGACAACGACATGCATTTATTGCTTTTGTCCCTTGCTGTCAGAGTTAGGTATTTTGTACTGCATAATCGCTCGTAGGTGTACCAACTCCTGTTTTTACATTCGTACCCCCGCCTATGTTGCCACCTGTCGGAGACCCCTTGAGCATATAAAAGGAGGCCCGAGTGCAACGTAGAGGGGGTTTCGCGAGGCTGGGTTCGCGTCTTTCGCAAGGTTCGATTCATTCGACCCACTCGAGACTAGACACACTCACGCTAGGTTTTGTAGCCCGCATTGCTCCCTAGCAAGAACACAATAGATCAAGCAAGCAGCAGTAGGAGTTTTATCTCTCTGGAGAGCTCCGAAGCTGGGTAAACCGCCCGCGTGCATCGCCTCGATCCGCTCTTCGTGCGACCTCCGCCCCCCTCCGAACCACAAAGGGGCCCGCTCCGCCAGCCCTATAGGTGTCCGTGGGTACGATCAGCCTCCCCGACATCTCTGGTGCGCCAGGTAGGGGGCGTCGAGGCCGTGTGAATCCGATCCGGCGTTCACGCTGAAAGCGGGCGCTATCAACATCTTCCTCGACATGCCACCGAAGAAGAAGGCTTCGGCGGCAGTAGAGCCGTCCGCGTCGTACCCACCCTCACCGCAGCAAACGGGTGGTGGTGCAGACGCTGGCGGAGGAACGGGCGCCGACGAAGGTGCTCGCGATGTTGCCAAGTCCAAGGACAAGGCACCGCAAACCTCGGCGTCCGCGCATCCCCCGCGTCCATCTCAGGAGACGCGAGACCAACAACGTCATGGCGTTCGCAACGCCATATGTTCGTTGGATCGAGACCCTCAAGACCAGCATGCGCGCCAACATGCTGGCACTAGTGAGATACGGTCGCCGGACGGGCGCCGCTCCTTCTAACGTAGTTAGAAGTCCGGCGTGTCCCGCTCCTCGCACTGCTTCTCCAATGCCGCCTACTACTCCAGCAGAAGCTCTGGCGAGAGCTCAACTGCTCCTCGATTACCCTCCAACGGCCGACAAGGTCGACGAGTGGAGGGCCACTATCCAGAGCCTCATCGGCTTTGCCAACGGCGACGCTCCGCAGCAACCTACGCCATCGTTGCCGCGGCGAGACGACAAGGCACGAGCCGGTGGAGACGAGACTGTCGGAGGTGCAACCACCGTGCACTCTCCGCCAAGAAGGCCAAGATCGCCGACTCACCGGATCCACCTCGACAGCGACTCCATCGCATCGCCGGATCCGCGAACCCGCCGCGATCAGCGCCAAGTTCTTCATGAGCGACAACAAGAGGACGCTCGAACTCGCATCGGCGCCCAAGAGAAGCGCGACGTCGATCCGACAAGCGCCGGGCCTTCGCTGACATGCATGCGCCCGGAGGGGCCAGGCGACTTGTCTGACGCTGATAGGTTGCCCTGCGTTCACTGCGTGAGCTGCGGCAAGTCCAAAGGGCCCAGCCGTAAAAACTTCAAACCAGACGTGCGGAGAAGTATGATGGCAGGACGCACCGTCGGAGTTCCTCGGCATCTACACCATCGCGGTGCGAGCTGCGGGGGCGGGGACGACAAGATCCTCGCCAACTACTTCCCGCCGTGCTCAAGCCCAACGCCGATCTTGGCTCATGCACTTGCCGGACAGCTCCATATCCTCTTAGGGCGGATCTGCGCCATCGCTTGTTGGCGCCTTCACGGTGGCCACAAACCTCATGGCCAAGAGAGCGACCTTCACTTGCTCGCCCAGAAGGAAGGAGAGTCCCTGCGCAAGTTCATCCAGAGATTCAGCCGTGTGCACTACAACATCCCAGACGTCCACCCTGCCGCGGTGATCAACGCATTTCATCAGAATGTGCGGAACCGCAGGATGAGGGAAGAGATGGCGATGTGCAAAGTCAAGGACGTCAGTGAGCTGTACGCCTTGGCCGACAAGTCTTGCCGCTACCGAGGAAGGGAGGAGACTCCCTGGAGAGAATGCGGAAGTAGGATCTGACAGTGATGACACCGCCCCGGCAAAGAAGGGCCGGCGGCGAGGCAACAGGAAGAAGAAAAGCAGAGAAGTGCTAGCTGTCGAGCAGTCCGGCAACGGAGGCGGCGACAAGAACGCCAAGGCTGGTGGCTCCGGCAAGGAGGTTGCCGTTGACGCCAACTACCAGTTGGTGGCGGCCGCCGACAAGCGTGATGGTTCCGCAAGCAAGATCTTGCAAGATCCACCGCACCAAGGGCCACGATCTCCGTGAGCTGCAAGAAGGTCGAGCAGCTCGTCGAACAGCAGAGAGCTGAGTACGAGCGGTGAGACAAGGAGAAGGCCCAGGAAGGTGCTGGGGGAGCAAGCAAGAAACGTCCCGGCCGGGGAGGACGCCGCGGCAAAGTCAAGCAGCGACAAGGAGATCGACCTCCCCGCGGCCGCGACAAGGATGAAGATGATGATGACGACGAAGATATGGAGGACGACGATGCCGACGAGCAGGAGTTTCAGAAAGCCACAGAGGTTCTCTGCGTTGACGGAGGTGCTTCCCTGCATACCTCCCACCGCCAACTCAAGCAATGGATGCGGGAGGTCAATGCAGCGGAACCATCCGTAGAGTCGCGCAAGCCTCTGAAGTGGTCCAAAGACGCCTATCATTTTTGATATTGAGGACCACCACGATGGCATAATCTGCGGTCGGGTGCTTGCCGATGTTGGTCTCTCCAACCATCCGCAGCCTCAAGGTCACAAAATGTTAGTTGACGGCGGGCCGGGCTTGAATCTGATCTCCTCCGCGGTGCTCCGTGCTTCAAATCCTCGATTGCGAGCTAGAAGAGAGCGGCAGCTTCCTAGGAATCTATCCGGGAATGAGCAAGCCGAAGGGGAAGATTACGTTGCCGGTCACATTTGGCAGCGAGCTGAACTTCAGGACTGAGAGGGTTACATTTGACGTTGCCGATTTCCCATTGCCTTACAATTTGATACTTGGCCGTCCAGCACTCGCCAAGTTCATGGCAGCCTCTCACTACGCTTACAACCTTCTCAAGATGCCGGGCCCGATAAGCGTCATCTCTGTCCATGGCGACAAGAAGGATGCCCTTATCTGTGCCGACAAGATCTTCCGGGATGCAGCAGCCGCGACAGATTGCCGCACACTTGCCGCCAAGCTCCCGGGGAAAGAAGAACAAGTCCAAGTCCGGCAAGGGCTCGATGCTCACTCGGCAAGCGCGCCTCTTGAGTGCTGCGCTACCGTCGAGGACGCACCATCGAGCTCCACCGGCAAGTGCAAGAAGATGGTGGCTCCGCCAAGACCAAGAAGGTGCCCGCCAAGGAGGACGGTGCCGGGTGGTACCTTCACCATCGGTGCCTCTCTCGACCCCAAATAGGAAGGTGCGCTCGTTGCTTTCCTCAAGGGGCGAATGTCGACGTGTTTGCATGGCAACCGTCTGATATCCCCGATGTTCCTGTGAAAGTGATTGAGCACCGCTCGACCATTTGTCCTCACGCCGCCCGGCCAAGCAAAAAGTCGAAGCAAGCAAGCAGTGGAGCGCCAAGAATTCATAGCCAAAGAGATCAAGAAACTGGAAGCAGCAGGCCTTGTCAGAGGAGTGCTCCATCCGACGTGGTTGGCCAATCCTGTAGTCGTGCGCAAGGCAAATGGGAAATGGAGACTTTGCATTGACTTCACGGATGTTAATAAAGCATGTCCCAAAGATCCGTTTCCCTTGCCGCGCATTGACCAGATTGTTGACTCCACGGCTGGATGTGATTTGCTTTCGTTTCTTGATGCCTACTCAGATACCATCGGATCTTCATGGCTGAAGAAGATGAAGAGAAGACCGCATTCATCACACCATGTGGCACATACTGTTTCATACGGATGCCTTTCGGTTTGAAGAATGCTGGTTCAACATTTGCAAGGGTAGTCCATGACGCTTTTGAGCCGCAAATGCACATAAATGTAGAAGCCTACATGGATGACATAGTGGTCAAGAGCAAGGACAAAGCAACTCTGGTTCAAGATTTGGACGAGACCTTTGCAAATCTCCGCAAGATCAACCTCAAGCTCAACCCCGAGAAGTGCGTGTCCGAGTCCCTTCCGCAAGCTTCTCGGGTTCTTCGTGGTCTCGGGGATTGAAGCTAATCCCGACAAGATCAAGGCCATTGAGCAAATTGAAGCACCAAAGCGCGTCAAGGATGTACGAAGACTTGCCGGTTGCGTGGCTGCTCTCAAAGAGGTTTATTTCTAGGTCTGGAGCGCCCTGCCATTTTTCAAGATTTTGAAAAAGGCGGGTCCAAAGAAATGGACTCGAAGCGGAGGCTGCGCTGCAGACTTGAAGAGATACTGTCCTCCACTCCAACACTTGTCGCGCCTAGGCCACAAGAGAAGTTGCTACTATATATAGCGGCAACCAATCAAGTGGTTAGTGCTGCGTTAGTGGCGGAGAGGGAGGCAGATGATGAGCCAGCAACCATGGCAAACACATCCAACGACAAGCAGGGGGCTTCGCCGACAAGCTCTGGTCCCGACAAGGACGAGTCGGCGAAGACGCATGAGCAGATGCAAAAAAGGATGGTGCAGCGCCCAGTATACTTTGTCAGTTCCCTTCTGCAGGGGGCTAGGTCAAGGTACTCTGGTGTGCAAAAATTGCTTTTCGGCCTCCTCATGGCCTCGAGAAAGCTGCGCCATTACTTCCAAGCACATGAGATCACAGTTGTCACTCGCTTTCCCCTGAAGAGGATACTGCAGAACCCAGAAGCGACAGGCAGGATTGTCGAGTGGGCACTGGAGCTGTCAAGCTTTGGTCTTAAGTTTGAAAGCACATCAACTATCGAAAGCAGAGCATTGGCAGAATTCATAGCAGAATGGACACCAAATCGAGCCACTGGCCAGGCACCCTTTGCTCTAGTCTATGGAGCAGAGGCAGTTCTCCCCACGGAACTCGTATACGGATCGCCTCGAGTACTCGCTTATGATGAGCTTGAGCAAGAGCAGCTACGACAAGATGACGCGCTGCTCCTCGAGGAGGATCGTCTTCAGCCATTGTCTGAGCCGCTTCGCTGACAAGCCCTGCGTCGCTACCATAGCCGCAGGTTAGTGCCGAAGTCTCGAGGAAGGCGACCTTGTTCTTCGGGCGCGCCAGTCCGCCAAGAATTCAAACAAGTTGACACCAAAGTGGGAAGGCCCTTATCGGGTGAAACGAGTCACTAGGCTGGCGCTGTCCGCTTTGAGACCGAAGATGGCATTCCGGTGAGCAACTCTGGAACATTGAGCATCTTCGTAAGTTTTACCCATAGGGCGCGGTTGTCGGAATCCGTTCCGGCAACCACCTTTTGTACAAGTCTTGCCGCTGTTGCATGTAATCCTTCAGACAAAGCCGGGCGGACCCGATGCATCGATAAAGCTTCGTGTGTTGCGCACGACTTGTCAAGTTCATACTTTCATCAATTTATTGCATGCTTTGGCTAACACTTTGTGCAAAGCAACCACACCGTAAGCAGAATCGAGCCGCTAGGCTCCATGACGTTATTTCCTCTTCTTTTTCTTCTCTCAAAGAAAGGAAGGCTCCCTCGCGCACAAGTTAACCAGGGGGGAGGAGGAGATGATACCATGGACCAGGCACCGCTCGAGGAAGTTTCACCTCATCGGGAAGCAAGAAATGTAAAAGCTAAGTTGCCAAAGTTTGAGCAATCGATTTTTAAATTTTCGTTATCTTCCTCGAACGATAGTACTTTGTATGGAAAACACTGTGCGCAGAGGAACCGAATCGTGGATCGGTCGCCCTTACTTTGTTTCGAGTCCGCTCAACAACTTAAGTGAGCTGCGGCTAGTCCGCGACAAGGTTGCTTGTCGGTAGCGACCCCGCCAAAGAAGTCTGAAGTTCCGCACTCGGCGCCATGCAAGGGTGCCTGCACCGCAAGTTTCCACTGAAAAGCGAGGGCAATAACGCATAAAGGAAGGAATCGATAGAGGAAATAACGTTGCATTGATCGATTCACCTAAGATAGAGTATATTACGATGAATAACTTGTCACTGATCTAACAAAGTTTTCTAAACATGATCGGCGACAAGGGAAAGATAAGGTTGGCGGCCTAGTCCACGCGGTCGCCCTCAATCCTCTTGATCTTGTTCACCTTGTCCACAATGGGTGTGACAAGGGCTTTGAGCTCCTCCACGTTGGCTTCGGCCGGCAAGGATCTGAGGACGCCATTAAGGTTGAGGCCCGGGTTGCGGAAGGCCACCTTCATCAACACCTTCTCGAGGGCCCCTGCGCAGACCTGGCGTGATTTCTCGGCCAGCTGCTTTGGGACTTCCTCTCGGAGTCGCCGGAGGCCCGCCGCCACGCCTTCGAAGAACAGGCTGAGCTTGACGCTGGGTTGGAGATGCTCGTCGGAGGAGTACGCGAGGTCCCCCATCTCCAGCTTCATCAGCTCGTTGTGGATGTCGGTGGCGGTGTCCACAAGACCTTCGGTCCAGTGCTCCACGCTCTCCTCGAGTGTTCTCGACGGAGATGGCATTCGCCAAAGAGCTCCTCCTTGGCCTTGATCGCCTCCAACAAGCCCGCCTCCCGCTCTCGCACCATCCAACGTCTGCGTCGAGTGGTCAGCCACCGCAGATCCGCCTTGGAGTCCTTGGCGGCGTCGAGCTCCTTGGCCTGTCGGCCGAGACGGACTGCAGCTCGCCCAGCGTGTGGGCGTCCTTTTCGCTCACGCTTGAGCACGGCAAGCTCTTCGCGCTCTTCTTGAGGGTGGCCTCGGCTGTGCCACCCTCGCCTTCAGCTCTTCCTTGGCGGCCTCGGCGGCTGCGGCGGCGTCGCCGCTTCTGGCGCCCGCCAAGCGACTCCTCACGCTGCAAGGTCCTCCTCGTGGCTGTCCAGGTTGACCTTCCGCTGCGCCAACTCGCTTTCCTACGCGGCGAGCTTCTCGGCAGCCAGCCGCTGCTCCTCATCGGCTGCGGCCTTCTCAAGGATGAAGGTCGTGCGCTCTTCTGCGAGCTGCCCACGCGCGTCCGCCACGTCGCGGAGGGCTTCTTTGTTGGCGCTCCGGAGCTCCTCGGCGCGTTTCTCCATGTCCGCCCCCGCCCTCGCGACAAGGGCTTCCCGGGTCTCGACTTGGCTTTGGCGGTAGCGGTAGAGCGACAACAGCCTCTTCGGCTGCTCCTCCTCGAGACTCGTCGCTGCTGCTACTTGGCGCGTCCACCAGCGTCGGCCAATGAGGCGAGTAGCTTCGCCGTCGAAGGTCTCGCCCTCGTGGCGCCACAGGCTCGGCTCCCGGGGAGCTTGATGAAGACGCCGCCCGGCCTTGGTAAACTGGCTGGGGCTCCTCGAACTGGCGCCTTGGCGGCAATGGGAGTCGGCTGTCGGTGTAGCGCTTGCCGCTCCTGCGGCCTCAGGGCCGTCAGTGCGACCGCCCGACCCCTCGCCTGCCTCTGCATCGGCAGCCTCGGTGGCCTCCTCGCCAACAGGCTCGTCGGCGACGGCCTCTTCCTCCACGACGATGACCTCTTCTTCCTCAACGGCGGCCTCGTCGGTGTTGCCGCGCGTTTCCTCCTCGCCGGCGGCCTCGACCTCCATCGGGTCTGCGTCGGACGAAGAAGGGGCAGTCAAGCAGATGTTCAAAAAGAGAAACAAAAGAAAGCAAGCCCAAGGGAGATTTTCGTGTAAGGGAGTTACCTGCAACGGGATCCGCAGCCATGGCCTCGACCACTGGAGGGTCGCTGGCGCCCGTCCCCTTGCCGGGTAGCCTCCCTTGCCGGGTGGCCTCCCTTGCCGGGTGGCCTCCCTTGTCGGAGGAGATCCCTTGCCGGGAGTCCTCCCTTGGCGGCGAGGTGGCAGCGGGCAGGATCTCGGAGGCGGCTTCCGAGCCCTTCCCGATGAGACTGCTCTGCTCCTGCACAAGCACACAACAAATATCAACAAAGAAGGGCACCCCGCACGCCCAATAGCAAGAAGAAAACTGCACACTTACTCAGGGGCTGTCTTTGGGGCTGCTACTGGGAAGGGTTGCCGGGTCCGCAAAGCGGTCTCGGACGCGTCCCCGTCAGCCATGGAGAATCGTCTTCAACGACGACGGTCGGGATCTTGGCCCTCTTCGCCGCTCTCTGGGCCAGCATCCTGAAAAGGAAAGAGTCCAGAACGAAGCAAATCAGATTCAAGATGAAGCAATAAAAATTGAAGACATACAAGCACAATCTCGAGAAGCTTACTCTTCGCCTTCCTCCTCGGAGCTGAGCGCGGAGAAGTCAAACTCCGGCCCGCCTCTGGTGCGATGAGGCGGGGGAGTGGGCTCCCTTGGCCGCTTGGCGGAGGCGTCGGCGGCGGCCTGGGAAGATTCCACCCCAGTTGTCGCTGCAGTTCGGGGCGCTCCCGCGGCAACCTCGCTTGCCGTGGTGGAGCGCGTCGAGCGGCGCTGCAGCTGTGGGCCGACCTGTCGCCCCGGCTCGTCTCCAGCCCTGCGGAGACGCCTCCTCGGCGGAGCCGGGGGCTCCGCTGGTGGTAAGTCGCTTGGCGGCGAGGAAGAAGCGCCCTCGGCGGGTCCACTCATCCCGGCCTCGAGCTCGACAAGCTCGTCCTCGCCGGCGACCTCCCCTCGCTCAGCAGAGCTTGCCACCTTCGCCGCGTCCGCCTCCTCCACGGTGAACCCGAAGGCTCCAGCGGCAGCGCTGCCGCCGCCTCCTCCGCCTGGTGGCGATCCACGCTATCTCTGGTCGGTGGTGTCGCGGGTGAGCCTCTTCGCTCGTCGGGCGGATCGGCACCTCTTGCAAATTGTCGAAGAATTGCTGCACGACCTCGTCGGGGCTCCTGCCAGTCGGGACGATCCGTGGGAGTCGACAGTGGCATCATGGCACGGATGCGGTCGGCGCCGAAGTTGTTGCACAACGGGACGACTTCGGCAACCTGAACCACTCGGGATGTTCGGGTCGATCTTGAACAGCTCGAGCAGCACCGAATCCAGCTCCATGACGGTGAAGTTCCAATTCAGGCCCGGGCGCAGCCTCATGATGTCCGGCCAGATTACGGAACTCCCAAGCAGGCCTCCTCCTTTCCTGCAAGGGAAGCGTCGGCGGCGAATGAAGTCTCGCGCTAACTGCGCAACAGCTTAACCGGCAAGCCTGAGGCGCAGAATTGGTCACAGCTATCCCCAGCCTCGCATCCTCCGCCAAGTTACTCCAATCCTTGCCGCGCGCAATTGGGGTTTAGGCGCCTGGCGGTGAAGGGTGGGTCCTCTTCACGACCCAAAGCACTTGGCTCTCCACTCCTCCCACTTGTTCCGAACTCCCCTCTAGGTAGGCCTCTTTCTTGCCGATCCTAGAGACCGAGCTATCCCTCCGCAAGGGGCTCTCCTCTCGACGCTGGGAACAAAGAAATGGCGGAAGAGTGCCACGTTCGGGTGGACCCGACAAAGTTTTCGCACAAATGTGCGAAACGGCCATGGTCAAGATGGCATTGGGGGTGAAATCAAGGAGGTGGAGGCGAAGGTGTTCATTATGTCGCAAAAGAACTTCGGAATACGGCGGCAAAGACCGCAATAGAAGAAGAGGGCGAAGAAAGGGTACCTGTTGGGGCCAGATCAGCGGAGGCGGGAGCACCCTCGCGCTGGATGCTTGAGTCTCCGTCGACCGTAAAAGATAGTAGACGTCCCCGCAGCTCCGTGCGGCGCCGAAGCTGCGGGGAAGACGGCTTCGCCTTCTTGGCGCCCATGAGCTGCCGCTCCGCGGCCGACTTGACGCCCTTCTCCTTATCGGCCTTCGGGCCATGGCGAGGTGGGCGGAGGAGGTCGACGGCGTGAGTGTGCTTGTGGCGAAAGGCGGGCGCTGCTCTCTTCGCACCGGAGAAGACGAGGGAGCGGCGGTGGTTTCTTGACTAGACGGCAATGGCGTGGAGTGGTCGGCCTGCCTCTGTTTCCTCCGCTTATAAAGGGGAGGAGGGGGGCGGACGTTCCGCTTACATTAATAAAGAACTCCCCACGACCGCGCCCACGATCTCTCGCACGACGCCACGTCCGGTGCGTGCCGTTAGTGGGGATCGTGGTGGGTCCGGGCGAAGGCGTTGCGGCGTGGTCGAGGCCGCGTGTCCGTGCAGTTCTGGGCCTGGCCCGACAAGCGCCGGCACTGCGTAATGCCCAGCCCGGGCTCTGTCGGTGTACTAGAGTAGGGTACCCTAGTATCCCGTGCTCGTGCACGGACAATTCTGCAGCACCCCGCGGCAAGGTTTGCCTCATCACCGCCAATACCCTCCGTGGCTCCTTTGGAGCCATTCAAGAACAAAGTATTAGATTGAGAAGACAAGGCCCTGACAAGAGGAGCTTGTCGGGAAGGCCACTCGAGGCACGCAGAAGACAAGGCCCCGGCAGGAGGAGCTTGCCGGGAAGGCTCGGGGCGCGACAAGTCTCCGAGCGACAAGGATTCGCCGCGGCAAGGCGCTGCCGCTGCATGCAACTTCTCTCCGCCTCCGCTCCAGCTCACCCAGCGACGTGTCGCCATGGGACCGTTCCATGGGCGTGTCGAGCAGCAGCAGCCGGCCGGAGAGCAGCGATGAGCGATGGCGCCGACAAAGCTCACCATCGTGGCGAGCGGAGGCGCACCTGACGGTCTCTGTTACACTGTTTGGGCGACAACGACAGACATTTATTGCTTTTGTCCCTTGCCGTCAGAGTTAGGTATTTTGTACTGCATAATCGCTCGTAGGTGTACCAACTCCTGTTTTACATTCGCATTCCGCCTATGTTGCCACCTGCCGGAGACCCTTGAGCATATAAAAGGAGGCCCGAGTGCAACGTAGAGGGGGTTCCGCGAGGCTGGGTTCGCGTCTTTCGCAAGGTTCGATTCATTCGACCCACTCGAGACTAGACACACTCACGCTAGGTTTTGTAGCCTGCATTGCTCCCTAGCAAGAACACAATAGATCAAGCAAGCAGCAGTAGGAGTTTTATCTCTCCGGAGAGCTCCGAAGCTGGGTAAACCGCCTCACCATCGCCTCGATCCGCTCTTCGTGCGACCTCCGCCCCCCTCCGAACCACAAAGGGGCCCGCTCCGCCGGCCCCATAGGTGTCCGTGGGTATGATCAGCCTCCCCGACACTTGGGCCACCATATTGAGATTTAGAGTGACTTCACCACTAGCCCCATATATGATGAGTTGCCACATTTAACACGTGAGGAGAGCCACAACCCCCACCACTTGAGTTAGATGAGTGACTCCACCATATGTGACATTGAGTGCACCTACTTTGAGGGAGTGAGTGAACCACCACATAGAGAGAGTGAGATAGTTGATAGGTCATGTGAGGCCACTTTCAACACTAACGACTTGACCTCTACCTCTATTGTGTCTTCTCATTTGGTGCTAGGTCCCATTTATGATGACGCGCCGATCCTAAACGACTTCGTCCTCCCTTTGGACAGGACGATGGCCATGGTGGAATATGATGCACCCCCACATGGTTCCATAAGGTTGATGATGATGACCACCATTTGGTCTTTCCCACCTCACCTACACCACTTGAGTGGAATGACAAAGGTAACATAGGTGACAGTGATGCTCTAGTCCCACTAGTGGACATTCTTGACATTGATTGCTTGCATGATGTTGATCCCCCTATTGACATGCTTCATGCTAGTATGATTTCCCCATGTGATGATTTACCCATTTATGATGAGTTTGATGATTTCCATGTGGAGTCTATTAGTTGTGATGCCAAGTTACATAGGATTTCTTGTGACAATTCTCTTGGTCACATCATGTTTGACAATCTGTTTGACTTGTCATATGCTATGCACGAGATCAACCATATGTCATATTTGCAATCTCATCGTAGTGACTATGCATATTCCATTAAAATTGACCCAATTTGCACATATGGCATAGATGACAAGCCCATGGTTATTGGCATTTGTTTTTCTTGTGATGATATTGATATGCTCCCTTTGCATCATTTATCTCATATGCCATGCCATGACTACCTAGGTTTGGATATGCATTGTTTTGGATGTTGTCCGTTTTCTCCATGTGATGTTTACGATATTGCTCATGAGGAGACCCCCATAGTTTCCTCATACATTTTAGGAGATTTTGATCCATCCCATCCATTGCATGATCCCAATACTTGTGTGCACCATATGCTCCCCATGAATAAACATGCTATTGATGTGCCATATACTTGCCTTCTCAATTTGTGTCCCCATCGTGTTATACACAATAACTATTCCTTCATGATGGATGACATGTTCTTATACCATGCATCTAATTTCTTTGAGTGATGCTTATCTTGTGCTAACTCACACGTGCACATACACATCATGATGGATGATGTGTACATTTACCATGCGCACAATTTCTTTGGTTTGTGTCTCTTTTGTGTAGGTACCCATGAATACTTGTCAACCTCCCAATCCCATGAGTTGAAAAAATGAGCTCTAGAGAGCAATGATGACTTGGAATCCCATGGATTGCCTTTCCCACTGCTCTCTTCGCGCAAAGACTTCGCGCATTTCTTCTACATGACCCTCCCTTGGCTATGGGTTATTGTCCATTACATACTCTATGCCCATCTTGCCATGTTCACTTTGCATGATATGCTCATTCCTATGCCTTTGCCATGCATTTGTGACCCATGCTTTGCATTACACATGATGATTGATTCTACTACTTGTATGTCTCTTTGCAAGCTTGGTGGAAATATTGCTTATTATTGCCATGTTCATCCTATGATCCATTCATATGATGATACTATGATCTTGCTTTGTGTTTGTGCTTGCGATATGTCATGTGCATTGCCTATGCCTATTATTTGCTCACATGACATGATTGCCATGATTTCATCTAGTATGTTGCATCTTCACCCTACTAGCTTGCACAACTTGATTACTACGATTGCTTATGTTGCATCACCAATGATTCATACTTGCTCATTCCATGCGGTTGATGACAACCATTACCATGCTTTGCACATGATTGTTATTGCTTCTTGTCATATCTCTCCATATGTTGCCTCCCTCATGCTAGATAATTTGACATGTATTGAGTGCAACAATGCCTTTAGTCTTGGTAATGAGTTTGCCCCCATAGCATTCTCACATATATTTGGAGATTTTGACATATTTCTTGTGAAGCATGCTTGTCTTACCTCTTTGCACCATATACCTAGTGCCATGAATATTGCGATTGTTGCATCATATTATTCATACACTTGTGCTTCTAATGGTTATGTGCAAGAGAAGAGAACCATCATGATGGATGATGTGTTTATCTACCATGCGCATACATTCTTTATCTTGTTGTGTGCATGTGTAGGATACTTGAACTTTGTGTCGACTTCCGGTTCACGTGAGTGGACCATTCGAGCTCTTGAGAGCGAGCCTCATACATTCAATTACCACGACTGCTTCTATACCATATTTCCTACCACTTTGGCATTGTGAAGAATGCACAAGGACACGCCTTCAAGGTGACATCTTTCTTGAGCATGGATATTGCGGATCATACTACTTGTGTTGCTTGCAGCATGAGACTTATTGTTCATCTTGGACCATTTGATTGCACACATGTTAGAGATCTTTCTTTGACTTGTCATTTTCACCGTTCCATGCATCATGATATATATGCCTCTCATATGTTTGGTTGCAACATTGTCATCACTTCACATATGCCATGTCCCATTGATTTCTACATGCTTGCCTTGATTGCCTCACACATGATGAACAATTGCTCTTTCCATTGTGTTGAGTGCCACACGATATTCACTACACCCCATGCACGTTATGCTTGGATTGTCTTGCACTTGACCCATGTGTTTAGACAATTCATTTTATTTGGTGTTGTGAATGATTCATATGCCTACCATAGACCTTTCATTGAGCAATTTGTGAATGCTTGCTTTGACTTTGGGGTAGATGCTTATTCTCTTGACACACATATTTGCATCACTACCTCACATTTACATGCTTGTCCCCATGATATCTTTGCTTGTGCTCGATTGATATACTTACATGCCATGTCACAATCCTTTGTCACACCATATGCTTTGCATGATGACGACACTTGTTTGGTGACTCACCTCTTGAATGCTTGGTTTTGCACTAAAGCTAACCACATTTGTTTTTCCAAGTGTTTGTTGTCCTTATTCCTTTTGAAGGAATCACAAGACGGTGCGGCATTGGAGAGTGCCCATTTCGAGCTTCAAGATGACAAGTACTTGGTGAACGTCCACTTCTACACGGCGAAGCCATCTCTTTCCCATGGTGATTTGGTTTTCGATCCAAGGTCGGATCTTTCCCAAGGAAGGGGAGATGATGCGGAGCATCCTATGGGCATCACCATGTTAAGAGTCCGTTCGGCGAGTGACACGTGCGACATCTACTTAACATACACAAAGGTGAATAATCTCCTTTTCACGTGCTCACTTGACCCCTTCGAGGATGGTATACTACTTGACACTTCTCTTGTGTGCATGCATAGGTATTCTCGAAGCTTCACGGATGACGAGGAGGAGCGCGAGCGCCAAGGAACAACTACACCATCCGCGAGGGAAGCCTGGAAGCGACGACGGAAGACAGAGCTGCTGACGCTACAGTGGCCGGACATCCGGGCCAAGGGCTGGACATCCGGCGCCTGTGCAGCCGCCCAGGAGCTGCACCAACAGAAGGCCAAGAGCTTCAGTGGTCGGACATCCGGCGCCTCAGCAACGCCTGGACATCCGGCGCCTCAGCAACGCCCGGCATTCGGTGACCAACCCCGGAAATCCGGTGATGCCTATCCAGAGGAGAACAGATTCGGCCACCGCCAGGCCGTACATCCGGCCAGTGCCCCGGACATCTGACGTCTCGTGAACAGTCGAACATCCGCCCCCCAGCCCGGACAGCCGGCGCCTGCCTGCGCGCATGGACAGGGCCGGAGGCCCATGTATCCCTTTCCCACTTACCCCTTCGTGGCTTAGACTATATATACTCCTTGCCCTCCTCCTAGTTAGGGTTAGCAAAGGATTAGCTCATTTGAGATAGAGCTTTGCTCATCCATTATGGATCTACTCCACGAGAGAGACCGCGGCCCCTCTATGGGGAAGATCCCCGTTGGATTCAAGACCCCCTCTTGGGTGGCCCCCTTCAAGACCTCCTCATGGAGATGAACCTTACCTTGTATCTTTCCCTTTGTTGTTCATGTACCTTGGGGATCTTGTGTGTTTGATTGTATAGTGGATGTGTGATTGGACTTGTTCTTGAGTGTTTACCATTGTGAGTTCTCTCCGTTCTTCCCCGTGTTCTTCGTGTTCTTAGTTGGGATCCACTCCTTTCGTGAAAGATTGGTCGTATAGGGTTCCACCCTACATCATCAGGTGTCCGGCCTATTTGAACATGGGCCGGGCTGATGGGCCATGAAGATAGAACAAAAGATTATTCCCCGTGTGATGTAGGGTGGAACCCTATGGGGAGATCTTTCACGAATTGGAGGGGGAATCCCCAAGAACAAGATGAACACAAGAAGGAAAACAAGAGGAACACCCAAGAACAAGTCCAATCACACATCCACTAGACAATCAAACACACAAGATCCACAAGGTACATGAACAACAAAGGGAAAGATACAAGGTAGAGTTCATCCCAAATCCTTTGAAGGAGATGAGGGCTTGATGATCTAGATAGATCCTTCCCTCAAGGGCGTCTTCATCCACTAGGGATCTTCTCCAATGGAGGCCTTGAACTCCAATGGAGTGTCTCTCTCTCAAGAGAAATCCCACAAGGGGAGATACATGAGCTAGGCTCTAGTGTTTAGATCTATCCTTAGCTAAGTCTAAATGGAGGAGGGAGAGGAGTATATATATGTCCAAAGGATGAAGGGGTAAGGAGGGGCGAAATGGGAATACAAGGCAAAGCCCAAAAGCCACACGTAGGAGGCCCCATGCGCACGGGGTAAGAGGAGCCCGTGCGCATGGGGTATCCAGAGAGCTGGCAACTTAGCCCGTGCGCACGGGCTTGTACCGTGGGCACGGGGTCCCGTGGGCATGGGGTCCAAGGGCCCGTGCGCACGGGGTGTCCTGAAGCTCACAACACGTCTTCTCTTGGACTCCCGTCGGTGCATGTGGAACCTCGCCTTCTCCTTGAAGGTTCCTTCTACGTTTCCATGCTTCTCTCGAGGACGGTGTAGGTGCTCGCTTGTGATTGACCTCCTCCATGGCACATTCATCATCGGGCTCAAACCTATATGGGCACATGGTAGGACGGTCAAGTAGTATACCATCCTCAAGGGAACTAAGAAGACACGCATTAAGGATGGAATTCACCTTAGTATGATTGAAGTAGAAGTTGAACGTGTCTCTTAGCGATGGGATTCTTGACATGGTGATGTTCATAGGATGCTCCGCATCATCCCCTCCCCCTTGGGAGAGATCCGACCTCGGATCGAAATCCAAATCACCATGGGAAAGAGATGATGTTGCCTTGTAGAAGTTGATGATCACCAAGCATGCATCATCTTGTAGTTTCAAATGGGCACTCTCCAATGCCGCACCGTCTTGTAATTCCTTCAAAAGGAGCAAAGATAACAAGCACTTGGAAAAACAAATGTGGTTGGCGTAAGAGCAAAACCAAACATTCTAGAGGTGATTCACCCAACTAGTGTTGTCATCAAGCATAGCATATGGTTTGACAAAGAAGTGTGGCATGGCATTTGAGCATATAAATTGAGCACAATCAAGTACATCATGGGGACAAGCATGCAAATGGGAGGTCAAGATGCAAATATATGTGATAAGTGAACAAGCATCTACCTCAAGGTTATAGCAAGCATGCATAAAGTGCTCAAAGAATGGTCTATGGTAGGCATAAGAGTCATTCACAACACCAAAGATAGTGAAATGTGTAAACACATGGGTCAAGTGCAAGACAATCCAAGCATAACATGCATAGGGTGTAGTGAAGATATCGTGGCACTCAACACAATGGAAAGAGCAATTGTTCAACATGTGTGAGGCAATCAAGACAAGCATGTAGCAATCAATGGGACAAGGCATATGTGAAGTGATGACATTGTTGCAACCAAACATGTGATAGTAGTAAGTAATCCAAGAATTGGATGCAACATGAGAAAGCATAGCAATCAAGTCGTTCAAACTAGTAGTGCGAAGATGCAACATACTAGAGGGAATCATGGCAATCATGTCATGTGAGCAAATAATAGGCATAGACAATGCACATGACATATCGCAAGCACGAACACATAGCAAGATCATGGTTTCATCATAGGTATGGGTCACAAAATGGAACATGGCAATAACAGGCAATGTCTCCACCAAGCTTGCAAATACACATATAAGTAGTAGAAACAATCATTATGTGTAATGCAAAGCATGGGTCACAAATGCATGGCAAAGGCATAGGAATGATAATATCATGCAAAGTGAATATGGCAAGATGGGCATATAATATGTAATGGATAATAACCCATAACCATGTGAGGGCCATGTAGAAGAGATGCGCGAAGACTTCGCGTGAAGAGAGCGGTGGGAAAGGCAATCCATGGGATCCCAAGTCATCATTGCTCTCTAGAGCTCGTTTTGTCAACTCGTGGGATTGCGATGTTGACAAGTATTCATGGGTACCTACACAAAAGAGACACAATCCAAAGAAATTGTGCGCGTGATAAATGTAAACATCATCCATCATGATGTGTATGTGCACGTGTGAGTTAGCACAAGATAAGCATCACTCAAAGAAATTTGATGCATGGTATAAGCACATGTCATCCATCATGACAGAATAGTTATTATGTATGACACGATGGGGACACAAATAGAGAATGCAAGTATATGGCACACCAATAGCATGTTTGTTCATGGGGAGCATATGGTGCACATAATTATTGGGATCATGCAATGGATGGGATGGATCAAAATCTCCTAACATGTATGAGGAAACTATGGGGGTCTCCTCATGAGCAATATTGGAAACATCATATGGAGAAAATGGACAACATCCAAAACAATGTATATTCGAAGCTAGGTGGGCATGGCATGGAATATGAGATAAATGATGCAAAGGGAGCATATAAATATCATCACAAGCGAAACAAATGCCAATAACAATGGGCTTGTCATCTATGCCATATGTGCAAATTGGGTTTATTTTAATGGCATATGCATAGTCACTATGAAGAGATTGCAAATAAGACATATGGTTGATCTCATGCATAGCATATGACAAGTCAAGCGGATTAGCAAACATGATGTGACCTAGAGAATTGTCACAAGAAATCCTATGTAACAAGGCATCACAACTAGGCAATTCAACATGCTCATCATCATAGTCATCATAAAGTGGTAAGTCATGACATGAGGAAGTCGCACTAGCATGAAGCATGGAAATAGTTGGATCAACATCATGCAAGAAACTAGTGGTACAAGAGCATCACCTTCACCTTTTTACCTTGTTCATTCCACTCAAGTGGTGTAGGTGAGGTGGTAAAGACCAAATCGTGGTCATCTTCATCGTGATGGAACCATGTGGGGGGTGCATCACAGTCCACCATGGCCATCGTCTTCTCCAATGGAGGGATGGACTCGTCGAGGATAGGCATGTCGTCATGTAGGAGACCTAGCACCAAAGAAGAAAACACACTAGGAGTAGAGGTTAAGTCGTTAGAAATCATAGTGGCCTCACATGCCGTGTCAACAACCTCACTTTCTAGGTGTTGTGGCCCACTCACTCCCCCAAGGAAGCTCTCACTCGTATGGTTGGTGGAGTCACTCAAATGGCTCTCAACCTCACATAGGATGTGTGGCATGCTCTCATGTGTGGGGCTAGTAGTGGTCACACTCATCCTCTCATAGAAAATGCACTCGATGTCATATATGGTGGAGTCACTCATGTCACTCATGTGTTGGTGGCTCTCCTCACATGGCAATTGGGTCATCTCATGATATGTGGGTGTCGGAGAGATGTTGGTGCAAATGTCTCCATGCTCAACTACTATCGTCGCCTTGGTTGAAGGGATAGTCCCATGATCAACCTTCTTGTCACCGTCTTGTTGTTGGAGGCCCATATGATGTGGCACCTCATAGCTTGTCTCCATGACCGAAGGGAATTTCTCATGCTCGAACGTCTCATAGTCGTCGCTGTGGATGAAGGCCGAAGATGGCACATCATCACTCTCGTCGTGGATGAAGGCCGAAGATGGCACATACATCACTCTCGTCGTGGATGAAGGCCGAAGATGGCACAACATCACTCTCGCCTCCTAAGATGGAAGCATCATCCTTGCTCGCCACCTTGTCGCTCGCCTCCAAAGCTTGGTTCTTGAAGGTCTCCGTAGTCGAACTCGTCGGCGCACCATCTTGAAAAAGAGTCGTGAAGGACTCGGCATCATCAATACCACAAAGAGGGATGGCGGTGAACTCGAACTTGGAAGCATCGTCTTGGAGCTCGTCGAGCTTGGACATCTTGGTGGTACTAGCCTCATGCTTGTCGTAGAGCTTGGTCGCCGCGAAGTTTGCTTGGGGTGGAGAAGCCTTGGCCTTCATGAGTTCTTGTTCCGCCTTGAGAGCACCAATGTAGTATTCGTCGATGGACTTGTAGTTCTTGAGGAAGATAGTCTTGGAGATGTCATTGTTCAATCCCATCATGAAGTGGAACTTCATGGAAATGGGGTCGTCCACGCCGGCTCGTCGCAAGGCAATCTTCATCTCCTTGAAGTACGCGTCGATGGACTTGGATCCTTGGATGGTGTTCTCCAATTGGCGTCGAAGTTGTTCCGTGTAGGTTGGAGGCACGAACAGCAAAGCTCTCTTCGTCTTGGTCCAACTCATCTTGTAGCTCTCTGAAGGTGTGTGAAGCCACCATGTGGACGCGTAGTCGTGGAAGTTTCTTGAGGCGCACTTCACTCGATCTCCGGGAGGGACTTGATGTAGCTTGAGGTAGTCGTCCATCAAACGCTCCCACTCGAGGTACTCCTCGGGTTCTTGAGTTCCATAGAAATGAATCTTGTGGCCGGTGTCGAGGTCGTAGTAGCTCGTGGAAGTCGCGAACTTGAGCTTGGGGAGCTTCTCTTGAGCATAGTCTTGGGGTTCTTGTTGGCGAAGATGCCATTTGTCCGTAGGCGAAGATGCCTTGAAGTCACTTGGCGAAGAAGCCAAGGGAGATGGTGAAGTCGTTGAGCGGTTGTTGGTGTTGATCTCTTGACCTTCACGTTCTTGTTGGTGATGGTGTCGATGCCAATGTGATCTTGTCGTAGATGGTAGCTCGGAAGCATGTGCTCTTGAGCGTCTTCTCGAAGATGAGGAAGATTGCTTGTAGGACTTGATGAGGGCTTTGATCTCCTCCATTTGAGCTTGCATCTTGGCGTCGGAGTTGTTGGTCGTGGCATCGAACTCGTCATTCTTGTTGTAGACCGAAGGTGAAATGCATTGCCTATCCATCACAAGATTCGAGTAGAGGTGAGTAGGAAATGAGATAAACAATACCAAGTTACCTTTTCCCAAAGTTGAGGATGTATCTCGTTTCACGCAATGTGAGATGAAAGAATAGTGGAATTGGTACCGGACTTGTTCACTCACACCTATCAAGTAAAGCTTATGGAGTAGCTTGATGAGGATAGTCGCACAAAAATTTGATGCAAAATGTTAGCAAGAGTCAATAATGTTGGAATAGATTCACAAATTCACAAGTAAAACAAGTAGACCAAAAGCAATATGTGGCACACGGAAACACACACACACGGATAGATAAATGGGGTCGTGCAACCAAGGAGTGAGCTCAAAATGTGGAATCCACCAAAACGCTCGTGTTGCACAACTCAAGAGAGACACTAGCACGATTGCTCAATAGGCGGATACGACACTTGTGCACAACCTAAGGGATGCAAAATGGATAAACTTCTATCCCAAGTATGCTATATATGTATGGTTCCCGGTGTTCTTCTCAAGGTGATCCAAAATGATCGGATATGACAATCTTATGTGCAATGGAGTATGATGTTATGGCACTTGCTTACAAGCTTCTTTGCTCTCTTTCTTTTCCTTAAAAGCTGATTCTTTTTTTTGTATGGCCAATTTGCACAATGCACAAACCAAGATAGCAATTGTGTATATGCGGGAACAATCTTGTGACACAAGAGATGATATGATGATACCTATATGATATGGTATGTATGCAATGGAAGGGTGGATCACTAATGTGCACAAGTAAAGTTGCCGGCAATACTCAAATGGCTAGTCTCGATAGGCAAGTAACGCAAAATGGGCTAGGGGTTATCAATGCAATTGCAAGGGGAATGTACAATGGTGTCGTCGAGGTTACCGTCCTTTGTGATGATGAGTGGAGGTGTTCTTGATGTAGATACCAAGATGATGTTGACTCGTCCCTAAGTAGCCGAAACACCTTAGGAAACGGAAAAACCGCGAACTCAAAATCTCAAATGACAAATGTCAAATGGTGGCAGCGGAAAGCGGTGGTGTTGCACTAGGCAATGCGGAAGTGGAGGATATGGTGGTGGACTATACACGGTGTCGGAGTTGGAGGTCACCGTCCCTAAGTAGCCGAAACACCTTAGGAGACACAACTCACCACTCAAACAATCTCAAGTGCTAAATGGAGCAAAATGGGTTAGGTTGCGGAAGGCTAAGGTGGTTTTGCGGATGATATGGTGGAAGGCCTAAGCAAAGATGCCAAAATGTCAAAACTTTGATGGAGTCAAATGGTGTTGGATCCTATCTAGGTGGATAGGGGATGTCAACAGCTACTCAACGAGCTAAAGAACGCGAAAATCGGACTCCGGATGTGGAAGTTATGGACAAAACGGGGAACTACTCACGGGGTAGGCGGAAAACTCGCGATTTAGGGGCGGAAATTGAAGATTTCTTGGGCAAAATTGGGGAGACTTTGGGGATGAAAGGTGGGGAAAAGATGGGGGAAGGCTAGATCCACTTGAAACCAAGCAAATCCATGGATCAAATCCAACAAAACATCACCAACCCAACAAATCACAAAAAAATTTGGGGCTATTTTTGGTGGGGAATTTTCGAATTTAGGACGAAATCACACAAAATAAGGCTAGAAAACAAAGAGGGGGGCTCCAATTTCGTGATCAACCATGGCTCATGATACCAAGATGATGTAGGGTGGAACCCTATGGGGAGATCTTTCACGAATTGGAGGGTGAATCCCCAAGAACAAGATGAACACAAGAAGGAAAACAAGAGGAACACTCAAGAACAAGTCCAATCACACATCCACTAGACAATCAAACACACAAGATCCACAAGGTACATGAACAACAAAGGGAAAGATACAAGGTAGAGTTCATCCCAAATCCTATGAAGGAGATGAGGGCTTGATGATCTAGATAGATCCTTCCCTCAAGGGGGTCTTCATCCACTAAGGATCTTCTCCAATGGAGGCCTTGAACTTCAATGGAGTGTCTCTCTCTCTCAAGAGAAATCCCACAAGGGGAGATACATGAGCTAGGCTCTAGTGTTTAGATCTATCCTTAGCTAAGTCTAAATGGAGGAGGGAGAAGAGTATGTATATGTCCAAAGGATGAAGGGGTAAGGAGGGGCGAAATGGGAATACAAGGCAAAGTCCAACAACCACATGGAGGAGGCCCCGTGCGCACGGGGTAAGAGGAGCCCGTGCGCGGGTATCCAGAGAGCTGGCGACTTAGCCCGTGCGCACGGGCTTGTACCGTGGGCACGGGGTCGAAGGGCCCGTCTTGCACGGGTGTCCTAAAGCTCGCAACACGCCTTCTCTTGGACTCCGTGCTTGCAGGTGGAACCTCGCCTTCTCCTTGACGGTTCCTTCTACGCTTCCATGCTTCTCTCGAGGACGGTGTAGGTGCTCGCTTGTGATTGACCTCCTCCATGGCACGGTCATCATTGGGCTCAAACCTATATGGGCACATGGTAGGACGGTCAAGTAGTATACCATCCTCAAGGGAACTAAGAAGACACGCATTAAGGATGGAATTCACCTTAGTATGATTGAAGTAGAAGTTGAACGTGTCTCTTAGTGATGGGATTCTTGACATGGTGATGTTCATAGGATGCTCCGCATCACCGTGTTTGGGTAGGACTCCTGGATGCGTGGAGGGCAAGATTGGAATCCGGATGTACTGTTTCCTTCCCTTGTAAACCGACAATGTACCACTCCGGTGTATATATAAACCGAAGGGGTTAGTCTGTAGAGATCATCAGATTTCATATAGGCTAGACATCTAGGGTTTAGCCATTACGATCTCGAGGTAGATCGGCTCTTGTAACCCCTATACTCATCAAATACAATCAAGCAGGACGTAGGGTTTACCTCCATTAAGAGGGCCCGAACCTGGGTAAATATTGTGTTCCCTGTGTCCCTTGTCACCTTGAATCCTCCAACGCACAGTTGGGGACCCCCCTACCGAGATCAGCCGGTTTTGACACCGACACCCCCCTCCCGTCCGATTCCTCATTCGTACTCTGTGGGCGCCAAAACTACCTCTCCACCAGCCACAAAACCCCGACGTCCTCCGTCCGCCACCCCATCCCACCCATCAACCGCCGCCCTCCTCCATCACGCCAGAGCCGATACCCTGACGTTATCGTCCACCGCAACCGCAACACCCTCCACGGCTAGTAGTTGAAGCCGAGGCCGAGTTTCCTCCAGGACGCCGACGTGCGCCGTACCCGAGCTAGTTCAACCACGCCGTCCTACGCCTCACTCCTGCTACTCCAACATCGCCACCGTCTACCACATGGCAGCTGTTCCCGCTACGTCGTCCTTTGCCACCTCGGATCTGCTTCCCCTCTGCCGACAGACGGTGTCCGCAACATAGTCAACAATTTGGCCATTGGTTCGTCCAAGGCTCCAACCTCCTCCAAAACATCGGTTCCCCCGGTAAAAAGAAGAACATCGCCGCGAAATAAGGATGGCAGAGCACTGGCAACCGGAACATGTACTCCTCTTCCATTAATTGTGCAAATCGTACGTGTCTGCTTGCAAGGTATTCATCCCAAAGAAGACACTAGTTGAGCGCTTCTTCCTACACCTTCTTTCTGATACTAGATGTTCCTAGTAACTCACGATGCACAAGGTTTCTCCTCATATAGTATTTCACCTTAGCTAGAGGTCCATCGCCCCCCCCCCCGGATTGCAATTCCTGGTCAGTTAATTCCCAATTAAAGGAAGCATTCCCCGGCGTAACAGGCGGTTGTCCTTCTATTATGTCGGGGAAGCAGCGCCTCAGTGTTTATCTTAGGGGTGTGTGGGGCCTAGGAGCTGCTGGCGTCCGATCTGGAGGTCGGCCGGGCTTAAAGGGATGGTCGGGGGCACTGCTAAGCACGGCGGTGGTGTGAGGTCGAGGGGAGGGCAGGGCATGGCGGCAAAGGAAGAGGTGTGGGCCGATGGTCACTGGCGGTTCGAGAAAGATCGTCAACAGTGACTAGCGGGAGGTAGACGAAGGCTATCCGCACATTGCTTGTAGATCCGATGGTTCATAAAAAAATCGACTGACCTATTTAGTTTCGGTCGACTGTTATTTTTATAGGACCACATGTGGTGGTGTGCTGGAGGTGTACCTGCATTTCCCAGCCATCCTTGTGCTCATATATTACAAAATCTTATGGAGTAGAATCTAATTTCGTTTGCCATGCAATGTTGTAGAGCTATCATATCTCTCCTGTCATTTATTTTTTAGCCACTTGCTATCTGCTACTTTACAGTGCACTAGTTCTGCACACACTTCACCCATACCCTCACTATTGTTTCTTTATGCATGGGTATTTCAGCCTCTGTCAACCGGTTGATAGAAGCACGAAATAAAAGAGAGAAGTCGCTCCAGCTTTCTTCATGCTTAGGCAAGACATGTTTAGGTTCTATAAAGTGTGCAATGACATCAGATGATGAGGACATCAATACCATTGTTACACCCACAGCCCCTACTGCTACATATACTGGACCAATTACTAGAGCTCGCGCACGCCAATTAAATTATCAGGTACTTTCGTTTCTTGGTAATGATTCTAATGTTCATGAGAATATGATGCTGCCTAAATTGGATACATTTGTTTTGCTTACAAATGAAGGCCCTAGCTTGGAGAAGGATGGACATTGGAGCAAGAACAAGCATGGAGATAATGCCATGCTAAGGGGAACAAGAACGGAGTTACAAGTGATGATTTCAGGACTTTGAAGCCACCATAATAGGTGCATGAAGCCTTGGACGAAATATACAAGATGCCACTTCATAATATTCGTCCATAGGCTATTCTAGGTGCTGCGTCACCTTATTATTGGGCCAGGCCCATGTAATTTCGAAATACTTAAGTATAGGCTGTTTTAGAGTCCGTGTGTGTGGGGAAACAAGAGTTAGGGATGGTTTGGACCCCTCCCTCAAGGGCCACGAAATTCCCTCCTCTTCCTCCATATATACAGCCCTTAGGGCGCTGCTTAGACTTTGGGTTTTGTTTAGATTAAAAGTTCGCCATAGCTGCAACTTCGCGTGCATTTCGCTTGTGTTCAACGACTGCATAAAGGCGTCCACAGAACCCCACCTTGATCAATAAAGCTTTCATCTTATATTCGCAATATCCAGATTGCAATCTCAGTTTCTTGCTTGTTCTTCGTTTACTCGCGGAAAGCAGACCCTCGTGGTCGAGTTGATGCGTGCTCCGGCGTGGTCAATAACCTCTCGGAGTTGGTTTAGCGATTGCTAAGGCGCGACGTCCTCGCACGCTCGTAGTCGGATCGTCAAAGTCGACTTCCTCCAAAGCGAAAACCAACATCTCATCGAAAGACGGGACACCTTTGCCTCTATCATCAGATGGAGACGGTAAACGTAGCTCTAGAGTTGATGATCTCGCTCGCCATGAACCACCATCCCAGTTGCTTGCTTTAACTTTGCGGTGTCATATGTGTTTGCATGTTGCATATGGTGTCTAGCTTTTATTCGAAAGGCCAAAGTCGGCCTTTATTAAGATAAATAAAGATATTTTTTACATGAACCACCATCCCGGGAGCACCACAAGCCAAATAGCTAGTTAGGGCACTGGCCGAGCTAGTGACAAGCCCAGCACAGACAGACATCACCTACAAACCAACTAAAAATCCACGATGGTGGCGAAGCAGCCTGCTTCCCACCAGGATCTCGGGTCCTCGATGATCATGCTCACCACTCCAAAGGGTGTCTAGCTTGTATTGCTTCCAATTTGGTTAAACTGCATCTGCTTGGCGTACACATTATATCTTTGAATATGACATGCCTTCCTGTTTTTGCTACATAATACTACATCTGTCTACTAACCATGTTCTTACATCAAACTAATGTTCTTGTGTATCCCTCATCAATCAATTTTCCGAAAACGCACTTGTCGAAAAAATTTCTGGCTATCCTGTTTTTAAGTGTTTCTAAGCGTATTGAGACAGTCGCCATTATAGAAAGTTTTTTTGACCCGTTTCAGATTTTGGGTCCGGCGATCGAAAAAAATTTTTGGTCGAAAAAAATTTCGTGCCCATCCTGTCAGTTTGACCTGGGAAGAGTTTTGAGACACTCGCCATTATAGTGATTTTTCGCAAAAAAAAAAAAAGAGCAGCGCAAAAAAAAAAAGCAGCGCAAAAAAAAAAGAGCGAAAAAAAATTCCAGAGTGTGCTTTTCCGTTGTTTCCGTGCAGCGCCGTGATTTTGTTAGTGTTCTAGGCTCGCGTCTCTAGCACGGTCTAGCCTAGGACCAAAGACAAGATCTGCAAGTTGAGCGCTTATTCAACTTTGCATCTCTGAATTGATTATTGCTGACCCTTTTTGCTACCATATTATAAGCCTTCCCAGCTCCACATACATCTACATCGTATGCTTGACTCTCCCCGTAATCGCTCTATCCAAGCTTTGAGAGTTTTGACTACATCGGTTGCCGGTCACCGTCATTGGGTAAGAACTGGTAAGAATTTGAGATTTGCTTGACGGATTTGTGACCGCCCACCACACAACCACCACCACTTCCTAGTAGTCCGTCAATCATATTCTTGTGTGTTTCTATTGCTGCTAACCATGGCAGGATCACAAGCCATTTAGACCGGACCGGGAGAACATGACAAACAAAGCGCTACATGATAAGTTTCAACAAATGATGAGTGGGCAGGTGGACGATGTGCTAAATAGATTTGAAGAGGCCATGGAGAAGATAGATGGCATTGAGAAGGCGTTCAAACAAAGCTCGATACCAAGTTTAATGAATTGCTCATAGCGTCTACCACCACCACCACCGCGGCACCTAACGCACCTCTACTACAACAACAAGGACTACCTCCACATCGCGAAACAGCCCTCCGCCGAAGCTTCCCGTGTCCCTCTTGACTGGCCAAGCTGCTTTGGTCTTCTTTGTTGATATACATGGCTCCTGCTGCTGCGGTGGGGAGGATGATTATGTGAGAGATTACGAGGATGAGGTTGATCAACATCGATTACTACGTGCCACCACCAAAGACCACAACCACCGTGTCGTCCACATGCAAATAATGGCAATGTTCGGGCTCCCCTTCAGTGCGAGATCATGACCATCTCCCTAAACTGAAATTGAATATTCCACCATTTGAGGGTAGATATGTTCCTGATATATATCTTACTTGGGAGTTAGAAACTGAACAACGATTTACATGTTTACAATATCCTGAGGAGAGACGTGTTCCCGCTGCTGTTTGTGCTTTCACTAGCTTTGCATGTGTTTGGTGGTCCGAACATTGTAGATTATATCCTATTCTAGCTACTTGGGCTGCTTTGAAAACTGCTATGCGTACTCGTTGGGTTCCACCATATTATCAATGTGAATTACTTCAAAAATTGCAGCGCTTAAGACAAGGAAAAAATCCTGTAGAAGAATATTATCAGGAATTACAAACTGGCATGACTAGATGTGGTATTGTTGAGGAGAATGAAGCTATGCTTGCACGCTTTCCGGGTGGATTAAATAGAGAGATTCAGACCATTCTAGACTACAAGGATTATAATAATATCACTCGATTATTCCATCTTGCTTGTAAAGCTGAACGTGAAGTGCAGGATCGACAGTGCGTTGGCGCGAACTAACTTTTCGCAGGTCGACCTTCATCATGGACACCACGTGCATCATCTACTTCCACACGTTCTACTACACCGGCACCTCCGTCGGCTGCCACCTCCAACCGTGATACAAGAAAGCAGGCACAACCACCACTATCTCCCAAGAGCACACCTGCTGGGCCTACACAGAGCTCTTCTTCTTCCATGGCGTCAACAAGGCACACAAGTGATATTATTTGTCGTCGTTGTAAGGGAAGAGGACATTTTGCGAGAGAATGCCAATCTCAGCGTGTGATGATTGCTACTGAGGATGGTGGGTATGAGTCCGCTAGTGACTATGATGAAGAGACTTTGGCTCTTATTACACATGAAGAACACGGTGGAGATGATTACGATCATGACACGCAATACATGGTCTTTGAAGATGCTTTGGACAGTATGAATGTTTAGTTGCTCAACGTGTTTTGAGTGTGCAGGTTACACAAGTCGAGCAAAATCAGAGACATAACTTGTTCCATACAAAGGGAGTTGTGAAGGAACGTTCTATTCAAGGCCATCATAGATGGAGGAAGCTGCAACAATTTGGCTAGCATGGATATGGTGGAGAAGCTTTCTCTCACCACAAGACCACATCCCCATCCTTACTACATCCAATGGTTCAACAACAGCGGCAAGGTTAAGGTAACACGTCTTTGTTCGTGTGTATTTTAGTATCTCTACATATGCTGATTATGTTGATTGTGATGTGGTACCTATGCAAGCATGTTCCTTATTACTTGGTAGACCATGGCAATTTGATAAAAATTCTATACGCCATGGTAGAAACAATCAAGATACTCTTGTTCACAAGGATAAAAATATTACTTTGCTTCCTATGACTCCTGATTCCATTTTGAAAGATGATATTAATAGAGCTAATAAAGCAAAACAGGAGAAAAATAAGAGTGAAAATCAGATTGTGGCAAAAGAATTTGAGCAACAAATGAAGCCTAATAATAAACCATCTAATGTTGCTTCAAATTAAACCTGAAAAGTGCATGTTTATTTGCCACCAAATCTGATATTGATGAGCTAGATTCTAGCAAATCTGTTTGCTATGCTTTTGTGTGCAAAGAGGCATTATTTTCATTCGAGGACGTGCCTTCCTCTTTGCCCCCGCTGTCACTAACATTTTGCAGAGTTCGCCGACGTCTTCCCACAAGACGTGCCACCGGATTACCACCTATTCGAGGGATTGAGCATCAAATTGACTTAATTCCCTGCATCGCTACCCAACCGCGCACCATACCGTACTCAATCCGGAGGAGACGAAGGAGATTATGCGTCAAGTACGAGCTGCTCGACAAAGGTTATATACGCGAATCTCTTAGTCCTTGTGCTGTTCCTATTATACTAGTGCCTAAAAAGGATGGTACGTCACAGATGTGTGTTGATTGTAGAGGCATTAATAATATTACTATTCGTTATCGCCATCCTATTCCTAGGCTAGATGATATGCTTGATGAATTGAGTGGCTCTACAATATTCTCCAAAGTTGATTTATGAGTGGATACCATCAAATTCGTATGAAATTGGGAGATGAATGGAAAACAGCATTTAAAACTAAGTTTGGATTATATGAGTGGTTAGTCATGCCTTTTGGGTTAACTAATGCACCTAGTACTTTCATGAGATTAATGAACGAAGTTTTACGTGCTTTCATTGGACGATTTGTGGTAGTTTACTTTGATGATATACTGATTTATAGCAAATCTTTGGAAGAACATTTGGAACATTTACGTGTTGTTTTTAATGCTCTCGTGATGCACGCTTGTTTGGTAACCTTGGGAAGTGCACCTTTTGCACCGACCGAGTATCTTTTCTTGGCTATGTTGTTACTCCACAGGAATTGAAGTTGATAAAGCCAAGATTGAAGCTATTGAGAGTTGGCCGCAGCCCAAAACGGTCACACAAGTGAGGAGTTTTCTTGGACTCGCTGGTTTCTATAGGCGTTTTGTGAGAGACTTTAGCACCATTGCTGCACCTCTCAATGAGCTTACAAAGAAGGATGTGCCTTTTGTTTGGGGTACCGCACGGAAGAAGCCTTCACGGTATTGAAAGATAAGTTGACACATGCTCCTTTACTCCAACTTCCTCGACTTTAATAAGACTTTTGAGCTTGAATGTGATGCTAGTGGAATTGGATTAGGAGGTGTGTTATTACAAGATGGCAAACCTGTTGCATACTTTTCTCGAAAAATTGAGTGGGCCTAGTCTGAACTATTCTACTTATGACAAAGAATTATATGCTCTTGTTCGGACTTTAGAGACATGGCAACATTATTTATGGCCCAAAGAATTTGTTATACATTCGATCATGAATCTTTGAAACATATTAAAAGTCAAGCTAAACTGAATCGTAGACATGCTAAATGGGTTGAATTCATTGAGACTTTCCCTTATGTCATTAAACACAAGAAGGGTAAAGAAAATGTTATTGCCGATGCTTTGTCTCGTCGATATACTATGCTTTCACAACTTGACTTCAAAATATTTGGTTTGGAGACCATCAAAGATCAATATGTGCATGATGCTGATTTTAAAGATGTAATGCAGAATTGTAAAGAAGGAAGAACATGGAACAAGTTCGTTATTAATGATGGTTTTGTGTTCCGTGCTAACAAGCTATGCATTCCTGCTAGCTCTGTTCGTCTTTTGTTGTTGCAGGAGGCGCATGGAGGAGGATTAATGGGACACTTTGGCGTGAAGAAGACGGAGGATATACTTGCTACACATTTCTTTTGGCCAAAGATGAGACGGGATGTTGAGCGTTTTGTTGCTCGCTGCACTACATGTCAAAAAGCTAAGTCACGACTCAATCCTCATGGTTTATATATGCCTTTGCCGGTGCCTAGTGTTCCTTGGGAGGATATATCTATGGACTTTGTTTTAGGTTTACCTCGAACAAAGAAGGAGGGATAGCATATTTGTTGTCGTGGATAGATTCTCGAAAATGGCACACTTTATACCATGTCATAAAAGCGATGATCTTTGTTAATGTTGCTGATTTGTTCTTTCGTGAAATTATTCGCTTGCATGGTGTGCCAAATACTATTGTTTCAGATCGTGATACTAAATTTCTTAGCCACTTTTGGAGATGTTTATGGGCTAAGTTGGGGACTAAACTGCTTTTTAGTACTACTTGTCACCCCAAACCGATGGACAAACTGAAGTAGTCAATAGAACATTGTCTACTATGCTTAGGGCTGTTTTGAAGAATAATAAGAAAATGTGGGAAGAATGCTTGCCTCATATTGAATTTGCTTATAATCGTTCATTGCATTCTACTACTAAGATGTGCCCTTTTGAAATTGTGTATGGCTTCCTACCTCGTGCACCTATTGATTTGTTGCCTCTTCCATCTTCGGAGAAGGTTAATTTTGATGCTAAAGAACGTGCTGAATTGATTTTAAAAATGCATGAGATAACTAAGGAAAACATTGAGCGTATGAATGCTAAATATAAACGCGTCTTTGGAGATAAGGGTAGAAAACATGTTGTCTTTGCACCCGGAGATCTTGTTTGGTTACATTTGCGTAAGGATAGGTTTCCTAGTTTGCGCAAATCAAAGCTAATGCCACGTGCTGATGGTCCATTTAAGGTGTTAGAGAAAATAAATGATAATGCATATAAACTTGAGCTACCTGCAGATTTTGGGGTTAGTCCCACTTTTAACATTGCAGATTTGAAGCCTTATTTGGGTGAGGAATATGAGCTTCCGTCGAGGACGACTTCATTTCAAGAAGGGAGGATGATGAGGACATCAATACCATTGTTACACCCACAGCCCCTACTGCTACATATATTGGACCAATTACTAGAGCTCACAAGACGCCAATTAAATTATCGTGTACTTTCGCTTTCTTGGTAATGATTCTAATGTTCATGAGAATATGATGCTGCCTAAATTGGATACATTTGTTTTGCTTACAAATGAAGGCCCTAGCTTGGAGAAGGATGGACATTGGAGCAAGAACAAGCATGGAGATAATGCCATGCGCAAGGGGAACAAGAACGGAGTTACAAGTGATGATTTCAGGACTTTGAAGCCACCATAATAGGTGCATGAAGCCTTGGACGAAATATACAAGATGCCACTTCATAATATTCGTCCATAGGCTATTCTTGGTGCTTCGTCACCTTATTATTGGGCCAGGCCCATGTAATTTCGAAATACTTAAGTATAGGCTGTTTTAGAGTCCGTGTGTGTGGGGAAACAAGAGTTAGGGATGGTTTCGGACCCTCCCTCAAGGGCCACGAAATTCCCTCCTCTTCCTCCATATATACAGCCCTTAGGGCGCGTCGTTTAGACTTTGGGTTTTGTTTAGATTAAAAGTTCGCCATAGCTGCAACTTCGCGTGCATTTCGTTTGTGTTCAACGACTGCATAAAGGCGTCCACGTAACCCCACCTTGATCAATAAAGCTTTCATCTTATATTCGCAATATCCAGATTGCAATCTCAGTTTCTTGCTTGTTCTTCGCTTGCTCGCGAAATGCAGACCCTCGTGGTCGTTGATCGTGCTCGGCGTGGTCAATAACCTCTCGGAGTTGGTTTAGCGATTGCTAAGGCGCGACGTCCTCGCACGTTCGTAGTCGGATCGTCAAAGTCGACTTCCTCCAAAGCGAAAACCAACATCTCATCGAAAGACGGGACACCTTTGCCTCTATCATCAGATGGAGACGGTAAACGTAGCTCTAGAGTTGATGATCTCGCTCGCCATGAACCACCATCCCAGTTGCTTGCTTTAACTTTGCGGTGTCATATGTGTTTGCATGTTGCATATGGTGTCTAGCTTTTATTCGAAAGGCCAAAGTCGGCCTTTATTAAGATAAATAAAGATATTTTTTACATGAACCACCATCCCGGGAGCACCACAAGCCAAATAGCTAGTTAGGGCACTGGCCGAGCTAGTGACAAGCCCAGCACAGACAGACATCACCTACAAACCAACTAAAAATCCACGATGGTGGCGAAGCAGCCTGCTTCCCACCAGGATCTCGGGTCCTCGATGATCATGCTCACCACTCCAGCCGGGTGTCTAGCTTGTATTGCTTCCAATTTGGTTAAACTGCATCAGCCATGCATACATTATATCTTTGAATATGACATGCCTTCCTGTTTTTGCTACATAATACTACATCTGTCTACTAACCATGTTCTTACATCAAACTAATGTTCTTGTGTATCCCTCATCAATCAATTATGATGAGATAGTGAGGCTCATGGACTGCTGTAAGAAAAGACCCTCTTTTGAAGAATGCAGTGTCAGCCTCCCCACATGATTCTCAAGAAACATCAATGCTAGATGAAGATAGTCAACGTAGCTCTGTAGTTGATGACCGCATTTCCCCTACGCCACCATCACAGGTGCTTGCTTTGTACCCATGTTTTCAAGTCTGCTCTACGACAGTATCGGTATAACTTGAGGAAAACTCACTTTGAAGGCAAGGCTAATAAAGTGAACTTGCCCAAACATCTCCAAAGTGGAAAATATATCAAATGAAGACTGAGAGGCCTCGTTAAACACTGGTCTGATCCAAAGTATTAGGTATGTTATATATATGTGATCAGATCACATGTTGAACTCCTATTTACGCATGTGCCTCACAAATCTATCCTCTTATAGGTGAACTATTCAAAGAATAAGGTCAACCGTATGAAAGTGAAATTCCAAGAGATGAGAGGATCTCATAGGAATATTGCACACATCGAAGCTCTTGTAATTAGCTGTTGTTTCACTCTTTTCGCTCTGCCATATTATCAAATCTATATTGACTTTTTCCAAATGTAGAGGAAAGCCCGCAAGGACCAAAAAGTACCTGAACCCGAATGCTGTGGAAATCTTCAAGGACTGTTACACCAGCAAGATGAAGGGCATGACTACACCAGTCAAAGCCGTTGTTGTAAGTCCTTAATCCTCATGCCTTTTAACCACTACTTACTCTGACTTGTGCATTGAACTGTACGATTTGCAGCTAATGTCTATTACTCTTTTCAATTTTATACACAATTTTCTTAGCGTATCATTACACCTTACAAGGTTTAAAAGAGAGGAGTGATGTTCCTTTGATCTTGATCTATAATCTAGTTCCATGTTGGACTTGTCTACACAACGTTACAATTGCCTGTTTGTCTGTTCTCAGTTGTTTTGTGATATGAATGATGTCATACTATGCTTACCATATTATAAACTTTGTCTCTTTATCCTTAGCTGTCAATACAATGTGAAGAAATAGACAATACATCAGCCTGGTACATGGTCATATGTTTGGAACCTGGTTTTATTATGTACTTTGCAGTAAAATACAACTAATATTTTACATGGGTTCACTAGAATAAGTTTTGTATATAGACCAAAGCTATTTTTTTGGTTTTGTTGCCACCTTAATATCTTCTGTTCTGGTACTACTAATGTAAAAACTCCACTTTTCGAAAAGCTATGGAACAAATGGTGGAACCGCCACCCTCTGAAGGTGACGAGGCAACTATAACCGCAATGCCACCTCTTGCTGTAGTGGGTCGGTACCTATCCACTAACAGTGCCAAAAGCACGTTCCTGTGTAATATTGGGTTGGTTGTTAAGGCAATCTCGTCCAAACTGCCTCATGATCAAGATATGCAAGCTCAAAATAGTGTTATATCTGCGCTCCAAACACAAGTCCACTCCCTAACAGAGACCCTTTGTGAAACAAAGACAACCATTGTTCGATGTCGTGAAGATATGCATGGTTTTGAAACCAGACTATCAGACATTTGCTATGTTGGTGAGGAGCCTAGGAGAAATTAAGGCACAGGTTCTGGTGCTCCGTCGGACAGTACAACATGAAAACATATCAGTCATGTCAAATGAACTGAGCTTCTGAACTTCTGGTGGTGCATTTATCTGTCGGACTGTTAACTTTTATGCCACCTAGCTTTTGTTTTATGGTTGTAATTTTTTTGTTGTGATACAAAATTTGTTGTTAGCGTGCAGCGACCGACTCAAGAAAACAACAAGCCATTTTTGTATAGTGTAGGGTGTTTCCTATATTTGCACTAGTGGTGAACTTTGATGCCGAGTGGATGTAATCTGTGCAATCGCCTTAATAGCCCAGCGTTTGTTTCTGGCTTATTTATTTCCCTAGTCCTCCTTTTCCTTGGTTTGCTTGTGGCTGTAACAACCATGGGCCATATACGGACCGTGGTAACCTTGTGCCTGGTACGGGCCGTAGGATCCATGGGCCTCCTACGGGCCGACGGATAAATGGGCCCCCAATGGGCCGTAGAATCAGTGGGCCTCGGGCCGTCAGATAAATGGGCCCACATGGGCCAGCACGGTAACGGGCCGTTAACAGGCCAGAAGACAGCAAAGGCTTAATTCTATCACAGGCATGACGTGTCGTTAATGGGCCAGAATATAGGACGGGTTGGAAACGGCGCAACGAGTTAACAGGCCACAAACGGGCCGAGTCTAACCACGAGCTGAATTTGGCCCCTTAGGGGAACAGGCCAGTAACGGGTCAGAAGTAATCGAGGGCCGTAAAGGAGCCCAAGAATGTATGTGCCGTCAATAGGCCGAAAGCTAACACGGGCTAGAAACAGCCCATGTGAATCATGGGCCGTTAATGGGCATAAAGAAAATTAATGTTTGTTATGGGCCAGACTCACCGCGGACCATTAAAGGGCTCAAAGATACGAAAGGCCTCGTATGGGCCGAAAGATATCGTGGGCCATACATGGGCCAAAAATGAAACAGGCTGGTATTATACTGGACGGCCCACATGAAGCTGTTGGCCGATTTAGGGAAAGCCATAACGGGCTGTGAGTTACCGGGTCAGAAAATGGGTTGTATGCGAATAGACCGTTAACAGGCTTTTCATGGGCCGCCCAGCTAGCGTTTGACAAAGTCAAACAGGCAGACCTTTGTAAGCTAAATGGGCCAGTGTTAGGCATTTGCACGTCTCGACATATCATAGGCGCCTATCCGACCCAATGATGAGCTGACACGTGTTTCCTCCAGCCAATGAGAATTTTACACGTGGAAAATCACCATTGGTCATTGCTGTTAACGGGTTATCAGATCCCAAACCGGACCCGATAGCTTAACGATGACCTATTACGATGGATGCGACGTGTCGGTTACCCTTGACGAAAGCACTTCCATGACACGTCATTTATCGTCATGGAAGTGAACACTTCCGTGATGATAATTTTGGTATTGTCATGGAACACTTCTACAACAAAACAGGTATGACTATCTTGATTCTGTCATAAAATTTTCATGGATGTACATGCATGATAGAAAACATGACCTACTGTGGCAAATACGTATCATCACGGAAGTGTATTTTTTTGTAGTGCATGCTAGTGGGTTTTGACTAATTACTGTGGCAAAGGTAGGTCAAGCAGAGGAATGGGTTCAACTATCGCAACATGTAACAGTTGAATCGTTGTTGTCCGAATGCAGAAGAGAGTAAGAGCGAGAGAGTGGGATTGTATTAGAATGCTCAAAGGGGGTTTGCTTGCCTGGCACTTCCGAAGATAGCAAAACTCTTCATCGGTGTCATCGAACTCATCATCGAAACTACCTCCACAGAGAGGGAGCAAACACCAGCAAACAAGAGGGAACACAATCAATGCAATGCAACAATATGATGCATGATCATGACATAGCAATATACTGTGATTTGGGCTAATGCAACAAGCAATAGTTTAAATGAATTTGGTTTGAGCCCAAGGTTCAAATTCAAAGTCCATGTATGGCATTTCAAAGCCAGTTAATCAAATTGTCATATACAACAACTTTAGGTTGTTCAAACATGCATGAAAATGCCATAAACAGATTCTTTGGATATTTGATAATTTTTCATACATAATCTTTTCCATCTAAGCTATAGATTATTTTCTATGATTTTTTTGAAGTTTAAATCCTTTTCTAGAATTTCCTAGTTGTTTGAATTAGAAAAATTCTGAAAAGGATTTACAGCGTCAGCACTACGTCATCAATGCATTAGCAGGTCAATGGGTCAGCGAGGTCAAACCTAACCAATGGGGCCCACTGGTCAGTGACCCATTTAGTTAACAGTGGTATTAGTGTTAAACTAAACCTAAACTAATTATTGTCAGAGGTCAGGCCCACCTATCATGGGCAGAGAGGAGGCAATTAGTCCTAAATAAACTAGGATTAGGCCGGCGGCTCGTGGTCGACGAGGTCAGTGGCGGCGGAGCGCGTCGGGTTTTGCCCTTCGTCGACCAAATGGAGCTGATGCTCGTCTGCATCCAACGGAGCAGGCAGTAGCGGCTGGGATCGTCTACAGCGTCGACTGCAACAACGACGAGCGCCGGCCGGAGTATGGGTTAGCACGGCGAGGCACTACGCTGGCTAGCAAGCGAGCTAAGCATCTAGGCAGAATCCTGGGAGCATAGTGAGCACAAGGAGGCGCTCAAAAGCGAGCGGCGGCAGCTGTGGCCACGACGGCAAGATGGCCGGCGGTGGTGAGCTTTTGGCTCGGTGAAACGGCGGCTACGGCAAGCAATAGACGCGGGAAAGAGGGGTGGGTTAGAGGTAGCACTACAAAAAAAGACACATCCGTGACATTTTGGGCCGAACAATTTTTTCTGTCATGCTTAAGAACTTCTATGACAATAATTGTGACAAAACCCGGTATCATCATAGATGTGGTGGGCTCCTACTTCTATGAAAAAAATCATGACAGAAAATGGGCTTTTCATCCTGGGCGGGCCGGAGACGCAGCTGCATGACATTATTTGGGCCGTCCATGAGGGGAAAAACCGTGGTAGAAGTGAGGGCGAGGAAGATATCAGGGAGTTCCCGGTTAAGGTGGGTGGTCGGGGCCGAGCGATGCACGGAGGTTTGTGAGTTTCTCTCATACACGTACATGTGTGTGTGAGAGGTGTTGCGCTCTAACTGAACTCGAGCAAGGCGTTGGGCTCTAACTGAACCCGAGCGATTGCACTAGCTACGTTACTGAACCCGAGCGATCGATCCCTTGCTGTTAACCGAACCCGAGTGATTCCTTCACTACTGCTGCTAACTGAAGCCGATCGATGCTGCCTCTTGATGAACAGTGAGCGTTTTGGGGGGGGGGGGGGATTGGATGAACAGTTCCCGGTGGGGGTGGATGAACAGGACCCGGTGGTAGTAGAGGCCGTTGCCACTGGATGAACAGGACCCCGATCGATCGAGCCGGTTGGGGGTGGATGAACAGGACCCCGTGGAAGGCTGGATGACCAGGACCCTGTGGAGGGCTGGTTGAACAGTAGCCGGTGGAGGGCTAGATGAACAGTAGCCCGTGGAGGGGTGGTTGAACAGGACCCCGTGGAGAGGGTTGGTTGAACAGTAGCCGGTGGAGGAGCGGTGGAGGCTGGATGAACAGGAGCCTGTGGATGAACAATCACAAAGTGAGGCAGGAGGGGAGATGTCGTGGATGAACAAATGCAGTGGAGGCCGGAGGAGGTCGACGGTGGATGAACAAGAGTCTGTGGAGGCGCCGGACGGTGGAGATGAACAGTATCCCATGGAGTCCCATTTTGCGGTACGCCACACCCCTCCCGATGAACAGGACCCCCATTCTGACCGTGGCGCTCCAACACTAGTCCGTTTCATCCGTTTTGCGGTACGCCACACCCCTCTCGATCAACAGGACCCCGTTTCGACCGTAGGAGGTCCAAGAGAAGTCTGCTTCCTCCGTTTTGCGGTACGCGAGACCCCTCCCGATGAACAGGATCCCGTTTCGACCGTGCTGGTCAAACACAAGGCCGTTTCCTTCATTCTGCGGTACGCCAGGCCTTGTTTTGATCGGTTGTTCCGTCCAAGCCAGTTGGCTCCCAATGAAAACGACGCATTCCGACCCAGTCGGTTGCCTCCCGATGAATACGGTGCTGTTTCTCTGTTCCAACCCAACCATGTACACGAGCCCTAGTCGTATGTATGCGCGAGTAGGCGTTCGAGACCCCACCCGTATGTATGTACGTGGCCGTATTTACTTTCTTGCACCCTGGCGATACGTACGTGTACATGCTACGTGCGCCTCTACTACGACACATGTGCGCCTATTACTACGACATGTGCCCTTCCTTACACGGCAACGGTTCATCGCTGCAACCTGCAGACAGACCGATCGACCAGTATGTACGTACACGTTCGCGACCATAATGACAACGCTACGTACGCTTCGACCAGGTGGGTCCCGACTGTCAGGCACTTCCTTGCATGTGAAGATGTAGCTAGTGGGTCCCAGCAGTCAGGGGGTGAATCATTTTTTCCCGTAATATGGACGCACTTCCATGCGTGCGAAGATGTACCTGGTGGGTCCCAGCAGTCAGGGGGGAAATGTTTTTTCATGAAATACGGTGGCCCGTCCGATGGGTCCCTGCTGTCAGGTGGAGGAATCATTATTTTGAGCGTAATAAGGAGGCACTTCTTTGTTGCGGCCGTGGACCCAGCTGTCAGCCTCTCCATGTATAGTACTTTTCCAATGGAAGTCGTTCATTGACCACATTGACCACGCCACGCCGAGAGCACCAAGGCGGTGGACAACGACGAGGCCTAGGAAGGGGACGACGTGGAGCCGGGGAAGACGCGGTAGTGGAAGCCCACGCGGAGAGGAGTACGAGGGTTCACTGTTTCGGCTGCGGTGTGAGGCTGCCGTTCCCGCAGAATAACAAGGGGTGTGGGTGAGTAGAGGGATGGTCTGGACAACTGTGGGAGTAGTAGGGGGCAGTGAGGTCTCCGTGGCATCATAGCCGGCCACGGGAGGCAAGAGCATGCGGCACGACCGATGCTGGTTTGGGCGGCTGGAGCAAGAAGACCAGAGGTTGAAGAAGGACGATGGCCATTGGATGGACATCGTATGGTCACTACAGCAAGAATCGTTTATATTGATTGACAAAGCCCTTGGTACGCGTCAACTTAGTAGGCCCACAGGTCAGCCTCTGAAACGGTGCGCCCCAGATGTCAGGGGGAGGAATCATTTTTTGGAAGGCTGAAGCAAGAATATCCGAGATTGAAGAGGAAGCACGACATCCGTTGGATGGACATCCAACGGCCACTGCTGCTAGAACCGTGTGTTGACTATAAGTTGACAAAGCCTTGCATACACGTCAACTTAGTTTTCTTAGGGGACGCGTCAACTTAGTAGTCCCACAAGTGTGTGGTAGAGAACATATAGCCCATTTGCGATTTGTAAGAATGTACAACCCATTTTTGAATTCTAATGGAATTTACTACAACCCATTTACAGTTTATTAAAAGTACAACCCATTTTCTAGCTAGGACAATGACTAATAATTTCAACCAACCGCTCAAAACAGAATTCAATAAAATTTCCCACATTTTGTTGGGATCCGAAATATTTTTATCCCAAAATTTCTAGTCAGATTAAATATAATTTTAGAATAAATTTGTATTACGTAAAAATCCAACGAAATATTGCGTGCGCTACAAGTAATGAAACTATAATTGTCAAATTCCACAAGTAATATTTTTTTAAACTAATTACGTGTTTGGTGCATATTTTTATAGTTACTGCCCAGTTTTTATAATTACATCCCATTTATTATTTCTTAAAGCCCATTTTCTTGTTAAGCCTAATGCATTCTTCCTAGGAAAGATTTGCAGCCTAGCGGGGCGGAGAATCAAAAGTTGACCCGAATATTGTGTACAACTGTCGGCCCAGTTGCATTGCTCATGTTAAAAAAAAGGCATGTGTAGTAGAGTACAACCTTACATGGCTACTCAGCCCACATTCAGCGACGCCGGAAAGGCCCAAACAAGGGTTTTGTACAACTTTTTGAAGTCAATGAGCTCAATTAATAACTTAAGAAAAAAGTTAGACTACAGTGGAATCTAATTAAAAGCTGTCACGAGCGAAGAAATAATTCAACGGGTCCAACTTGTGCGTGTGTTTGTGTGTGTGTGAGAGAGAGAGAGAGACCCATCGGTCGATACTTGTAAATACATCTTTGAGCCATATGCATTGATGATGCTTAATAAAAACTTATATAGTTGACACAATCTGATGTAGGGTGGAACCCTAGATGGCCGATCTTTCATGATTGGAGCGGATACTACAAAGAACACGAAGAACATGAGGGGAAACGTGAGGGAAATCACGATGGGAAACGGGAGGAAACACTGAAATAGACAAGAAGCGATCACACATGTGCTAGATTCTCGAAACACAAAGAGATACACGATCCACGATCAACAAGGCACGATACATAGGGTAACCGGTTCTTCTCCATGAGGAGGTCTTGACGGGGGCCACCCGTGAGGCGGTCTTGAATCCAAGGTGGATCTTCTCCGTAGAGGCGCGCGGTCTCTCTCGTCGAGTAGATCCGTATGGATGAGCAAAGCTCTATCTCTAAATGAGCTAAACCATTGCTAACCCTAACTAGGAGGAGGTGGAGGAGTATATATAGTCTAGGGCCACGAAGGGATAAGTGCGGGATACATGGGCCTCGGCCCGATACTCTGCGCACAGACGGGCGTCAGACGTCCGACGGGTACCGGACGTCCGGTGGCTCGCGAGGGTTCGGTCGTCCGGTACTTGTCGGACTTCCGGCGTTTTGGTTCTAGGCGGGAGTTGTCTGACGTCGGTGGAGGCCGGTCGTCCGGTTGCTGGAGGGGGTCGGACGTCCGGTCTCGGTCGGTCGTCCGGTCACTATAGACTTAGCCTGTAGTCGATCTGGCACGTGCGATCTCCAGGCGTCGGACGTCCGGCGAGGTCCGATCGTCCGGAGGCTGTAAACTTCGCGCAACTTCTTCTCTTGGTCCTTGTACTTGGCGTCCTCGCTAGCTCGTCCATTGCATGTGGTGGCTCCGTGGCTTTCCTCTAAGTACCTGATCATGCATAGCACACACGTTGGAGGTAGTAGCCATGTCTCACATTTAGAAAGTGAAGGTTTGGAGAGGAGCGAGTTCACCTTGTGTCCAATGGCGTATATTCGAGGTCTCTTCATATGTCCTCTTGGGGCTTGGAGAGTAGTCGGAGTGTACATGGGGATGAACTTGGGATGCTCCGCAACAACTCCCCCCCCCCCCCCCCCCCTTGGGGAAGATCCAACCTAGGATCATGATCCTCATCACCATGGAAACGGTTGTTGCGGACGGACTTGTAGTTGGACGGAATTGAAAGCATTACGCAATCCAAGTACTCCAAGGTGTCTCCGGAGTGATAGACATGCAAAAAGAGCAAACACAAGCGACACTCGGAAATACAATGGTTACCGCACACAAAGTTTCCATCAAGTAAGTATGAGTCCGTTTGGCAAGATTGTTCGTGACAAAGCGCATGAAGCTTAACAAGATGATATAGAATGATATGCAAAGCATTCATGGGAGCAAAAGCATTTGAAGTATGCACAAAGGTGTTGGGAATATGATTAGTGCTACCATTATGCAAAATGATGTCATAATGTGATGGTGTATCAAAAGCATGAACATGGTAATTGGTGCTGAGTGTGATTATGTGGTCATGCAATTGATGGTGGGCAATATGATGATGATGTATGAATATGCCATCAAGGAAGATCACAACAAATTTGCTAAGGAAATGCACAAGCTCATATATCATGGATGACATGGGAATACAAGATTCAACAAAGCAATCATAATGTGAGTCAATCCATGCATAAGATGCAAACTTGTGGTGACTATGATATGTCCATCGAGCATGACATGTGTGAGCACAATCAACAAATATGGAGGTGTGGGTGCAATGTGGCAAAGGAGTGTTGATGTACCAATGCTCAATGTTGTGGCATGAGTGGAGTGCCGAAGGTGCATCCAATAAGTGCGAGCAATCCTCAATGTAAAGGCCCATAGAGCCAATCTCCAATGTCGCTGCTCCGTTCATGAGATGTATCATGTAGACAACAAAAAGGAAACAACAATGAAAGAGTGACCCATCCAATATGCGTATTTGAGGATGGCTCAAAGGGTAGGAGTCCACCTTTATGAGATTGTCGAAAATGTTGATGTCGCACATCGTGTACGCCTTCACATGACCAAGGTGTGTCGTTGTGGTACCGCCTTGTGAATCCTTCAAAACGAAAGAACATGACAAACCTATCATTCGTGTGGTAACATACCCAACAAGTGTATGCATCATGCTCATATAAGAAAGGACAAGCGAGCAGTTCATAGTATGGAGGCATATGATGCGAGAATAAGCAAATACAATAGGCTCAATCAAACAAGCATGCATCACAAGTAATATATCCAAGTCTCCAAGATCAATAAGCATAGGTGCAACTATTGGAGGCAAGCAACAATGAACAAGATATATCATGTGAGAGGCATGAACATATTTGTCATCAACCCAAGAAAGTGAGTAAGAGTGGAACATGGGTGATGCGACAAGGCAAGATGATGCGGAGCATCCTACGGATATCTCCATGTACACCTTCATAGCCCCTCAAGCCCCAAGTGGACCTACCGGACTTAAGGTGAACCCGCTCCTCTTTGAGATTTACATGAATATCCATTGGACTTGGGTGCTAATTCACCATGGAACGTTGTGCATCATTAGGTACAAGGGCAACCACCACCAAGCAGCTAGGAAGCTTCCTGGAGGCCAAGGAGAAGGACCCCAAGACCCAAGAGCTGACCCGAGGTGTCAAGATGAAGAAAACGAAGTGTGCAGAAATTGCACTACCGGACAGTCCGATCCCCATAGCGGGCAGTCCGATCGCACAGAGATTGCACTACCGGACAGTCCGGTCCCCATAGCGCACTGTCCGGTGGCACCCGAAAATGGATCTGTACTCACCGTACTGTCCGATCCTTAGCACCAGACTGTCCGTTAGGCCCAGTTTCGCTATGAATTGGGCTAAAAAGACCATGTAACCACCGAGGCCCATACCCCTTCGCCCTAGACTATATATTCCCTGCTCCTCTCAGTTTTTAGGGTTAGCAAAGTATTTGATAGACAAAAAGAGAGCTTTGCTCATTCCTCCTCTTGGAGATCTAGACCTCCTCTTGGAAAAGCTCCTCTTGGAGATCAAGCCCTCCTCTTGGAGAAGATCCTCTTGTGGATATCAAGGCCTCCTCTTGGAGAAGGATCCGCATCATAGGATCATCAAGACCTCATCTCCTTTGGATTTTGGATGAACTTTACCTTGTATCTTTCCCTTTGTTGGTCTTGTACCTTTGTGGATCTTGTGTGATTGTTAGTCTAGTGGATGTGTGATTGGACTTGTTCTTGAGTGTTTTCCTCTTGTGATTTCGCCTCTTGTTCTTTGTGTTCTTCGCGTCCTTCGTGGATTCCCCTCCAATTCGTGAAAGATCTACGCTTAGGGTCTCCACCCTACAACATCTTGGTATCATGAGCCACGTTGATCACGAATTTGGAGTCTCCCCCACCATTTTCTAGCCTGGTTTTGCTTGATTTCGTCCTAAAATCCGAAAATCCCCACCAAAAATAGCCCCATTTTTTTGTGATTTGTTGGTTTGATGATGTTTTGTTGACTTTGATCCATGGATCCGTTGTGTTTCGAGTGGATCTAGCTTCCCCACAAGTTTTCCCACCTTCCATCCATGAAATCTTCTCAATTTTGACCCCCAAATCATCCGTTTCCGCCCAAAAAATTCAATTTCGTGCCTTCCCAACCCGCACCGGACTGTCCGGACCCCTGTACCGGACTGTCTGCTCGCATCAGGAGGAAAATCGCTTTGGACCGGACTGTACGCTCCCCAATACCGGACTGTCCGCTCGATTCAGAAGGTTTTCGAATGAAGAACGGATTGTCCGCTACCCAGGACCGGACTGCCCGCTAGTTCAAAAACTACTTCGGTTGATTTCTTGTTTCGATCATATCTTCCACATCCGGAGTCCGATTTTGACGTTCTTTAGCTCGTTGAGTAGCTATTGACATTCCCCATCCATATAGATATGTTCCAACAACATTTGACTCCATAAATGTTTTGACATTTTGACATCTTTGCCTAGGCCCTCCACCATATCATTCGCTAAACCACCATAGCTTTCCGCAACCTAACCCATTTTGATCCATATAGCATTTGTGGTTGCTTGAGTGGTGGCTTGAGTCTCCTAAGGTGTTTAAGCTACTTAGGGACGGTTGCTTCTTCATCATCCGCCACCGCCACTTCCACATTGTCAACTCCGGAACCATCAACGCATTCCGCTACCACCATTTGACATTTGACATTTGAGATTTTGAGTTTGCGGTTTTTCTGTTTCCTAAGGTGTTTCGGTTAATTAGGAACGGTTCATCGAGAACACCGCCACTCATCACCGCCATGAGGTCTTCATCGACATTGACCACTTCACCATTTTGACAACCTAACCGTAAGTAAGAACGGTAACCTCTATATCATCTTGGTATCGTGGTATCCCATCATTGTACATTCATTCTTGCCATTGCTTTGTAACCCCTAGCCATTTTGCGTCACTTGCCTACCGAGACTAGCCATTTGAGTATTGCCGGCAACGTTACTTGTGCACATTAGTGATCATCGATCTACACTTTCCATTGCATACATACCATATCATATTGGTATCGTATCATCCCTTCTGTCACACGTTTGTTCCCGCATATACACAATTGCTATCTTGGTTTGTGCATTGTGGCCATATCAAAAAAGAAGAAGAAGAGAATAAGCTTTTAAGCAAAGAGAAAACAAAGAGCTTATAAGCAATAGCCATAGCATCATACCACATTGCATATAAGATTGTTATATCCGATCATCTTGGATCATCTTGAGAGACACCGGGAACCATACATAATAGCATACTTGGGATAGAAGTTGATAGGTTGTGCACACGTGTCGTATCCGCCTATTGAGCAATCATGCTAGCGTCTCTCTTGAGTTGTGCAACACGAGCGTTTTATGTGGATTCCGCATTTTGTGCTCATTCCTTGGTTGCACGGCCCCATTTATCTATCCGTATGTGCGTTTTCGTGTGCCTTTCTTTGCTATTGGTCTACTTGTTTCACTTGCGAATTTGTGAATCTCTTTCAACATTATTGACTCTTGCTAACATTTTGCATCAAATTTTTTGTGCCACTATCCTCACCAAGCCACTCCATAAGCTTTACTTGATAGGTGTGAGTGAACAAGTCAGGTACCAATTCCACTATTCTTTCATCTCACATGGAGTGAAACGGGATACATCCTCAACTTTGGGAAAAGGTAACTTGGTATTGTTTATCTCATTTCCTACTCACCTCTACTCGAGTCTTCTGATGGATAGGCAAGGCATTTCACCTTCGGTCTACAACAACAACGACGAGTTCGATGCCATGAAAAAATCCACCAACGCCAAGATGCATGCTCAAATGGATGAGATCAAGGCCCTCATCAAGTCCTACAAGAGATCTTCCTCATCTTCGAGAAGACGCTCTAGTGCACATGCTTCCGAGGTACCATCTCCGGCAAGATCACATCGGCATCGACACCAACACCGACAAGAACGTGAAGGTCAAGAGCTCAACACCAACAACCGCTCAGCGACTTCACCATCTCCCTTGGCATCTTCGCCAAACGACTTCAAGGCATCTTAGCCTATGGACATACGACATCTTCGCCTGTTGGACATATGCCCTGGAGGCAATCATGTCGGATGATATTTCCTATGTGTTTATGAATAAAGATAGTCCTTGGACATTATCAATGATGTGTATCAGCAAGTATGTGACTTGTTTGTGGGACTATGCATTGTATGATGACTGTCCTAAAAGGTCCCTAGTCAAAAGGGCTGTGTGGACGCCAAGAGCCGACTAGACTGGCATATGACACGGTCGATGGCTTGGTCTCACTAGCCATGGAGCATTGGATGCTAACCGGATAATATGGACTTGGAAAGGTCTGGTCGGATTCGACATAGTCGGATCCAAGTCGAGATAAGGTCTGAGTCGGACAGACCCAACTATGAGACGCAGCGATATGTCATCTGTGAGTCTCTAGTACAACATACGTTCTATGTCCTAAGACCTGAGCTGACACATGTACTGGATGGTGACAGACTTGCTTTGGGCCGACCAAACGCTACTCCGTGACTGGGTAGTTACAAAGGTAGGTTTCGGGTTTGTCCAGTCCCATGCAAATGAGACACGGTCGAGCAAGATGGGATTGCCCCTCCGATCGAGAGATATACTCTGGGCCCCTCGTGTGATCTCGACCAGAATAGCGGGGCCATGCGACAAGGATTATGAGATAATCCGGATTGTGTTCGGTATCACCGAACGAGAAAGAGGTCGGGTTAGCACAAGGATGACGGTCTCGCCTTGAGCCCGGCAACATATATCGTCTTGGCAAAGGGAACAGAAGTGTGACACGCCAGGCTGTGTTCGCCTAACCAGCTTCATCGTCTGCTTGGTGGTCAAGACGCCTTGCTAGAGGCCGCTACTAACAAAGACAAGTCGGAGGTGATCCGAATCGTGACCAAGCCGACTTGAACCTAAGGGGTCGCGCGCTTAAGGGAAGGAACCTATGAGGTCGGGTTCGTGAGACCTTTGGTGGGATGTGATCCGAATCGACTAGGAACGTGACCGAATAGACTTTGGGCTTTAGGGTCCGTGCGAGGCCCAAGTGTTGATCCATGACGGACGCCTATATAAAGTGGAGGTGCGGCACACTCGTGCGCTTGATCGCTTCGCATCGCGACTAGGGTTTGCATGTGTTGCGAATAGCCACCTCCACTCGCCGCCGATCGTGTGATCGGACCTAGCAGTCCGCCGACGACGTTCCTCCCGCACGCCGCGGATACCGTTAGAGGCGGTGCACTTGCGCCGCTCCGCCAACTCGTGCGTGGGATCGGACGACCGGCCGCCGAGGGAGATCGAACGAGGAGGAGACGATCCACGCAGATGCGCTGCCCCAACTCTTCTTCATTGCACGGCATCTTGGCGTCTAGTGGTAACAAACTGTGATCCATCTCCCGTAGCATGTTCCTGGATGTTCTGCGCGTAGGAATTTTTAATTTGCAGTCGACGCACCCTACCGTAGAACCCAACATCGCCAAAAAGCACCCCAAGACTACGCTCAAGAGAAGCTCCCCAAGCTCAAGTCCGCGACTTCCACGAGCTACTACGACCTCGACACCGACCACAAGATTCCTTTGTATGGGACTCAAGAACCCGAGGAGTATCTCGCGTGGGAGCACCTAATGGATGACTACCACAAGCTACATCAAGTTCCTCCCGAAGATCAAGTGAAGTGCTCCTTAAGAAACTTCCACAACTACGCGTCCACATGGTGGCTTCACACACCTTCGGAGAGCTACGACATGAGTTGGCCCAAGACGAAGAGAGCTTTGCCGCGAGAGTTCGTGCCTGCAACCTACACGGAACAACTTCTATGTGAATTGGAGAACACCATCCAAGGATCCAAGTCCATCGACGCGTACTTCAAGGAGATGAAGATTGCCTTGCGACGAGCCGGCGTGGACGACCCCATTTCGATGAAGTTCCACTTCATGATGGGATTGAACAACGGCATTTCCAAGACTATCCTCCTCGAGAACTACAAGTCCCTCGACGACTACTACATTGGTGCTCTCAAGGCGGAACAAGAACTCATGAAGGCCAAGGCTTCTCCACCCCAAGCACACTTCTCGACGACCAAGCTCCATGACAATGAGCATGAGGATAGTACCACCAAGATGACACTCCCAAGTTCGACTTCACCGCCATTCCTATTTGTGTCATTGATGATGCCGAGTCTCCCATGACTCTTTTTGAAGACGGTGCGGCGACGACTACGTCTACGGAGACTCTCAAGGACCAAGTTTTAGAGGCAAGCGACATGGTGATGAGCAAGGATGATGCTTCCACCGTTGGAGGTGAGAGTGATGATGTGCCATCTTCGGCCTTCATCCATGATGACGATGACGAGATGGTTGAGCATGGGATTTTCCCTTTGACCACGGCGACGTATGATGACTTGAGTGACTTGTGCCACCATATTGAGAGTGAGAGTGACTTCACCACTAGCCTCATATATGATGTGTTGCCCCAATTCCCATGTGAGGCGAGCCACAACCCCCACCACTTGAGTGAGATGAGTGACTCCACCATATGTGACTTTGAGTGCACCTATTTTGAGGAGTGAGTGAACCACCACATAGAGAGAGTGTGATAATTTATAGGGCATGTGAGGCCACTATGATTCCTAACGACTTAACCTCTACCTCTATTTTGTCTTCTCATTTGGTGCTAGGTCCCATATATGATGACGCGCCGATTCGCGACGACTTCGTCCTCCCTTTGGAAAGACGATGGCCATGGTGGAATATGATGGACCCCCCACATGGTTCCATCAAGATGAAGATGACCGCCATTTGGTCTTTCCCACCTCACCTACACCACTTGAGTGGCATGAACAAGGTAACATAGGTGAAGGTGATGCTCTAGTCCCACTAGTGGACATTCTTGACATTGATTGCTTGCATGATGTTGATCCATCTATTACCATGCTTCATGATAGTGCGACTTCCTCATGTGATGATTTGTTGCCCATTTACGATGAGTATGATGATTCTCATGTGGAGTCTATTAGTTGTGATGCCATGTTACATATGATTTCTTGTGACAATTCTTTATGTCACATCATGTTTGACAATCCGCTTGACTTGTCATATGCTATGCATGAGCTCAACAATATGTTATATTTGCAATCTCTTCGTAGTGACTATGCATATGCCATTAAAATTAACCCAATTTGCACATATGGCATATATGACAAGCCCATGGTTATTGGCATTTGTTTTTCTTGTGATGATATTGATATGCTCCCTTTGCGTCATTTATCTCATATGCCATGCCATGACCACCTAGCTTTGGTTATGCATTGTTTTTGATGTTCTCCATTTTCTCCATATGATGTTTCCAATATTGCTCAAGAGGAGACCACCATAGTTTCCTAATACATGTTAGGAGATTTTGATCCTTCTATTGATGTGCCATATATTTGTATGCTCAAATTGCATCCCCATCGTGTTATACATAACAACTATTCTTTCGTGATGGATGACATGTTCTTGTACCTTGCATCAAATTTCTTCGAGCATTTCTTATGTTGTGCTAACTCACACGTGCACATGAAACGTCATGATGGATGATGTGTACATTTAGCACATACTCAATTTCTTTCGTTTGTGTATTTGTTGTGTAGGTACCCATGCTTACTTGTCAACCTCACAATCCCATGAGTTGAGAAAACGAGCTCTAGAGAGCAACGATGACTTGGGATCCCATGGATGGTCTTTCCCACCGCTCCCTTCGCGCAAAGACTTCGCACATTTCTTCTACATGTCCCTCACTTGGCTATGGGTTATTGTCCATTATATATTATATGCCCATCTCGCCATGTTCACTTTGCATGATATGCTTATTCCCATGCCTTTGCCATGCATTTGTGACCCATGCTTTGCATTACACATGATGATTGATTCTAGTACCCGTATGTGTATTTGCAAGCTTGGTGGAGATATTGCTTGTTCTTGCCATGTTTACTTTGTGCCCAATGCTTATGATCATGCTTTGATCTTGATTTGTGATCGTGCTTGCGATATGTCATGTGCATTGACTATGCCCATTAATTGCTCACATGACATGATTGCCATGATTTCCTCTAGTGTGTTGCATCTTCGCTCCACTAGTTTGCACGACTTGATTACTATGCTTGCTTATGTTGCATCACCGATGATTCATACTTGCTCATTTCATGCGGTTGATGACAACCATCTACATGCTTTACACATGATTGTCACTGCTTCTTGCCATATATCTCCATATGTTGCCTCTCTCATGCTAGATGATTTTCCATGTATTGAGTGCAACAATGCTTTTAGTCTTCCTCGTGAGATTTCCCCCATAGCATTCTCACATATAATTGGAAATTTTGACATATTTCTTGTGAAGCATGCTTGCCTTCCTTATTTGCACCATATACCTAGTGCCATGAATATAGCCATTGTTGCATCATATTGCTCATGCACTTGTGCTTCTAATGATTACGTGCAAGAGAAGAGAACCATCACGATGGATGATGTGTTTATCTACCATGCGCATACTTTTTTGTTTTGTTTTGTGCATGTGTAGGATACTTGGAAATTTTGTCGACTTCCACGTCACGTGAATTGACCATTCGAGCTCTTGAGAGCGAACCACCTTCTACCACGACGATTCTACATCGCACTTGCTTGTGCTTCAGCATTGTGAAGGACGCACAAGGACATGCTTTCAAGGTGATATCCTTCTCTTTCCAGAAACCCAAAACCATGAGCACGAATGTTGTGCATCATACTACTTGTGTTGCTTGCACCATGCGACTTATTTGTCATCTTGGACCCCTTCATTGCGCACATGCTAGAGATCTTGCTTCGACTTGTCATTTTCACCGTTCCGTGCATCGTGATATATGTGCCTTGTGTGTTGCATCCAATTCTTGGTTTACTTGCTCCTATCATATGTTTGGTTGCAGAAATATCATTTCCTCACATATGCCATGTCCCATTGATTGCTACATGCTTGGCTTTATTGCCTCACACATGATGAACAATTGCTCTTTTTATTGTGTTAAGTGCCACTCTATATTCACTACACCCTATGCACGTTATGCTTGGATTGTCTTGCACTTGACCCATGTGTTTAGACATCTCATCTTCTTTGGTTATGTGAATGATTCATATGCCTACCATAGACCTTTCATAGAGCAATTTGTGAATGCTTGCTATGACCTTGAGGTAGATGCTTATTATCTTGTCACACATATTTGCATCACAACCTCACATTTACATGCTTGTCCCCATGATATATTTGCTTGTGCTCGCTTGATATGCTTACATGCCATGTCACAATCCTTTGTCAAACCATATGCTATGCTTGATAACGACACTTGTGTGGTGAATCACCTCTTGAATGATTGGTTTTGCCCTCACGCTAACCACATTTGTTTTCCAAGTGTTTGTTGTTTTTGCTCCTTTTGAAGGAATCACTAGACGGCGCGACATTGGAGCGTGCCCATTCCGAGCTTGAAGATGATGAGTATTGGGTGATCGTCCACTCCTACACGGCGAAGCCATCTCTTTCCCGTGGTGATTTGGGTTTTGATCCGAGGTCGGATCTTTCCCAAGGGGGAGGGGATGATGCGGAGCATCCTACGGTGATCTCCATGTACACCTTCATAGCCCCTCAAGCCCCAAGTGGACCTACCAGACTTAAGGTGAACCCGCTCCTCTTTGAGATTTACATGAATATCCATTGGACTTGGGTGCTACCTCACCATGGAACGTTGTGCATCATTAGGTACAACGGCAACCACCACCAAGCAGCTAGGAAGCTTCCCGGAGGCCAAGGAGAAGGACCCCAAGACCCAAGAGCTGACCGGAGGTGTCAAGATGAAGAAAACGAAGCGTGCAAAAATTGCACTACCGGACAGTCCGGTGCCAACAGCGGACAGCCCGGTCACACAGAGATCGCACTATTGGACAGTCCGGTCCCCACAGCGGACAGTCCGGTGGCACCCGAAAATGGATCTGTACTCACCGGACTGTCCGGCAGGCCCAGTTTTGCTACGAATTGGGCTAAAAAGCCCATGTAACCACCGAGGCCCATACCCCTTCACCCCTAGACTATATATTCCGTGCTCCTCTCAGTTTTTAGGGTTAGGAAAGTATTTGATAGACAAAAAGAGAGTTTTTCTCATCTTCGTCATCTAGGAGATCTAGACCTCCTCTTGGAGAAGATCCTCTTGGAGATCAAGCCCTCCTCTTGGAGAAGATCCTCTTGTGGATATCAAGGCCTCCTCTTGGAGAAGGATCCCCATCATAGGATCATCAAGACCTCATCTCCTTTGGATTTGGGATGAACTTTACGTTTTATCTTTCCCTTTGTTGGTCTTGTACCTTTTGTGGATCTTGTGTGATTGTTGGTCTAGTGGATGTGTGATTGGACTTGTTCTTGAGTGTTTTCCTCTTGTGATTTCCCCTCTTGTTCTTCGTGTTCTCCGCATTCTTCGTGGATTCCCCTCCAATTCGTGAAAGATCTACGCTTAGGGTCTCCACCCTAGAACACAAGCAATCATAGCGATCAAGTGCTGCAAGCTAGCAGTGCAAAGATGCAACGTACTATAGGTAATCATGGCAATCGTGTCATGTGTGCAAATAGTGGTCATGAATAATGCACAAGACATAACACAAAGATGAAGGCAAGATATGAGCAAAATATCATCAATGTATTGGCGAGAGGCCATATGTAAATAGCAATGGGACATCATGACTCTCCCAACACAACAAGCATCAATAGCATGTGGCACATGGTAAACATGGCAATAGCAACAAGGATCTCCACCGAGCATGCAAATGCACATAGAAGTAGCATAATTGTGAATCATGGGTAAATGGAAGCAAGGGTCACAATTGCATGGCAAAGTCATGTAAAGAGGCGTAACATGCAAAGTGAACACGATAGAATGGGCATAAGGTGACAAGTGATATATAGCCCATTGCCGTGTGACAGCTAAGTAGAAGAGATGTGCGTAGTTCTTGCGCGAAGGGAATGGTGGTAAGGATAGTCCACGGGATCCCAAATCGTCGTTGCTCTCAAGAGCTTGTTTCATCAACTCATGGGATTGTGAGTTTGACGAGTATACGTGAGTACCTACACAAAACAAAGGAAAAGGAAAATTTGTGTGTGCGTGGTATATGTGCACATCATCCATCATGATGCGCACGTGCTTGTGTTGGTTAGCACAAAATATCCAATGCTCAAATAAATGAGATGCATGATAAAGAAACATGTCATCCATCATGATAGGTTTGTTGTTATGTATAGCATAGTGGAGACTCAAGTTGTGTATTGCATCAAGGGAAATATCTAGAGCATTGTTATGCGTGGAATGCATATGGTGCAAGCAATTATGGGAATCATGCAAAGTATGAAATGCATCATAATCTCCTAATATGTAGGAGGAAACTATGAGGGTCTCCTCATGAGAAGTAGTGGAAACATCACGTGGAGAATATTGACAACATCCAAAACAAAGCATATTTGTTTCTATGTGATCACGGCATGGCATACTAGATGAATTGCGCAAATCATGTAAAGGAAGTATGGCAATATCATCACATGAAAAACAAAAGCCAATGAACATCATCTCGTCATCTATGCTATAAGTGCAAATGGGGTTTATCTTAATGGGGCATGCATAGTTACTATGTTGAGATTGAAATGATGCAATATGGGAGATCTCACTCATAGCATATGACAAGTTTAAAGGATCAGCAAACATGACGTGAACAATAGAATTTTCACATGATATCCTATGGAGCATAGCATTACAACTAGGCAATTCAACATGCTCATCACCATATTCATTATAAATTGGTAAGTCATGACATGAGGAAGTCGCACTGATAGAGGCAAAGGTGTCCCATATTTCGATGAGATGGTGGCTATCGTTTTGGAGGAAGTCAACTTTGACGATCCGACTACGAACGTGCGAGGACATCGCGCCTTAGCAATCGCTAAGCCAACTTCGAGAGGTTATTAACCACGCCGGAGCACGATCAACCTGGCCACGAAGGTTTGTTTCCTGCAGGCAAACGAAGAACAAGCAAGAAACTAAGATTGCAATCTGGATATTGCGAATATAAGAGGAAAAATTAATTGATCAAGGTGGGGTTCTGTGACGCCTTTGTCTGGTCGTTGAACACAAACGAAGTACGCGAAGTTACACCTATGGCGAACTTTAATCTAAACAAATCCAAAGTCTAAACGGTGCTCTAAGGGCTATATATATGGAGGAAGAGGGGGGAATTTCGTGGCCCCTGGGGGAGGGATCCGAAACCAATCCTATCTCTTGTTTCCCCACGCATATGGACTCTAAAAATGGCCTATACTTAAGTATTTCGAAATTACATGGGCCTGGCCCAAAAATAAGCTGACGCAGCACCTAGAATAGCCTCTGGACGAAATTTATGAAGTGGCATCTTGTATATTTCGTCCAAGTCTTCATGCACTCATTATGGTGGCTTCAAAGTCCTGAAGTCATCACTTGTAACTCTGTTCTTGTTCCCCTTGCGCATGCCATCATCTCCATGCTTGGTCTTGCTCCAGTGTTCATCCCTCTTATCCATGCCAGGCCCTTCATTTGTAAGCAAAACAAATGTATCCTATTTAGGCAGCATCATATTCTCATGAACATTAGAATCATTACCAAGAAACGTAAGTACCTGATAATTTAATTGGCGTGCGTGAGTTCTAGTAATTGGTCAAGTATATGTAGTAGTAGGGGCTGTGGGTGTAAAAATGGTATTGATGTCCTCATCACGCACTAGCATGAAGCATGGGAATAGGTGGATCAACATCATGCAAGCAATCATTCGTGAGATAGTCCACTAGTGGGACAAGAGAAACATTGATACGAGGCTAACCCGGTGTAGGCCGATCTTTCACGATTGGAGTGGATTCCCTCGAAGAACACGATGAACACGGGGAAGAACGGGGAGAAATCACAAGGGTAAACACTCAAGAACAAGTCCAATCACACATCCACTAGACAGTCAAACACACAAGATCCACAAGGTACATGAACAACAAAGGGAAAGATACAAGGTAAGGTTCATCCCCAAGAGGAGGTCTTGATGATATCCTAGACGGATCTTCCCGTGAGGGGTCTTGGACATATCCCGCAGAATCTTCTCACATGGAGGCCTTGAACTCCATGGGAGTGGTAGTCTCTCTCTCTCTCAAGAGTAGAGGAAGGTAGGAGCAAAGCTCACACACAAATGAGCTATCACTTTGCTAACCCTAGAAAGAATGAGGGGGAGGTCTATTTATGGTCTAAGCCACGAAGGGGTAAGTGGGAGAGGGATACAAGGCCAAAGGACCGCGGCTGCGCACACAGGCGTCGGTCGTCCGGTGGGGGTCGGACGTCCGGGGGCTCGGGACAGTCCGGACATCCGGAAGCCTTCGGACTTCCGTAAATATCGTTTTGTCGCCATGGCACCGGTCGTCCGGTCAGTGTCGGTCGTCCGTGCGCTGGGACTTGTCGGACGTCCGGTGTTCGTTGGTCGTCCGGCCGCTGTAGCTTTCGTCGGTTGGACTTCTGGGCTGGCTGGAGCTCCAGGCGTCGGACGTCCGGTGTTGTCCCGTCGTCCGGTGGCTGTAGATCGTCGGACGTCCGGTGGCTCGTCGGTCGTCCGGCCGCTGGGCACTCCGCAGCTCCGTTTTCTTCCGTCTTCGCTTCCACGCATCCCTCGTGGATGGTGTAGTTGTACACTTGAGCTCGCACTCCTCCTTGTTGTCTGTAGCATTCCGACAATACCTATGCATGCACACTAGTGGAGTGTCAAGTAGTATACCATCCTCGAAGGTGTCAAGTGAGCACGTGTAAAGGAGATGATTCACCTTTGTGTATGTGAAGTAGATGTCACACGTGTCACTCGCCGAACGGACTCTTGACATGGTGATGTCCATAGGATGCTCCGCATCATCTCCCCTCCCTTGGGAAATATCTGACCTCGGAACGAAAACCAAATCACCATGGGAAAGAGATGGCTTCGCCGTGTAGAAGTGGATGTTCACAAAGTAGTCATCATCTTCACGCTTGAAGTGGGCACTCTCCAATGCCGCACCGTCTAGTGATTCCTTCAAAATGAGCAAGGACGACAAACATTGGAAAAATAAATGTGGTTAGCGTTAGTGCAAAACCAAGCATTCAAGAGCTGATTCACCAAACAAGTGTTGTCATCATGCAAAGCATATGGTTTGACAAAGGATTGTGATATGGCATGTAAGCACATAAATTGAGCACAAGCAAAGATGTCATGGGGACAAGCATGTAAATGTGAGGTAGTGATGCAAATATGACTGACAAGAGAACAAACATCTACGTTAAGGTCATAGCAAGCATTCACAAATTGCTCAATGAAAGGTCTATGGAAGGCATAAAAATCATTCACAACTCCAAGTAAAATGAAGTGTCTAAACACATGTGACAAGTGCAAGACAATCCAATAATAATGTGCATAGGGTGTAGTGAGAATCGTGTGGCACTCAACACAATAAAAAGAGCAATTGTTCATCATCTGTGAGGCAATCAAGTCAAGCATGTAGCAATCAATGGGACAAGGCATATGTGAAAAAATGGCATTGTTGCAACCAAACATGTGATAGGAGCAAGTAATCCAAGAATTGGATGCAACACACAAGGCATATATATCATGATGCATGGAATGGTGAAAATGACAAGTCGAAGCAAGATCTCTAACATGTGTGCAATCAAGTGGTTCAAGATGAACGATAAGTCTCATGGTGCAAGCAACACAAGTAGTATGATCCCTAATATCCATGCTCTAGAAAGATGTCACCTTGAAGGCATGTCCTTGTGCATTCTTCATAATGCCGAAGCGCAAGCAAATGTGGTGTAGAAGCGAGTCGTGGTAGAATGGATGCGGCTCACTCTCAAGAGCTCGAATGGTCAACTCACGTGAGGTGGAAGTTGACACCAAGTGCAAGTATCCTACACATGCACAAAACAAAGCAAAGAACATATGCTCATGGTAGATAAACACATCATCCATCATGATGGTTCTCTTCTCTTGCACATAACCATTAGAAGCACAAGTGCATGAATAATATGATGCAACAATGGTGATATTCATGGCAAAAGGTATATGGTGCAAAGAGGTAAGACAAGCATGCTTCACAAGGAATATGTCAAAATCTCCAAATATACGCGAGAATGCTATGGGGGCAATCTCATTAGCAAGACTAATAGCATTGTTGCACTCAATACATGGAAAATCATTTAGCATGAGAGAGGCAACACATGGAGATATATGGCAGGAAGCAATAACAATCATGTGGATGGTTGTCATCAACCGCATGAAATGAGCAAGTATGAATCATTGGTGATGCAAGCATATCAATAAAGTCGTGCAAACTAGTGGAGCGAAGATGCAACACACTAGGTGAAATCATGGCAATCATGTCATGTGAGCAAATAATAGGCATAGACAATGCACATGACGTATCGCAAGCACGAACACAGAGCAAGATGATAGTATCATCATAGGCATGGGGCATAAAGCAAACATGGCAATAGCAAGCAATATCTCCACCAAGCTTGCAAATACACATACAAGTACTAGAATCAATCATCATGTGTAATGCAAAGCATGGGTCACAAATGCATGGCAAAGGCATAGTAATGAGCATATCATGCAAAGTGAACATGGCAAGATGGGCATAGAATATGTAATGGACAATAACCCATAACCATGTGAGAGCCATGTAGAAGAAATGCGCGAAGACTTCACGTGAAGAGAGTGGTGGGAAAGGCAATCCATGGGATCCCAAGTCATCATTTCTCTCTAGAGCTCGTTTTGTCAACTCGTGGGATTGCGAGGTTGACAAGTATTCATGGGTACCTACACAAAAGAGACACAAACCAAAGAAATTGTGCGCGTGATAAATGTACACATCATCCATCATGATGTGTATGTGCATGTGAGTGTTAGCACGAGATAAGCATCGCTCAAAGAAATTTGATGCATGGTATAAGAACATGGCATCCATCATGAAAGAATAGTTATTTTGTATGACACGATGGGGATGCAAATTTAGCATAGAAGTATATGGCACATCAATAGCATTTTCATTCATGGGGAGCATATTGTGCACACAAGGATTGGGATCATGCAATTGACACGATGGATCAAAATCTCCTAAAATGTATGAGAAAACTATGGGGGTCTCCTCATGAGCAATATTGAAAACATCATATGGAGAAAATGGACAACATCCAAAACAATGCATATCCGAAGCTAGGTGGTCATGGCATGGTATATGAGATAAATGATGCAAAGGGAGCATATCAATATCACCACAAGAAAAACAAAACAAATGCCAATAACCATGGGCTTGTCATCTATGCCATAAGTGCAAATTGGGTTTATTTTAATGGCATATGCATAGTAACTACGATGAGAATGCAAATATGATATATGATTGATCTCATGCATAGCATATGACAAGTCAAGCGGATGGTCAAACATGATGTGACCTAAAGAATTGTCACAAGAAATCCTATGTAACATGGCATCACAACTAATAGACTCCACATGGCAATCATCATACTCATCATAAATGGGCAAATCATCACATGGAAAATCATACTAGCATGAAGCATGTCAATAGGGGGATCAACATCATGCGAGCAATCAATGTCAAGAATGTCCACTAGTGGGACTAGAGCGTCACCTTCACCTATGTTACCTTGTTCATTCAACTCAAGTGGTGTAGGTGAGGTGGGAAAGACCAAATGGGGGTCATCTTCATCGTGATGGAAGCATGTGGGGGGTGCACCATATTCCACCATGGCCATCGTCTTGTCCAAAGGAAGGACATAGTTGTCGCGAATCGGTGCGTCATCATATATGGAACCTAGCACCAAATGAGAAGACACAATAGAGGTAGAGGTCAAGTTGTTAGAAATGCAAATGGCCTCACGAGACCTATCAACTATCACACTCTCTCTACGTGGTGGCTCACTCACTCCCTCAAGGTAGGTGCACTCAATGTCACATATGGTGGAGTCACTCATCTCACTCAAGTGGTGGGGGTTGTGGCTCTCCTCACATGGGAATTGGGGCAACTCATCATATATGGTGCTAGTGGTGAAGTCACTCTCACTCTCAATATGGTGGCACAAGTCACTCAAGTCATCATACGTCGCCGTGGTCGAGGTGAAATACTCAACCATCTCATCGCCGTCGCCATGGATGAAGGCCGAAGATGGCACATCATCACTCTCGCCTCCAAAGATGGAAGCATCATCCTTGCTCGCCGCCTTGTCGCTCGCCTCCAAAGGATGTTCCTCGCGAGGCTCCATAGTCGTAGTCGTCGCCGCACCGTCTTGAAAAGAGTCGAGGTAGACTCGGCATCATCAATGGCACAAAGAGGGATGGCGGTGAAGTCGAACTTGGGAGCATCGTCTTGGAGCTCGTCGGGCTTGGACATCGTGGTGGTGCTAGCCTCATGCTCGTCGTGTTGGAGCTTGGTCTTCGAGAAGTGTGCTTGGGGTGGAGAAGCCTTGGCGTTCATGAGTTCTTGTTCCGCCTTGAGAGCACCAATGTAGTTGTCGTCGAGGGACTTGTAGTTCTCGAGGAAGATAGTCTTGGAGATGTCGTTGTTCAATCCCATCATGAAGTGGAACTTCATTGCGATGGGGTCGTCCACGCCGGCTCGTCGCAAGGCAATCTTCATCTCCTTGAAGTACTCGTCGATGGACTTGGATCCTTGGGTGGTGTTCTCTAATTGGCGTAGAAGTTGTTCGGTGTTGGTTGGAGGCACGAACTCTTGCCGCATAACTCTCTTCGTCTTGGGCCAACTCATGTCATAGCTCTCCGAAGGTGTGTGAAGCCACCATGTCGAGACGTAGTCATGGAAGTTTCTTGGGGCGCACTTTATTTGATCTTCTGGAGGAACTTGATGTAGCTTGAGGTAGTCGTCCATTAGGCGCTCCTTGAGATACTCCTCGGGTTCTTGAGTCCCATAGAAAGGAATCTTATGGTCGGTGTCGAGGTCGTAGTAGCTCGTGGAGGTCGCGGACTTGAGCTTGGGGAGCTTCTCTTGAGCGTAGTCTTGGGGTGCTTGTTGGCGAAGATGCCGTATGTCCGTAGTAGCTTGTTGTCCAAGTTACCTTTTCCCAAAGTTGAGGATGTATCCCGTTTCATTCAATGTGAGATGAAAGAATAGTGGAATTGGTACCGGACTTGTTCACTCACACCTATCAAGTAAAGCTTATGGAGTAGCTAGGTGAGGTTAATGGCACAAAAATTTAATGCAAAATGTTAGCAAGATCCAATAATGTTGAAAGAGATTCACAAATTCGCAAGTGAAACAAGTAGATCAATAGCAAAGAATGGCACACGGAAACGCACACACGGATAGATAAATCGGGTCGTGCAACAAAGGAATGAGCACAAAAATGTGGAATCCACGGAAAACGCTCGTGTTGCACAACTCAGGAGAGATGCTAGCACGATTGCTCAATAGGTGGATATGACACTTGTGCACAACCTATAAGATGCAAAATGGATAAACTTTCTATCCCAAGTATGCTATGTATGTATGGTTCCCGGTGTTTCTCACACGATGATCCAAGATGATCAAGTATGATACTATATGATATATTGTAATGCACTATGATGCGATGCTATTGCTCTTGCTTACAAGCTCTTTGCTCTTTCTCTTTGCTTAAAAGCTTATTCCTCTTCTTTTTTTGTATGGCCACAAAGTGAAATGTACAAACCAAGATAGCTATTGTGTATATGCGGGAACAAACTTGAGGCACACGAGATGATATGATACCAATATGATATGGTATGTATGCAATGGATGGTGTAGATCACTAATGTGCACAAGTAACGTTGCCGGCAACACTACTAGGAAAAGGCTAATTAGTGGCGCACTTGTTTTGGACATTAATGGCGCACTCCAGGTGCGCCACTATTACCACACCACTAGTAACAAATAGTAATGGCGCATGTTTAGTGCGCCATTACTATGCCTAGAAGTGCGCCATTAATGGCGCACCACATAAAAGTGCGCCATTACTAATGGCACACCATAGGTGCGCCATTACCATGCCTCGAAGTGCGCCATTACTATCTGACTTAGTAATGGCGCACCACATAGAAGTGCGCCATTACTAACAAATTTTTTTTCAGAATTTTTTTTCAGAATTTTTTTTCTTAATCTCGGGTCAATATGCTTAATCTCAGGTCAATATGCTTAATCTCAAGTCAAATCGCACTTCGTGGTCAAACTTCCCGGAAGGTCACCCATCCTCACACTACTCCAGCCCGAGCACACTTAACTTCATAGTTCTATCCAACCCCAGCACTAGCTCACTTAACTGGCACTTGTTGATATATCCATCATATCAATCCTATTAAACCTTGTTGATGTCTATGACTTTGTTCATGTTCATGAGTGTGATGAAATTTTGAAAAAATATTCCAAACTTCCCTGCCATATTACGTATCATATTTTGAACCTTTTTTCCAAAATATAAATTCAAAACCAATTTTTTTTCAGTTACTAGTGACGCACCTAGCAAATGGTGCGCCATTAGTAAGTTTGAATTTTTTTTCATTTTCCCCCTCTAGATCTTAAAAGCACCGTATCTTTCGTTCTGTTAGGTTTTTGGGGATTCTGAAAATCTTCAACGGGGTTCCCCCAGTTGAATTCGGATGTAACTTTTCGACTAGATGATTTTTCATATAAAAAACTTTTTAATCCGAGTTCGTATGCAAAAGTTATGCCCATTTTACTAAATTCCAGAGAGATGGTGGAAGTGTATGGTGGGCAAGCCTATGCGGAAGTGGTGGTGGTGGTTGATGAACAAGCAACCGTCCCTAAGTAGCTGAAACACCTTAGAAGACTCGAATCACTACTCAAGCAACCACATATGCAATGGGGAACAAAAAGGGTTAGGTTGCGGAAGTCGATGGTGGTGTAGCGGATGATGTGGTGGAAGCCCTAGGCAAAGATGCCAAAGTTGTCAAAATTTGATGGAGTCAAATGATGTTTCTGGAATTTTTGTGGGAAGGGTGATGTCAATAGCTTCAAAATTAGCTAAAGAACGTCAAAATCAGAGTTCGGATGAATTAGTTATGGGCAAAACAAAAATCTGCCGAAGTTGATATCTACAGGTTACGCACGTCCATAAAAGGACGGATGTCTGGTCGGGCTCGGAAATCCATAAATTCTGTTCTGTTGGCTGGTTTCGGTCGTCCGGTAAGTTGCGGACGTCCGGTCGTTTCAGGGGCTCCGGACGTCCGGAAAAGTGACGGTCGTCCGGTGGGTCAGGGTCAACGCGAGATGCGAGTTTCGGGACGCGATTTTGGACGGAAAATGGAGATTTTGGGGGCAAAATTGAGGAGATTTCGTGGATGGAAAGTGGGGAAACTTGGGGAAATGCGAGATCCACTCGAAACCAAGCAAATCCATGGATCAAAATCAACAAAACTTCTTCATACCAACAAATCACAAAAAAAATTGGGGCTATTTTTGTTGGGGATTTTCGAATTTTAGGACGAAATCAAACAAAAGAAGGCTAGAAAACGGTGGGAGGGACTCCAAATACGTGATCAACGTGGCTCATCAGTCATGATACCATATGATATGGGGCTAACCTAGTGTAGGCCGATCTTTCACGATTGGAGTGGATTCCCTCGAAGAACACGATGAACACGGGGAAAAACGGGGAGAAATCACAAGGGGAAACACTCAAGAACAAGTCCAATCACACATCCACTAGACAGTCAAACACACAAGATCTACAAGGTACATGAACAACAAAGGGAAAGATACAAGGTAAGGTTCATCTCCAAGACGAGGTCTTGATAATATCCTAGACGGATCTTCCCGTGAGGGGTCTTGGACATATCCCGCAGGATCTTCTCACATGGGGGCCTTGAACTCCATGGGAGTGGTAGTCTCTCTCTCTCTCAAGAGTAGAGGAAGGTAGGATCAAAGCTCACACACAAATGAGCTATCACTTTGCTAACCCTAGAAAGGATGAGGGGGACGTCTATTTATCTCCAACAAAGGGAAAGATACAAGGTAAGGTACATGAACAACAAAGGGAAAGATACAAGGTAAGGTTCATCTCCAACAGGAGGTCTTGATAATATCCTAGACGGATCTTCCCGTGAGGGGTCTTGGACATATCCCGCAGGATCTTCTCACATGGGGGCCTTGAACTCCATGGGAGTGGTAGTCTCTCTCTCTGTCTCTCAAGAGTAGAGGAAGGTAGGAGCAAAGCTCACACACAAATGAGCTATCACTTTGCTAACCCTAGAAAGGATGAGGGGGAGGTCTATTTATAGTCTAAGCCACGAAGGTCTAAGCCACGAAGGGGTAAGTGGGAGAGGGATACAAGGCCAAAGGCCCGCGGCTGCGCACATAGGCATCGGACGTCCGGTGGGGGTCGGACGTCCGGGGGCTCGGGACGGTCCGGACGTCCGGAAGTCTTCGGACTTCCGTAAATATCATTCTGTCGCCGTGGCACCAGTCGTCCGGTCGGTGTCGGCCGTCCGTGCGCTGGGACTTGTCGAACGTCCGGCGTTCGTCGGTCGTCCGGTAGATGTAGCTTTCGTCAATTGGACTTCTGGGATGGCTGGAGCTCCAGGTGTCAGACGTCCGGCATTGTTCGGTCATCCGGTGGCTGTAGATCGTTGGACGACTGGTGGCTCGTCGGTCGTCCGGCCGCTGGGGACTCCGCAGCTCCGTCTTCTTTCGTCTTCGCTTCCACACTTCCCTCGCAGATGATGTAGTTGTACACTTGAGCTCGCACTCCTCCTCATTGTATGTAGCGTTCCGACAATACCTATGCATGCACACGAGTGGAGTGTCAAGTAGTATACCATCCTCGAAGGTGTCAAGTGAGCACGTGTAAAGGAGATGATTCACCTTTGTGTATGTGAAGTAGATGTCGCACGTGTCACTCGCCGAACGGACTCTTGACATGGTGATGTCCATAGGACGCTCCGAAAAGTATGAGCTACTACTAATTTTTTTAGTTTTCTTAAGGTTTATCAAACACACAAGAAGAAAGCAAGTAAAAAGGAAAATAAACTAGCATGGATATTACAGTGATAAAGTATGAGCACCGACATCTAGCAATGAGTGTGCGAACATAAATGTAATGTCGGTGAGAAATACGTACTCCCCCAAGCTTTGGTGATGTAGGGCGGAGCCCTAGTCGGAGATCTTTCACGTTTGGAGGGGATCCTACGGGGAGAACACGACGAACGAGCGGAAGAACACAAGGAAAAACACACAAGAGAAACACCACACTGACAAGTCTCGATCACACAAGGGCTAGATCATCGAACACATAAGGTAGCACAAGATTCAAAATCAACAAAGGAAAGATACACGAGTAGTCGTTCTTCTCCGTGAGGAGGTCTTGATGGGGGTCCACCCTAGATGGGGGTCTTGAATCCTCTTGGAAGGATCTTCTCTGAGGAGGCGCGATCTCCGAGAAGGTAACCAAGTGGATGAGCAAAGCTCTCACACAAATATGAGCTAATCCTTTGCTAACCCTAACTAGGAGGAGGAGGAGGTCTATGTATAGTCTTAGTGCAAATGGGGGCGAAGTGAAGGGGTACAAGGGCTCCAGCCCGCGAGCGGAATCACTCAGGGGCCGGACGTCCAGAAGGCGTCGGACGTCCGGAGGCTCGTGACGGTCCGGACGTCCGGCAGGGCTCGGACGTCCGTAGATTCGGCTCGGACTCGGGTGTGTTGGTCGTCCGGGGCTTCGGGAAGGCCCGGACGTCCGTGGATCGTCGGACATCCGTAGATTCGGTTCTGGTACGGGTCGTCCGGTGGCTTCGGTCTTCCGTGAGTTTCCATTCGGGTGCCCAGCTGCCGGACGTCCGGAGGGCGTTGGTCGTCCGTGGCCTGGGAGTCGTCGGACGTCCGGACTTGGTCGGTCGTCCGACGCTTGTAGCTTCAGCAGCTTTTCTTCTCCATCACGCGTGGGGTCCTCGGCGTGTTGGCTCTTGCACGTAGCTGTTCCTTGGCCTGCTCCCAAGTACCTGATTACACATAGAGTTTCCGAATGAGGTAGTAGCCATGTCTCATGATTAGGAAGAGGGAGTTTGGAGAGGAGCGAGTTCACCTTATCTTCAATAGCATTAGCTCGAGCTCGAGTCATGGGTCCACGTGGTGTTGAGGAAGATGTAAGGCGTCCATGGGGATGAGTGAGGGATGCTCGCATCATCTCCCCCTTGAGAGAGATCCGACCTCGGATCAAAAGGTTCATCTCCATGGTATGGTCCGAGGTCCTTGACGTTGAAGATGTCGCTCACATTGTACTTGTCTCGAGGTAGGTCGATCTTGTAGGCGTTGTCGTTGTAGCGTGCTAGCACCTTGAAAGGTCCATCGGCTCGAGGGAGAAGCTTGGACTTGCATTCTTTGGGGAAACGGTCCTTGCGAAGGTGTAGCCACACTAGATCACTAATGTTGAAGACCATGGGTTGCTTGTTGACGTTGAGCTTGGTCGCTAGTCGTTGTACTTGGCGCTCGATGGTGTGTCTTGTATCCTCATGCATCTTCTTGATGTAGCTTGCCCGTGCACTCGCATCCATGTTGGTGCGCTCTTGTAGAGGAAGTGGTAGAATGTCAAATGGGGACAACGGGTTGAAGCCGTAGACGACCTCGAAGGGGGACTTGCCAGTAGTCAAATGTCTTGCACGGTTGTGGGCGTACTCGGCGATGGGTAGACATGCTTCCCACTCCTTGATGTTCTTATTGATCAAGACACGAAGTAGAGTGGATAGTGTGTGGTTCGTCACCTCCGTTTGGCCGTCGGTTTGAAGATGGTATGCGGATGAGAACAAGAGCTTGATTCCGAGCTTGGCACATACGGTCTTCCAAAAGTAACTCAAGAACTTGACGTCACGATCGGAGACGATTGTCTTTGGTACTCCATGGAGTCACAAGATTTCCCTACAAAAGAGATTTGCAATATGTGAAGCATCGTCTATCTTGTTGTAAGGAATGAAATGTGCCATCTCAGAAAATCTATCCACAACAACAAACACGGAATCCTTTCCATTTTGTGTTCTAGGCAAACCAAGTATAAAATCCATGCTAATGTCTTCCCAAGGTTGATAAGGAATAGGAAGAGGATGTAAAGACCATGAGATTGAGCTTTAGACTTAGCTTTGCGACATGTAGAGCATCGGTTGGTGAAGCGTGAGACGTCGCGGAACATCTTGGGCCAAAAGTAGTTCTTGGAGAGCGTGGCAAATGTCTTGTCGCGTCCAAAGTGTCCCATGAGTCCGCCTCCATGAGCCTCTTGCAAAAGGAGCAAACGAAGAGAAGACTCGGGAATGCATAGTTTGTTAGCTCTCATAAGATAACCATCCTTGATGTAATATTGTTCCCAAGAAGTATGTGTCAAACAATGACCGTTGTCGATGAGTTGTTGTACTTGCCGTTGAATCTCCTTGGTTTCTTCGGGATTGACTCAGTATGGAGCTTTGTTTGGGAGAGGTGCTCCGGGGATGAGGTCGATTCGATGCTCAATGCCTCGAAGAGGAGGTAGACCCGGAGGTAGCTCATCGGGGAAAACATCTTGGAATTCCCGCAAAAGAGATTTAAACACTAAAGGTAGCTCATGAGAGGTGTTAGTTGTTGGCTCTCCATCCTTGCACACAAGGACAAAGTGCATCACACTAGATGGGTTCTCACACACTTCTCTCATCTCACTTTTGGTGGCAAATAGGATGAGGTTTTTCTCTCTAGTCGAAGAGGCGCTCAAGTTTGGCTTGTGGCTCTCACTCACTTTTTGGTGGATCACTTTCTCACTCTTGTCTCTATGATGGGTGGCTTGCTTGTCGGCTATCACTTGACTAGGAGACATAGGTCGTAGCACATATTCCTTCCCTTTCATCTTGAAGCTATAGTGATTGGTGCGCCTGCTGTGGAAGACACCACGGTCGAATTGCCATGGTCGACCAAGAAGGAGGTGGCAAACCGTCATTGGGACCACATCACATTCCAAAGTGTCCTCATATGCACCAATTTTGAAGGAGACTTGGACCGTATGTTCAACTCAGATAGTGCCGAGTCACTTAGCCATTGAACCTTGTAGGATTCGGGTGCTTCCTCTTGACCAATTGAAGCTTGGAGCATAGTTCTTCACTTGCCAAGTTGTGACAACTACCTCCATCGATGATCACCTTGACGGACCTTCCGTTGATGCCGGCCTTTGTGTGGAAGATGTGGCATCTTTGGTCGTCTTTTTGTTAATGTTGAAGAGTCAAGACCTTGGAGACAACGAGAGCGGGGCTCGACTCCTCATCACAAAAGACTTGGTCATCTTCATCTTCGTTCACTCGCCGGTGCATGGCCACTTGCTCAAGAGCTTCCATCTCCTCATCACTCATTGAGTCATAGGTGCCGTCGTCGTTGAGGATCATGGTGCGCTTGTCGGTGCATTCATAGGACTTGTGGCCTCGGCCGCCGCAAGTGAAACACTTGAAGGAGCTTGTCTTGATGGTCTCATCGGTCGGAGTAGATGACGAAGCACGCGGCTTGAAGTTGCTTGTAGTAGGAGGACGACGACTTGAACTTGTCGAATTTTTCTTGTAACTCGACTTGTCGTCGTTGTTTGTAGAAGGTTTGGTTGATGTAGATGTTGGAAGAGGTGTTGAAGCTTGGTTGTTGGAGAAGCCGTAGGTCTTGGACGAGTACTTGGCGTACTTGAAGTCATCTTGCACTTGATGTTCCGCCTTTGTAGCTTGATGCACGAGCTCAATGAGGGTGGAGTATGGTTGGAAGTCGGCGATCTTGTTGATGGGATGATTGAGTCCATTCAAGAAACGTGCCATAGTTTGCTCATCATCTTCCTTCAGATTGGCTCGAATCATGGCTATCTCTATTTCCTTGTAGTATTCTTCAACACTCTTTGTTCCTTGCTTGAGGAGTTGGAGTTTCTTGAAGAGGTCGCGGTTGTAGTAGGTTGGCACAAAACGTGCTCTCATGACATCTTTCATTTGAGCCCAAGTGGTGATTGGAGGTTCACCCCTTGCTTGTCGCCTCTCAAGGATTTGTTCCCACCATATGAGCACATAGTCTTGGAACTCAAGTGATGCCATAGCGATCTTCTACTCTTCCTCATAGTTGTGCAAACGAAAGATTTTGTCGACCTTCAATGCCCATGAGAGGTACTCTTCGGGGTCATTGCTTCCATTGAACTTGGGCATGGTGAATTTGAGCTTTTCATAGCGTTGCTCTTCATTGTGTTGTTGGTGATGGTGATGATGACGCCCTTGACGTGGATTGCAATCGTCTTCATGTTGCTCTTGGCGTGGAGGAAGACCATGATCAACTTCCTCTTGTTGAACTTGAGGTTGAGGTGGAGCTTGACGAGCTTGTGGAGGAGCTTGAGGAACTTGACGCGTTGTACATGGGGTTGGTAGTTCCTCTCTTGGATTTCTTCTCGAAGGGCTTCCTCTTGATTTCGCCGTTCACGACTGCGGTTGGCGATGGCTCGACTTGATTCTTGAAGGGCACGTTGTGCCTCAAGAGCTTGCGCTTCACGTTGTTGTCGTTGAAGACGCTGCGCCTCGGCGTCTTGTTCTTCTTGGTGTAGACGCGCTCGTTCTTCCTCTTGGTGCTGTAGTCGTTGTCGTTCTTGAGCTTGGGCAAAAGCGGCTTGGTTTGATTGAGGACGAGGGACTTGCTCATCGACTTGCTCCTGTGAATGCTTCTCATGTAGCGGGTTGCAAGATGCATGACGGTCTTGACGCGCGGCTCGTCGAAGAGTGTTCGATGACGGTGTACTTGAGTCATAGAAGGTGTCGTCGGAGTGTCGACTCGAGCGGCTCCGTCTTGAGGATGAAGAAGTGGAATGATGCCGTTCCTCATCAAGGCGCCGGATCTCGCCCATTCTTGCATCATTCTCTTGCTTGTGAGCCGCCGAACTTGTTGTCGAAGTAGTCTCTTGTACGTTGCTCGGAGAGTCGGAAGTGGGTGGCGAGGTTGTCGATGCGGTCGCTCATTGCTTGTTGCTCTTGGTGCAACGCTCGTTGTGCACCAAAGAGGTGGCTCTTGGTGACGTATGAAGACATGTCGTCGTCTTGCCCGAGGAAGAGTGGGTTGGTAGAAGTACTTGACCTATCCATCATTCCAAGCAAAATGCGAGTGGTAGAAGGAGAAGAACTTATACCAATGTAGCTTTGACCGATGTTGATGATGAATCAAGTTCACTCAAATGCGGACAATGAAATAACACTATTGGTACCAATCCTTGTCGGTTCTCACACCTACACAAATAAAAGCTTATGGTGGAGCTTGGTAAGGATGGTGGCACAAAATTTGATGCAATTGTAAGTGAGCGTCAATAATGTTGGAAAAGGTTCACAAATTTGCAAATGCAACAAGTAGACCAAGCAAATAATGGTACACGGAAACACACACGCAAATAGATAAGTGGGATTGTGCAAACCAAAAGTGAGCCAAAATGTGGAATCCACGAAAATGCTCTTGTTGCACAATACTAGAGAGACGCTAGCACGATTGCACAATAGGCGGATACGGAACTTGTGCACAACCTACTAGGAAAAAATGCAACTATCTCTTGCTATGATCCAAGATGATCCAATATGACAATCTTAATGTAATATGATGCTATGGTTCTTGCTCATAAGCTCTTTGCTTATCTTTCCTCTTTGCTTAAAAGCTTGGGTGGCTCTTTCACTTTTGAGCTCTTTTCTCATGCAAAACTTCATGAACCAAGATATTAATTGTGTATGCTATGACAACTTTGTGACACACAAATGGATCCCAAGATATGCACCACGGTGGTATGGTATGTATGCTATGGAGTATGATCACTAATGTGCACAAGTCACGTTGCCGGCAATACTCAATGGCTAGTCTCGATGGGTAAGCTACATAAAAGTAAGGCCATGTGGGTATCAATGCAATTGCAAGGTATGACAAAGATGTCGACGATGTTACCGCCCTTGGTGATGATGTGACCCTTGCGAAGATGAGCCGAGGTGATGATGAAGTCGAACTGCATCTAGATAGTCAAAACACAATCGGACACGGGAACCACAACTCAAAATCTCAAGGACCAAAATGTGGCAAAATCTTCATATGATGTATGGGGGAGTATGGTGGGGTGTGTGGGTTTTGGATGATGTGGTGGAAGGTGGGGTGGTGGTGGTGGCTGCAATCAACAATTTCAGTTTCGCTGTGGTTTCACGGTCGTCCGGTTTTCCGGTCGACCGGCTTCGGATGTCCGGCAGGTCCGGTCGTCTGTAAATTTGAATCGGGACAGGTTCCGGTCGTCCGAAAGGTCGGACGTCCGTGGTCGGGTCAACGCAGGTTGGGCCGGGGCGATTTTGTGGTGGAAGAATATGGTGAGGTCAAAATTGAGCAGATTGATGGATGGAAAAGGGTGGGGAGGATGGGAAAAGCTAGATCCACACGTAGCAACTCAAATCCATGGACCAAATCCAACAAAATCTCAACTCACCAACAAATCACAAAAAAACTTTGGGGCTATTTTTGGTGGGGAATTTTCGGATTTAGGACAAAAACAACAAAATCAAGCTAGAAAACACGGGTAGGGGCTCCAAAACGTGATCAACGTGGCTCATGATACCAAGATGATGTAGGGCGGAGCCCTAGTCGGAGATCTTTCACGCTTGGAGGGATCCTCTTTGGGAGAACACGCATTTAACGAGCGGAAGAACACAAGGAAAAACACACAAGAGAGACACCAAACCGACAAATCTCGATCACACAAGGGCTAGATCACCGAACACATAAGGTAGCACAAGATTCAATATCAACAAAGTAAACATACACGAGTAGCCGTTCTTCTCCGTGAGGAGGTCTTGATGGGGGTCCACCGTAGACGGGGGTCTTGAATCCTCTTGGAAGGATCTTCTCTGAGGAGGCGCGATCTCCGAGGAGAAGGTAACCAAGTGGATGAGCAAAGCTCTCACACAAATATGAGCTAATCCTTTGCCAACCCTAACTAGGAGGAGGAGGAGGTCTATTTATAGTCTTAGTGCAAATGGGGGCGAAGTGAAGGGGTACAAGGGCTCCAACCCGCGGGCGCGATCACTCAGGGGCCAGACGTTCGGAAGACGTCGGACGTCCGGAGGCTCGTGACGGCCCGGACATCCGGCAGGGCTCGGACATCCGTAGATTCGGCTCGGACTCGGGTGCGTCGGTCGTCCAGAGAGGGCCGATCGTCCGGGGCTTCGGGAAGGCCCGGACGTCCGTGGATCGTCGGACGTCCGTAGATTCGGTTCTGGTACGGGTCGTCCGGTCGTCCGGTGGCTTCGATCTTCCGTGAGTTTCCATTCGGGTGCCAATGCCGGACGTCCGGAGGGCGTCGGTCGTCCGTGGCCTGGGAGTCGTCGGACGTCCGGACTTGGTCGGTCGTCCAACGCCTGTAGCTTCAGCAGCTTTTCTTCTCCATCACACTTAGGGTCCTCGTCGTCTAGGCTCTTGCAAGTAGCTGTTCCTTGGCTCGTTCCCAAGTACCTGATTACACATAAAGTTTCCGAATGAGGTAGTAGCCATGTCTCATGATTAGGAAGATGGAGTTTGGAGAGGAGCGAGTTCACCTTATCTTCAATAGCTTTAGCTCGAGCTCAAGTCATGGGTCCACGTGGTGTTGAGGAAGATGTTGGTGCGTCCATGGGGATGAGTGAGGGATGCTCCGCATCCTTAGGCTATTGGCCTAAGTTGGTCTATTGCCACGGCTGGCCTGGCGGATATCCAAAGTTATAGTTGGGCTCATACTGAGAAGAAGAAGCCTCTGATTGCCACTGGTTGGCAATCATCTCCAGATCCCACTGGTATTAGACTGTCATGGAGGATCAAATTGTGGTTCCGGCTCTGGCTCTGTGGCTGATGTAGGGTTCCGGTACGCTTGGATGGTAGCTAGCAGAACGAGATACTGACCTGCAGATAAATCAAACAAGGAAGGAGCAGGCAAGGTAATAGTCTCAGGGTGACTTTTATCAAACAACAGTTTGTATTTAAGCGCCCTTTCCCTATTCTTAACAATAAAATCATGCGATACCATACTCTTATAATCTAAATAAACAGTAGGCAGCAATTTTTCTTTTTTTTCATAGTGCCTAATAGGTATGTTATAGTATGCAGCAAGGCGTGAGGCGAAGAAGCCTCCCAAGGTGGGGCCCTTTGTACGGTTAAGATTTAACCGCTTTGCAAGAATAGCGCCCATACTAAATGTGTCAGCACGAAACAAGGCATGGCACAAAATAATAATATCATGGACACTTAGGTTTCCGCAGTTTCCGCGACCAATTAAACACCTACTAGCAAATATAGCAAAGTAACGTAGAGCAGGAAAATGTATGCTAGTGATTCGTGTTTGAGCTGGATGGTGATTTTTTTGGAGGAAGAACAAGTGTGTGGGTGCAGGAATAAGTGGAGGGGAGCCACCATGGGCCCACGAGGCAGGGGGGCGCGCCCGGGGGGTGGGCGCGCGCTGGACCCTCGTGGCCAGGTGCCAGCTCCCCCTGATGTGGACTTGAGGTTGTTTCCTCGGAAAGTGTATCGTATGCTCATTACCATTAACATGAAAAGTGGCATTGCCTTTGTTGCAATCAATAACAGCCCCTCCAGTATTCAAAAAAGGTCTTCCAAGAATAATAGACATACTATAGTCCTCGGGAATATCAAGATAACAAAGTCCGTTAAAATAGTAAAGTTTGCAACCACAACAGGCACATCCTCACAAATACCGACAGGTATAGCAGTTGATTTATCAGCCATTTGCAAAGATATTTCAGTAGGTGTCAACTTATTCAAATAAAGTCTACGATATAAAGAGAGAGGCATAACACTAACACCGGCTCCAAGATCACATAAAGCAGTTCTAACATAATTTATTTTAATGGAGCATGGTATAGTAGGTACTCCTGGATCTCCAAGTTTCTTAGGTATTCCACCCTTAAGAGTATAATTAGCAAGCATGGTGGAAATTTCAGCTTCTGGCATCTTTCTTTTATTAGTAACAATTTCTTTCATATATTTAGCATAAGGATTCATTTTGAGCATATCAGTTAATCGCATACGCAAAAAGATAGGTCTAATCATTTCAAAGAAAGCGCTCAAAATCCTCATCATCCTTTTTCTTGGATGGTTTGGGAGGAAAAGGCATGGGTTTCTAAACCCATGGTTCTCTTTCTTTACCGTGCTTCCTAGCAACAAAGTCTCTCTTATCATAACGTTGATTCTTTGATTGTGGGTTATCAAGATCAACAGCAGGTTCAATTTCTACATAATTATCATTGCTAGGTTGAGCATCAACATGAAAGTCATCATTCACATTATCACTAGGTTCATGTTCATTACCAGATTGTGTTTCAGCATTAGAAATAGAAATATCATTTGGATTCTCAGGTGGTTCAGCAATAGGTTCACTAGAAGCATGCAAAGTCCTATCATTTTTCTTTTTGTTCTTTTTAGAAGGACTAGGTGCATCAATATTATTTCTCTGAGAATCCTGTTCAATTCTCTTAGGGTGACCTTCAGAATACAAAGGTTCCTGAGTCATTCTACAAGTTCTAGTAGCCACTCTAACAGCATAGTCATTATTCTTACTATTCAATTCATTGAGCAAATCATTCTGAGCTTTAAATACTTGTTCTACTTGAGTGGTAACTATAGAAGCATGTTTACTAATGAGTTTAAGTTCGCCTTTAACTCTAGACATATAATCACCCAAGTGTTCAAGCATATAAGAATTGCGTTTTAATTCTCTACCAAAATAAGCATTGAAGTTTTCTTGTTTAACAATAAAATTGTCAAACTCATCTAAGCACTGTCTAGTAGACTTATAGTGAGGAATATCACCTTCATCAAATCTATAGAGAGAATTTACCTTTACTACCTGTGTCGGGTTATCAAGACCATGTGCTTCTTCAATAGGTGATGAATTAAGATCATATATTTCTTCAACAGGCGGTAAATTAAGACCATGCATTTCTTCAATAGGAGGTAAATACTTAACATCTTCAGCTTTAATACCCTTTTCTTTCATAGATTTCTTTGCCTCTTGCATTTCTTCAGGACTGAGAAATAAAACACCCCTCTTCTTTGGAGTTGGTTTAGAAATAGGCTCAGGAAGTGTCCAATTATTTTCATTTGTCAACATATTATTCAATAGAATTTCAGCTTCATCTGGTGTTCTTTCCCTGAAAATAGAACCAGCACAACTATCCAGGTAATCTCTGGAAGCATCAGTTAGTCCATTATAAAAGATATCAAGTATTTCATTTTTCTTAAGAGGATGATCAGGCAAAGCATTAAGTAGTTGGAGAAGCCTCCCCCAAGCTTGTGGGAGACTCTCTTCTTCAATTTGCACAAATTTATATATTTCCCTTAAAGCAGCTTGTTTCTTATGAGCGGGGAAATATTTAGCAGAGAAGTAATAAATCATATCCTGGGGACTACGCATACAACCAGGATCAGGAGAATTAAACTATATCTTAGCATCACCCTTTAATGAGAACGGAAATATTTTAAGGATATAAAAGTAGCGAGTTCTCTCATCATTAGTGAACAGGGTGGCTATATCATTTAATTTAGTAAGATGTGCCACAACAGTTTCAGATTCATAGCCATAAAAGGATCAGATTCAACCAAAGTAATTATATCAGATCTATAGAGAATTCATAATCCTTATCAAGAACGTGAAGATAGGTGAAGTAGCATAAGCAGGATCATATTTCATTCTAGCATTCAGAGTTTTTTGTTTTAGCTTAGCTAATAATTTCTTAAGATCACTTCTATCATTGCAAGCAAGAAAGTCTCTTTTAGTCTCTTCATCCATAACATAGCCCTCAGGCAATACAGGCAATTCATATTTATTGGGAGAGCCTTCATCATCACTTTCATCAACATTATCAGTTTCAATAATTTCATTTTCTCTAGCCCTAGCAAGTTGTTCATCAAGAAATTCACCAAGTGGCACAGTAGTATCAAGCATAGCAGTAGTTTCATCATAAGTATCATGCATAGCAGAAGTGGCATCATCAACAACATGCGACATATCGTAATGAATAGCGTAGCGAGGTTTAAGTGTCGCAAGCTTACTCAAAATGTAAGGTGAATCAAGTGCAGAGCTAGATGGCGCTTCCTTACCTCCCTCGTAGTTGAGGGATAAATTTTTGTTTTCTCGCCTTTCAAGTTCTTCATAGTGACCAGCAGGTATAAATCCCAAGTGACTCAAAGAATAGAGCTATGCTCCCCAAGCAACGACGCCTTTAAAATAGTCTTGATAACCCACAAGTATAGGGGATCGCAACAGTTTTCGAGGGTATAGTATTCAACCCAAATTTGTTGATTCTACAGAAGGGGAGCCAAAGAATAATCTCAACTATTAGCAGTTGAGTTGTCAATTCAACCATACCTGGATAACTTAGTATCTGCAGCAAAGTATTTAGTAGCAAAGTAATATGGAAGTAAAGGTAATGGTAGAAAAAGTAATATTTTGGGTTGTGTAGTGATTGTAACAGTAGCAACGGAAAAGTAAATAAGCGAATAACAATATATGAAAAGCTTGTAGGCATTGGATCGGTGATGGAGAATTATGCCGGATGCGGTTCATCATGTAACAGTCATAACATAGGATGACACAGAACTAGCTCCAATTAATCAATGTAATGTAGGCAAGTATTCGGAAGATAGTCATACGTGCTTATGGAAAAGAACTTGCATGACATCTTTTGTCCTACTCTCCCATGGCAGTGGTGATGCGGAGCATCCTACGGTCATCACCATGTCAAGAGCCCGTTTGGCAAGTGACACGTGCGACCTCTACTTCTCATACATAAAGGTGAATCTTCTCCTTTACACGTGTTCACTTGACCCCTTCGAGGATGGTATACTACTTGACACTTCTCCCGTGTGCATGCATAGGTATTGTTCGAGCTTCACGGATGTCGAGGAGGAGTGCAAGCGCAAAGGAACCACTACACCATGCGTGAGGGAAGCCTGGAAGCGAAGACGGAAGAAGGACCTGCCCAGTCCAGAAAGGGCAGTACTACCGCCCAAAGCAAGCCGTACTACCGCTCAGACCCTCCAAGCGGTACTACCGCCCATGTGTCCCAGTATTACCGCCTGCCTGCAGCAGCAGCCATGGGCCTTTGGCCTTGTATCCCTCTCCCACTTACCCCTTCGTGGCTTAGACTATAAATAGACCACCTCCACCTCCTTTCTAGGGTTAGCAAATATGATAGCTCATTTGTATGTGAGCTTTGCTCCTACCTATCTCTACTCTTGAGAGAGAGAGAGACCACTACTCCATTGGAGGCCAAGACCTCCATCTAGGAGAAGATCCTGCGGGATATCATCAAGACCCCCTCGTGGGAAGATCCGTCTAGGATATCGTCAAGACCTCGTCTCCTCTTGGATTTGAGATGAACGCTACCTTGTATCTTTCCCTTTGTTGTTCATGTACCTTGTGGATCTTGTGTGTTTGATTGTCTAGAGGATGTGTGATTGGACTTGTTCTTGAGTGTTTCCCCTTGTGATTTCTCCCCGTTCTTCCCCGTGTTCTTCGTGCTCTTCGAGGGATCCCACTCCAAACATGAAAGATCGGACTACACCGGGTTAGCCCCGTACCATATGGTATCATGAGCCACGTTGATCACGAATTTGGAACCCCTACCCCTCTTTTTCTAGCCTTCTTTTTCTTGATTTCGTCCTAAATTCCGAAAATCCCCTCCAAAAATGGCCCCAAATTTTTTTGTGATTTGTTGGTTTGATGATGTTTTGTTGATTTTGATCCATGGATTTGCTTGGTTTCGAGTGGATCTAGCATCTCCCCAAGTTTCCCCACCTTCCATCCATGAAATTCGTCAAATTTTGCCCCCGAAATCATCCATTTCCGCCCCAAAATCACGCCCCGATCCGGATTTGCGAATTTTCCCGACACGAGCGGTACTACTGCTCATCCATAGTGGTACTACCGCTTAGCACCTCCAAGCGGTACTACCGCCCTTCCAAGCGGCACTACCGCCCCTCCCAGAGCCGGATTTTGCGGAAAAAAACCCGACACGAGCGGTACTACCGCCCATCCCAAGCCGTACTACCGCTTACAAGCGGTACTACCGCCCTCCCGAGCGGTACTTCCGCCCCTCCCAGTTTCAGCGTTTCGAGTTTCACCATTTCGGCCATAACTTTCGCTCCCGGAGTCTGATTTTCACGTTCTTTAGCTCGTTGAGTAGCTATTGACATCCCCCATCCATCTAGATAGGTTCCAACACCATTTGACTCCATCAAATGTTTCAAACTTTGGAAAGTTTGACTAGGCCCTCCACCATAACTTCCGCAAAACCACCATAGCCTTCCGCAACCTAATCCAATTTGTTCCCCATAGCATTAGTGGTTGTTTGAGTTGCGATTCGAGTCTCCTAAGGTGTTTAGGATACTTAGGGACGATTGCTTCTTCATCAACCACCACCTTACCTTTCGCATAGGCTTGACCACCATACACTTCCGCCATCGCAACCTAACCCAATTTTGTTTGAGCTTGTTTGAGTTGTGGTTTGTGTCTCCTAAGGTGTTTCGGCTACTTAGGGACCATTGCTTCAACTTCGACACCGTGTATAGCCCATCACTCCACTTCCGCATGGCCAAGTGCAAACCACCACCGCATTCCACTACCACCATTTGACATTTGCCTTTGGAGATTTTGAGTTTGCGGTTTTTTTTCCGTTTCCTAGGGTGTTTCGGCTAACTAGGAACGGGTCGACTTCGGCAACACCGCCTCTCATCATCGCCAAGGACGGTAACCTCGACGACACCATTGTACATTCCCCTTGCAAAATGCATTGATAACCCCTAGCCCATTTTGCGTAACTTGCTTATCGAGAGTAGCCATTTGAGTATTGCTGGCAAGATATTGGTATCATATCTTGTGTCACAAATTTGTTCCCGCATATACACAATTACTATCTTGATTTGTGCATTGTGCAAAAGTGACCACACAAAAAAGAAAGAGAGAGTAAGCTTTTAAGCAAAAGAGAGCAAAGAGCTTGTAAGCAATAGCCATAGCATCAAAATATATCTTATGGTATCATACTTGATCATCTTGGATCATTGTGTGAGAAACACCAGGAACCATACATATATAGCATACTTGGGATAGAAAGTTTATCCATTTTGCATCTTATAGGTTGTGCACAAGTGTCGATCCGCCTTTTGAGCAATCGTATAGCGTCTCTCTTTAGTTGTGCAACACGAAGCGTTTTCGTGGATTCCACATTTTGAGCTCAGTCCTTGGTTGCACGACCCCATTTATCTATCTGTGTGTGTGTGTTTCCGTGTGCCACATATTGCTATTGGTCTACTTGTTTCGCTTGCGAATTTGTGAATCTCTTTCAACATTATTGACTCTTGCTAACATTTTGCATTAAATTTTTGTGCCACTATCCTCACAGAGCTCTACCATAAGCTTTACTTGATAGGTGTGAGTGAACAAGTCCGGTACCAATTCCACTATTCTTTCATCTCACATCGAGTGAATCGGGATACATCCTCAACTTTGGGAAAAGGTTACTTGGTATTGTTTATCTCATTTCCTACTCACCTCTACTCGAGTCTTGTGATGGATAGGCAAGACATTTCACCTTCGGTCTACAACAACAACGACGAGTTCGATGCCACGAAAAACTCCAACGATGCCAAGATGCAAGCTCAAATGGAGGATATCAAAGCCCTCATCAAGTCCTACAAGAGATCTTCCTCATCTTCGAGAAGACGCCCAAGAGCACATCCTTTCGAGCTACCATCTCCGGCAAGATCACATCGGCATCGACACCATCATCAACAAGAGCGTGAAGCTCAAGAGCTCAACACCAACAACCGCTCAACGACTTCACCATCTCCCTTGGCATCTTCTCCAAGCGATTTCAAGGCATATTCGCCTTCGGATATTGGGCATCTATGCCAACAAGCACCTCAAGACTACGCTCAAGTGAAGCTCCCCAAGCTCAAGTCCGCGACTTCCACGAGCTACTACGACCTCGACATCGACCATGCGATTCCTTTCTATGGGACTCACGAACCCGAGGAGTACCTCGAGTGGGAGCGTTTGATGGACGACTACCTCAAGCTACATCAAGTCCCTTCCGAAGATCAAGTGAAGTGCGCCACAAGAAACTTCCACGACTACGCATTGGCATGGTGGCTTCACACACCTTCGGAGTACTACGACATGAGTTGGCCCAAGACGAAGAGAGCTTTGCGACGAGAGTTTGTGCCCCCAACCTACACGGAACAACTTCGACGCCAATTGGAGAACACCTGATGAGGACATGACTACCTTCGATACGACCAAAAATATTGCATACATGCATATTTGTCAGGTGATTTCTAGTGCAAACTATTCAATAATCTATTTATGTTATCCAGAACAAAAATACTTCACACACTTTTGTGTTTTGTCTAATTGCAGGTGTATGGGACATTTGTACAATCCACATATGAAGATAGGGGAAAAGGAGAAGTTTAGGTTATGTTCAAAAAGTCCTGTCACGTAAATTTTGGGCCAAGAGAAGATAGAGTCCGAGTCTCTCACCTTCTGGATTCAGATTCGGACTGCACAGACATACCTGACTCAAAACGCCAAGAACTCTTTTATACGGACTCCAAATTGGGTGATTCTTTTTTGTTGGAAAGTAGATTTCGTGCTGTTTCCAACCCAATTGGAATCACCTTAATATATGTCCGGAGCATTGAGTTATCAACGAAACAATCTGACGCTGCAGCAGAATCTGAGTCAAACTACAAGTCCAAAGGTGTTGCATCACCTCCACTTGGGCCCATTGGCCTTGTACGACCTAGGGTTAGGTTTAGGCTGCCTTGGGACGTCCTCGCACCTCCTTGGCCGCCACTCCTTGCTCTATATTAGTAGATCCATCTAGTAGCTTTTTCCTGGGGATTTGTTTAGTACTTCGTTTGTGTCCAACAACCAGACCAAGGCCGCTTGCAGATCCCCACCATTATCAATACTTCATATATATTCGCAATATTCGGATTGCTTTGTCATATTCTTGCTCATTCTTCGATTGCGTGCAGGAATAGACCTTTGTGGTCAGGCTGATTGTGCTTACAACATCGTCAGTAACCTCGGGAGATTGGTTTAGTGATTGCTAAGGCGCAACGTCGTGCATGTTTGTAGTCGGATCGTCAAAGTTGGCTCCACCAAATCGATAGTTATCATCTCATCGAAAGATTGGGACCCCGCCTCTATCAAGTGGTATCAGCTTTCAGGTTGCTCGGTGAGAATTTCCAATTATCTCTAGATTAGATTTATTTTCTTACCTATTGTCCAAGAAAAAGCCACAAAAAAAGTTATATCTATTCATCCTTTGTCCAAGCCAGTCTGAGCCTTTGCAGTTTTCTTTTCATTGTTTGCATTACTGAATTATCGGTTGCATCGTCGTTTCGAGTTGCTGGCCTTACGGTCTAGTTCGTTTAGAGTTTCGAGTTCTGTTCAAATTAGTCACGTCGCCGCTGCATTGTTATCCCTTCCGCTGTCTACCACACCATCCATCAATTTCCACCATGTGCTACCCATAGTTCATTGTCACAATCATAGTTGAGGTCGTTCACATCTTCGCTTGATCCAATCTGCATCTTATCTAGTTTGTCTTGGAAAGAGGGAGAGAAAAAAGACAGAGAAAAAAAAGAGAGAAAAAAGAAAAAGAAGTCAGAGAAAAAAAAGAGAGAAAGAAAAAGAAAAAGAAAAAAAGTGTGAGGAAAAAAAGAGAAGAAAAAAAAACAAAATTTGGATCTATCTAGACTCAATCTCGTAGTTGAATTCGGATTGGAACCTGTTTTGTGCACTTTTCAGTAAAACAGGCACAACTTCCTCATACGAAGTCCGTTTTGGCTCCGCAAGTACTCAAATGAAAGCTAGTGACGAGCCGCATCTAAATAGTTGCAGAGGCTAGTTCAATATTTGACACCTCAAAATCGTCTTCTAAATAGGTCTTTTTGCCCTCCGAAGTTCGCGGACATAGTTTATTCCAGTTTTTCAAGCCAGTTTCAGAATTCTTTGACTCCTCATATCAACTCGGAATTGAGTGATTTTTTTGCATTGGAAAGCTTGAGTTAGTAGCATTCTTTGAAAAAAATTATCAGAAAATTGGCTCAAACTTTTCAAGAGGAAAGTTGGAGAGAGAGTTGTTGTATATCCTGCTTGGCAGTTGTTTTTCATCATTATCTTTACTGCCGTTGTGATTGTCACTTATATCTTGCTATCTAGAGCTACTTAGTATCCTTTATTGATGCTAGTTGTGCTACACCGTGACCTCATTAGTGTTCTTGGCTCGCGTCTCTAGTCCGGTCTAGCCTAGGACCAAAGACAAGATCACGTTGAGCGTTTATTCAACATTGCATCTTTGAATTGATTATTGATAATCTTTTGCTACCATATATAGCCAACCCAACTCCATATATTTCTACACCGTGTATTCATAGTCCCCATGGGAATCGCTTTACACAATCTTCAGAGTTATTTGACACCGCTGGTTGCCTGTCACCACCTGTCGCATGGTAAGAACTTGTAAGATATTGCTATTTGCTTTATTGTGAGCACGTTACAACCACATCCTAGTAGTTCATAGGAACATTATTCTCGAATTTTGTTTCTTGTTTCTACTAATCATGACAGGTTCCGGAGATAGAAGTTCTTGGACGATGAACACATCTTCATCATCACGAGAGTTGGGACAACACACACAAGCACATGGCCAGGTTATCTCTTTACCGTCATTTGAGGGTAGATTTAATCCTGCTATTTATCTAGCTTGGGAACTTGAAGTAGAACAAGTTTTTAGTCACCATGAATTTTCTGAACTTGAGCGAGTACGAGCTGCCACTAGAGCATTTATTGGTTTTGCTTCTGTTTGGTGGAATGTGCATTGTAAGAAAAACATTGATAACCAACCAACAATTTGGAAAGATTTGAAACATGTAATGAGACAACAATTTTTCCCTCCGTACTATCGTCGTGAATTGCTTCGAAAATTTGAACAATTTAAACAAGGCAACAACACTGTTCATGCTTACTACCAAGAGTTCAAATATTATATGCAACATTGTGACATAGAAGAATCTGAGGATGATACAATGAATGGATTTTTTGGTGGTTTGAACCATGATATTCAGGCAAGATTTTGGTATATTCCTCGTTGCATTACATGTATGTATGTTCGTGCTTGTACCTTTGAGAGACAATTCTGAGGAGGATGCAATCGGGTGACTACAACAACTACTATTCCAAATCATGCTCACTACCATCGGTTGATTCCTCCACCGTTGCACCCACTAGAGCAGCCACACCTCAGATTGTGAGTGCGACATCATCTCAAGTGTATGGTACATTGTCATTGTCCATACCTACATCAGCTACGTCTTGCGACAAGGTAACAATAAAGGTATTGATGATATAACTTCACATGAGAATGATGCACCCCTAATTAACTTAAATACATCATGTGTTGAGTTACCTGTTGATTTGAGCACGCCACCTATTTTAGAGAATCATGTTACTATCAGGAATGCATCATGTGATCAAACAGCTGAAATACCAACAATTTTGAGTGCGCCCATTGAATTAACTGTTGATGTCAAGGAACCATGTGAATCAGGAAATAAATCAGATTTGGATCAAATACATTTTAAAATAATTGTGCCAATGTTTAATCATTTTGATGAACATTGTCAATCTTTTGAAATGAATAAGAGCTTCACTTATATGTGCAAACTTAGTTGCAATATTTTCATGCCTTCTACTTCTTGTGATAATGTTTTGGCTTTAGATTTTATGAACTATGCAAGCTACTCATATATTCATGTGTCATATGTGCAAAAATCAAGGGAAGTAGAAATAGATGACATATACATATACAACATGTACACCTTGTCTCTTTTGTTAGCCACATTTCAGATTAAGCAACGCCGAGGACGGCTTTATTTTCAAGAAGGGGAGGATGATGAGGACATGACTACCTTCGATACGACCAAAAATATTGCATACATGCATATTTGTCAGGTGATTTCTAGTGCAAACTATTCAATAACCTATTTATGTTATCCAGAAAAAAATACTTCACACACTTTTGTGTTTCGTCTAATTGCAGGTGTATGGGACATTTGTACAATCCACATATGAAGATAGGGGAAAAGGAGAAGTTTAGGTTCTGTTCAAAAAGTCCTCTCACGTAACTTTTGGGCCAAGAGAAGATAGAGTCCAAGTCTCTCACATTCTGGATTCATATTCAGAATGCACAGACATACCTGACTCAAAACGCCAAGAACTCTTTTATACGGACTCCAAATTGGGTGATTCTTTTTTGTTGGAAAGTAGATTTCGTGCTCTTTCCAAACCAATTGGAATCACCTTAATATACGTCCGGAGCGTTGAGTTATCAACGAAACAATCTGACGCTGCAGCAGAATCCGAGTCAAACTACAAGTCCAAAGGTGTTGCATCACCTCCACTTGGGCCCATTGGCCTTGTACGATCTAGGGTTGGTTTTAGGCTGCCTTGGGACGTACTCCCACCTCCTTGGCCGCCACCCCTTGCTCCTATATTAGTAGATCCATCTAGTAGCTTTTTCCTGGGGATTTGTTTAGTTAGAAGTTAGCCATTACAACTTCGTGTACTTCGTTTGTGTCCAACAACCAGACCAAGGCCGCTTACGGATCCCCACCATTATCAATACTTCATATATATATATTCGCGATATTCAGATTGCTTTATCATATTCTTGCTCGTTCTTCGATTGCGTGCAGGAATAAACCTTCGTTGTCAGGCTTATTGTGCTTCCAGCATCGTCAGTAACCTCGGGAGATTGGTTTAGCGATTGCTAAGGCGCAACATCATGCACGTTTGTAGTCGGATCGTCAAAGTCGGCTCCACCAAATCGATAGTTATCATCTCATCAAAAGATCGGGACACCCCCGCCTCTATCAACACCATCCAAGGATCCAAGTCCATCGAGGCGTACTTCAAGGAGATGAAGATTGCCTTGCGACGAGCCGGTGTGGACGACCCCATTTCGATGAAGTTCCACTTCATGATGGGATTGAACAATGACATCTCCAAGACTATCTTCCTCTAGAACTACAAGTCCATCGACGACTACTACATTGGTGCTCTCAAGCCGGAACAAGAACTCATGAAGGCCAAGGCTTCTCCACCCCAAGCAAACTTCAAGGGCGACTCAAGCTCTCGACAAGCATGAGGCTAGTACCACCACGATGTCCAAGCCCGACAAGCTCCAAGACGATGCTCCCAAGTGCGACTTCACCACCATCCCTCTTTGTGGCATTGATGATGCCGAGTCTACCTTGACTCTTTTTCAAGATGGTGCGGCGACGAGTACGACTACGGAGACCTTCAAGGACCAAGCTTTGGAGGCGAGCGACAAGGTGGCGAGCAAGGATGATGCTTCCATCTTAGGAGGCGAGAGTGATGATGTGCCATCTTCGGCCTTCATCCACGGCAACAGTGATGAGATGATCGAGCATGGGATTTTCCCTTCGGTCATGGAGGAGAGTGATGATGTGCCATCTTCGGCCTTCATCCACGGCGACCACGACGAGATGGTTGAGCATGGGATTTTCCCTTCGACCACGGCGACGTATGATGACTTGAGTGACTTGTGCCACCATATTGAGAGTGAGAGTGACTTCACCACTAGCCCCATATATGATGTGTTGCCACAAATCCCATGTGAGGAGAGCCACCACCACCACTTAAGTGAGATAAGTGACTCCACCATATGTGACTTTGAGTGCACCTACTTTGAGGGAGTGAGTGAACCACCACATAGAGAGAGTGAGATAGTTGATAGGTCTCATGAGGCCATTTGCATTTCTAACAACTTGACCTCTACCTATATCGTGTCTTCTCATTTGGTGCTAGGTCCCATTTACGATGACGCGCCGATCCTCGACGACTTCGTCCTTCCTTTGGACAAGACGATGGCCATGGTGGAATATGATGCACCCCCCACATGGTTCCATCAAGATGAAGATGACCACCATTTGGTCTTTCCCACCTCACCTACACCACTTGAGTGGAATGACAAAGGTAACATAGGTGACGGTGATGCTCTAGTCCCACTAGTGGACATTCTTGACATTGATTGCTTGCATGATGTTGATCCACCTAGTACCATGCTTCATGCTAGTATGATTTCACCATGCGATGATTTGCCCATTTATGATGAATATGATGAATCTCATGTGGAGTCTGTTAGTTGTGATGCCATGTTACATAGGACTTCTTGTGACAATTCTTTAGGTCACATCACGTTTGATAATCCGCTTGACTTGTCATATGCTATGCATGAGATACACTGTATGTCTTATTTGCAATCTCTTCATAGTGACTATGCATATGCCATTAAAATAAGCCCAATTTGCACATATGGCATAGATGACAAGCCCATGGTTATTGGCATTTGTTTTTCTTGTGATGATATTGATATGCTCCCTTTGCATCATTTATCTAATATGCCATGCCATGACCACCGAGCTTCGGATATGCATTGTTTTGGATGTTGTCCATTTTCTCCATATGATGTTTCCAATGTTGTTCATGAGGAGACCCCCATAGTTTCCTCATACATGTTAGGAGATTTTGATCCATCCCATCAATTGCATGATCCCAATAATTGTGTGCACCATATGCTCCCCATGAAGAAACCTGCTATTGATGTGCCATATAATTGTATGCTCAATTTGCATCCCCATCGTGTCATACATAACCACTATTCTTTCATGATGGACGACATGTTCTTATACCATGCATCAAATTTCTTTGAGCGATGCTTATCTTGTGCTAACTCAATTGTGCACATACACATCATGATGGATGATGTGTACATTTACCACGCGCACAATTTTTTTGGTTTGTGTCTCTTTTGTGTAGGTACCCATGAATACTTGTCAACATCCCAATCCCATGAGTTGACAAAACGAGCTCTAGAGAGCAATGATGACTTGGGTTCCCATGGATTGTCTTTCCCACCGCTCTCTTCGCGCAAAGAATTAGCGCATTACTTCTACATGGCCCTCACTTGGCTATGGGTTGTTCTCCATTATATATCCTTTGCCATATTACCATGTTCACTTTGCATGATATGCCCATTCCTATGCCTTTGCCATGCATTTGTGACCCATGCTTTGCATTACACATGATGATTGATTCTAGTACTTGTATGTGTATTTGCAAGCTTGGTGGAGATATCGCTTGTTATTGCCATGTTCTATTCATGACCCATTCCTATGATGCTACTTTCATCTTGCTTTGTGTCCGTGCTTGCATATGTCTTGTGCATTGCCCATGCCTATTATCTGCTCACATGACATGATTGCCATGATTTCCTCTAGTGTGTTGCATCTTCGCTCCACTAGTTTGCACGACTTGATTTCTATGCTTGCTTATGTTGCATCACCCATGATTAATACTTGCCCATCTACATGCTTTGCACATGATTATTATTGCTTCTTGTCATATATCTCCATGTGTTGCCTCCCTCATGCTAGATGATTTCCCATGTATTGAATGCAACTATGCCTTTAGTCTTGATAATGAGTTTGCCCCCATAGCATTCTCACATATATTTGGAGATTTTGACATATTCCTTGTGAAGCATGATTGCCTTACTTCTTTGCACCATATACCTAGTGCCAGGAATATTGCCATTGTTGCATCATATTATTCATGCACTTGTGCTTCTAATGGTTATGTGCAAGAGAAGAGAACCATCATGATGGATGATGTGTTTATCTACCATGCGCATACGTTCCTTGTTTTGTTGTGTGCATGTGTAGGATACTTGGACTTTGTGTCGACTTCCACTTCACGTGAGTTGACCATTCGAACTCTTGAGAGCGAGCCTCTTACATTCTACCATGACTCGCTTCTACACCACATTTCCTACCACTTTGGCATTGTGAAGAATGCACAAGGACACGCTTTCAAGGTGACATCCTTCTTGACCTTGGATATTGTGGATCATACTTCATGTGTTGCTTGCACCATTTGCATGCATGGTCGAGATATTGCTTTCACCCATGATTGCCACATTTCCATTCTTCATGACATATGTACCTTGTGTGTTGCATCCAATTCTTGGACTACTTGCTACTATCATATGGTTGGTTCCACCAATATCATTGCTTCACATATGCCATGTCCCATTGCTTGTCTCATGCTTGACTTGATTGCCTCACACATGATGAACAGTTGTCTTTATATTGTGTTGAGTGCTACACTATATTCACTACACCCTATGCACGTTATGTTTGGATTGTCTTGCACTTGACCCATGTGTTTAGACACTTCATTTTATTTGGTGTTGTGAATCCTTCTTATGCCGACCATAGACCTTTCATTGAGCAATTTGTGAATGCTTTCTATGACCTCGAGGTAGATGCTTATGCTCTTGTCACACATATTTGCATCTCTACCTCACATTTACATGCTTGTTTCCATGATATTTTTGTTTGTGCTCGATTGATATGCTTACATGCCATGTCACAATCCTTTGTCACGCCCTATGCTATGCTTGATGACAACACTTGTTTGCTGAATCACCTCTTGAATGCTTGGTTTTGCACTAACGCTAACCACATTTGTTTTTCCAAGTGTTTGTTCTATTTGCTCCTTTTGAAGGAATCACAAGATGGTGCGACATTGGAGAGTGACCATTTCGAGCTTCAAGATGACGAGTACTTGGTGATTGACCACTCCTACACGGCGACGCCATCTCTTTCCCATGATGATTTGGTTTTCGATCCGAGGTCGGATCTTTTCCAAGGGGGAGGGGATGATGCGGAGCATCCTACGGTCATCACCATGTCAAGAGTCCGCTTGGAAAGTGACACGTCGACCTCTACTTCTCATACATAAAGGTGAATCTTCTCCTTTACACGTGTTCACTTGACCCCTTCGAGGATGGTATACTACTTGACACTTCTCCCGTGTGCATGCATAGGTATTGATGGAGCTTCACGGATGTCGAGGAGGAGTGCAAGCGCCAAGGAACCACTACACCATCCGTGAGGGAAGCCTGGAAGTGATGACGAAAGAAGAAGGACCTGCCTAGTCCAGAAAGGGCAGTACTACCGCCCAAAGCAAGCCGTACTACCGCTCAGACCCCCCAAGCGGTACTACCGCCCATGTGTCCGGTACTACCGCCCTGCCTGTGCACAGCCATGGGCCTTTGGCCTTGTATCCCTCTCCCACTTACCCCTTCGTGGCTTAGACTATAAATAGACCACCTCCACCTCCTTTCTAGGGTTAGCAAATATGATAGCTCATTTGTATGTGAGCTTTGCTCCTACCTATCTCTACTCTTGAGAGAGAGAGAGACCACTACTCCATTGGAGGCCAAGACCTCCATCTAGGAGAAGATCCTGCAGGATATCATCAAGACCCCTTCGCGGGAAGATCCGTCTAGGATATCGTCAAGACCTCATCTCCTCTTGGATTTGAGATGAACGATACCTTGTACCTTTCCCTTTGTTGTTCATGTACCTTGTGGATCTTGTGTGTTTGATTGTCTAGACGATGTGTGATTGGACTTGTTCTTGAGTGTTTCCCTTTGTGATTTCTCCCCGTTCTTCCCTGTGTTCTTCGTGCTCTTCGAGGGATCCCACTCCAAACGTGAAAGATTGGCCTACACCGGGTTAGCCGCGTATCAAGTGGGGTCCTAGTTGAAACTAAGTGATATTAAGGCCCCCTTTTAATAGAGTACCGGACCAAAGCATTAACACACAGTGAATACATGAACTCCTCAAACTATGGTCATCACCGGGAGTGGTCCCGATTATTGTCACTTCGGGTTTGCCGGATCATAACACATAGTAGGTGACTATAGACTTGCAAGATATGATCAAGAACTCACATATATTCATGAAAACATAATAGGTTCAGATCTGAAATCATGGCACTCGGGCCCTAGTGACAAGCATTAAGCATAGCAAAGTCATAGCAACATCAATCTCGTAACATAGTGGATACTAGGGATCAAACCCTAACAAAACTAACTCGATTACATGATAAATCTCATCCAACACATCACCGCCCAAAGAAGCTTCACGATGGAATTACTCACGCACGGCGGTGAGCATCATGAAATTGGTGATGGAGGATGGTTGATGATTACGACGGCGACGGATTCCCCTCTCCAGAGCCCCGAACGAACTCCAGATCAGCCCTCCCAAGAGAGTTTAGGGCTTGGCGGCGGCTCCGTATCGTTAAACGCGATGAATCTTTCTCTCTGATTTTTTCCTCCCCGAACACGAATATATGGAGTTGGAGTTGAGGTCGATGGAGCTCGTGGGGCCCACGAGGCGGGGCGCGCTTCACCCTCATGGACAGGGTGTGGGCCCCTGGCCATGATTCTTTCGCCAATATTTTTAATATTTTCCAAAAATAAGTTCCGTGGAGTTTCAGGTCATTCCGAGAATTTTTGTTTCTGCACATAAATAACATCATGGCAATTCTGCTGAAAACAACGTCAGTCCGGGTTAGTTCCATTCAAATCATGCAAGCTAGAGTCCAAAACAAGGGAAAAAGTGTTTGGAAAAGTAGATACGACGGAGACGTATCAACGCAGCACCTAGAATAGCCTTTGGACGAATATTATGAAGTGGCATTTTGTACATTTTGTCCAAGGCTTCATGAACTCATTATGGTGGCTTCATAGTCCTGAAATCATCACTTGTAACTCCGTTCTTGTTCCCCTCGCGCATGCCATCATCATTTATTTTCTCTAACACCTTAAAAGGACCAGCAGCACGTGGCATTAGCTTTGATTTGCACAAAGCAGGAAATTTATCCTTACGCAAATGTTACCAAACAAGATCTCCAGGTGCAAACACAACATGTTTTCTACCCTTATCTCCAGCAAGTTTATATTTAGAATTCATATGCTCAATGTTTTTCTTAGTTAACTCATGCATTTTTAAAATCAATTCAAAACGTTGTTTAGCATCAAAATTAACCTTCTCCAAAGAAGGAAGAGGCAACAAATCAATAGGTGCACGAGGTAGGAAACCATACACAATTTCAAAAGGGCACATTTTAGTAGTAGAATGTAATGAACGATTATAAGCAAATTCAATATGAGGCAAGCATTCTTCCCACATTTTCTTGTTATTCTTCAAAACAGCCCTAAGCATAGTAGACAATGTTCTATTGACTAATTCAGTTTGTCCATCAGTTTGGGGGTGACAAGTAGTACTAAAAAGCAGTTTAGTCCCCAACTTACCCCATAAACATCTACAAAAGTGGCTAAGAAATTTAGTATCATGATCTGAAACAATAGTATTTGGCACACCTTGCAAGGGAATAATTTCACGAAAGAACAAATCAGCAACATTAACAGCATCATCGCTTTTATTACATGGTATAAAGTGTGCCATTTTCGAAAACCTGTCCACGACAACAAATATGCTATCCCTCCCCTTGTTCGTTCGAGGTAAGCCTAAAACAAAGTCCATAGATATATCCTCCCAAGGAACACTAGGTACAGGCAAAGCCATATATAAACCATGAGGATTGAGTCGAGACTTAGCTTTTTGACATGTAGTGCAGCGAGCAACAAAACGCTCAACATCCGGTCTCATCTTTGGCCAAAAGAAATTTGTAGCAAGTATATCCTCCGTCTTCTTCACGCCAAAGTGTCACATTAGTCCTCCTCCATGCGCCTCCTGTAACAACAAAAGACGAACGGAGCTAGCTGGAATGCATAGCTTGTTAGCACGAAATACTTAAGTATAGGCTATTTTTAGAGTCCGTATGTGTGGGGAAACAAGAGTTAGCGTTCGTTTCGGACCCCTCCTCCAAGGGCCACGAAATTTCCCCCCTCTTCCTCCATACATACAGCCCTTAGGGTGTCGTTTAGACTTTGGGTTTTGTTTAGATTAAAGTTCTCCATAGCTGCAACTTCGCGTACTTCGTTTGTGTTCAACGACCAGACAAAGGCGTCATAGAACCCCACCTTGATCAATAAAGCTTTCCTCTTATATTCGCAATATCCAGATTGCAATCTTAGTTTCTTGCTTGTCTTTGTTTGCCTGCAGGAAACAAACCTTCATGGTCAGGTTGATCATGCTCCGGCGTGGTCAATAACCTCTCGGAGTTGGTTTAGCGATTGCTAAGGCGCGACGTCCTCGCACGTTCGTAGTCGGATTGTCAAAGTCGAGTTCCACCGAAGTGATAGCCACCATCTCATCGAAAGACGGGACACCTTTGCCTCTATCAGAATGGTTTTCGATCACCACCTGCTGCTTGGTAAGAACTGGTAAGAATTTGAGATTTGCTTGACGGATTTGTGACGCCCCACCACCACCATTTTCTAGTAGTCTGTAGGACCATATTCTTGTGTGTTTCTATTGCTGCTAACCATGGCAAGATCACAAGTCGATGAGACTGACTGGGAGAACATGATGAATAAGGAGTTGCATGATAAATTTCAGCAAATGATGATGGTGAGCAGTGCGGATGTCTTTGAACAATTTTGAAGAGGCCATGATAAGATAGCTGGCCTTGAGAAGACGTTCGAAACAAAGCTCGATAACAGATTTAATGAACTGCTTGCGCGTCTTCCACAACCACCACCGGCTGCACCTGTCGCACCTTTGCAACAACAACGGCAACAACAACGACAACAACAACGACAACAACAACGACAACAACAACAACAACAACAACAACAACAACAACAACAACAACAACAACAACAACAACAACAACAACAACAACAACAACAACAACAACAACAACAACAACGACGACGACGACGACGACGACGACGACGATTTATTTATTTATTTAATTTATTTAATTTACAACAAATAACAACAACAACGACAACAACAACAACAACAACAACAACAACAACAACAACAACAACAACAACAACAACAACAACAACAACAACAACAACAACAACAACAACAACAACAACAACAACAACAACAACAACAACAACAACAACAACAACAACAACAACAACAACAACAACAACAACAACAACAACAACAACAACAACAACAACAACAACAACAACAACAACAACAACAACAACAACAACAACAACAACAACAACAACAACAACAACAAAAACAACAACAACAACAACAACAACAACAACAACAACAACAACAACAACAACAACAACAACAGCCCTCCGCCGAGTGAGCCGTGTCCCTCTTGAGCCTAGCCAAACTGTTGGAGCTGCTATTGATACTTATGTGGCTCTTGCTGCTGATGAGGAGGAGGATGATTATGCGGGAGATTACGAGGATGAGGTTGATCAAAATCAGAACTACGTGCAACCACCAGGTCGTCCACGTGCAAATAATCGCAATGGTAGGGCTCCCCCTTAGGTACGAGATCATGACCATCTCCCTAAATTGAAATTGAATATTCCACCATTTGAGGGTAGATACGTTCCTGATATATATCTTACTTGGGAGTTAGAAACCGAACAATTTTTACATGCTTAGAATATCCCGAGGAGAGACGTGTTGCTGTTGCACTTTGTGCTTTCACTAGTTTTGCTTGTGTGTGGTGGTCTGAACATCGTAGATTATATCTGAATAATATTCCAACTACTTGGGCTGCTTTGAAAACTGCTATGCGTACTTGTTTGGTGATACGGGGCTAACCCGGTGTAGGCTGATATTTCATGTTTGGAGTGGGATCCCTCAAAGAACACGATGAACACGGGGAAGAACGGGGAGAAATCACAAGGGGAAACACTCAAGAACAAGTCCAATCACACATCCACTAGACAATCAAACACACAAGATCACAAGGTACATGAACAACAAAGGGAAAGATACAAGGTAGAGTTCATCTCCGTGAGGAGGTCTTGAAGGGGCCGCCCAAGAGGGGGTCTTGATGATATATCCCGCAGGATCTTCTCCTAGATGGAGGTCTTGGCCTCCAATGGACTAGTGGTCTCTCTCTCTCTCAAGAGTAAAGGAAGGTAGGAGCAAAGCTCACATACAAATGAGCTATCACTTTGCTAACCATAGAAAGGAGGTGGAGGTGGTCTATTTATAGTCTAAGCCACGAAGGGGTAAGTGGGAGAGGGATACAAGGCCAAAGGCCCGCGACTGCGCACATAGGCGTCGGACGTCCGGTGGGTGTCGAACGTCCGGGGGCTCGGGACGGTCCGAACGTCCGGAAGTCTTCGGACTTCCGTAAATATCGCTCTGTCGCCGTGGCACCGGTCGTCCGGTCGGTGTCGGTCGTTCGTGCGCTGGGACTTGTCGGACGTCCGACGTTCGTCGGTCTTCCGGCCGCTGTAGCTTTCGTCGGTTGGACTTTTGGGCTGGCTGGAGTTCCAGGCGTCGGACGTCCGGCGTCGTCCGGTCGTTCGGTGGATGTAGATCGTAGCAGCTCCGTTTCTTCCTTCTTCTCTTCCATGCCTCCCTCGCGGATGGTGTAGTCGTTCCTTAGCGCTTGCACTCCTTGTTATCCTTGTAGCTCCGACAATACCTATGCATGCACATGGGAGAAGTGTCAAGTAGTATACCATCCTCGAAGGGGTCAAGTGAGCACGTGTAAAGGAGAAGATTCACCTTTATGTATGAGAAGTAGAGGTCGCACGTGTGACTTGCCAAACGGACTCTTGACATGGTGATGATCGTAGGATGCTCCGCATCATCCCGTCCCCCTTGGAAAAGATCCGACCTCGGATCAAAAACCAATTCACCATGGGAAAGAGATGGCGTTGTCGTGTCGAAGTGGTCGATCACCAAGCACTCATCATCTTGAAGCTCAAAATAGGCACTCTCCAATGTCGCACCGTCTTGTGATTCCTTCAAAAGGAGCAAATAGAACAAACACTTGGAAAAACAAATGTGGTTAGCGTTAGTGCAAAACCAAGCATTCAAGAGGTGATTCACCAAACAAGTGTTGTCATCAAGCATAGCATATGGTTTGACAAAGGATTGTGACATGGCTTGTAAGCATATGAATTGAGCAAAATCAAGGTCATCATGCAAACCAGCATGTAAATGTGAGGTAGAGATGCAAATATGTGTGACAAGAGCATAAGCATCTACCTCAGGGTCATAGCAAGCATTCACAAAGCATTCAATGAAAGGTCTATGATAGGCATAAGAATCATTCACGACACCAAATAAAATGAAGTGTCTAAACACATGGGTCAAGTGCAAGACAATCCAAGCATAATGTGCATAGGGTGTAGTGAATATAGTGTGGCACTCAACACAATAGAAAGAGCAATTATTCATCATGTTTGAGGCAATCAAGTCAAGCATGTAGCAATCAATGGGACATGTCATATGTGAAGAAATGGCATTGGTGCAACCAAACATGTGATAGGAGCAAGTAATCCAAGAATTGGATGCAACACACAAGGCATATATATCAAGATGCATGGAATGGTGAAAATGACAAGTCGAAGCAAGATCTCTAACTTGTGTGCAATCAAGTGGTCCAAGATGAACAATAAGTCTCATGGGGCAAGCAACACAAGTAGTATGATCCGCAATATCCATGCTCAAGAGAGATGTCACCTTGAAGGCATGTCCTTGTGCATTCTTCACAATGCCGAAGTGGTGGGGGATGTGGTGTAGAAGCGAGTCGTGGTAGAATGTAAGAGGCTCGCTCTCAAGAGCTCGAATGGTCAACTCACGTGAAGTGGAAGTCGACACAAAGTCCAAGTATCCTACACACGCACAAAACAAAACAAAGAACGTATGCGCATGGTAGATAAACACATCATCCATCATGATGGTTCTCATCTTTTGCACATAACCATTATAAGCACAAGTGCATGAATAATACGATGCAACAATGGCAATATTCATAGCACTAGGTATATGGTGCAAAGAAGTAAGACAAGCATGCTTCACAAGTACTATGTCAAAATCTCCAATCATATGTGAGAATGCTATGGGGGCAATCTCATTATCAAGGCTAAAAGTATTGTTGCACTCGATACATGGAAAATCATCTAGCATGAGAGAGGCAACACATAGAGATATATGACAAGAAGCAACAACAATCATGTGCAAAGCATGTAGATGGTTGTCATCAACCGCATGAAATGAGAAAGTATGAATCATGGTTGATGCAACACAAGCAAGCATATCAATCATGTCGTGCAAACTAGTGGAGCGAAGATGCAACACACTAGAGGAAATCATGGCAATCATGTCATGTGAGCAAATACTAGGCATAGACAATGCACATGACATATCGCAAGCACAGACACAAAGCAAGATGAAAGTATCATCATAGGAATGGGTCATGAATAGAACATGACAATAACAAGTGATATCTCCACCAAGCTTGCAAATACACATACAAGTACTAGAATCAATCATCATGTGTAATGCAAAGCATGGGTCACAAATGCATGGCAAAGGCATAGGAATGGGCATATCATGCAAAGTGAACATGGCAATATGGGAAAAGGATATATAATGGAGAACAACCCATAGCCAAGTGAGGGCCATGTAGAAGAAATGCGTGAAGTCTTTGCGCGAAGAGAGCGGCGGGAAAGGCAATCCATGGGATCCCAAATCATCGTTGCTCTCTAGAGCTCATTTTGTCAACTCGTGGTATTGCGAGGTCGAAAAGTATTCATGGGTACCTACACAAAAGAGACACAAACCAAAGAAATTGTGCGTGTGGTTAATGTACACATCATCCATCATGATGTGTATGTGCACGTGTGAGTTAGCACAAGATAAGCATCGCTCAAAGAAATTTGATGCATGGTATAAGAACATGTCATCCATCATGAAAGAATAGTTATTATGTATGACATGATGGGGACACAAATTGAGAATGCAAGTATATGGCACCTCGATAGCATGTTTATTCATGAGGAGCATATGGTGCACACAATTATGGGGATCATGCAATGAACGGGATGGGTCAAAATCTCCTAAAATGTACGAGGAAACTATGGGGGTCTCCTCATGAGCAATATTGGAAACATCATTTGGAGAAAATGGACAACATCCAAAACAATGCATATCCGAAGCTAGGTGGGCATGGCATGGCATATGAGATAAATGATGCAAAGGGAGCATATCAATATCATCACAAGAAAAACAAAAGCCAATAACCATGGGCTTGTCATCTATGCCATATGTGCAAATTGGGTTTATTTTAATGGCATATGCATAGTCACTATGAAGAGATTGCAAATAAGACATATGGTGGATCTCATGCATAGCATATGACAAGTCAAGCGGAGTATCAAACATGATGTGACCTAAAGAATTGTCACAAGAAATCCTATGTAACATGGCATCACTACTAATAGACTCCTCAAGAGAATCATCATACTCATCATAAATGGGCAAATCATCGCATGGGGAAATCATACTAGCATGAAGCATGGCAATAGGTAGATCAACATCATGCAAGCAATCAATGTCAAGAATGTCCACTAGTGGGACTAGAGCATCACCGTCACCTTTGTTACCTTTGTCATTCCACTCAAGTGGTGTCGGTGAGGTGGGAAAGACCAAATGGTGGTCATCTTCATCTTGATGGAACCATGTGGGGGGGGTGCATCATATTCCACCATGGCCATTGTCTTGTCCTAAGGGGGGACGAAGTCGTCGAGGATCGGCGCGTCATCATAAATGGGACCTAGCACCAAATGAGAAGACACAATAGAGGTAGAGGTCAAGTCGTTAGTGTTGAAAGTGGCCTCACATGACCTATCAACTATCTCACTCTTTCTATGTGGTAGTTCACTCACTCCCTCAAAATAGGTGCACTCAAACTCACGTATGGTGGAGTCACTCATCTCACTCAAGTCGTGGTTGTGGCTCTCCTCACATGGGATTTGTGGCAACACATCATATATAGGGCTAGTGGTGAAGTCACTCTCACTCCCAATATGGTGGCACAAGTCACTCAAGTCATCATACGTCGCCGTGGTCGAGGTGAAATACTCAACCATCTCATCGCCATCGCCATGGATGAAGGCCGAAGATGGCACATCATCACTCTCGCCTCCTAAGATGGAAGCATCATCCTTGCTCGCCACCTTGTCGCTCGCCTCCAAAGCTTGGTCCTTGAAGGTCTCCGTAGTCGTACTTGTCGCCGCACCATCTTGAAAAGGAGTAATGGTAGACTCGGCATTATCAATGCCACAAAGAGGGATGGCGGTGAAGTCGCACTTGGGAGCATCGTCTTGGAGCTTGTTGGGCTTGGACATCATGGTGGTACTAGCCTCATGCTTGTCGTAGAGCTTGGTCGCCGCGAAATTTGCTTGGGGTGGAGAAGCCTTGGCCTTCATGAGTTCTTGTTCCGCCTTGAGAGCACCAATGTAGTAGTCGTTGATGGACTTGTAGTTCTCGAGGAAGATAGTCTTGGAGATGTCGTTGTTCAATCCCATCATGAAGTGGAACTTCATCGAAATGGGGTCGTCCACGCCGGCTCGTCGCAAGGCAATCTTCATCTCCTTGAAGTACTTGTCGATGGACTTGGATCCTTGGATCGTGTTCTCCAATTGGCGAAGAAGTTGTTCCGTGTAGGTTGGAGGCACAAACTCTTGCCGCAAAGCTCTCTTCGTCTTGGGCCAACTCATGTCGTAGTACTCCCAAGGTGTGTGAAGCCACCAAGTTGAGGCGTAGTCGTGGAAGTTTCTTGTGGCGCACTTCACTTGATCTTCAGGAGGAACTTGATGTAGCTTGAGGTAGTCGTCCATTAAACGCTCCCACTCGAGGTACTCCTCGGGTTCTTGAGTCCCATAGAAAGGAATCGCGTGGTCGATGTCGAGGTCGTAGTAGCTCGTGGAAGTCGCGGACTTGAGCTTGGGGAGCTTCTCTTGAGCGTAGTCTTGGGGTGCTTGTTGGCGAAGATGCCGTATGTCCGTAGGCGAAGATGCCTTGAAGTCGCTTGGCAAAGATGCCAAGGGAGATGGTGAAGTCGTTGATTGGTAGTTGATGTTGAGCTCATGACCTTCACGTTCTTGGTGGTTGGTGTCGATGCCGTTGTGATCATGCCGGAGATGGTAGGTCGGAAGTATGTGCTCTTGAGCGTCTTCTCGAAGATGAAGAAGATCGCTTGTAGGACTTGATGAGGGCTTTGATCTCCTCCATTTGTGCTTGCATCTTGGCGTCGGAGTTGTTGTTCGTGGCATCGAACTCGTCGTTGTTGTTGTAGACCGAGGGTGAAATGCCTTGCCTATCCATCACAAGACTCGAGTAGAGGTGAGTAGGAAATGAGATAAACAATACCAAGTTACCTTTTCCCAAAGTTGAGGATGTATTCCGTTTCACTCAATGTGAGATGAAAGAATAGTGGAATTGGTACCGGACTTGTTCACTCACACCTATCAAGTAAAGCTTATGGTAGAGCTCGGTGAGGATAGTGGCACAAAATTTGATGCAAAATGTTAGCAAGAGTCAATAATGTTGAAAGAGATTCACAAATTCGCAAGTGAAACAAGTAGACCAATAGCAATATGTGGCACACGGAAACACACACACGGATTGATAAATGGGGTCATGCAACCAAGGAATGGGCACAAAATGTGGAATCCACGGAAAACGCTCGTGTTGCACAACTCAAGAGAGACGCTAGCACGATTGCTCTATAGGCGGATACGACACTTGTGCACAACCTATAAGATGCAAAATGGATAAACTTTCTATCCAAGTATGCTATGTATGTATGGTTCCCGGTGTCTCTCTCAAGATGATCCAAGATGATCGGATTTGATACCATATGATATATTGTGATGCTATGGCTATTGCTTACAAGCTCTTTGCTCACTCTTTTTCTTTGCTTAAAAGCTTTTTTTTGTTCTATGGCCACTTTTGCACAATGCACAAACCAAGATAGCTATTGTGTATATGCGGGAACGATATTGTGACACAATGGATGATATGATACCAAGATGATATGGTATGTATGCAATGTATGGTGTAGATCACTAATGTGGACAAGTAATGTTGCCGGCAATACTCAAATGGCTAGTCTCGATAGGCAAGTGACGCAAATTGGGCTAGGGGTTATCAATACAATTGCAAGGGGAATGTACAATGGTGTCGTCGAGGTTACCGTCCTTTGCGATGATGAGTGGCGGTGTTCTTGATGTAGATACCAAGATGATGGAGACTCGTCCCTAAGTAGCCGAAACACCTTAGGAAATGGAAAATCGCGAACTCAAAATCTCAAATGACAAATGTCAAATGGTGGTAGCGGGAATGCGGTGGTGGTTTGCACTTGGCAATGCGGAAGTGGTGGTGGTGGTTGATGAAGAAGCAATCGTTCCTAAGTAGCCGAAACACCTTAGGAGACTCGAATCACTACTCAAGCAACCACTAATGCTATGGTGAACAAAATGGGTTAGGTTGCGGAAGTCGGTGGTGGCTATGAGGATGATATGGTCGAAGGCCTAGGCAAACTTGCCAAATTTTCGAAAATTTGATGGAGTCAAATGGTGTTGGTAGTATTTTTGTGGGATGGGGGATGTCAATAGCTTCAAAACGAGCTAAAGAACGTCCAAATCGGAGTTCGGATGAATTAGTTATGGCTGAAACAAGAATCAGCCGAAGTCTGAAACTACAGGTTACGGACGTCCATAAATGGACGGATGTCCGGTCGCCGGACGTCCGGGAAGGTCAGAAATCCGTAAATTCGGTTCGGGTTAGGAGTTCTGGTCGTCCGGGAAAGGACGGACGTCCGGTCGTTCCTGGGGCTCCGGACGTCCGTAAAACGGCGGTCGTCCTGGGGGGTCGGGGTCAACGCGAGATGCGAGTTCGAGAGTGCGATTTTGGGCGGAAAATGGAGATTTCGGGGTCAAAATTGACGAGATTTCGTGGATGAAAGATGGAGAAATTTGGGGAAATGCTAGATCCACTCGAAACCAACCAAATCCATGGATCAAAATCAACAAAACATCACCAAACCAACAAATCACAAAAAATATTGGGGCTATTTTTTGTAGGGATTTTCGAAATTTAGGACAAAATCAAGAAAAAGAAGGCTAGAAAACGGTGGGAGGGACTCCAAATACGTGATCAACGTGGCTCATGATAACATATGATACGGGCCTAACCCGGTGTAGTACGATCTTTCACATTTGGAGTGGGATCCCTCAAAGAACACGATGAACACGGGGAAGAACAGGGAGAAATCACAAGGGAAAACACTCAAGAACAAGTCCAATCACACATCCACTAGACAATCAAACACACAAGATCACAAGGTACATGAACAACAAAGGAAAATATACAAGGTAGAGTTCATCTCCGTGAGGAGGTCTTGAAGGGGGCCACCCAAGAGGGGGTCTTGATGATATATCCCGCAGGATCTTCTCCTAGATGGCGGTCTTGGCCTCCAATGGAGTACTGGTCTCTCTCTCTCTCTCTCAAGAGTAGAGGAAGGTAGGAGCAAAGCTCACATACAAATGAGCTATCAGTTTGCTAACCTTAAAAAGGAGGTGGAGGTGGTCTATTTATAGTCTAAGCCACGAAGGGGTAAGTGGGAGAGGGATACAAGGCCAAAGGCCCGCGGCTGCGCACACAGGCATCGGACGTCCGGTGGGTGTCGGACGTCCAGGGGCTCGGGACGGTCCGGATGTGCGGAAGTCTTCGGACTTCCGTAAATATCGCTCTGTCGCCGTGGCACCGGTCGTCCGGTCGGTGTCGGTCGTCCGTGCGCTGGGACTAGTCGGACGTCCGGCATTCGTCGGTCTTCCGGCCACTGTAGCTTCCGTCGGTTGGACTTTTGGGCTAGCTGGAGTTCCAGGGTCGGACGTCCGGTGGCTGTAGATCATAGCAGCTCCCTTTCTTCCGTCTTCTCTTCCATGCCTCCCACGCGGATGGTGTAGTCGTTCCTTGGCTCTTGCACTCCTTGATATCCTTGAAGCTCCGACAATACTTATGCATGCACACGGGAGAAGTGTCAAGTAGTACACCATCCTCGAAGGGGTCAAGTGAGCACGTGTAAAGGAGAAGATTCACCTTTATGTATGATGAGAAGTAGAGGTCGCACGTGTGACTTGCCAAACGGACTCTTGACATGGTGATGATCGTAGGATGCTCCGCATCATTAGGTTCCACCACATTATCAACGCGAATTACTTCAAAAATTGTAGCGTTTAAGACAAGGAAAAAATTCTGTAGAGGAATATTATCAGGAATTACAAACTGGCATGATTAGATGTGGTATTGTTGAGGATAATGAAGCTATGCGCGCATGTTTTATGGGTGGATTAAATAGAGAGATTCAGACCATTCTAGAGTATAAGGAGTATAATAATATCACTCGTTTATTCCATCTAGCTTGTAAAGCTAAACATGAAGTGCAGGATCGACATGCATTGGCACGAACTAACTTTTCTACAGGTCGACCTTCCTCATGGACACCGCGTGCATCCTCTACTTCCACACATTCTACTGCATCGACACCTCCATCAGCTGCCACCTCCAGTCGTGATACAAGAAAGCAGGCACAACCACCAATCTACCAAGAGCACACCTGTCGGGCCTGTACAGAGCTCTTCTTCTTCCATGGCATCAACAGGGCACACAAGTGATATTATTTGTCGTTGTTGTAAGGGAAGAGGTCATTATGCGAGAGAATGCAAATCTCAGCGTGTGATGATTGCTACTGAGGATGGTGGTTATGAGTCCGCTAATGACTATGATGAGGAGACTTTGGCTCTTATTACACGTGAAGAACACGGTGGAGATGATTCTGAAAATGAGATGCAATACATGGCTCCTGAAAACGCTGACGGGTATGAATGTTTAGTTGCTCAACGTGTTTTGAGTGTGGACGTCACACAAGCTGAGCAAAATCAGAGGCATAATTTGTTCCATACAAAGTGAGTTGTGAAGGAACCTTCTGTTCGCGTCATCATAGATGGAGGGAGCTGCAACAACTTGGCTAGCATGGAGATGGTGGAGAAGCTATCTCTCACCACAAGACCACATCTACAGCCTTACAACATCCAATGGTTCAACAACAGCGGCAAGATTAAGGTAACACGTAATGTTCGTGTGCATTTTAGTATCTCTACATATGCTGATTATGTTGATTGTGATATGGTACCTATGCAAGCATCTTCCTTATTACTTGGTAGACCATGGCAATTTGATTAAAATTCTATACACCATGGTAGAAACAAGCAGTATACTCTTGTTCATAAGGATAAAAATATTACTTTGCTTCCTATGACTCCTGATTCCATTTTGAAAGATGATATTAATAGAGCTAATAAAGCAAAACAGGAGAAAAATAAGAGTGAAAATCAGATTGTGGCAAAAGAATTTGAGCAACAAATGAAGCCTAATAATAAAGCATCTAGTGTTGCTTCTGAAATTAAATTGAAAAGTGCATGTTTCCTTGCCACTAAATCTGATATTGATGAGCTAGATTTCAGCAAATCTGTTTGCTATGATTTTGTGTTCAAAGAGGCATTATTTTCATTCGAGGACGTGCCTTCCTCTTTGCCTCCTGCTATTACTAACATTTAGCAGGAGTTCGCTAAGGTCTTTCCACAAGACGTGCCACCGGGATTACCACCTATTCGAGGGATTAAGCATCAGATTGACTTAATTCCCGTTGCTTCGCTACCCAACCGTGCACCATACCCTACCAATCGAGAGGAGACAAAGGAGATTATGCATCAAGTCCAAGAGCTTCTCGACAAAGGTTATATTCGCGAATCCCTTAGTCCTTGTGTTGTTCCTATTATTCTAGTGCCGGAAAAGGATGATACATCGCGTATGTGTGTTGATTGTAGAGGCATTAATAATATTACTATTCTTATTGTCATCCTATTCCTAGGCTAGATGATATGCTTGATGAATTGTGTGCCTCTACAATATTCTCCAAAGTTGATTTGCGTAGTGGATACCATCAAATTCGTATGAAATTGGGAGATGAATGGAAAACTGCATTTAAAACTAAGTTTGGTTTATATGAGTGGTTAGTCATGCCTTTTATGTTAACTAATGCACCTAGTACTTTCATGAGATTAATGAACGAAGTTTTACGTGCTTTCATTGGACGATTTGTGGTAGTCTATTTTGATGATATACTGATTTATAGTAAATCTTTGGAGGAACATTTGGAACATTTACGTGCTATTTTTATTGCTCTACGTGATGCCCGTTTGTTTGGTAACCTTGGAAAGTGCACCTTTTGCACCGACCGAGTATCTTTTCTTGGCAATATTGTTAATCCACAGGGAATTGAAGTTGATAAAGCCAAGATTGAAGCTATTGAGAGTTGTCCGCAGCCCAAAACGGTCACGCAAGTGAGGAGTTTCCTTGGCCTCGCTGGTTACTATAGGTGTTTTGTGAGAGATTTCAGCACCATTGCTGCACCTCTCAACAAGCTTACAAAGATGGATGTGCCTTTTGTTTGGCGTACCACACAGGAAGAAGCCTTCACGGTATTGAAAGATAATTGACACATGCTCCTTTACTCCAACTTCCTGATTTTAGTAAGACTTTTGAGCTTCAATGTGATGCTAGTGGAATTGGATTAGGAGGAGTGTTATTACAAGATGGCAAACCTGTTGCATACTTTTATGAAAAATTGAGTGGGCCTAGTCTAAACTATTCTACTTATGATAAAGAATTATATGCACTTGTTAGGACCTTAGAAACATGTCAACATTATTTATGGCCCAAAGAATTTGTTATACATTCTGATCATGAATCTTTGAAACACATTAGAAGTCAAGCAAAACTAAACCATAGACATGCTAAATGAGTTGAATTCATTGAGACTTTTCCTTATGTCATTAAACACAAGATGGGTAAAGAAAATGTTATTGCTAATGCATTGTCTCGTCGTTATACTATGCTTTCACAACTTGACTTTAAAATATTTGGTTTGGAGACCATCAAAGATCAATATGTGCATGATGCTGAATTTAAAGATGTATTGCAGAATTGTAAAGAAGGTAGAACATGGAACAAGTTCGTTGTTAACGATGAATTTGTGTTTCGTGCTAACAAGCTATGCATTCCAGCTAGCTCCGTTCGTCTTTTGTTGTTGCAGGAGGCGCATGGAGGAGGACTAATGGGACACTTTTGCATGAAGAAGACGGAGGATATACTTGCTACACATTTCTTTTGGCCAAAGATGAGATGGGATGTTGAGCGTTTTGTTGCTCGCTGCACTACATGTCAAAAAGCTAAGTCACGACTCAATCCTCATGGCTTATATATGCCTTTTCCTGTACCTAGTGTTCCTTGGGAGGATATATCTATGGACTTTGTTTTAGGTTTACCTCGAACAAAGAAGGGGAGGGATAGCATATATGCCTTTGCCTGTACCTAGTGTTCCTTGGGTGGATAGGTTCTCGAAAATGGCACACTTTATACCATGTCATAAAAGCGATGATGCTATTAATGTTGCTGATTTGTTCTTTCGTGAAATTATTCGCTTGCATGATGTGCCAAATACTATTGTTTCAGATCGTGATACTAAATTTCTTAGCCACTTTTGGACATGTTTATGGGCTAAGTTGGGGACTAAACTAATTTTTAGTATTACTTGTCACCCCCAAACTAATGGACAAACTGAAGTAGTAAATAGAACATTGTCTACTATGCATAGGGCTGTTTTGAAGAGTAATATGAAAATGTGGAAGAATGCTTGCCTCATATTGAATTTGCTTATAATCGTTCATTGCGTTCTACTACTAAGATGTGCCCTTTTGAAATTGTGTATGGTTTCCTACCTCGTGCACCTATTGATTTGTTGCCTCTTTCATCTTCAGAGAAGGTTAATTTTGATGCTAAACAACGTGTTGAATTGATTTTAAAAATGCATGAGTTAACTAAGGAAAACATTGAGCGTATGAATGCTAAATATAAACTTGCTGGAGATAAGGGTAGAAAACAAGTTGTGTTTGCACCTGGAGATCTTGTTTGGTTACATTTGTGTAAGGATAGATTTCCTGATTTGCGCAAATCAAAGCTAATGCCACGTGCTGATGGTCATTTTAAGGTGTTAGAAGAAATAAATGATAATGCATATAAACTTGGGTTGCCTGCAGATTTTGGGGTTAGTCCCACTTTTAACATTGCATATTTGAAGCCTTATTTGGGTGAGGAAGATGAGCTTCCGTCGAGGACGACTTCATTTCAAGAAGGGGAGGATGATGAGGACATCAATACCATTGTTACACCCACAGCCCCTGCTGCTATACATACTCGAACAATTAACAGAGCTCGCGCACGCCAATTAAATTATCAGGTACTTTCATTTCTTGGTAATGATTCTAATGTTCATGAGAATACGATGCTGTCTAAATTTGATAGAGGCAAAGGTGTCCCGACGTTTCGATGAGATGGTGGCTATCGTTTCTGTGGGAGTCGACCTTGATGATCCGACTACGTACGTGCGAGACGTCACGCCTTAGCAATCGCTAAACCAACTTCCGAGGGTTATTGACCACGCCGGAGCACGATCAACTCCGACCACGAGGGCCTGTTTCTTGCGAGCAAACGAAGAACAAGCAAGAAACTAAGATTGCAATCTGGATATTGCGAATATAAGAGGAAAGCTTTATTAATGAAGGTGGGGTTCTGAGACGCCTTGGTCTGGTCGTTGAACACAAACGACGTACGCGAAGTTGCAGCTATGGCGAACTTTTGATCTAAACAAAACCCAAAGTCTAAACGACGCCCTAAGGGCTGTATATATGGAGAAAGAGGAGGGAATTTCGTGGCCCTTGAGGGAGGGGTCCAAACCAACCCTAACTCTTGTTTCCCCACACATACGGACTCTAAAACAGCCTACACTTAAGTATTTCGAAATTACATGGGCTGGCCCAATAATAAGGTGACGCAGCACCTAGAATAGCCTATGGACGAATATTATGAAGTGGCATCTTGTATATTTCGTCCAAGGCCTCATGCTCTCATTAGGGTGGCTTCAAAGTCCTGGAATCATCACTTGTAACTCCGTTCTTGTTTCCCTTAGCATGCCAACATCTCCATGCTTGAACTTGCTCCAAGGTTCATCTTTCTTGTCCATGGTAGGCCCTTCATTTGTAAGCAAAACAAATGTATCCAATTTAGGCAGCATCATATTCTCATGAACATTGGAATCGTTACCAAGAAACGAAAGTACCGATAATTCAATTGGCGTCGCGAGCTCTAGTAATTGGTCCAAGATGTATAGCAGCAGGGCTGTGGGTGTAACAATGGTATTGATGTCCTCATCATCCTCCCTTCTTGAAATGAAGTCGTCCATGACGGAAACTCATCTTCCTCACCCAAATAAGGCTTCAAATCTGTAATGTTAAAAGTGGGACTAACCCCAAAATCTGCGAGCAGCTCAAGTTTATATGCATTATCATTTATTTTCTCTAACACCTTAAATGGACCATCAAGACGTGGCATTAGCTTTGATTTGCGCAAATTAGGAAACCTATCCTTACGCAAATGTAACCAAACAAGATCTCCAGTGCAAAGACAACATGTTTTCTACCCTTATCTCCAAAGAAGTTTATATTTAGCATTCATACGCTCAATGTTTTCCTTAGTTAACTCATGCATTTTTAAAATCAATTCAGCACGTTCTTTAGCATCAAAATTAACCTTCTCCAAAGATGGAAGAGGCAACAAATCAATAGGTGCACGAGGTAGGAAGCCATACACAATTTCAAAAGGGCACATCTTAGTAGTAGAATGCAATGAACGATTATAAGCAAATTCAATATGAGGCAAGCATTCTTCCCATATTTTCTTATTATTCTTCAAAACAGCCCTAAGCATAGTAGACAATGTTCTATTGACTACTTCAGTTTGTCCATCGCTTTGGGGGTGACAAGTAGTACTAAAAAGCAGTTTAGTCCCCAACTTAGCCCATAAACATCTCCAAAAGTGGCTAAGAAATTTAGTATCACGATCTGAAACAATAGTATTTGGCACACCATGCAAGCGAATAATTTCACGAAAGAACAAATCAGCAACATTAACAAGATCATCGCTTTTATGACATGGTATAAAGTGTGCCATTTTCGAGAATCTATCCACGACAACAAATATGCTATCCCTCCCTTCTTTGTTCGAGGTAAACCTAAAACAAAGTCCATAGATATATCCTCCCAAGGAACACTAGGTACAGGCAAAGGCATATATAAACCATGAGGATTGAGTCGTGACTTAGCTTTTTGACATGTAGTGTAGCGAGCAACAAAACGCTCAACATCCCGTCTCATCTTTGGCCAAAAGAAATGTGTAGCAAGTATATCCTCCGTCTTCTTCACGCCAAAGTGTCCCATTAATCCTCCTCCATGCGCCTCCTGCAACAACAAAAGATGAACAGAGCTAGCAGGAATGCATAGCTTGTTAGCACGGAACACAAAACCATCCTTAATAACGAACTTGTTCCATGTTCTTCCTTCTTTACAATTCTGCATTACATCTTTAAAATCAGCATCATGCACATATTGATCTTTGATGGTCTCCAAACCAAATATTTTGAAGTCAAGTTGTGAAAGCATAGTATAGCGATTTAGACAAAGCATCAAGAATAGCATTTTCTTTACCCTTCTTGTGTTTAATGACATAAGGGAAAGTCTCAATGAATTCAACCCATTTAGCATGTCTACGATTCAGTTTAGCTTGACTTTTAATATGTTTCAAAGTTTCATGATCAGAATGTATAACAAATTCTTTGGGCCATAAATAATGTTGCCATGTCTCTAAAGTCCTAACAAGAGCATATAATTCTTTGTCATAAGTAGAATAGTTCAGACTAGGCCCACTCAATTTTTCGTAAAAGTATGCAACAGGTTTGCCATCTTGTAATAACACACCTCCTAATCCAATTCCACTAGCATCACATTCAAGCTCAAAAGTCTTATTAAAGTCGTGAAGTTGGAGTAAAGGAGCATGTGTCAACTTATCTTTCAATACCGTGAAGGCTTCTTCCTGTATGCGGTACCCCAAACAAAAGGCACATCCTTCTTTGTAAGTTCATTGAGAGGTGCAGCAATGGTGGTAAAGTCTCTCACAAAGCGCCTATAGAAACCAGCGAGTCCAAGAAAACTCCTCACTTGTGTGACCGATTTGGGCTGCGGCCAACTCTCAATAGCTTCAATCTTGGCTTTATCAACTTCAATTCCCTGTGGTGTAACAACATAGCCAAGAAAAGATACTCGGTCGGTGCAAAAGGTGCACTTCCCAAGGTTACCAAACAAACGTGCATCACGTAGAGCATTAAAAACAGCACGTAAATGTTCCAAATGTTCTTCCAAAGATTTGCTATAAATCAAGATATCATCAAAATAGACTACCGTAAATCGTCCAATGAAAGCACGTAAAACTTCGCTCATTAGTCTCATGAAAGTACTAGGTGCATTAGTTAACCCAAAAGGCATGACTAACCACTCATATAAACCAAACTTAGTTTTAAATGCTGTTTTCCATTCATCTCCCAATTTCATACGAATTTGATGGTATCCACTACGCAAATCAACTTTGGAGAATATTGTAGAGCCACTCAATTCATCAAGCATATCATCTAGCCTAGGAATAGGAGGACGATAACGAATAGTAATATTATTAATGCCTCTACAATCAACACACATACGCGACGTACCATCCTTTTTAGGCACTAGTATAATAGGAACAGCACAAGGACTAAGAGATTCGCGTATATAACCTTTGTCGAGCAGCTCACATACTTGACGCATAATCTCCTTCGCCTCCTCCGGATTGGTACGGTATGGTGCACGGTTGGTAGCGATGCACCGGGAATTAAGTCAATTTGATGCTCAATCCCTCGAATAGGTGGTAATCCTTGGCACGCCTTGTGGGAAGACGTCGTGAACTCTGCAAAATGTTAGTGACAGCATGGGGCAAAGAGGAAGGCACGTCCTCGAATGAAAATAATGCCTCTTTTCACACAAAAGCATAGCAAACAGATTTGCTAGAATCTATCTCCTCAATATCAGATTTGGTGGCAAGTAAACATGCACTTTTCGGTTTAATTTCGTAAGCAACATTAGATGGTTTATTATTAGGCTTCATTTGTTGCTCAAATACTTTTGCCACAATATGATTTTCACTCTAATTTTTCTCCTTTTTTGATTTAGTGTCTCTATTAATATCATCTTTCAAAATTGAAAAATGAGTCATAGGAAGCAAAGTAATATTTTTATCCTTGTGAACAAGAGTATACTGATTGTTTCTACCATGGTGTACAGAATTTTTATCAAATTGCCATGGTCTACCAAGTAATAAGGAACATGCTTGCATAGGTACCACATCACAATCAACATAATCAGCATATGTAGAGATACTAAAATACACACCTAACAAAGACGTGTTACCTTAACCTTGCCGCTGTTGTTGAACCATTGGATGTAGTAAGGATGTGGATGTGGTCTTGTGGTGAGAGAAAGCTTCTCCACCATATCCATGCTAGCCAAGTTGTTGCAGCTCCCTCCATCTATGATGACGCTTAATAGAACGTTCCTTCACAACTCCCTTTGTATGGAACAAGTTATGCCTCCGATTTTGCTCAGCTTGTGTAACCTGCACACTCAAAACACGTTGAGAAACTAAACATTCATACCTGTCGGCATCTTCAAAGAGCCATGTATTGCGTCTCATGATCGTAATCCTCTCCACCGTGTTCTTCATGCGTAATAAGAGCCAAAGTCTCTTCATCATAGTCACTAGCGGACTCATACCCACCATCCTCGTAGCAATCATCACACGCCGAGATTGGCATTCTCTCGCAAAGTGTCCTCTTCCCTTACAACGACGACAAATAATATCACTTATGTGTCCTGTTGACGCCATGGAAGAAGAAGAGCTCTGTGTAGGCCCAAGCAGTGTGCTCTTGGCGAGATAGTGGTGGTTGTGCCCGCTTTCTTGTATCACGGTTGGAGGTGGCAGCCGACGGAGGTGCCGTGTAGTAGAACGTGTGGAAGTAGATGATGCACGTGGTGTCCATGATGAAGGTCGACCTGCAGAAAAGTTAGTCCGCGCCAACGCCTGCCGATCCTGCACTTCACGCTCAGCTTTACAAGCAAGATGGAATAATCGAGTGATATTAGTATAATCCTTGTAGTCTAGAATGGTCTGAATCTCTCTATTTAATCCACCCATAAAACGTGCAAGCATAGCTTCATTCTCCTCAACAATACCACATCGAATCAAGCCAGTTTGTAATTCCTGATAATATTCTTCTACAGAATTTTTTCCTTGTCTTAGGCGCTGCAATTTTTGAAGTAATTCACGTTGATAATATGGTGGAACCCAACGAGTACGCATAGCAGTTTTCAAAGCAGCCCAAGTAGCCGAACAGGATATAATCTACAATGTTCGCACCACCAAACACATGCAAAGCTAGTGAAAGCACAAACAGCAATGGAACACGCCTCTCCTCGTGATATTGTAAACATGTAAATCGTTGTTCGCTTTCTAACTCCCAAGTAAGATATATATCAGAACGTATCTACCCTCAAATGGTGGAATATTCAACTTCAGTTTAGGGAGATGGTCATGATCTCGCACTGAGGGGAGCCCTAACATTGCCATTATTTGCATGTGGACGACCGGGTGGTTGTGGTGCCGGTGGTTGCACTTGCACGTAGTTCAAGTTGATCAACCTCATCCTCATACTCTCACATAATCATCCTCCCCCACATCGCCAGCAGGAGCCACGAAGTATCAACAAAGCAGCACCAGCAGCTTGGCCAGTGAAGAGGGACACGACTCGCTCGGCGGAGGGTTGCTTCAGCGATGTGGAGGTAGTCGTTGTTGTTGTTGTAGAGGTGCATTAGGTGCAGCCGGTGGTGGTGGTGGTAGACGCACGAGCCATTAAACTTGTTATCGAGCTTTGTTTCAACGCCTTCTCAATGCCATCTATCTTCTCCATGGCCTCTTCAAATCTATTTAGAACATCTTCCACCTGCCCACTCATCATTTGTTGAAACTTATCATGTAGCGCTTTGTTTGTCATGTTCTCCCGGTCGGTCTAAATCGGCTTGTGATCCTGCCATGGTTAGCAGCAATAGAAACACACAAGAATATGATTCGACAGACTACTAGGAAGTGGTGGTGGTGGTGTGGTGGACAAATACAAATCCGTCAAGCAAATCTCAAATTCTTACCAGTTCTTACCCAAAGAAGAAAGCGGTGATCGGCAACCGATGTAGTCAAAACTCTCAAAGCTTGGATAGAGCGATTACCAGGGAGAGTCAAACGCACGATGTAGATGTATGTGGAGCTGGGAAGGCTTATAATATGGTGGCAAAAAGGGTCAGCAATAATCAAATCAGAGATGCAAAGTTGAATAAACGCTCAACGACGGTGATCAGGTCTTTGGTCCTAGGCTAGACCGTGCTAGAGACGCGAGCCTAGAACACTAACAAAATCACGGCGCTGCACGGAAACAACGGAAAAGCACACTCTGGAAAAAAAAATTCGCTCTTTTTTTTTGCGCTGCTCTTTTTTTTTCCGAAACCTACTCCGGCTAGGAAACACGAATCGAAAACTAGATGGATCTCGAAAACAAACCTAATATGAGAAGAACTCGGATTGGTGGTGGATATATGGTTGTGGTATATGGCAGCGGTGGTGGTATATGGCTACGGATTGGTGGTGGATAAGAAGGGTGGTAGATGGCAAGGCGATGATGATGGTGCGTCATGGCGTGACAACTTATGACCATAACTCGAAACTCTAAAAGACTAGACTCTAAGACCAGCAACTTGACACGACGATGCAACCGGAAATTCAACAAAGCAAAAACCCCAAAAAGATTATGCGAAGGCTCAGATTGGTTCGGATATGATGAACTAACCCTAATTTTTTTTGTGGCTTTTTCGTGGACTTTAGGTATGAAGAACAGACTCGATCTAATCCACGAAAAACTGTAAAATCTCACCGAGCAACCTGAAAATCTGATACCACTTGATAGAGGCAAAGGTGTCCCGATGTTTCGATGAGATGGTGGCTATCGTTTACGTGAGTCGACCTTGACGATCCGACTACGTCGTCGAGACGTCGGCGCCTTAGCAATCGCTAAACCAACTTCCGAGGGTTATTGACCACGCCGAGCACGATCAACCCGACCACGAGGGCCTGTTTCCTGCGAGCAAACGAAGAACAAGCAAGAAACTAAGATTGCAATCTGGATATTGCGAATATAAGAGGAAAGCTTTATTAATGAAGGTGGGGTTACGAGGCGCCTTGGTGCAGTCGTTGAACACAAGCGAAATCTGTGAAGTTGCAGCTATGGCGAACTTTTGATCTAAACAAAACCCAAAGTCTAAGCAGCCCTAAGGGCTGTATATATGGAGAAAGAGGAGAATTTCGTGGCCCTTGAGGGAGGGTCCAAACCAACCCTAACTCTTGTTTCCCCACACATACGGACTCTAAAACAGCCTACACTTAAGTATTTCGAAATTACATGGGCTGGCCCAATAATAAGGTGACGCAGCACCTAGAATAGCCTATGGACGAATATTATGAAGTGGCATCTTGTATATTTCGTCCAAGGCCTCATGCTCTCATTAGGGTGGCTTCAAAGTCTGGAATCATCACTTGTAACTCCGTTCTTGTTTCCCTTAAGATGCCAACATCTCCATGCTTGAACTTGCTCCAAGGTTCATCTTTCTTGTCCATGGTAGGCCCTTCATTTGTAAGCAAAACAAATGTATCCAATTTAGGCAGCATCATATTCTCATGAACATTGGAATCGTTACCAAGAAACGAAAGTACCTGATAATTCAATTGGCGTGCGCGAGCTCTAGTAATTGGTCCAGTATGTATAGCAGCAGGGGCTGTGGGTGTAACAATGGTATTGATGTCCTCATCAAAATTGGATACATTTGTCTTGCTTACAAATGAAGGGCCTAGATTGGACAAGAGGGATGAACATTGGAGCAATATTAAGCATGGAGATGATGGCGTGCGCAAGCAGAATTAGAACGGAGTTACAAGTGATGATTTCAGGACTTTGAAGCCACCATAATTTGTGAATGAAGCATTGGACAAAATATATAAGATGCCACTTCATAAATTTCATCCAGAGGATATTATAGGTGCTGCGTCACCTTATTTTTGGGCCAGTCCCATGTAATTTCGAAATAGTCAAGTATAGGCTGTTTTTAGAGTCCGTATGTGTGGGGAAACAAGAGTTAGGGTTGGTTTCGGACCCCTCCTCCAAGGGCCATGAAATTCCCGCCTCTTCCTCCATATATACAACCCTTAGGGCATCGTTTAGACTTTGGGTTTTGTTTAGATTAAAGTTCACCATAGCTGCAACTTCGCGTACTTCGTTAGTGTTCAACGACTGCATAAAGGCGTCACAGTACCCCACCTTGACCAATAATTTTTTCCTCTTATATTCGCAATATCTACATTGCAATCTTAGTTTCTTGCTTCGTCTTTGTTTTCCTGCAGGAAACAGACCTTCGTGGTCAGGTTCATCGTGCTCCGGCGTGGTCAATAACCTCTCAGAGTTGGTTTAGCGATTGCTAAGGCGCGACGTCCTCACACGTTCGTAGTCGTTTTGTCAAAGTCGACTTCCTCCAAAATGATAGCCACCATCTCATCGAAAGACGGGACACCTTTGCCTCTATCACCTCAACATCGGCATCTCAAGGGGCGTCAACTTGCAACTACGACCACGCCGCGCTGGAGAGACCCCCAAGGAAACATCCTCGCCTCAAGGACGCATGGCAGACCAACTAGCATGGCCTTCTCCCATGCATATTTACGCACCCTCTTAACATATTTGGTGCAAGTACCACTAAGTCTTACAGAAGTGAGGAAGTCGGAGCGACTTACGATTTCTCCCAAAGGATCGTTGCCCAAGGTCTCCCAACCTCGACAAAGATGAGAAGCACCACCTCCTTGCGAATCCATGACAATGGCGACAAACTGCCTTCTCCTTTATGGAGCTAGTTTACATGAGAGGAGATGCTAACTACAAGGCTTCATCCCTTCGGAAAGGATGTTCTGCGGGTGCGCACAAGTGCAGTTTATATTGGAGAATAGGGAGCTGGCGGGCTGTTCGTTGTACGACATGCTCGGGTCCAGCCACTGTCCCATAATTAATGCACACATGGCATTTACAACGACTGGGATTAGTTGTTTTCCAGGCGCTTGGACCAATGCGGACTAGCGGACCTCGTCGCCCTTTTTCGAGCACGCCGGTGACAAGTATGCTTGTGACATGCGTGCATGGAAATCTTGCATGACCAAACCGTGCGAGTCGGAGCGGTATGCTGTCGAACTACAGCCTGCATGTTGCAGCCATGTCATCCACACACAACCTAAAGGCCAATTCATACTCCGCTAGACTATATTGTAGTACTATGCATTGTTTGGCACGAACGTTCCTTGGAGCTCATGCTGCAATTGGCATACTCCATAGCCCGCTTCCCTTCTCCTTCCTCTTCCACCGCCCGTGCCCGCGCACGTCTGCGGGAAGCGACCAGTTAACCCTTATATAGGAATGCTAGCACAAAATGATGCATGCATGACCACTAAAAATTCCTTTCTCTTATCTCTATGAAATAAATGTGGTGTGAAACTCAAAGCCCTTTAAGTCTGAGTATAATAAAAATCTATTTTTTAGATGAGCCCTTTAAATAAGAGAGGAGGGATTATTCGAAGTATGGTTTTTCTAACAAACAAAAGGCGATCGCCAAACTTTCATTCGTTCATCTTAATAGCAGTTTACATCGAGGAGTAGTACTATATAAGTCATCTTACAAAAACCAAATAATCCCAGAACACATAGACGCGGTACATTAACTTTCACCTTGTTTCTTGTTTCTTCACATAAATAAAGGAATCAACCAATAAGAAGAGATGTGGGGCGTGTATGACTTCAATGACTTGATACTTTCAAACACGACATGCAGTGTTCAGTTCCCTGCATGCAATGCTATTAATTAGCGAGTAATGCTACACTCACAGGGAGGATTTTTACAGACTTCACGAGATAGCAACTATGGAGGATTAGGATTGGGTTTAAGGGGTGTGAAGGTGCCCACCCTTCCTGAAAATCAGGGGGGCTAGTTTGATTAGATGGAACAACCCCGTATTAGTCCCGTAATAGCCCGTGAGTCTAGCATTTTCATTAATTAGCAAATAAGCATTAAATTCTCTCGTTTTCCCCTTCGCCTTGGTCACGATGCACAACCTAAAGATGTCATTAGCTTTGGAGGGAGTACTAGATATCTCTACATAGTACCTTGCAATAGTATTAACCACATGCTGCAACTCCAGGTCCTCCTGCTCCTCCTCCAGTTTGGAAAACATCTCGTTGATTCCCCACTCCCGCTGGCCATGAAAGCGGCGGTTGGCCTACACCTCGGCCTTCGACAGGATGGCCTCGAGGATGGCTCTATTCCGCCGCCCCCTCCGCTTGGGTCAACTCCACCATGGCGAAGCATGCAGCCGGTGGCGCCGGCTCCGCCTCGCCCGCATTGTCGTCGTCCTCCTGTTTCGGCTCAGCGTCGCCCACGTCGTCATTCTCCTCCTCTGATTACACATGCTGCTCCGCCTCCACTGCCTCTGCCTCCGGCTCCGGCTAGTCCAGACTCTGGAGGCAGGGCGGCTGTGATTCGGGCTTCGCGCCGCCTCCAGATCTCCGAAAGTAGCTCAAACCCGCAGCTCTGGCGAGAGCATGGTGTATGTCGTTACCTTCGGCCTGGACATGGCTACCGGGCGACGGCGACCAGAGAAGAGGCGGCAGGAGGGGAATGAGTGAAGCTTCTATTTGGGTTTGTCGTCCGACTTAAATAAATGCGCACCATCACGTGTACCCCCGAGTGCACAAATTGTAGCATACGGGTCTGTTAGGGGGAATCACATAACTGGTATGTTTGTGAGATTCTGAGAGACAGAGTGCGTGTGTGCGCCTCTACTCTTCAGACATGTACTCCACCTTCTGCATCGAAATAAAAGTATAATTGTATTACACTTTAGCTTGTGATTTACGTGGCCATGTTAACATGGTTGTGTAAAAAAATGTCACTTCCTGCTCGTGATTTGCATTATATAATTATGAGAAGTTTGCTAACTACTAAAGCATGTGTGTGTGAAACGGAGTCTTAGAGAGAGAGAGAGAGAGAGAGAGAGAGAGAGAGAGAGAGAGTGAAGCAGAGTCTTCGGTGGGGAAAGTAATTTAAGTGTGTGTTTCTTCATCGTAGAGAGGTGATGTGTATGGTAGAGGCCTCTAACGAGGGGGTGCGAGAGAGAAGAGGCCCGTAAAGAGGGTAGAGAAGGCATGTGCGCGTGAGAGGAGTGGACATCGAGATAACATGTTTGTTTGAGAGATACCAAGGAAGACTACTATATATCGATAATGCATGTAGGAGGGAATTAAACGAAGGGATGGTCTTATTGGTTTCGGTGATATAGGGAAGGAGTGAGAGAGGGGGGGTAGCTAGAAGGAGATTTTTAAGTGTGAGTGTGTTTTACAGAAGAGACCCATCTAGGCGGAAGCCATGTGCACACAAGAAGAGAATGATTCGATGTGGGGTGAGGGCTGAGGGTAATTAATTATGTATGGAGACATAAGAGACCTTGAACGTGCATGTGCGAGAGGTATACATGTATACATGGGATGTGTAGTTGCGCGCACGCACACATGATCGAGGTAAAAGAAAGAAAACATAAGCACAAGATCAACGACATGGGAGAGACGGGTCGGTATGGTAGTATGCATGCATGCGATTGTGGAGGGAAGAAGGCCCGATAATTGAGCATGTGTTTTTGTTTTTAAGAGAGAGTGGCGTGGGCTGGAGCATGCATCTATGGCGAGTAGAGAGAGCGAAACACAACGATTGTGCAAAAGAGACTGACCTATAGATGCATGTATAGAGAGGCAGATATAGTGTGCGTGATAGGAAGCAAGAGTGCGTGCGAGAAAGAAAGGTTGACGGAGAAACTACAGATAGATAAACAGATACAGATGCTAGCTAGAGGGACATCGGCTAGTTTGTGTGTTAGAGATAGCCGCCGAGTGGTTCAGAGGGGTGAGTTATGTGTGTGTGAGAGAAAGATAAAAAGAGGGTGTATGACTGCATGTAGAGAGAAACATATATAGTGTGCATAGTAGGAAGTAAGAGTGAGGGCGAGAAAGAAGGTTGACGGAGAAACAGATAAATAGAAAGATAGAGATGCTAGCTAGAGGGAGATCGACTAGTGTGTGTGTTAGAGATAACAGTCGAGTGGATCAGAAGGTTGAGTTATGTGTGTGGGTGTAACAGAGATAGAGAGAGGATGCATGTGAGTCACATACAAACGAATATTAGAGAGGAATGAGATCCTGAGAGACGGAGTTTTGTGTTTGCGAGAGAGAAAGATATTTCACAAGGAGAGTCATAGCTAGAGAGACATATCAGGGAACACGAGATATCCACTACTGGAATCAGGATCTTTCCCGTCAGCCAGCTCTTTGCCGTCTGCTAGCTAAGGGCAAAGAAGGTCTTTGCCATCAGCTCACAGAAAACTGACAGCAAAGAGAGAGCTGATGGAAAAGATCATGTTTGCCGTCAGCCAGCTCTTTGCCGTCTGCTAGCAGACGAGAAAGAGGGATGGTGGCCCACTAACGAGAACCACCTAACAACCACTTTCTTTGTTGTCTGCTAGCAGACGGCACGACAAAGAGTGTAGCCAACCTAACGACCGTTCCCCCCGGCCCCACCCCACTAGCTATGCTCTTTGCCGTCTACTAGCAGACGGCAAATAAATTCAACCTAACTAAAAAACGTTCGGCCCTGCGCCCCACCCCTCTCTCTCTCCCCTCACCTCACCCGCGCCGCCCTCGTGCCCGCCATCCCCATGCCCGCCCGCCCGACCCCACCACCCACCCCCGACCCCAAGGCCGCCCATCACCCGGCGCCTGCGATGATACGCCTCGCCGCTCCGCCCCGCCCATTGCCGCTCACGCCTGTCAGCCGCTCCGTCCAGCCACCCTGCGCCGCTTCGTCCAGCCGCCCCTGGTGAGCTTCTTCCTTTTTTTTTCTTTTTTTGTTGCTATTTTTTGATTTAGGTTAATTAGTTGATTTAGGTTGATTAGTTGATTTAGATTGATTTATGTTAATTATTTGATTTAGGTTAATTAGTTAGTTGATTTAGGTTAATTCATTGATTTTTATATTTAGTCATATTTTAGGTTAGTAAATTTTAGGTTAATAGATTTTAGTTGACTTTAGGTTAGTAGATTTTAGTTGATTTAGATTAATTAGTTGATTTAGGTTGATTAGTTGATTTATGTTTATTAGTTGATTTAGATTGTAGGTTGGTTTTTTATATTTTGTCATATTTTAGGTTATTAGTACATTTTGTGAGATGAAAAAAAGAAGAAAAGAAGAAAAAGTAGAAGTGAGAGGAAAAACGAAAATAAGGAAAATGAACAAGAAAATGAAGACAAGAGGAAGAAGGAAAAGAAGGAAGAAGAAGAAAAAGAAGGAGAGGAAAAAGGAAAATAAAGAAGAAGAAGAAGAAGAAGAAGAAGAAGAAGAAGAAGAAGAAGAAGAAGAAGAAGAAGAAGAAGAAGAAGAAGAAGGGAGGAGGAGGAGGAGGAGGAGGAGGAGAATAGAAAAGAACAAGAAGAAGAAGAAGAAGATGATGAAAAAACAAGAAAGTTGAAAAAAGAACATTAGATTATTAGAAGAAGAAAGTTTAGGTTAGTGGTAGGTTTAGGTTAGTGCTAGGTTTAGGTTTAGATTGTTAGAAGAAGAATAAAGTTGAAAAAAAGAAGAATAAGTAGAAGAACAGGAAAAAGGAAACAAGGAAGAAGAGGAGAAAGTTGAAAAAAAGAACAATAAGTAGAAGAAGAAGAAGAAGGAGGAGGAGGAGGAGGAGGAGGAGGAGGAGGAGGAGGAGGAGGAGGAGAAGAAGAAGAAGAAGAAGAAGAAGAAGAAGAAGAAGAAGAAGAAGAAGAAGAAGAAGAAGAAGAAGAAGAAGAAGAAGAAGAAGAAGAAGAAGAAGAAGAAGAAGAAGAAGAAGAAGAAGAAGAAGAAGAAGAAGAAGAAGAAGAAGAAGAAGAAGAAGAAGAAGAAGAAGAAGAAGGAGGAGGAGGAGGAGGAGGAGGAGGAGAATAGAAAAGAACAAGAAGAAGAAGAAGAAGATGATGAAAAAACAAGAAAGTTGAAAAAAGAACATTAGATTATTAGAAGAAGAAAGTTTAGGTTAGTGGTAGGTTTAGGTTAGTGCTAGGTTTAGGTTTAGATTGTTAGAAGAAGAATAAAGTTGAAAAAAAGAAGAATAAGTAGAAGAACAGGAAAAAGGAAACAAGGAAGAAGAGGAGAAAGTTGAAAAAAAGAACAATAAGTAGAAGAAGAGGAAAAAGGAGGAGGAGGAGGAGGAGGAGGAGGAGGAGGAGGAGGAGGAGGAGGAGGAGGAGGAGGAGAAGAAGAAGAAGAAGAAGAAGAAGAAGAAGAAGAAGAAGAAGAAGAAGAAGAAGAAGAAGAAGAAGAAGAAGAAGAAGAAGAAGAAGAAGAAGAAGAAGAAGAAGAAGAAGAAGAAGAAGAAGAATAAGAAGAAGAAGAAAAAGAAGAGGAAAGAAGAAGATGAGAAAAACAAGAAGTAGAAGAAAAGGATGACTCCAGACCCCGACATGACCGATGGTCGAGGGCCGAGCAGAAAAGGGGTCGATGGTCGGGGGGTCGAGGAGCAAGGGTCACTGAGGGGTCGCCGTGTTTACTTTAGTTAAGTTTAGTTTAGTCGACGATCGAGGGTCGCCGACCCCGACAACCCGACCGCCTGACCCCGAGCCCCTAACCCCGACACCCCGACCTCGACACGACACCACGACACGACACCCGGACCCCGGCAGGACACCCCGACACAGCGACCCCGGCACAGCACCCTGACCCCGACATGACACCCCCTACCCCGACACAGCACCCCGACCCTGAGACGACACCACCGAAACCCGACCCCCGAAACGACACCCCAACACCCGACATGACACCCCGACCCCCGAGACCTCCGAAAAAGGTGCTCTTCGGCCTTCCAGCGGCCGACGAGGTCATATATTTGTGAATTGTGTACATATATATTATTAATTAGTTCATGTTATTAGGTATTCAATTTTTTTATTATGTTCATGATGATGATACACACTTAAATATTTTATTTTGTTTATGTTGTACTAATTACGTTTACTCTTTGTGATTGCAGGTGTTGACAAATGGTGGGCGTCGGTCGAGAGCGCTCCGAGCCTCCTTCCTCGGCGCGTGCTGGGAGGGGTGCTATTATTCCACCCCCAGCACCACCGGAGAGCACTGGTAGACAGTATGCACACACCGGCGGGCGCTTCTTCTTCGGCTGGGAGAGGTCGGGGGAAGATGACGAGGGCTGCTAGAGGTGGACGTCGCGGCGGGAGAGGTAGGAAGCCTGCTGCGCCTTCCTCATCGCCACCCCCAGCTGATTCTCCCGACCACCTGAGTGCTCTGTCTCAGGTGGACCTGCCTGACTTGGACCCGTCTTGGACTCCGGTCCACGAGCCTCGGGTCGCCGAGCCTTCGTCCGACGAGACTCGGGTCCCAGATTCTTTGTCCCACGAAACTCCGGAGGCTAGTGGCCATGCTGATGGCGAGGACACCTTTTCTGACAATAATTATAGCGAGGGCGAGCTGGTTGAGGGGGGAAAGAAGGTCTACCAACGTGGTGGTACAAAGCTCCCACCCGTGCGACCGACCCGCGATCAAAGGTGGTTGATTGAGCCTAACAAGGAGAAGTAAGTGCATTTACTATTTTTCAACCTTTTGCCTTCATGTTTCTTCAAATTAATATCAATGTGTTGGCCTTGTCATACTGCAGGGGCTGGAAACACGCCCCTGGTCTCCGCAGGCCCAACCAGGTCCTTGGTGTGCTTTGCCGGCACCACTTCCCGGGATGGGCCACGTTACCCGGTGAGGGTCAGGTTCCACAGCTAGTACTGAGCTGGGAGCTATACGTGGCTGCCCTGGCCCTGTCGGAGGAGAGGGTCGACGGTGTTTTGTGCGAGACGGTGGCCGACATTGTGATCTGGCGGTTTTGGGTAATTTCTCCTTTACAGAATTAAAAATCAATAGTACCTAGTGATTGTACTAATCAGTGTTGTCTTGTCTGATTGCAGACCTTCTACAGGTGTCTTGAGGAACACCAGGCAGATGTGGCTATCGTTCTCGAAGCCGAGTGCAAGCGCCTACTTCAGAACTTACGGCACGAGGCTCGGGTGCAGGTTGTTCGAGACTACAACGCCTTGACTAACATTAAGAGGGCCAAGAAGTGCCGCGCGAAGTATCTGAGTAATGAGAGTACATGAAGGTAATTACCTATTCTTAAGGCCTTGTACTTAGATTCCTTGATTTGATTCGTAGGCGTAACGTTGAAATTTCTCTTTGTCTAACTTTGGTGTGTCGGTGTCAAAACCGGTGGATCTCAGATAGGGGGTCCCGAACTGTGCGTCTAAGGTCGATGGTAATAGGAGATAGGGGACACGATGTTTACTGAGGTTCAGGCCCTCTCTATGGAGGTAATACCCTACCTTCTGCTTGATTGATCTTGATGAACATGAGTATTACAAGAGTTGATCTACCACGAGATCGTAATGGCTAAAACCCTAGAAGTCTAGCCTGTATGATTTTGATTGCCTATACGAACTAAACCCTCCGGTTTATACAGACACCGGAGGGGACTAGGGTTGTACAAAGTTGGTTACAGAGAAACGAATCTTCATATCCGAACGCCAAGCTTGCCATCCATGACAAGGAGAGTCCCATCCAGACACGGGAGAGAGTCTTCTGTCTTGTATCTTCACGGCCCATCAGTCCGGCCCATGTCCAACAGGCCGGACGCCCGAGGACCCCTTAATCCAGGACTCCCTTAGTAGCCCCTGAACCAGGCTTCAATGACGAGGTGTCTGGCACACAGATTGTCTTCGGCATTGCAAGGCGGGTTCCTTCTCCGAACACTCGAAAGCATCCTTCGAACACAAAAAATGTGTTCGGCTCTACAAAACAAGTACCACACACAATCGCAGACAGTATAATATTTCACGAGTCCAATCTGCTGACAACTTTTGTAGCGTGACATCACGTCCCTGCCCGGTCATTATGTCGAACCGTTTTTTAGCCTCCCGCTCCACGTTTCAAGATGTTGTTTTATTGGCACGTCTTGTCAAAGCAGTTGCAGGATTCTCATCAATACGGGGTGGGTAACCCAACCGTTCCGTTGGCATGATCCCTTGGGAATAGGCAAGCTTTAAGGCCTATGAGGAGGCGTTTGATATTTGTCGCCTTTATAGAGGGGCACAGACCCGTCTTTCTCCTCTACGCCTACCTCTTCCTCAACCTTTCCAACCTCGAGTTCGAGCACCCAGGTTTCAACTTAATTGCTCCGAGTCTCCCAGTCATGTCTGGACCCAGCCCTCAAGGCCAGTGGGTGGCCTCCTCTGTCACAGAGGAGGATATCGTGAAGCTCCGGGTGGCAAGATACCTGACCGCGGAAATCCTCCACAGGCTCCCTGCTAGAGGGCAGGTTATTCCTACTCCCAGATCCGGCGAGAGGGTCGTATTCATCTCCCACTTCCTCCGGGGCCTAGGGTTCGCTCTCCATCCCATTCGTTCATGGACTCATGTTCTATTACGGGCTAGATTTTCATGATCTAGCTCCGGACTCCTTTCTTCACATCTCAGCGTTCATTGTCATGTGCGAGGCCTTTCTCCGCATTCCCCCACACTTCGGCTTATGGCTCAAGACCTCTAATGTGAAGCCGAAGGTAATCGAGGGGAACCAAGCGGAGTGTGGTGGTGCTACGGTGAGCAGGCTCACCAATACTCTTTGGCCAAAAGGCTCTTTCACAGAAACTTCCAACCTATGGCAGCGGGAGTGGTTTTACATCACTGAACCCCGTGGTACCAAGTGGGCAGCCACACCCGCGTTCCGATCTGGCCCTCCATTACGGCTCGCATCATGGATTAATAAGGGGCTGGACTGGGGATCAATTGACGAAGTGCAGATGCTACAAAGCCGCATCCGGAGCCTCCTCGAAAAAGACACTGGCCTCATCAATGTAATCCAGGTAATGCTAGTCCATCGGGTCCTGCCGTGCCAGCGACGGCCCCTCCCCATGTGGGAGTTCAATCAGGAAGGACCACGGACCCTTCAGCACTTCTTCGACATGACGCACGGAGCAATGTGGAAGTTATTCTTTGGGGCACACAAACAGTGGTCAGATACCACCGAGGACATCAGCCTCGACTGCAACCATCCGGATACCTCGGTAAGCACTCGACTCCCGAACACAGCTTAGTTAAATATCCCGTAATAATATATTGAGAAAACAATCTTCGAACAGGGCTGGATAAAGAAGGCGGAACGAATTAGGTGTTCGGCTCCTCTTCCCGAAGACTCAGTTGATCCCGTGTTAACAAGGATAGTGGCCCCGGCGCCATATCAAGTGCCGGTGAAGGAGGACAAGGAGGAGAGCAAGAAGGCCAAAGGTGGCCTCCATTCTAAAGGTACACCAGACACTATGTCCGGGGAGATCGGAACCCCCTCTTCCGAAGACAAAAGAGAAGGAGAAGCTGACATCCCTTCTCCCCATGGGAAGAAAAGGGCCACCTCCGAAGATTTGGAGGTAAAGGCTCCTAAGCAAGGGAAGATGTCCCTGTCGGGGGGTTCGGGTTTGAAAGACGACGTTGTCGCGTAGTTCCTCTGTAAGGACAAGCCCTTAGCCAAATCGTAAGTGAACAAGGCTGTCCTAAACATATCCCGTTCCTTTTCGGTTACAAGGGTAACATCTAAAATATATGTTTGCAGTCCGGCACGCAGTCTTCAGCAACAGTCCTCCTCGTCGGGAGATCTTCTTCCGGAGATGATGGAAAGCGAGACGCCTCCACAGACCTCCTCGCCCAATAGGGCGGACGACTTCGAGGTGTCATCCCGGAGGATCTCTCCCAATCAACAAGTGGTGCGAGGGACAATGAAGACCACGCCCGAAGGTGATACTTCGGTAGTCCAGGATCCGGCGTCAAGGCCCCTGAGGACCAACAATAAAGGCCCTGGACTATCCGGTTTACAGCCGGAGACGACTCTAGGGTCGAGTAAACATATCCCTTCGAAGGGAGTCCGTACTCCCGCAGCCGCTTCCAGGAATCTGGAGGCGCCGGATACATTGATGGACATGTTGCACCATGCATTCATCTCAGAGGAACATAGTTCCTTAATGGGTACGGTAGTTGAGAGGATTCTATCCGCGAGAAGCAGATTGAATGAAGCCTTCACGGGCCTGCTAAGAGGCTTCGAGGTATGCAATGTAATATCTTCAATTGCACTCTTCGTGCAAAATGCACCTGTGTATAGATAGTAGCCCCTGAGACTCTGGTTGGCGTCCAAAGGGAGGCGATCAGAGGATAAAAAAAGATATGCCCAGGAAATAAACTAATTAATTGGAACACAGGTTGTTACATCCATGGCGATTGCCCATGCTACAGAGGTTGCAGGCCTGAAGCAGAAACTTGATGTGGCGGATGACGACACCCCGCTTACTAACAGGCGGCTCGACAAGGCGCAAGGTATGTTTTGGAGCGGTCAGTATATGTATGTATAATAATATGAGCACGAAGCTTAGAATCATATACTAAGATATGCACAACTGCAGATAGTGCTGCAGTGGTTGAGACCCTTCAGGCTGAGCTCGCCCGGGCCAAGGAGCAAGCCAGGATGAATGATGCGGCTGTCAAGAAGGCAGCTGCTGAGTTAAAGGCCGAACAGGCTGCTCAGCGCCAGTGTGAGGAGAGAATATCTACCATGGCGCGCGAGCTAAAGGATGCCACTGTCCGATGCGAATTCCTCGAGAAGGATAACAAAGCCAAAAGGGCCGATCTCGACAAGGCCTTACAAGAGGCGAGAGAAGCACGGTCGAAGTCTAGAGCGGCTCGGGAGGAGATCCGGCAAACTGGGGAGATAGCGGCCGGTAAGCCCTTCTTATTACAGACTAAATTCGGTGATCCGAAGTATGCCCCGCTTAATCAAATGTGGAGTTCTCCAGACGCATTCTTGGACTTGCTGAAGAGTGTCTCCGATGCGGCGCAGTTTTTCCAAGCGCAAAAAAGACATGCAACGGAGAAGCTTTTCTGGTCGCAATTCAGCATGCCAAAGCGTCCGCTGTTGCTGAACGAACAGATGGCCCAGTGGGCCGAGCTCCACAAGATATCCGGATCTGCCATGAAGGACGTCGTGGTCCGGTTGTGGCCGACTGAGCCAATTCCGAATAGTTATTTCGGTTTGGTGCAGCAACTTGTTGATGCGGTGTCGCGTACCGTCGCCGTTAAGCGGTCAGCATGCATTGAAGGTGCATGGATGGCCTTTGCCCGCGTCAAGAGATATTGGGCGAAGACGAAGGCCACCGATATTGCAGCAAAGAGTCCACCCGGGGGCAAGGACCATCACATGCCGGATCATTATTTTGAGGATGTCCTAGAGGGCGCCTGCTTGATAGAGGGTCAATGCTTGAAGGATATGATATTCGAGTGAATGTACCGAAATTGTAAAAACAATATTATGATATATTATAGGCTATGCTTTTTTCCTGAAAGTTTTGCTTCTTCCTGTACAGCCTTTTTTTGTATAATCTGAAAGTTTACAAGTCGTCGGCTTCGGCCCCCTCGCATATAATACGAGGGTGTTCGGAAAAGCACTTGATCATTCTTGACCCAACGTCTTGGTCTGTAAAGGAGGTGTCAATGCAGCTAACTAGGCAATCGGACTATAGGGCTTTAACACTTCCACTTAGCCATAGGAGTTTGACGGTGGGTCTACGATATAGCCTGATGTAGGGCGGAACCCTAAGTGGACGATCTTTCACATTTGGAGTGGATCCTACGGGGGAACACGAGGAACGCGCGGAAAGCACAAACGCGTAACACGGGGAAAATGAGAGAATCACTAAACCGACAAGGAATCAATCACACGAGCGCTAGATCACCGAAAGCAAAAGGTAACACATGATCCAAAATCAACAAGGGTAGAGGATACAAAGGTAACCGTTCTTCTCCGTAAGGAGGTCTTGGTTGTCTTCCCTTGAGGGGGTCTTGAATCCGCTTGGGGATCTTCTCCGAAGAGGTCGCGAACTCCCAGGAGAAGTAACCAAGTGGATGAGCAAGGCTCTCACACAAAATATGAGCTAAACCAATGCTAACCCTAGCTAGGAGGTGGGAGAGACCTATTTATATTCGTAGTGCAAATGGAAGTCAAAGTGAAGGGTTACAAGAGCTCGAGCCCGCAGGCACGGTCACTCAAGTGTCGGACGTCTGGAGGGCGCCGGTCGTCCGGAGCTTCGGGATGGTCCGGACATCCGTAGATCGTCGGACGTCCGTAGATTCGGTTCGGGTGCGGGTCGTCCGGTCGTCCGGTGGCTTCGGTCTTCCGTGAATTTCCATTCGAGTGCCCAGATGCCGGACGTCCGGAGGGCGTCGGTCGTCCGGGACCTGGGAGTCATCGGACGCCCGGGCGGGCCAGTCGTCCGTGGCCTGTACCACTGGCCTGTCTTCCTTCTCTCGGCTGTAGCATCCTCCAGGGCTCGGACGTCTGGGACCGGCCGGTCGTCCGGAGCATGTAGCTTCCCAAATAGCTCTTCTTCTTGATGTTCATGCTTGGTGTCCTTGCCATCTTGCCCATTGGGTGTAGCTGTCCCGTGGCTCATCTCCAAGTACCTGATCACACACAGAGTGTTCGTATGAGGTAGTAGCCAAGTCCCATGAGCGGAGAGAGGGGGTTCGGAGAGGAGCGAGTTCACCTTATCTTCAATAGCTTTTTCTCTAGCTCTTGTCATTGGTCCAAGTGGCGTTGAGGGAGATGTAGGTACGTCCATGGGGATGAACGAGGGATGCTCCGCATCATCCCCTCCCCCCCCCCCCCTTGAGAGAGATCCGATCTCCATGGTATGGCGCGAGGTCCTTGACATTGAAGATGTCGCTCACATTGTACTTGCCTCGTGGTAGGTCGATCTTGTAGGCGTTGTCGCTTGAAGCGCATAGCACCTTGAAAGGTCCATCGGCTCGAGGGAGAAGCTTGGACTTGCGTTCGTTGGGGAAGCGGTCCTTGCGAAGGTGTAGCCACACTAGATCACCAATGTTGAAGACCATGGGTTGCTTGTTGATGTTGAGCTTGGTCGCTAGTCGTTTTACTTGGCGCTCGATGGTGTGTCTTGTATCCTCATGCATCTTCTTGATGTAGCTTGCCCGTGCACTCGCATCCATGTTGGTGCGCTCTTGTAGAGGAAGAGGTAGAATGTCCAATGGTGACAACTGGTTGAAGCCATACACGACCTCGAAGGGGGACTTGCCGGTAGTCGAATGTCTTGCACGGTTGTAGGCGTACTCGGCGATGGGTAGCCATGCTTCCCACTCCTTGATGTTCTTCTTGATCAACACGCGAAGTAGAGTGGAGAGTGTCCGGTTCGTCACCTCCGTTTGGCCGTCGGTTTGAGGATGGTATGCGGATGAGAACAAGAGCTTGATTCCGAGCTTGGCGCATAGGGTCTTCCAAAAGTAACTCAAGAACTTGACGTCACGATCGGAGACGATTGTCTTTGGTACTCCATGGAGTCGCAAGATTTCCCTACAAAAGAGATTTGCAATGTGTGAAGCATCGTCTATCTTGTTGCAAGGAATGAAATGTGCCATCTTAGAAAATCTATCCACAACAACAAACACGGAACCCTTTCCATTTTGAGTTCTAGGCAAACCAAGTACAAAATCCATGCTAATGTCTTCCCAAGGTTGATAGGGAATAGGAAGAGGCATGTAAAGACCATGAGATTGAGCTTTAGACTTAGCTTTGCGAATCAGAGAGCATCGGGTGGTGAAGCGTGAGACGCCTTGAAACATCTTGGGCCAAAAGTAGTTCTTGGAGAGCGTGGCGAATGTCTTATCTCGTCCAAAATGTCCCATGAGTCCGCCTCCATGAGCCTCTTGCAAAAGTAGCAAACGAAGAGAAGACTCGGGAATGCATAGTTTGTTAGCTTTCATAAGATAAGCATTTTTAATATAATATTGTTCCCAAGAAGTATGCGTCAAACACTTAGCATAAGGAATAGCAAAAGATGGATCATTAGCATACAAGTCTTTTATGTGCTCAAAACCAATAACATTCAACTCAAGTTTAGTGACAAGTGTGCATATGCGTGAAAGTGCATCCAAGAATCGCATTTTCCTTACCCTTAATGTACTTGTTCACATAGGGGAAAGATTCAATAAATTCACTCCATTTGGCATGACGCTTGTTCAACTTAGTTTGACCTTTTAAGTACTTAAGCGTTTCATGATCAGTATGTATGACAAAATCATGAGGTCTAAGATAATGTTCCCAAACATGTAGCACACGTACTAAAGCATATAATTCTTTGTCATAGATGGGATAGTTAAGTTGAGCACCGGAGAGTTTTTCACTAAAATAAGCAATGGCTCGTTTTTCTAGCATCAAAACTCCGCCAATTCCGGTACCACTTGCATCACAATGAACCTCAAAAGTTTTGCCAAAATTGGGCAAAGCAAGAATCGGAGCATGAGTAAGCAAAGACTTGAGCTCATCAAAAGTGGTGGATTGCAAAGATTCCCAAACAATAGGAGCATTCTTCTTACTCAAAGCATGCAAAGGAGCGGCAATAGTGCTAAAGTCTTTCACAAAGCGACGGTAAAACCCGCAAGACCAAGAAAACTACGCGTTTTTTGCAAATTGGTGGGTTGGGGCCAAGTTTTAATTGCTTCAATTTTAGATTCATCAACATAGACACCCTTTGAGGATACAACAAAACCCAAGAAAACCACTTTGTCAACACCAAACGTGCATTTTTTCATGTTTGCATAAAGACGTTCCTTGCGAAGGGTTTGCAAAACAGCCCTAACATGATTAAGATGTTCTTTCATGGTTTTGCTAAACACAAGAATATCATCGAAGTAAACCACAACAAAGACTCCAATATAAGGGCGAAGCACATAATGCATAAGGCGACGAAGTACCGAGCCTCCGATAGACCCATAGGCATCACTAACCACTCATATAAGCCAAATTTGGTTTTGAAAGTAGTTTTCCATTCATCACCCTTTTGAATGCGGATTTGATAATAGCCACTTTTATGATCAATTTTTGAGAAAAAGTTGGCTCCACTAAGTTCATCAAGCATATCATCTAAGCGAGGAATGGGATGCCTATAGCGAACGGTAATAGCATTTATAGGTCTACAATCGGAACACAAGCGGAAACTTCCATCGGGCTTAGGCACAAGTATAATGGGAACGGCACAAGGGCTTAGGCTTCACGTACATGACCGCTGTCGATGAGTTGTTGTACTTGTCGTTGAATCTCCTTGGTTTCTTCGGGATTGACTCGGTATGGAGCTTTGTTTGGGAGAGGCACTCCGGGGATGAGGTCGATTCGATGCTCAATGCCTCGAAGAGGAGGTAGACCCGGAGGTAGCTCATCGGGGAAAACATCTTGGAATTCCTGCAAAAGAGATTGAAACACTAAAGGTAGCTCATGACAGGTGTTAGTTGTTGGTTCTCCATCCTTGCACACAAGGACAAAGTGCATCACAGTCGTTGCGTTCTCACAGACTTCTCTACACAAGGACAAAGTGCATCACAGTCGTTGCGTTCTCACAGACTTCTCTTATCTCACTTTTGGTGGCAAATAGGATGAGGTTTTTCTCTCTAGGCGAAGAGGCGCTCAAGTTTGGCTTGTGGCTCTCACTCACTTTTTGGTGGATCACTTTCTCACTCTTCTCTCCATGATGGGTGGCTTGCTTGTCGGCTATCACTTGACTAGGAGACATAGGTCATAGCACATATTCCTTCCCTTTCATCTTGAAGCTATAGTGATTGGTGCGCCCATTATGGATGACACCACGGTCGAATTGCCATGGTCGACCAAGAAGGAGGTGGCAAATGGTCATTGGGACCACATCGCACTCAAAAGTGTCCTCGTATGCACCAATTTTGAAGGATACTTGGACCATATGCTCAACTCGTATAGTGCCGGAGTCACTTAGCCATTGAACCTTGTAGGGGTGCGGGTGCTTCCTCTTGACCAATTGAAGCTTGGAGCATAGTTCTTCACTTGCCAAGTTGTGACAACTACCTCCATCGATGATGACCTTGACGGACCTTCCATTTATGCCGGCCTTTGTGTGGAAGATGTGGCATCGTTGGTCTTCTTCTTGTTGATGTTGAAGAGTCAAGACCTTGGAGACGACTAGAGCGGGGCTCGAATCCTCATCACAAAAGACTCGATCATCTTCCTCCTCGTTCACTCGCCGGTGCATGGACACTTGCTCAAGAGCTTCCATCTCCTCATCACTCATTGAGTCATAGGTGCCATCGTCGTTAAGGATCATGGTGCGCTTGTTTGTGCATTCATAGGACTTGTGGCCTCGGCCGCCGCAAGTGAGACACTTGAAGGAGCTTGTCTTGATGGTCTCATCGGTCGGACTAGATGATGAAGCACGCGGCTTGACGTTGCTTGTAGTAGGAGGAGGAGGACTTGAAGTTGTCGAAGTTTTCTTGTAACTTGACTTTTCGTCGTTGTTTGTAGAAAGTTTGGTTGATGTAGATGTTGGAGGATTTGTTGAAGGTTGGTTGTTGGAGAAGCCGTAGGTCTTGGACAAGTACTTGGCGTACTTGAAGTCATCTTGCACTTGACGTTCCGCCTTTGTAGCTTGATGCACGACCTCAATGAGGTTGGAGTAGGGTTGGAAGTCGGCGATCTTCTTGATGGGATGATTGAGTCCATTCAAGAAACGTGCCATTGTTTGCTCATCAACTTCCTTTACATTGGCTCGAATCATGGCTATCTCCATTTCCTTGTAGTATTCTTCAACACTCTTTGTTCCTTGCTTGAGGAGTTGGAGTTTCTTGAAGAGGTCGCGACTATAGTAAGTGGGCACAAAACGTGCTCGCATGACATCCTTCATTTGAGCCCAAGTGGTGATTGGAGGTTCACCTCTTGCTTGTCGCCGCTCAAGGATTTGTTCCCACCATATGAGCACATAGTCTTGGAACTCAAGTGATGCCATAGCGATCTTCTTCTCTTCCTCATAGTTGTGCAAACGAAAGATTTTGTCGACCTTCAATGCCCATGAAAGGTACTCTTCAGGGTCATTGCTTCCATTGAACTTGGGCATGGTGAATTTTAGCTTTCCATAGCCTTGCTCTTCATTGTGTTGTTGGCGATGGAGATGATGACGCCCTTGACGTGGATGGCAATCATCTTCATGTTGCTCTTGGCGTGGAGGAAGTCCATGATCAACTTGCTCTTGTTGAACTTGAGGTTGAGGTGGAGCTTGACGAGCTTGTGGAGGGACTTGTGGAGCTTGACGTTGCACACGCGGTTGGTAGTTCCTCTGATGCGGATCATCCTTCGATCATCCCCATGGACACTACTTCGAGTACACAAGCTCCAAGTGGGCCCATGACAAGAGCTCGAGCACATGCCATCCAATCCGAGGTTAACTCTCTCCTTGTTGAACTTCTCTTTGACCCACTTGAGACATGGCTACTACCTCAAGCGGAGATGCTTTGTGTGATTAGGTACCAAGGAACCAACCTAGAAGAAGCTACGGTACAAGATGGATGTCGAGAGCAAGAGGAGAAGCTTCCCAGCCTGGAACGGGCGGTACTACAGCCCACGACAAGCGATACTACCGCTTAGTACCACAAGCGGTACTACCGCTCTGCATCCGCCGTCCTGCCGCCGAATCCGACAAACTCATGTTATCGAACGGCTCCACAGCGGCACTACCGCCCATCACAGCGGTACTACCGCTTAAGCTCTGCAAGCGGTACTACCGCCCGAGGGTCCGGTACTACCGCCCTGCCTGTGTGCAGCGTATCCGGGCTGAGGCCCATGTGCTCGTTTCGCCCCTCTTTTACCCCTTTGAAGGCTTAGACTATAAATAGACCTTCCCCTCGTCCTTTCTAGGGTTAGCAAAGGATTACATCATGTTTGTGTGAGAGCTTTGCTCAACCACTTGGTTACCTTCTCCTCGGAGATCGCCTCCTCGGAGAAGATCCTTCAAGCGGATTCAAGACCCTCTTGGGTGGCCCCATCAAGACCTCCTCACGGAGAAGAACCGGTTACCTCTTGTATCGTCCTTTGTTGACGTTTGAATCTTGTTCTACCTTATGTGTTCGGTGATCTAGCCCTTGTGTGATCGATTACTTGTCGGTTTAGTGATTCTCTCGTGTGTTTTCCCTTGTGTTCTTCCGCTCGTTTGTCGTGTTCCCCATAGGATCCACTCCAAACGTGAAAGATCAAACCCATAGGTGATGTAGGGCGGAACCCTACGGTGGATGATCTTTCACGTTGGAGCGGATCCTACGGTGGATTACGAAGAAAACGCGGAAGAACAAGAGGGAAACACGTGGAGGAACGAGGGAAAACACTCAACCAACAAGGAATCGGTCACACAAATGCTAGATCACCGATCACATAGAGTGGCACAAGATTCAAGATCAACAAAGGTAAGGATACACGAGTAGCCGTTCTTCTCCAAGAGGAGGTCTTGATGGGGTCCACCCTAGAAGGGGTCTTGAATCCGCTTGGGGGATCTTTCTCCAAGAGGTCCCGAGCTCGAGGAGAAGTAACTAAGTGGATGAGCAAGGCTCTCACACAAACATGAGCTAAACCTAAGCTACCCCGAGAAGAGGAAGGGGTGAAGTATATATAGTCTCGGGGCGAAGGGGTACATGGGACACGCCCCGGATACATCGTGACGCCGGGCAGGGAGGCCCGGCGTCCGGGCGTCGGGCGGATGTCCGGACCGCCAGGCGCCGGATGTCCGGGCTAACCGGCCGGATGTCTTGGCTGGGATGGCCATTCGGCGAATCGGGAGAGGCGCCGGATTTCGGGCAGTGCGGATATCCGGGCTGGGGGCCGGATGTCCGGGGCATGGACGCCGGATGTCCGGGCCCTGTACAGCTTCTGGCTGGGCTTCGGCTGTGATGTTGGCGTCTCCAGGGGCCGGATGTCCGGGTCCTGGCCGGATGTCCGGGGCCTGGAAGGTGAACTTTCCCGCTCCCATGGTCCTCTTCATCCGTGGACTTGGCGGCTCGTCCGTCTTCACGTGAGTCTTCTAAGGCTCCTCTTGACACCTAATGATGCATATCATATCGGACTCGGTAGTAGCCATGTCTCACATGCGGAAAGGGAAGATTCGGAAAGGAGCGAAGTTCACCTTAGGTCCAATGGCGTGAGGCTCGAGTGAACATGGGGATGATCGTTGGATGCTCCGCATCATCTCCCTCCCTTGGGAAAGATCCGACCTCGGATCGAAATCCTCATCGCCATGGAAAGCGGTTGTCGTGGATGGACTTGTAGTAGGACGGTGGAAGGCATTATCATAATCCAAGTACTCCAAGGTGTCGTCGGGATGGTAGACATGCAAAGAGAGCAAACACAAACGACACTCGGAAATACAATGGTTAGCGCACACAAAGTGTCCATCATGTAAGAATGAGTCCGTGAGGCAAGATTGTTCATGACAAAGCACATGAAGCTTAGCAAGATAATATGGAATGCGATGTAAAGAATTCATGGGAGCAAAAGCATTCATGGGAGTAATGCAACCACGGTGCAAAATGATGTCATAGTGAGACGGTTTATCAATAGCATGAATATGGCAATGGATGCTCAACATGTGTATGTTATCATGCAATTGATGATGGGCAATATGATCATGATGTATGAATATGCCATCAAGGAAGATCACAACAAATTTGCTAAGGAAATGAACAAGCTCATATATCATGGATGACATGGGAATACAAGATGCAACAAGGCAATCATAATGTGAGTCAATCCATGCATTGGGTGCAAACTTGTGGTGAGTATGATTTGTCCATCGAAAGCATGACATGTGTGAGCACAATCAACAAATATGGATGTGTCGATTGCAATGTGTCAAAGGAGTGTTGATGTACCAATGCTCGATGTCGAGGCAAGAGTGGAGGCTCAAGGTGCATCCAATAAGTGCGAAAGTGCTCCTCAATGTGAAGGTCCATAGAGCCAATCTCCAATGTCGCCCTCCGTCCAATAGATGTAACATGTACACAACAAGAAGGAAACAACAATGAAAGAGTGACCCATCCAATATGCGTATTTGAGGATGGCTCAAAGAGAAGGAGTTCACCTTTATGAGGATGTCGAAAATGTGGGTGTCGCACATCGTGTATGCCTTCACATAACCAATATGTCTCTACGGTAATGCCTTGTGAATCCTTCTAAACGAAAGAACATGACAAACACTCGGAAAAACAACTGAGGTTAGCGGAAGTGCAAAACCTATCATTCGTGTGGTAAGATACCCAACAAGTGTATGCATCATGCTCATCATAAGAAAGAACAAGGTGTGGTATGGTATGAAATCATATGATGCAATAACAACCAAATACAAGAGGCTCAATCAAGCAAGCATGCATCACAAGTATAGTGTCCAAGTCTCCAAGGTCATTAAGCATAGAGGCAACTATAGGAGGCAAGCGACAATACACAAGATATATCATGTGAGAGGCATGAACATATATGTCATCAACCCAAGAAAGCAAGTGATAGTGGAACATGGGTGATGGAACTAAGCAATCAATCATAGAGATCAAGTCAAGCAAGCTAGTAGTGCGAAGATGCAACGTGATTAGGAGGAATCATGGCAAGCATGTCATTGGTGCAAATAGTGGGCATGACTAATTCACATGTCATAGCACAAGCATAAAGGCAAGATATGAGCAAAATAGCATCAATAGCATGGGGCACATGATAAACATGGCAATAGCAACAAGGATCTCCACCAAGCATGCAAATACACATAGAAGTAGCACAATGGTGAATCATGGGTATATGCAAGCAAGGGTCACAATTGCATTGCAAAGGCATAGAAGCAAGTATAGCATGCAATGTGAACACGGTAAAATGAGCATAAGGTGACAAGTGGTAAATAGCCCATAGCCGTGTGAGAGCCAAGTAGAAGAGATGCGCGTAGTCCTTGCGCCAAGGGAGCGTGGTAAGGATAGTCCACGGGATCCCAAAGCATTGTTGCTCTCAAGAGCTCGTTTCGTCAACTCTTGGGATTGAGAGGTTGACGAGTATACATGAGTACCTACACAAAACAAAGACAAAGGAAAAATTGTGTGTGCGTGGTAGATGTACACATCATCCATCATGATGCGCACGTGCATGTGTCGGCGAGCACAAAATAGCCAATGCTCAAATAAATGAGACGCGTGATATAGAAACATGTCATCCATTATGATAGGTTTGTTATTATGTATGGCATAATGGAGACTCAAATTGTGCAATGCATCATGAGAAATATCTAGAGCATTGTTATTCATGGAATGCATATGGTTCACGCAATTATGGGAATCATGCAAAGTATGAGATGCATCAAAATCTCCTAATATGTATGAGGAAACTATGGGGGTCTCCTCATGAGCAAGAGTAGAAACATCACGTGGAGAATATTGACAACATCCAAAACAATGCATATTCGGAACAATGTGATCATGGCATGACATAGTAGACGAATTGCGCAAATCATGTAAAGGAAGCATGGCAATATCATCACAAGAGAAGCAAAAGCCCATGACCATCATCTCGTCATCTATGCCATAAGTGCAAATGGGATTTATTTTAATGGGGCATGCATAGTTACTATGTTGAGATTGTAATGATGCAATATGGGAAATCTCACTCATAGCATATGACAAGTTCAATGGATTGTCAAACATGAAGTGACCAATAGAATTTTCACAAGATTTCCTATGGAGCATAGCATGACAACTAGGCAACTCAACATGCTCATCATCATATTCATCATAAATAGGTAATTCAAGGCATGAAGAAGTTTCACTAGCATGAAGCATGGTAATAGGTGGATCAACATCATGGGAGCAATCATTGTCAAGATGGTCCACTAGTGGGACAAGAGAATTACCATCACCTATGTTACCTTTGGAGCATCACTCATGTGTTGTAGGTGAGGTGTTGAAGATCGTCTCGTTGTCATCTTCATCTTGATGGAACCATGTGGGGGGTTCATCATCATCCACCATGGCCATCGTCGTCTCTAATGGAGGAATAGACTCGTCAAGGATAGGCATGTCGTCATGTAGGAGACCTAGCACCAAAGAAGAAAACACACTAGGAGTAGAGGTTAAGTCGTTAGAATTCATAGTGGCCTCATGTGCCGTGTCAACTACCTCACTCATTAAGTGTTGTGGCTCACTCACTCCCTCAAGGATGCTCTCACTGTATGGTGGGTGGAGTCACTCAAATGGCGCTCAACCTCACATAGGATGTGTGGCATGCTCTCATGTGTGGGGCTAGTGGTGGTCACACTCATTCTCTCATAGGAAATGCTCTCAATGTCACGTATGGTGGAGTCACTCATGTCACTCATGGGGTGGTGGCTCTCCTCACATGGCAATTGGGGCATCTCGACATATGTGGGTGCCGGAGAGATGTAGGTGCAAATGTCTCCATGCGCGGTCGCGTAGCTTGACTCGGAGTATGAGTCCAATGTTGGCGTCGTCTTCATGTTGTTGAAGAGGTTCGCGCTCGTCGCCGTGGTCGAAGAGAATGGCCCTTGCTCGACCGTCTTGTCACCGTCTTGGTGTTGGAGGCCCATATGATGTGGCACCTCATAGCTCGTCTCCATGACCGAAGGGAGTTTCCCATGCTCGGCCATCTTCCTTGAGGGGCTTCCAAAGATGGAAGTGTCGCCCTCGCTCGTAGGTGGTCGCCTTGGACTTGATGAAGTCGATGTAGGCATACACGTGGGAAGTAGGCGAAGATGCCGTACGTCCAAAGGCGAAGATGCCTTGAGAACACTTGGCGAAGATGCCGAAGTGGTTGATGTAGCCGTAGCGCCGTCTTGGTGGTGGTCGTCTCGCGGTCTTCTCTTGTGCTTATGAAGCTTCGACTTGGCGTGAAGTAGGGCTTGTCGGGACTTGTGCATTTGCGCTTGTGGAGCATCTTCATGATGATGATGTCGTTCGTCGTCGTCGTGCACATGATGCTTGGAGGTGACTTGCCCTTCATGATGATGTGGATCACGAACGTGATGGTGGTCGCCATGTAGATGTGGACGAGGACGATTTGCACTTGCATCTTTTTCGCGCCGAAGACTTGTGGCTTGAATGTCGCCGCCTTGAAGATGACGAAGGGGAAGAAGACTTGATCAAGGCCGAATCTCCTCCATCCTTGCATCTTGCTCCTCTTTATGTGCGGCAAGCTTCTTGTCGAAGTAGTCCCTTCTCCTTGCTTCGGAGTGATGAATGTCGATGGAGATGTTCTCGATGCGCTCTCGCAATCTTGATTGTGTGCCTTGGACTTGTCGTTGTAGATCGAAGATAGACGCTTTGGTGATGTAGTTGTTCACGCCGTCGTTGTTGTTGTAGACCGGAGATGAAATACCTTGCCTATCCATCACAAGACTCGAGCAAATATGAGTGGGAGAAAGAGAAGAACTTATACCAATGTACCTTGACCGATGTTGAAAATGAATCAAGTTCACTCAAATGCGGACAATGAAATAGCACTATTGGTACCAATCCTTTTCGGTTCTCACACCTACACAAGTAAAGCTTATGGAGGAGCTCGGTGAGGATAGTGGCACAAAAATTTAATGCAAAATGTTAGCAAGAGTCAATAATGTTGAAAGAGATTCACAAATTACAAGTGAAACAAATGGACCAATAGCAAAGAATGGCACACGGAAACACACACACAGATAGATAAATGGGGTCGTGCAACCAAGGAATGAGCAGAAAATGTGGAATCCACGGAAACGCTTCGTGTTGCACAACTCAAGAGAGACGCTAGCACGATTGCTCAATAGGCGGATACGACACTTGTGCACAACCTATAAGATGCAAAATGGATAAACTTCTATCCCAAGTATGCTATGTATGTATGGTTCCGGTGTTTCTCTCAAGATGATCCAAGATGATCGGATATGACAATCTTATATGCAATATGGTATGATGCTATGGCACTTGCTTACAAGCTCTTTGCTCTCTTTCTTTTGCTTAAAAGCTTTATTTCTTTTTTTTGTATGGCCACTTTGCACAATGCACAAACCAAGATAGCAATTGTGTGTATGCGGGAAAAAACTTGTGACACAAGATATGATATGATACCAATATATGCACCACAATGATATGGTATATATGTTATGGGAAGTATGATCACTAATGTACACAAGTAACGTTGCCGGCAATACTCAAATGGCTAGTCTCGATAGGCAAGTAACGCAAAAGTAAGGCTAGGGGTTAATAATGCAATGGCAAGGGGAATATACAATGGAGGGATACCACGATACCAAGATGATATGGAGGTTACCGTCCGGCGATGATGAGTAGCGGTGTTCTTGATGTAGAAACCAAGATGATGGAGACTCGTCCCTAAGTGGCGAAACACCTTAGGAAACGGAAAAACCGCGAACTCAAAATCTCAAACGTCAAATGTCAAAATGGAGGTAGCGGGAATGCGGTGGTGGTTTGCACTTGGCAATGCGGAAGTGGAATGATGGGCTATACACGTGTCGGAGTTGAAGTTGCCGTCCCTAAGTAGCCGAAACATCTTAGGAGACACAAGCCACAACTCAAACAAGCTCAAACAACTATTGGGTTAAGTTGGGGGTGGTGGAAGTGTATGGTGGGCACGCCTATGCGGAAGTTATGGTGGTGGTGGTGGTTGATGAAGATGCAACCGTCCCTAAGTAGCCTAAACACCTTAGGAGACTCGAATCACAACTCAAACAACCTCAAATGCAAAGGGGAACAAAATTGGTTAGGTTGCGGAAGTCGGTGGTGGTTAAGCGAAGGATGTGGTGGAAGCCCTAGGCAAAGATGCCAAAGTTACAAAACTTTGATGGAGTCAAATGGTGGTGGTAGTATTTTTATGGGATGGGGGATGTCAATAGCTTCAAAACGAGCTAAAGAACGTCAAAATCGGACTCCGGATGAATTAGTTATGGACAAAACGGTGAAACGGGAAAATCTGAAATCCCAGGGGTCGGATGTCCGGGGTGGAGCCCGGATTTCCGGGGGTGTCTGTCCAGAACCGAGCAGATTTGGCGCTCCAGGAGCCGGATGTCCGGCCCGACGAATCCAGATCTCGTTTGGGGCGGAAATTTTCGAATTGGGGGCGGAAATTGATGATTTCAAGGTCAAAATTGGAGAGATTTCGTGGATGGAAAGTGGGGAAACTTGGGGAAATGCTAGATCCACTCGAAACCAAGCAAATCCATGGATCAAAATCAACAAAACATCATCAAAACTAACAAATCACAAAAAAATTTGGGGCTATTTTTGGTGAGGTTTTTCGGATTTAGGACGAAATCAACAAAATCAAGCTAGAAAACACGGGGTAGGGGCTCCAAAAACGTGATCAACGTGGCTCATGATACCAAGATGATGTAGGTTGGAACCCTATAGCGTCGATCTTTCACGTTTGGAGTGGATCCCTACGGGGAGACACGAAGAACGCAATGAAGAACACGAGGAAATCACGGGGAGGAACTAGGGAAAACAATCAGCCAACAAGGAATCGGTCACACAAATGCTAGATCAAAGAACACAAAGAGATACACGAGGTCCAAAGTCAACAAAGGTAGAGGATACAAAGGAACCGTTCTTCTCCGCGAGGAGGGCTTGAATCCACAAGGGGATCTTCCCACGAGGGGGTCTTGAATCCGATAGGATCTTCTCCGAAGAGGCCGCAGTCTCTCACGAGGAGGAGATCCGATGGATGAGCGAAGCTCTATCTCTAACTTGAGCTAAATCAACGCTTACCCTAACTAGGAGGAGGTGGAGGAGTATACATAGTCGTAGTACAAGTTGGGGATGAAGTGAAGGGGTACATGGGCCGGTGGCCCGTTACACCTCTGTGCATGGGTGGCCGGATGTCCGGGCGACGGGCCGGATGTCCGGGGCTTCGGGACGGGCCGGATGTCCGGGCTGGGAGGCCGGATGTCCGGGCTGGCCTGGGTCTTCCAGATGCGTTCGGTGATGAAGGGGCCGGATTTCCGGAAGAAGGGGCCAGATGTCCGGGGCTTCAGGAAGAGCCGGATGTCCGGGGCATGGTGCCGAATGTCCGGGCTGCGCTGGTCCTTTTCAGTGTTCTCTGGATAGCCAATGCCGGATTTCCGGGGCAAGGGCCGGATGTCCGGGCTGGGCCGGATGTCCGACATTATGGTAGCTCTTCTTCCTTCTCCTTCCTTCGCTTCGCCTGCCCGTTTGGCCTTGGTCCTTGGGCTCTCCATGGTCTCCTCGGGTGTACCTGAGTATGCACAAGGTCCGGCTGAAGTAGCATCCATGTCTTACATGCGGAAAGGGAAGATTCGGAAAGGAGCGAATTCACCTTAGGTCCAATGGCGTAGGCTCGAGTGTACATGGGGATGATCGTCGGATGCTCCGCATCATCTTCTCCGTGAGGAGGCCTTGATGGGGTCCACCCTAGAAGGGGGTCTTGAATCCGCCTGGGGATCTTCTCCGTAGAGGTCCTGATCTCCGAGGAGAAGTAGCCAAGTGGATGAGCAAAGGCTCTCACACAAGAATATGAGCTAATCCAATGCTACCCCAAAAAGAGGAAGGGGGTGAAGTATATATAGTCTCGGGGGCGAAGTGGTACATGGGACACGTCCCGGATACACTGCACGCAGGCAGGGGAGGCCGGACGTCCGGGCGTCGGGCCGGACGTCCGGGCCTTCGCGAGGCGCCAGATGTCTGGGCTAACCGGCCGGATGTCCGGGCTGGGCTGGCCAGTTCGGCCGAATCGGGAGAGAGGCGCCGGATTTCCGGGCCAGGTGCCGGATATCCGGGCTGGGGGCCGGATGTCCGGGGCATGGACGCCGGATGTCCGGGCCCTGTAGAGCTTCTAGCTGGGCTTCGGTTGTGATGTTGGCGTCACCAGGGGCCGGATGTCCGGGTCCTGGCCGGATGTCCGGGGCCTGGAAGGTGAACTTGCCCGCTCCCGTGGTCCTCTTCATCCGTGGACATGGCGGCTCGTCCGTCTTCACGTGTGTCTTCGGAAGGCTCCTCTTGACACCTAATGATGCATATCATATCGGACTCAGGTAGTAGCCATGTCTCACATGCGGAAAGGGAAGATTCGGAAAGGAGCGAGTTCACCTTAGGTCCAATGGCGTAGGCTCGAGTGAACATGGGGATGATCGTTGGATGCTCCGCATCATCTCCCCTCCCTTGGGAAAGATCCGACCTCGGATCGAAATCCTCATCGCCATGGAAACGGTTGTCGTGGATGGACTTGTAGTAGGACGAAGTGGAAGACATTGCGCAATCCAAGTACTCCGAGGTGTCGTCGGGATGGTAGACATGCAAATAGAGCAAACACAAACGACACTCGGAAATACAGTGGTTAGCGCATACAAAGTGTCCATCATGTAAGAATGAGTCCGTGAGGCAAGATTGTTCATGACAAAGCACATGAAGCTTAGCAAGATAATATGGAATGAGATGTAAAGCATTCATGGGAGCAAAAGCATTCATGGGAGTAATGCAACCACGGTGCAAAATGATGTCATAGTGAGACGGTTTATCAATAGCATGAATATGGCAATGGATGCTCAACATGTGTATGTTATCATGCAATTGATGATGGGCAATATGATCATGATGTATGAATATGCCATCAAGGAAGATCACAACAAATTTGCTAAGGAAATGAACAAGCTCATATATCATGGATGACATGGGAATACAAGATGCAACAAGGCAATCATAATGTGAGTCAATCCATGCATTGGGTGCAAACTTGTGGTGAGTATGATTTGTCCATCGAGCATGACATGTGTGAGCACAATCAACAAATATGGATGTGTCAGTGCAATGTGTCAAAGGAGTGTTGATGTACCAATGCTCGATGTCGAGGCAAGAGTGGAGGCTCGAAGGTGCATCCAATAAGTGCGAGTGCTCCTCAATGTGAAGGTCCATAGAGCCAATCTCCAATGTCGCCCCTCCGTCCAATAGATGTAACATGTACACAACAAGAAGGAAACAACAATGAAAGAGTGACCCATCCAATATGCGTATTTGAGGATGGCTCAAAGAGAAGGAGTTCACCTTTATGAGGATGTCGAAAATGTGGGTGTCGCACATCGTGTATGCCTTCACATCACCAATATGTCTCAGGACGGTAATGCCTTGTGAATCCTTCAAAATGAAAGAACATGACAAACACTCGGAAAAACAACTGAGGTTAGCGGAAGTGCAAAACCTATCATTCGTGTGGTAAGATACCCAACAAGTGTATGCATCATGCTCATCATAAGAAAGAACAAGGTGTGGTATGGTATGAAAGCATATGATGCAATAACAACCAAATACAAGAGGCTCAATCAAGCAAGCATGCATCACAAGAATAGTGTCCAAGTCTCCAAGGTCATTAAGCATAGAGGCAACTATAGGAGGCAAGCGACAATACACAAGATATATCATGTGAGAGGCATGAACATATATGTCATCAACCCAAGAAAGCAAGTGATAGTGGAACATGGGTGATGGAACTAAGCAATCAATCATAGAGATCAAGTCAAGCAAGCTAGTAGTGCGAAGATGCAACGTACTAGGAGGAATCATGGCAAGCATGTCATTGGTGCAAATAGTGGGCATGACTAATTCACATGTCATAGCACAAGCATAAAGGCAAGATATGAGCAAAATAGCATCAATAGCATGGGGCACATGATAAACATGGCAATAGCAACAAGGATCTCCACCAAGCATGCAAATACACATAGAAGTAGCACAATGGTGAATCATGGGTATATGCAAGCAAGGGTCACAATTGCATTGCAAAGGCATAGAAGCAAGTATAGCATGCAATGTGAACACGGTAAAATGAGCATAAGGTGACAAGTGGTAAATAGCCCATAGCCGTGTGAGAGCCAAGTAGAAGAGATGCGCGTAGTCCTTGCGCGAAGGGAGCGGTGGTAAGGATAGTCCACGGGATCCCAAAGCATTGTTGCTCTCAAGAGCTCGTTTCGTCAACTCTTGGGATTGAGAGGTTGACGAGTATACATGAGTACCTACACAAAACAAAGACAAAGGAAAAATTGTGTGTGCGTGGTAGATGTACACATCATCCATCATGATGCGCACGTGCATGTGTCGGTGAGCACAAAATAGCCAATGCTCAAATAAATGAGACGCGTGATATAGAAACATGTCATCCATTATGATAGGTTTGTTATTATGTATGGCATAATGGAGACTCAAATTGTGCAATGCATCATGAGAAATATCTAGAGCATTGTTATTCATGGAATGCATATGGTTCACGCAATTATGGGAATCATGCAAAGTATGAGATGCATCAAAATCTCCTAATATGTATGAGGAAACTATGGGGTCTCCTCATGAGCAAGAGTAGAAACATCACGTGGAGAATATTGACAACATCCAAAACAATGCATATTCGAACAATGTGATCATGGCATGACATAGTAGAAGAATTGCATAAATCATGTAAAGGAAGCATGGCAATATCATCACAAGAGAAGCAAAAGCCCATGACCATCATCTAAATCATCTATGCCATAAGTGCAAATGGGATTTATTTTAATGGGGCATGCATAGTTACTATGTTGAGATTGTAATGATGCAATATGGGAAATCTCACTCATAGCATATGACAAGTTCAATGGATTGTCAAACATGAAGTGACCAAAAGAATTCTCGCAAGATGTCCTATGGAGCATAGCATCACAACTAGGCAACTCAACATGCTCATCATCATATTTATCATAAATAGGTAATTCAAGGCATGAAGAAGTTTCACTAGCATGAAGCATGGTAATAGGTGGGTCAACATCATGGGAGCAATCATTGTCAAGATGGTCCACTAGTGGGACAAGAGAAGCACCATCACCTATGTTTCCTTTGGAGCGTCGCTCATGTGTTGTAGGTGAGGTGTTGAAGATCGTCTCGTTGTCATCTTCATCTTGATGGAACCATGTGGGGGGTTCATCATCATCCACCATGGCCATAAATGCGTCTCTAATGGAGGAATAGACTCGTCAAGGATAGGCATGTCGTCATGTAGGAGACCTAGCACCAAAGAAGAAAACACACTAGGAGTAGAGGTTAAGTCGTTAGAAATCATAGTGGCCTCATGTGCCGTGTCAACTACCTCACTCACTAAGTGTTGTGGCTCACTCACTCCCTCAAGGATGCTCTCACTCGTATGGTGGGTGGAGTCACTTAAATGGCGCTCAACCTCACATAGGATGTGTGGCATGCTCTCATGTGTGGGGCTAGTGGTGGTCACACTCATCCTCTCATAGGAAATGCTCTCAATGTCACGTATGGTGGAGTCACTCATGTCACTCATGGGGGGGTGGCTCTCCTCACATGGCAATTGGGGCATCTCGACATATGTGGGTGCCGGAGAGATGTAGGTGCAAATGTCTCCATGCGCGGTCGCGTAGCTTGACTTAGAGTATGAGTTCAATGTGGGCGCCGTCTTCATGTTGTTGAAGAGGTCCGCGCTCGTCGCCGTGGTCGAAGGGGATGGCCCTTGCTCGACCTTCTTGTCGCCGTCTTGTTGTTGGAAGCCCATATGATGTGGCACCTCGTAGCTCGTCTCCATGACCGAAGGGAATGTCCCATGCTCGGCCATCTTCCTTGAGGGGCTTCCGAAGATGGAAGTGTCGCCCTCGCCAGAGGGTAGTCGCCTTGGACTTGATGAAGTCGATGTAGGCGCACACGTGGGAAGTAGGCGAAGATGCCGTCGTCCAAAGGCGAAGATGTCTTGATTGCACTTGGCGAAGATGCCGAAGTGGTTGTTGTAGCCGTAGCGCCGTCTTGGTGGTGTTCGTCTCGCGGTCTTCTCTTGTGCTTATGAAGCTTCGACTTGGCGTGAAGTAGGGCTTGTTGGGACTTGTGTATTTGCGCTTGTGGAGCATCTTCATGATGATGATGTCGTTGTTGTGCTTGAGCTCCTTGGCGTTCGTCGTCGTCGTGCACATGATGCTTGGAGGTGACTTGCCCTTCATGACGATGTTGATCACGAACGTGATGGTGGTCGCCATGTAGACGTGGACGAGGAAGATTTGCACTTGCGTCGTTTCCGCGCTCCGAAGACTTGTGGCTTGAATGTCGCCGCCTTGAAGATGACGAAGGGGAAGTAGACTTGATCAAGGCTCTAATCTCCTCCATCCTTGCATCTTGCTCCTCTTTATGCGGCAAGCTTCTTGTCGATGTAGTCCCTTTTCCTTGCTTCGGAGTGATGAATGTCGACGGAGATGTTCTCGATCGCGCCTCGCAATCTTGATTGTGTGCCTTGCACTTGTCGTTGTAGATCAAGATAGACGCTTTGGTGATGTAGTTGTTCACGCTGTCGTTGTTGTCGAGGACCGAAGAGGAAATGCCTTGCCTATCCATCACAAGACTCGAGCAAATATGAGTGGGATAAAGAGAAGAACTTATACCAATGTACCTTGACCGATGTTGATAATGAATCAAGTTCACTCAAATGCGTACAATGAAATAGCACTATTGGTACCAATCCTTGTCGGTTCTCACACCTACACAAGTAAAGCTTATGGAGGAGCTCGGTGAGGATAGTGGCACAAAAATTTAATGCAAAATGTTAGCAAGAGTCAATAATGTTGAAAGAGATTCACAAATTAGCAAGTGAAACAAATGGACCAATAGCAAAGAATGGCACACGGAAACACACACACGGATAGATAAATTGGGTCGTGCAACCAAGGAATGAGCACAAAATGTGGAATCCACGGAAAACGCTCGTGTTGCACAACTCAAGAGAGACGCTAGCACGATTGCTCAATAGGCGAATCGACACTTGTGCACAACCTATAAGATGCAAAATGGATAAACTTCTATCCCAAGTATGCTATGTATGTATGGTTCGGTGTTTCTCTCAAGATGATCCAAGATGATCGGATATGACAATCTTATGTGCAATGTGGTATGATGCTATGGCACTTGCTTACAAGCTCTTTGCTCTCTTTCTTTTGCTTAAAAGCTTTATTTCTTCTTCTTTTTTGTATGGCCACTTTGCACAATGCACAAACCAAGATAGCAATTGTGTGTATGCGGGAACAAACTTGTGACACAAGATATGATATGATACCAATATATGCACCACAATGATATGGTATATATGCTATGGGAAGTATGATCACTAATGTGCACAAGTAACGTTGCCGGCAATACTCAAATGGCTAGTCTCGGTAGGCAAGTAACGCAAAAGAAAGGCGAGGGGTTAATAATGCAATGGCCAGGGAATATACAATGGAGGGATACCACGATACCAAGATGATATGGAGGTTACCGTCCGGCGATGATGAGTAGCGGTGTTCTTGATGTAGAAACCAAGATGATGGAGACTCGTCCCTAAGTAGCGAAACACCTTAGGAAACGGAAAAACCGCGAACTCAAAATCTCAAGCGTCAAATGTCAAAATGGAGGTAGCGGGAATGCAAAGTGGTGGTTTGCACTTGGCAATGCGGAAGTGGAATGATGGGCTATACACGTGTCGGAGTTGAAGTTGCCGTCCCTAAGTAGCGAAACATCTTAGGAGACACAAGCCACAACTCAAACAAGCTCAAACAACTATTGGGTTAAGTTGGGGTGGTGGAAGTGTATGGTGGGCACGCCTATCACGGAAGTTATGGTGTTGGTGGTTGTTCATGAAGATGCAACCGTCCCTAAGTAGCCTAAACACCTTAGGAGACTCGAATCACAACTCAAACAACCTCAAATGCAAAGGGGAACAAAATTGGTTAGGTTGCGGAAGTCGGTGGTGGTTATGCGGAGGATGTGGTGGAAGCCCTAGGCAAAGATGCCAAAGTTACAAAAATTTGATGGAGTCAAATGGTGGTGGTAGTATTTTTATGGGATGGGGGATGTCAATAGCTTCAAAACGAGCTAAAGAACGTCAAAATCGGACTCCGGATGAATTAGTTATGGACAAAACGGTGAAACGGGAAAATCTGAAATCCCAGGGGTCGGATGTCCGGGGTGGAGCCCGGATTTCCGGGGGTGTCTGTTCAGAACCGAGCAGATTTGGCGCTCCAGGAGCCGGATGTCCGGCTAGGGGCCCGGATGTCCGGCCTGAGGCCCGGATGTCCGGCCCGACGAATCCAGATCTCGTTTGGGGCGGAAATTTTCGAATTGGGGGCGGAAATTGATGATTTCAAGGTCAAAATTGGAGAGATTTCATGGATGGAAAGTGGGGAAACTTGGGGAAATGCTAGATTCACTCGAAACCAAGCAAATCCATGGATCAAAATCAACAAAACATCATCAAAACTAACAAATCACAAAAAAAATTGGGGCTATTTTTGGTGGGGATTTTTGGATTTAGGACGAAATCAACAAAATCATGGTAGAAAACACGGGGTAGGTGCTCCAAAAACGTGATCAACGTGGCTCATGATACCAAGATGATGGAACTCGTCCCTAAGTAGCCGAAACACCTTAGGAAACGCAAAAACCGTGAACTCAAAATCTCAAATGACAAATGTCAAATGGTGGTAGCGGAAAGCGGTGGTGGTTTGCACTTGGCAATGCGGAAGTGGAATGATGGGCTATACACGTGTCGGAGTTGAAGTCGTCGTCCCTAAGTAGCCGAAACACCTTAGGAGACACAAGCCACAACTCAAACTAGCTCAAACAATATTGGGTTAAGTTGGGGGTGGCGGAAGTGTATGGTGGGCACGCCTATGCGGAAGTGGTGGTGGTGGTTGATGAAGAAGCAATCGTCCCTAAGTAGCCGAAACACCTTAGGAGACTCGAATCACAACTCAAACAACCTCAAATGTAATGGGGTGCCATATGGGTTAGGTTGCGGAAGTCGGTGGTGGTAATGCGGATGATATGGTGGAAGGCCTAGGCAAACTTGCCAAATTTTGGAAATTTTGATGGAGTCAAATGATTTTGGTGGTATTTTTGTGGGATGGGGGATGTTAATAGCTTCAAAACGAGCTAAAGAACGTCAAAATCGGACTCCGGATGAATTAGTTATGGCCGAAACGGTGAAACGGGGAGGCTGAAATCTACAGGGGCCGGATATCCGAGGGTAGGGCCGGATTTCCGGGGGTGTATGTCCAGAACCAAGCGGATTTGGTGCTCCAGGGGCCGGATGTCCGGCCAGATGGCCCGGATGTCCGGCCTGAGGCCCGGATGTCCGGCCCGACGAATCCAAATCTGGTTTGGGGCGGAAATTTTCGAATTGGGGGCGGAAATTGATGATTTCAAGGTCAAAATTGGAGAGATTTCGTGGATGAAAAGTGGGGAAATTTGGGGAAATGCTAGATCCACTCGAAACCAAGCAAATCCATGGATCAAAATCAACAAAACAGCATCAAAACTAACAAATCACAAAAAATTTTGAGGCTATTTTTGGTGGGGATTTTCGAATTTAGGACGAAATCAACAAAATCAAGCTAGAAAACATGGGTTAGGGGCTCCAAAAACGTGATCAACGTGGCTCATGATACCAAGATGATGTAGGGCGGAACCCTACGGTGGATGATCTTTCACGTTGGAGCGGATCCTACGGTGGATTACGAAGAACACGCAGAAGAACAAGAGGGAAACACGTGGAGGAACGAGGGAAAACACTCAACCAACAAGGAATCGGTCACACAAATGCTAGATCACCGATCACATAGAGTGGCACAAGATTCAAGATCAACAAAGGTAAGGATACACGAGTAGCCGTTCTTCTCCGAGAGGAGGTCTTGATGGGGTCCACCCTAGAAGGGGGTCTTGAATCCGCTTGGGGGATCTTCTCCAAAGAGGTCCTGAGCTCCGAGGAGAAGTAACTAAGTGGATGAGCAAGGCTCTCACACAAACATGAGCTAAACCTAAGCTACCCCGGAAAGAGGAAGGGGGTGAAGTATATATAGTCTCGGGGGCGAAGGGGTACATGGGACACGTCCCGGATACACTGCACGCAGGCAGGGGAGGTCGGACGTCCGGGCGTCGGGCCGGATGTCCAAGACCCATGGCGCCGGATGTCCGGGCTGGGATGGCAGTTAATTTGAATCGGGAGAGGCGCCGGATTTCCGGGCAGTGCGGATATCCGGCTGGGGGCCGGATGTCCGGGGCATGGAGGCCGGATGTCCGGGCCCTGTAGAGCTTCTGGCTGGGCTTCGGCTGTGATGTTGGCGTCTCCAGGGGCCGGATGTCCGGGGCCTGGAAAGTGAACTTGCCCGCTCCCGTGGTCCTCTTCATCCGTGGACTTGGCGGCTCGTCCGTCTTCACGTGTGTCTTCGGAAGGCTCCTCTTGACACCTAATGATGCATATCATATCGGACTCAGGTAGTAGCCATGTCTCACATGCGGAAAGGGAAGATTCGGAAAGGAGCGAGTTCACCTTAGGTCCAATGGCGTAGGCTCGAGTGAACATGGGGATGATCGTTGGATGCTCCACATCAATAGGGTTCCGCCCTATATCATCTTGGTATCATGAGCCACGTTGATGACGTTTTTGGAGCCCCTACCCCGTGTTTTCTAGCTTGATTTTGTTGTTTTCGTCCTAAATCCGAAAATCCCCACCAAAAATAGCTCCCAATTTTTTTTGTGATTTGTTGGTTTGATGATGTTTTGTTGATTTTGATCCGTGGATTTGCTTGGTTTCGAGTGGATCTAGCATCTCCCCAAGTTTCACCCCTTTCCATCCACAAAATCCATCCAATTTTGCCCCCGAAATCATCCTTTTCCGCCACAAAATCGCGCCCCGATTCGATCTGCGAAGAATCCCAACACGAGCGGTACTACCACCCTCCAAGCGGTACTACCGCTTAGCACCACAAGCGGTACTACCGCTCGCGAACGGTACTACCGCCAGGCCCTGTTTCAACCGAAACAGTCAAAAAATCCTGACACGAGCGGTACTACCGCCCAGGCCAGTTTCAGCATTCCGAGTTTCACCATTTTCATCATAAGTTCCACATCCGGAGTCCTATTTTCACGTTCTTTAGCTCGTTGAGAAGCTATTGACATCCCACATCCACCTAGATATTCTACAACACCATTGGAAACCATCTAATTTTCAGAACGTTGGCATCTTTGCCTAGGGCTTTCACCACATCATCCGCTATACCACCTCTGTTTTCCGCTACCACCATTGTTGCTTTTGGTCTTTGAGAATTTGAGTTGTGGTTCCCGTGTCCTATTGTGTTTCGTCTATATAGGTACGGTTCGACATCAACATCACCACCGCTCATTTTCTCCAAGGACTCACCATCGGCAAGGACGATAACTTCGACGACATCTTTGTCATATCTCGCAATTGCATTGATAACCATCATAGCCAATCTTTTGCGTTGCTTACCCATCGAGACTAGCCTTTGAGTATTTTCGGCAACGTGGCTTGTGCACATTAGTTATCATACTCCATAGCATACATACCATACCAAAGTGGTGCATAACTTGGCATCAACTTGTGTGTCACAAAGTTGTCATCGCATACACAATTGCTATCTTGGTTCGTGAAGTTTTGCATGAGAAAAGAGCTCAAAAGAGAAATAGCCAATCAAGCTTTTAAGCAAAAGAGAAAGATAAGCAAAGAGCTTATAAGCAAGAACCATAGCATCATACTACATTAAGATTGTCATATCCGATCATCTTGGATCATAGCACCGAAATACTATACATATAGCATACTTGGGATAGAGATCGTTGCATTTTGCCTAGTAGGTTGTGCACAAGCTCCGTATCCGCCTATTGTGCAATCGTGCTAGCGTCTCTCTAGTATTGTGCAACAAGAGCATTTTCGTGGACTCCACATTTTGGCTCACTTTTGGTTTGCACAATCCCACTTATCTATTTGCGTGTGTGTTTCTGTGTACCATTAATTTCTTGGTCTACTTGTCGCATTTGCGAATTTGCGAATCTTTTTCAACATCTTTGAGTAAATCTAACGATTGCAATCAATTTTGTGCCACTATCCTAACCAAGCTCCACCATAAGCTTTTACTTGTGTAGATGTGAGAACCGACAAGAATTGGTACCAATAGTGCTATTTCATTGTCCGCATTTGAGTGAACTTGATTCATCGTCAACATTGGTCAAGGTACATTTGGTATAAGTTCTTTTCCCTTCTCTCACTCACATTTTGTTTGGAATGATGGATAGGCCAAGTTCTTCTACCAACCCACCCCTCCTCACGCAAGACAACGACATGTCATCCTTCGTCACAAAGACTCACCTCTTTGGTGCACAACGAGCTTTGTATGAAGAGCAACATCAACAACCTCGCCACCGACTTGCAACTCTCCGAGCAACGTACAAGAGACTACTTCGACAACAAGCTCGATGCGCACAAGCAAGAAAACGATGCAAGGATGGACGAGATCCGCGCCTTGTTGGTGAACCGTCATTCTTCAACTTCTTCATACTCAAGATGGAGCCGCTCGAGTCGACACTCTGACGACACCTTCTCTGGCTCTAGTACACCTACATCGAACACTCTTCGTCGAGCTGTGCGTCAAGACCGTCATGCCTCTCGCAATCCTCTACATGACAAGCATTCACAAGAGAAAGTCGATGAGCAAGCACTTCGTCCTCCACCGCACCAAGTAGCTTTTGCTCAAGCACAAGAACGGCAACGCCAAAGCCAACGAGAACAAGAGGAGCAAGCGCGGCAACATCAAGATGCACAAGGTGCCGAGGCGCAACATCGAGAACAACAACTTCGTGAAGCTCAAGCACTTGAGGCGCAACGTGCACTTCGCGAGTCAAGTCGAGCCGTTGCCGACCGAGGACGCCAAGCTCGTGAATATCAAGAACCGCTTCGCGATGAAGTCCAAGAAAGGCTCTATCAAGCACGTGTGCATCGACAAGCCCCGCCAGAAGTTCGACAAGCACCTCTACAAGATCGACAAGCTCCCCCACAAGCTCGACAAGCTCCACCACAAGCTCACCAAGAACCTCAAGTTCATCAAGAGCATGGAGACAATGGAAATCCACCAAGACAAGAGCAACATGAGGAAAACAACCCTCCTCGCCAAGAGCAACATGAGATTGTTAATCCTCAACGACATGGGCGTCATCATCTCTGACCACAACACAATGAAGAGCAACGATATGGAAAGCTAAAATTCACCATGCCCAAGTTCAATGGAAGCAATGACCCCGAAGAGTACCTTTCATGGGCATTGAAGGTCGACAAAATCTTTCGTTTGCACAACTATGAGGAAGAGAAGAAGATTGCTATGGCATCACTTGAGTTCCAAGACTATGTGCTCATATGGTGGGAACAAATCCTTGAGCGCCGACAAGCAAAAGGTGAACCTCCAATCACCACTTGGGCTCAAATGAAGGATGTCATGCGAGCATGTTTTGTGCCCACCTACTACAACCGCGACCTCTTCAAGAAACTCCAACTCCTCAAGCAAGGAACAAAGAGTGTTGAAGAATACTACAAGGAAATGGAGATAGCCATGATTCGAGCCAATGTGAAGGAAGATGATGAGCAAACAATGGCACGTTTCTTGAATGGACTCAATCATCCCATCAAGAAGATCGCCGACTTCCAACCATACTCCAACTTCATTGAGTTCGTGCATCAAGCTACAAAGGTGGAACGTCAAGTGCAAGATGACTTCAAGTACGCCAAGTACTCATCCAAGACCTCCGGCTTCTCCAACAACCAAGCTTCAACAACTACTCCAACATCTACATCAACCAAGCCTTCTCCAAGCAATGACGACAAGTCAAGTTACAAGAAAACTTCGACAAGTTCAAGTCGTCTTCCTCCTACTACAAGCAACTTCAAGCCGCGTGCTTCATCATCTACTCCAACCGATGAGACCGTCAAGACAAGCTCCTTCAAGTGTTTCACTTGCGGCGGCCGAGGCCACAAGTCCTATGAATGCACAAACAAACGCACCATGATCCTCAACGACAAGGGCACCTATGACTCAATGAGTGATGAGGAGATGGAAGCTCTTGAGCAAGTGGCCATGCACCGGCAAGTGAACGAGGATGAAGATGATCAAGTCTTTTGTGATGAGGATACGAGCCCCGCTCTCGTTGTCTCCAAGGTCTTGACTCTTCAACATAAACAAGAAGAAGACCAACGATGCCACATCTTCCACACAAAGGCCGGCATCAATGGAAGGTCCGTCAAGGTCATCATCGATGGAGGTAGTTGTCACAACTTGGCAAGTGAAGAACTATGCTCCAAGCTTCAATTGGTCAAGAGGAAGCACCCACACCCCTACAAGGTTCAATGGCTAAGTGACTCCGGCACTATCCGAGTTGAGCATACGGTCCAAGTCTCCTTTAAAATCGGTGCATATGAGGACACTTTGGAGTGTGATGTGGTCCCAATGACCGTTTTCCACCTCCTTCTTGGTTGACCATGGCAATTCGACCGTGGTGTCATCCACAATGGGCGTACCAATCACTATAGCTTCAAGATGAAAGGTAAGGAATATGTCCTACGACCTATGTCCCTAGTCAAGTGATAGTCGACAAGCAAGCCACCCATCATGGAGAGAAGAGTGAGAAAGTGATCCACCACAAAGTGAGTGAGAGCCACAAGCCAAACTTGAGCGCCTCTTTGCCTAGAGAGAAAAACCTCATACTATTTGCCACAAAAAGTGAGATGAGATAGTGTGTGAGAACCCATCGAGTGTGATGCACTTTGTCCTTGTGTGCAAGGATGGAGATCCAAAAACTAGCACCTCTCACGAGCTACCTTTAGTGTTTCAATCTCTTTTGCAGGAATTTCAAGACATTTTCCCCGATGAGCTACCTCCGAGTCTACCTCCTCTACGAGGCATTGAGCATCGAATCGACCTCATCCCCGGAGCGGCACTTCCTAACAAAGCTCCATACACCGTCAACCCCGAAGAGACTAAGGAGATTCAACGACAAGTACAACAACTCATCAACAACGGTCATGTACGTGAAAGCTTAAGCCCTTGTGCCGTTCCTTTTATACTTGTGCCTAAGTCCGATGGAAGTTTCCGCTTATGTTCCGATTGTAGACCCATCAATGCTATTACCGTTCGCTATAGGCATCCCATTCCTCGCTTAGATGATATGCTTGATGAACTTAGTGGAGCCAACTTTTTCTCAAAAATTGATCTTAAAAGTGGCTATTACCAAATCCGCATTCAAGAGGGTGTTGAATGGAAAACTGCTTTCAAAACCAAATTTGGCTTATATGAGTGGTTAGTAATGCCTATGGGTTTATCGGAGGCTCCCGGTACTTTCGTGCGACTTATGCATTATGTGCTTCGCCCTTATATTGGAGTCTTTGTTGTGGTTTACTTCGATGATATTCTCGTGTTTAGCAAAACCATGAAAGAGCATATTAATCATGTTAAAGCTGTTTTGCAAACCCTTCGCAAGGAACGTCTTTATACAAACTTTAAAAAATGCACGTTTGGTGTTGACAAAGTTGTTTTCTTGGGTTTTGTTCTCTCTTCCAAGGGTGTCCATGTTGATGAAGCTAAAATTGAAGCAATTAAAACTTGGCCCCAACCCACCAATTTGCAACAAGTGCGTAGTTTTCTTGGTCTTGCAGATTTTTATCGTTGCTTTGTGAAAGATTTTAGCACTATTGCCGCTCCTTTTGTTTGGGGATCTCTGCAATCCATCGCTTTTGATGAGCTCAAGTCTTTGCTTACTCGTGCTCCGATTCCTGCTTTGCCCAATTTTGAAAAAAAAATTGAGGTTCATTGTGATGCAAGTGATATCGGAATTGGCGGAGTTTTGATGCAAGAAAAACGAGCCATTGCTTACTTTAGTTAAAAAATATCCGGTGCTCAACTTAACTATCCCATCTATGACAAAGAATTGTATGCTTTAGTGCGTGTGCTACATGTTTGGGAACATTATCTTAGACCTCATGAGTTTGTCATCCATACCGATCATGAAACGCTTAAGTACTTAAAAGGCCAAACTAAGTTGAACAAGCGTCATGCCAAATGGAGTGAATTTATTGAATCTTTCCCCTATGTCATCAAGTACATTAAGGGTAAGGAAAATGTAGTTGCGGATGCACTTTCACGCATATGCATGCTTGTCACTAAACTTGAGTTGAATGTTGTTGGCTTTGAGCACATAAAAGACTTGTATGCTAATGATTCATCTTTTGCTACTCCTTATGCTAAATGTTTAACGCATACATCTTGGGAACACTATTACATCAAGGATGGTTATCTTATGAGAGCTAACAAACTATGCATTCCCGAGTCTTCTCTTCGTTTTCTCCTTTTGCAAGAGGCTCATGGAGGCGGACTCATGGGACACTTTGGACGCGACAAGACATTCGCCACGCTCTCCAAGAACTACTTTTGCCCCAAGATGTTCCGCGATGTCTCACGCTTCACCAGCCGATGCTCTACATGTCGCAAAGCTAAGTCTAAAGCTCAATCCCATGGTCTTTACATGCCTCTTCCTATTCCTTATCAACCTTGGGAAGACATTAGCATGGATTTTGTACTTGGTTTACCTAGAACTCAAAATGGAAAGGATTCCGTGTTTGTTGTGGTGGATAGATTTTCTAAGATGGCACATTTCATCCCTTGCAACAAATAGACGATGCTTCACACGTTGCAAATCTCTTTTGTAGGGAAACCTTGCGCCTCCATGGAGTTCCAAACACAATCGTCTCCGACCACGACGTCAAGTTCTTGAGTTACTTTTGGAAGACGCTATGCGCCAAGCTCGGAATCAAGCTCTTGTTTTCATCCGCATACCATCCCCAAACCGACGGCCAAACGGAGGTGACGAACCGTACACTATCCACTCTACTTCGCGTGTTGATCAAGAAGAACATCAAGGAGTGGGAGGCTTGTCTACCCATCGCCGAGTACGCCTACAACCGTGCAAGACATTCGACTACCGGCAAGTCCCCTTTCGAGGTCGTCTATGGCTTCAACCCGTTGTCCCCATTGGACATCCTACCTCTTCCTCTACAAGAGCGCACCAACATGGATGCGAGTGCATGGGCAAGCTACATCAAGAAGATGCACGAAGATACAAGGCACACCATCGAGCGCCAAGTACATCGACTAGCGACCAAGCTCAACGTCAACAAGCAACCCATGATCTTCAACATTGGCGATCTCGTGTGGCTACACCTTCGCAAGGACCGCTTCCCCAATGAACGCAAGTCCAAACTTCTACCTCGCACCGATGGGCCATTCAAGGTGCTATCACGCTACAACAACAAAGCTTACAAGATCGACCTCCCACACGACAAATACTCCGTGAGCGACATCTTCAACATCCAAGATCTCTCCCCGTACCATGGTGATGAGGATTTCGATCCGAGGTCGGATCTTTCCCAAGGGAGGGGAGATGATGCGGAGCATCCTTCGATCATCCCCATGGACACTACTTCGACTACACAAGCTCCAAGTGGGCCCATGACAAGAGCTCGAGCACGTGCCATCCAATCCGAGGTTAACTCTCTCCTTGTTGAACTTCCCTTTGACCCACTTGAGACATGGCTACTACCTCAAGCGGAGATGCTTTGTGTGATTAGGTACCAAGGAACCAACCTAGAAGAAGCTACAGTACAAGATGGACGTCGAGAGCAAGAGGAGAAGCTTCCCAGCCTGGAACGGGCGGTACTACCGCCCACAACAAGCGGTACTACCACTTAGTACCACAAGCGGTACTACCGCTCTGCATCCACCGTCCTGCCGCCAAATCCGACAAACTCATGTGATCGAACGGCTCCAGAGCGGCACTACCGCCCATCACAGCGGTACTACCGCTTATGCACTGCAAGCGGTACTACCGCCCGAGGGTCCCATACTACCGCCCCTGTGTGCAACAGATCCGGTCGAGGCCCATGTACTCGTTTCGCCCCTCTTTTACCCCTTTGAAGGCTTAGACTATAAATAGACCTTCCCCTCGTCCTTTCTAGGGTTAGCAAAGGATTAGCTCATGTTTGTGTGAGAGATTTGCTCATCCACTTGATTACCTTCTCCTCGGAGATCGCGCCTCCTCGGAGAAGATCCTTCCAAGCGGATTCAAGACCCCCTCTTGGGTGGCCCCATCAAGACCTCCTCACGGAGAAGAACCGGTTACCTCTTGTATCGTCCTTTGTTGACCTTTGAATCTTGTTCTACCTTATGTGTTCGGTGATCTAGCCCTTGTGTGATCGATTACTTGTCGGTTTAGTGATTCTCTCGTGTGTTTTCCCTTGAGTTCTTCCGCTCGTTCATCGTGTTCCCCGTAGGATCCACTCCAAACGTGAAAGATCAACCCCATAGGGTTCCGCCCTATACCATCCTCTCTTGGATTTCTTCTCGAAGGGCTTCCTCTTGATTGCGCCGTTTGCGATTGCGGTTGGCGATAGCTCGACTTGATTCTTGGAGGGCACGTTGCGCCTCAAGAGCTTACGCTTCTCGTTGTTGTTGTTGAAGACGTTGCGCCTCGGCATCTTGTTCTTCTTGGTGTAGACGCGCTCGTTCTTCCTCTTGGCGCCGTAGTCGTTGTCGTTCTTGAGCTTGGGCAAAAGCGACTTGGTTTGATTGGGGACGAGGAACTTTCTCATCAACTTGCTCTTGGGAATGCTTGTCATGTAGCGGGTTGCGAGATGCATGACTGTCTTGACGCGCGGCTCGTCGAAGAGTGTTCAATGACGGTGTACTTGAGTCGGAGAAGGTGTCGTCGAAGTGTCGACTCGAGCGGCTCCGTCTTGAGGATGAAGAATTGGAAGGATGCCGGTTCCTCATCAAGGCGCGGATCTCGTCCATTCTTGCATCATTCTCTTGCTTGTGAGCGTCGAACTTGTTATCGAAGTAGTCTCTTGTACGTTGCTCGGAGAGTCGCAAGTCGGTGGTGAGGTTGTTGATGCGGTCGCTCATTGCTTGTTGTTCTTGATGCAACGCTTGTTGTGCACCAAAGAGGTGGCTCTTGGTGACGTATGATGACATGTCGTCGTCTTGCTCGAGGAAGAGTGGGTTGGTAGAAGTACTCGGCCTATCCATCATTCCAAGCAAAATGTGAGTGATAGAAGGAGAAGAACTTATACCAATGTACCTTGACCGATGTTGATGATGAATCAAGTTCACTCAAATGCGACAATGAAATAACACTATTGGTACCAATCCTTGTCGGTTCTCACACCTACACAAGTAAAAGCTTATGGTGGAGCTTGGTGAGTATGGTGGCACAAAATTTGATGCAATTGTAAGTGAGCTTCAATAATGTTGGAAAAGGTTCACAAATTTGCAAATGCAACAAGTAGACCAAGCAAATAATGGTACACGGAAACACACACACAAATAGATAAGTGGGATTGTGCAAACGAAAAGTGAGCCAAAATGTGGAATCCACGAAAATGCTCTTGTTGCACAATACTAGAGAGACGCTAGCACGATTCCACAATAGGCGGATACGGAACTTGTGCACAAGCTACTACGAAAAAATGCAACTATCTCTATCCCACGTATGCTATATGTATGGTATTTCGGTTCTATGATCCAAGATGATCCAATATGACAATCTTAATGTAGTATGATGCTATGGTTCTTGCTCATGAGCTCTTTGCTTATCTTTTCTCTTTGCTTAAAAGCTTGTGTGGCTCTTTCACTTTTGAGCTCTTTTCTCATGCAAAACTTCACGAACCAAGATAGCAATTGTGTATGCTATGACAACTTTGTGACACACAAGTGGATCCCAAGATATGCACCACGGTGGTATGGTATGTATGCTATGGAGTATGATCACTAATGTGCACAAGTCACATTGCCGGCAATACTCAATGGCTAGTTTCGATGGGTAAGCTACGCAAACGATGGGATATGATGGTCATCAATGCAATTGCAAGGTATGACAAAGATGTCATCGAAGTTACCGTCCTTGGCGATGATGAGACCCTTGCGAAGATGAGCGTGGTGATGACGATGTCGAACCGTACCTAGATAGCCGAAACACAATAGGACACGGGAACCACAACTTAAAATCTCAAGGACCAAAACGTGTCGAAATCGTCATAGGAGGTATCGTGGAAGATGGTGGAGTATGTGGGCTTGGAATATGTGGTGGAAGGTGGGGTTGTGGTGGTCGCCGAACTGAACAAGATTCAGTTTCGTCAGAGTTTCACGGACGTCCGGGTGGTCACGGTCGTCCGGCCGTCGGACGTCCGGCAGGGTCCGGTCGTCCGTAATTTTAGTTCGGGTTCGGTGTTCCGGTCATCCGGGAGAGGTTGGACGTCCGGAGCTCAGGGTCAACGCGGGATGAACAACACGATTTCGGGGAGGAAGAAGATGGTGAGGTCGAAATCGAGCGGATTTGTGGATGGAAAAGGGTGGGGAGGGTTGGGAAAGCTAGATCCACACGTAGCAACACAAATCCATGGACCAAATCCAACAAAATTTCAACTCACCAACAAATCACAAAAAATATTTGGGTCTATTTTTGGTGGGGAATTTTCAGATTTAGGACAAAAACAACAAAATCAAGCTAGAAAAAGAGGAGTAGGGGCTCCAAAACGTGATCAACGTGGCTCATGATACCAAGATGATGTAGGGCGGAACCCTAAGTGGACGATCTTTCACGTTTGGAGTGGATCTCACGGGGAACACGAGGAACGTCTTGAGAAAACATAAAGGGGAAACACGGGGAAAACGAGAGAATCACTAAACCGACAAGGAATCAATCACACGAGCGCTAGATCACCGAAAGCAAAAGGTAACACATGATCCAAAATCAACAAGGGTAGAGGATACAAAGGGAATAGTTCTTCTCCGTAAGGAGGTCTTGATGTCTTCCCTTGAAGGGGTCTTGAATCCGCTTGGGGGATCTTCTCCGAAGAGGTCGCGAACTCCAAGGAGAAGTAACCAAGTGGATGAGCAAGGCTCTCCCACAAAATATGAGCTAAACCAATGCTAACCCTAGCTAGGAGGTGGGAGAGACCTATTTATAGTCGTAGTGCAAATGGAAGTCAAAGTGAAGGGGTACAAGGGCTCCGGCCCAGCGCCGATCACTCAGTGTCGAACGCCCGGAGGGTACCGGTCGTCCGGAGCTTCGGGACGGTCAGGACATCCGTAGATCATCGGACGTCCCTAGATTCGGTTCGGGTGCGGGTCGTCCAGTCGTCCGGTGGCTTTGGTCTTCCATGAATTTCCATTCGGGTGCCCAGTTGCCGGACGTCCGGAGGGCGTCGGTCATCCGGGACCTGGGAGTCGTTGGTGTCCGGGCGGGCCGGTCGTCCGTGGCCTGTAGCACTGGCATGTCTTCCTTCTCTCGGCTGTAGCATCCTCCAGGGCTCAGACGTCCGGGACCGGCCGGTCGTCCGGAGCATGTAGATTCCCAAATAGCTCTTCTTCTTGATGTTCATGCTTGGTGTCCTTGCCATATTGGCCATTGGGTGTAACTGTCCGGTGGCTCTCCTCCATGTACGTGATCACACACTGAGTGTCCGTATGAGGTAGTAGCCAAGTCCTATGAGCGGAGAGAGGGGGTTCGGAGAGGAGCGAGTTCACCTTATCTTCAATAGCTTTTGCTCTAGCTCTTGTCATGGGTCCAAGTGGCGTTGAGGGAGATGTAGGTACGTCCATGGGGATGAGCGAGGGATGCTCCGCATCATAGCTCCTGGTATGTACACGGTTATCCGAATACAGTGCGTTACATAGGTGACCAGAAGAACGGTCCTTCGTGTAATACGGAAGGAATCACGAAAGATTCTTATAAGTCATCGAGTGGTTGACCAGCTCTCGCCATATCATGAAAGTCAGTTTTCGGCTTTCTCTACTGAGGCGCTTGACCGGATGAACCGGAAACACAATCACAGTAGTTCTCCCTTTACTACCTTAGCCGATAGGACGGAACGTAAGGTAGTAACCACAGGAGCCGAGCAAACCAACTATTGACCAAAGACATGATTCGGAGCTGATGCATATAAGGCCAAACTCGTGACGCCGAAGTGTGCTATAAAGCTGTTCGGACTTGTCGGCAACTCATATGTTGCCATATCGAGCCCCTGGCAATTTGTGCCGACGTGCGTGCGTGAAACAATCGAAGAAGCAAAATTCAGTTCTTAGAAAAAGCGAATACTAAATACGAACTATGTTCACTGGACTCTGATTGACACATCAAACACAATCTTGCAGATTATAACGCCACTAACCCGGCTATTTAACATGCCGGGGGTCGAAAGCTGAGGAAAAAGGCACTTTACAGGTTTTAAATAAAGAGTGTGGTCTACAAAAAATCATTTGGACCTCCTGTCGCACGTCTACGCTACCTTGCCTAGGCGAAAGGACTCCTTGGCAGGAATAGCCTTTGGTTATCTATACGAAGCCGAACTCAAAAAGAGTCCGTAAGATGACCAGGCTTTGAGTCACCTGTGGTAAAAGATAAAAAATAGTTAGAAAAGGGGAAAAGGCTATGGGAGTGCGGACCACATTGTAGGCATGTCCGTATTGTGCCTCTGCCGATGACTAGGGTATTTTAAGTGCATAATTATGTATGCGTGGTACAAATTTCGCGGCTATATGAGGCGAACGACGGAGGCCGAACTGCTAATCCAGCGCTAAGATAGATCGGTCCTGTTTAATAGAGTCCGACAGCTTGATGACCGATGAGATACGCGGCTTGATGAGGCCATTTTGTACTTCGGCTGCAGTAGCCGTAGTATGCTCCTCTGTACGGAGGTAGCGTTCCGTATTTCCGTTTATCGTGATGACGCCACGTGGACCGGGCATCTTAAGCTTTAGATAGGCGTAGTGTGGGACCGCATTAAAACGAGCAAAAGCGGTACGCCCGAGCAGTTGCATGGTAGCTACTGCGGAACGGGAGAATATCAAAGGTCAAGCCCTCGCTTCGAAAGTTGTTCGCGAGCCAAAAATGACTTCCAATGCGATTGAGCCCATGCAGTGAGCTTCTATGCCGGATACTGCTCCCTTGAAGGTAGTTGTGGTGGGCTTGATTTTTGAAGGGTCAATGCCCATTTTGCAGACAGTGTCTTGGTAGAGTAGATTAAGGCTAGTCCCGCCATCCATAAGGACTTTCGTGAGATGGAAACCATCGATAATTGGGTCGAGGACCAGAGCTGCCAAACCTTCGTGACGGATACTGGCTGGGTTGTCCTTGCGATCAAAAGTGATCGGGCAGGTCGCCCATTGGCTAAACGTTGGGGTGACCGGCTCTATGGAGGAGGCGTCCCTTAGTGCGCGCTTGCGCTCCCCTGTAGGGATGTGTGTCACGTATACCATGTTTACTGTTTTTACTTCAGGGGGAAATTGCTTATGACCCACGGTGTTCGGTTGGCGAGTCTCTTCGTTGTCGCTGTCACTGGGCGGCCCCTTCCCCTTGTGTTCGGCATTAAGCTTGCCAGCTTGTTTAAAGACCCAACAGCTTCTGTTGGTATGAATGGCTGGTTTATCGGGGGTGCCGTGAATCTGGCAGGGTCGATCCAGTATCTTGTCTAAACTGGATGGTCAGTCTCAGTTTGCCTTGAATGGCTTTTTCTGTTGACCGGGTTTGGAGCCACTGAATCCGGCGTTGACAGCCATGTCTTGCGTTCCTTCATTATTATTTCGACGCTTGTGTTTATTGTGTCGCGGCTTGCCGTTGCCGTCTCGAACTTCGGAAGTGCCCGGATCACTGGTGTTGTTGCTTCTACGAGCGAGCTAGTTTTCTTCTCCCGCGCATAAGTGGGTCATCAGAGCGGTAAGGGATGACATGGACTTTGGTTTTTCTTGACCAAGGTGGCGGGCGAGCCACTCATCTCGGACGCTATGTTTAAGGGCCGCGAGGGCTTCGGCGTCTGGGCAAACGACAATTTGGTTCTTTTTAATTAAGAACCTAGTCTAGAGCTTCCTGGCTTACTCCCCGGGCTGCTGGATAATGTGACTTAGGTCATCGGCATCCGGAGGCCGGACATATGTACCTTGGAAGTTATCGCCGAAGGTGTCTTCCAAGTCTTCCCAGCTGCCAATGGAGTTCTCTGAGAGGTTGTTTAGCCAGTGCCGCGCTGGTCCCTTTAGTTTTAGTGGGAGGTATTTGATGGCGTGAAGATCATCACCACGGGCCATATGAATATGGAGAAGAAAATCCTCGATCCACACCGCGGGGTCTGTTGTCCCGTCATATGATTCGATGTTCACGGGTTTAAACCCTTCTGGGAATTCGTGTTCCGTTACATCATTAGTGAAGCAAAGGGGGTGTGCGGCGCCTCTATATCGGGCCAAGTCGCGACGTAGCTCGGATGGAGTCCGTCTGTGGTTTTTGGCCCGGATGTGGTTATGTTTGTCACGTCCGGCTAGATGGCCGTCATCGTGCATTGGGGCACGCCCCCGCGATCCGTAGATCGATCTGGTCTGACCTGCTCTATTGTCCAGGTCCTGCCGCAGGTCATATGTATAACCCCGAGCTGTTATGTCCCTGCCTTTACGGCGGGGTAGTATGGGCTGGTGTTCAGCTTGAGTTGCCGCTTTGTCCTGGCCACGTGGTGGTCGGTCAGCCGCATTATGCGCTAATGGTACGGGCTCTAGCGCCTCGTCATCGAATTGAGGTAACAATTTGCGCTTCGGGTAACTTTTGGTTGGGCGCTCGAGGCAGTATTCCTCGGCTGCTAGGACATTAGTCCACCTATCATTGAGCAGATCTTGATCAGCTTGAAGCTGTTGCTGCTTCTTTTTCAGGCTCCTTGCAGTGGTGATTAGCCGGCGGTTAAAGTGTTCTTGCTTGAGAGGTTCCTCCGGTACGATGAAGTCTTCATCACCGAGGCTCACCTCATCCTTGGAGAGTGGGAGATAATTACTGTCCTCCGAGTCTTTCTTTATGGTCTGTTCATCAGGGCTAACTTGCCCATCTTCCTAATCGTCCTGTTCGGAAGTTGGCTCGACGGGGTCTTCTCTGTCTTCGGCATCATCCGGAGTGTTGTTGTCTCCTGTGCCGGTATTCCTGTTTTCCACGGCATGATTTAGGGCGGCGCCGCTGATGTCGGCGTTTTGGTTGTATCTCAGGAGGTTTATCCTCGACTGGATCTTCCTTGTCATCGCCGCTATTCTCTTTGGGTGTATCCACCATGTACACGTCATATGAAGAGGTGGCCGTCCAGCGTCCGGTAAACGGCGGGTTTTGGGCCTGCTCTTCTCCCGCATCGTCGTCCATACCATCGATGTCTTCGGAGCCGTAATCGAGCATGTCGGTTAAGTCCTCGACTGTGGCTATAAAGTGGGTGGTGGGTGGGACGTAAATTCTCTGCTCTCAGCCCCTAGTCCGGGCTGGGCGTAGTTCGGATGTTGCTCCTCTGTAATGACAAGGGATCGCATTAAGTCCAGATCCTCGCTTAAAGGCGAGGTTTGGCCAGAGAGAAGAGAGTCCGTGGAGTACGGTGGGAGGGAGACTCCTGGCGAACTCACACGATCTTTGGTCTTGAGAATTGAGCCGATATCCGGGAAGAGTCCGGCTTCGCAATGGATGCCAGTGACACTACTTCCTCCGGCTCTCCCGTACTGGGTTTAGTCGCCGCCGACGGTACGGCAGACCCAGAAAGCCCGTCTTCGGACCTATCGGTGAGCTCCGGATCTGAGGCCAGAGCGGAGGTTGGGGGCGCGAATCCTTCGAGGATCAAGTCTCCTCGGATATCAGCGACATAGTCCGGATTTCCAAAACTAATCTGGTGACCTGGGGCGTAGCTATCGATCTGCTCTAGATGGCCAAGCGAGTCGGCCCGCAGTGCGAAGCCGCCGAACACGAAGATCTGGCCGCAGAGGAAAACTTCCCCCAGGACAGCATTGTTGTAGATGATTGATGGAGCCATCGAACCTCTTGACGACGCAGCGGAACTCTCAATGAAAGCACCAATGTCGGTGTCAAAACCGGCGGATCTCGGGTAGGGGGTCCCGAACTGTGTGTCTAAGGTCGATGGTAAAAGGATACAGGGGACACGATGTTTACCTGTGCACGGCCCTCTCTATGGAGGTAATACCCTACTTCCTGCTTGATTGATCTTGATGAATATGAGTATTACAAGAGTTGATCTACCACGAGATCGTAATGGCTAAAACCCTAGAAGTCTAGCCTGTATGATTGATATTGCCTATACAAACTAAAACCTCCGGTTTATATAGACACAGGAGGGGACTAGGGTTGTACAAAGTCGGTTACAGAGAAAAGAATCTTCATATCCGAACGCCAAGCTTGCCATCCACGCCAAGGAGAGTCCCATCCGGACACGGGGGAGAGTCTTCTGTCTTGTATCTTCACGACCCATCAGTTCGGCCCATGTCCAATAGGCCGGACTCCCGAGGACCCCTTAATCCAGGACTCCCTCAAGGTGCCCCCGAGATGGTGTGCCGATAGGATGGACTGTTGGGAGGTGTTGGTGGATGAGTGGTGCTCTCCCCAATGGCTAGCCGTCCACAACAAGGCCAGGGATAAGCGTGCCCAAATGTAAGGTGTGCCACACCATCAAGGGAGCTCCAACCTGTTTGAGTACGGGGATCACTAGGTATGTGGTATGCTAGCTTGAGCCCTTAACTAATATTTTGTTCCTCTCTTTTAGGCGCGACACAACAAGAAGGACGTGCCACCGCTGTACAACCTCTATGCCATGGCCCATACTGCCCCATACAAGAAGGCCAAGGCATTCTCTGTGAAGGAAATATGCCCTAGAGGCAATAATAAAGTTATTATTTATTTCCTTATATCATGATAAATGTTTATTATTCATGCTAGAATTGTATTAACAGGAAACATAATACATGTGTGAATACATAAACCTTCAGAGTGTCACTAGTATGCCTCTACTTGACTAGCTCGTTAATCAAAGATGGTTGTGTTTCCTAACCATGAACAAGGAGTTGTTATTTGATTAACGGGATCACATCATTGGTTGAATGATCTGATTGACATGACCCATTCCATTAGCATAGCACCTGATCGTATAGTTTGTTGCTAGTGCTTTTCTTCATGACTTATACATGTTCCTATGACTATGAGATTATGCAACTCCCGTTTGCACGAGGAACACTTTGGGTGCTACCAAAGCGTCACTGGCAATCGGGTGATTATAAAGGTACATTACAGGTGTCTCCGAAGGTACATGTTGGGTTGGCATATTTCGAGATTAGGATTTGTCACTCCGATTGTCGGAGAGGTAGCTCTGGGCCCTCTCGGTAATGCACATCACATAAGCCTTGCAAGCATTTCAACTAATGTGTTAGTTGTGAGATGAAGTATTACGAAACGAGTAAATAGACTTGCCGGTAACGAGATTGAACTAGGTATTGGATACCGACGATCGAATCTCGGGCAAGTAACATACCGATGACAAAGGGAACAACGTATGTTGTTATGCGGTCTGACCGATAAAGATCTTCGTAGAATATGTAGGAGCCAATATGGGCATCCAGGTCCCGCTTATTGGTTATTGACCGGAGAGGTGTCTCGGTCATGTCTACATAGTTCTCGAACCCGTAGGGTCCGCACGCTTAACGCTTTGATGGCGGTTACTATGAGTTTTTATGATGTTTCTGTACCGAAGGTTGTTCGAGTCCGGATGAGATCACGGACGTGACGAGGAGTCTCGAAATGGTCGAGACATAAAGATTCATATATTGGAAGTCTATGTTTGGACATCGGAAGTGTTCCGGTGAAATTGGGAATTTTACCAAGCACCGGAGGTTACCGGAACCCCGGAATGCTAATGGGCCAACATGGGCCTTAGTGGAAAGGAGAAAAGGGGGCCCAAGTGCTGGCCGCACCTTCCCCCCTTCCCTAGTCCTATTAGGACTAGGAGAAGGGGGCGCCCCCCTCTCTCTCCCTTCCCACTTGAGGAAACCTAGTTGGACTAGGATTTGGGGGGGGGGAATCCTACTCCTAGTAGGAGTAGGACACCCCTGGCGCACCTCTCCTTGGCCGGCCAGCCCCTCCCCTTCCCTCCTTTATATACAGGGGCAGGGGGCACCCCATGACACACAAGTTGATCATTGAGATCGTTCCTTAGCCGTGTGCGGTGCCCCTTCCACCATATTACACCTCGAAAATACCGTGGCGGAGCTTAGGCGAAGCCCCGCACCGGTGGAACATCATCATCGCCACCACGCCGTCGTCTTGTGAAACTCTCCCTCAACACTCGGCTGGATCGGAGTTCGAGGGACGTCATCGAGCTGAACGTGTGCAGAACTCGGAGGTGCCGTACGTTCGGTACTTGGATCGGTTGGATCGTGAAGGAGTACGACTACTTCCTCTACGTTGCGTCAACGCTTCCGTTGCTGGTCTACGAGGGTACGTAGACAACACTCTCATCTCGTTGCTAAGCATCACCATGATCTTGCGTGATCGTAGGAAATTTTTTTGAAATTACTACGTTCCCTAACAGTGGTATCAGAGCCAGGTTTTTTATGGTTTGATGATATGCACGAGTAGAACACAAGTGAGTTGTGGACGATACAAGTCATACTGCCTACCAGCATGTCATACTTTGGTTCAGCGGTATTGTTGGACAGACGATCCAGACCAACCTTACGCGTACTCTTCCACGCGAGACCGGTTCCTCGGCGTGCTTTGCACATAGATGGCTTGTGGAAGACCTGTCTCTCCAACTTTAGTTGAACCGAGTGTGGCAACGCCCGGTCCTTGAGAAGGTTAAACGGAGTCTATTTGACGAAGTATCGTTGTGGTTTTGATGCGTAGGTGAGATTGGTTCTTGCTTAAGCCCGTAGCAGCCACGTAAAATTTGCAACAACAAAGTAGAGGACGTCTAACTTGTTTTGCAGGCATGTTGTGATGTGATATGGTCTAGACATGATGCTGAATTTTATTGTATGAGATGATCATGTTTTGTAACCGAAGTTATCGGCAATCGGCAGAGCCATATGGTTGTCGCTTTATTGTATGCAATGCAATCGCTGTAATGCTTTACTTTATCACTAAGCGGTAGCGATAGTCGTAGAAGCATAGGTTTGGCGAGACGACAACGATGCTACGATGGAGATCAAGGTGTCGCGCCCGGTGGCGATGGTGATCATGATGGTGCTTCGAGATGGAGATCACAAGCACAAGATGATGATGGCCATATCATATCACTTATATTGATTGCATGTGATGTTAATCCTTTATGCATCTTATCTTGCTTTGATTGACGGTAGCATTATAAGATGATCCCTTACTAAATTATCAAGAAGTGTTCTCCCCGAGTATGCACCGTTATGCGAAAGTTCTTCGTCTTTGAGACACCACGTGATGATCGGGTGTGATAGGCTCTACGTTCAAATACAACGGTGCAAAACAGTTGCACACGCAGAATACTCAGGTTATACTTGACGAGCTATGCATATAAGATATGACCTCGGAACACGAGACCGAAAGGTCGGCGTGAATCATATAGTAGATATGATCAACATATTGATGTTCACCATTGAAACTACTCCATCACACGTGATGATCGGTCATGGTGTAGTTGATATGGATCACGCAATCACTTAGAGAATTGGAGGGATATTTTTCTAAGTGGGAGTTCTTAAGTAATATGATTAATTGAACTTAAATTTATCATGAACTTAGTACTGATAGTATCTTGCTTGTCTATGATGTGTAGATAGATGGCTCGTCTTTGTTGTTCCGTTGAATTTTAATGCGTTCCTTGAGAAAGCAAAGTTGAAAGATGATGGCAGCAATTACACGGACTGGGTCCAGAATTTGAGGATTATCCTTATTGCTGCACGTAAGAATTACGTCCCCGAAGCACCGTTAGGTGCCAGGCCTGGTGCAAGGGCTGCACCGAAGTTGTGAACGTCTGGCAAAGCAAAGGCGATGACTACTCTATAGTTCAAGTGCCATGCTTTACGGCTTAGAACCGGGACTTCAACGTCGTTTTGAACACCATGGAGCATATGAGATGTTCCAGAGTTGAAGTTAATATTCCAAGCGAATGCCCGGATTGAGAGATATGAAGTCTCCAATAAGTTCTATAGCTGTAAGATGGAGGAGAACGGTTACATCGGTGAGCATATACTCGGAATGTCTGGATATAACAATCACTTGATTCAACTGGGAGTTAATCTTCCGGATGATTGCGTCATTGATGCATTCTCCAATCATCGCCACCAAGCTACAAGAGCTTCGTGATGAACTATAATATGCAAGGGATGACCAAAACAATGCCCGAGCTCTTCGCGATCTTTGAAAGTCATGGAGGTAGAAATCAAAAAGGAGCATCAAGTGTTGATGGTTAACAAAACCACTAGTTTCAAGAAAAGGGCAAAGGAAAGAAAAGGAAACTTCAAAAGAACGGCAAGCAAGTTGCTAATCAAGAGAAGAAACCCAAGTCTGGTCCTAAGCACACCGAAAGTGCTTCTATTGCAAGCGGGCTAGTCCTTTGGAAGCGGAACTGCCCCAAGTATTTGGCGGATAAGAAGGATGGCAAGGTTAACAAAGGTATATGTGATATACATGTTATTGATGTGTACCTTACTAATACTCGCATGAGCACACAGGTATTTGATAATCGGTTACATTGCTAATATTTGCAACTCAAACAGGGCTACGGATTAAGCGAAGATTGGCTAAGGGCGAGGTGACGATCTTGGCGTGGGAAATGGTTCCAAAGTCGATGTGATCGCAATCGGCACGCTACCTCTACATCTACCTTCGGGATTAGTATTAGACCTAAATAATTGTTATTTAGTACCAGCGTTGAGCATGAACATTATATCTGGATCTTGTTTGATGCGAGACGGTTATTCATTTAAATCGTAGAATAATGGTTGTTCTATTTATATGAATAATATCTTTTATGGTCATGCACCATTGAAGAATGGTTTGTTTTACTTAATCTTGATAGTAGTGATACACATATTCATAATGTTGAAACCAAAAGATGCAGAGTTGATAATGATGGTGCAACTTATTTGTGGCACTTGCCGTTTAGGTCATATCGGTGTAAAGCGCATGAAGAAACTCCATCTTGATGGACTTTTGGAGTCACTTGATTATGAATCACTTGGCACTTAAGTAACCGTGCCTTATGGGCAAGATGACTAAAACACCGTTCTCCGGAACTATGGAGAGAGCAACAGATTTATTGGAAATCATACATACCGATGTATGTGGTCCAATGAATGTTGAGGCTAAATGGCGGATATCGTTATTTTCTCACCTTCACAGATGATTTGAGCAGATATGGGTATATCTACTTAATGAAACACAAGTCTGAAACATTTGAAAAGTTCAAAGAATTTCAGAGTGAAGTGGAAAATCATCGTAACAAGAAAATAAAGTTTCTACGATCTGATCGTGGAGGAGAATATTTGAGTTACGAGTTTGGCCTGCATTTGAAACAATGCGGAATAGTTTCGCAACTTACGCCACCTGGAACACCACAACGTAATGGTGTGTCCGAACGTCAGAATCGTACTTTATTAGATATGGTGCGATCTATGATGTCTCTTACTGATTTACCGCTATCGCTTTTGGGGTTATGCTTTAGAGACGGCTACATTCACTTTAAATAGGGCACCATCTAAATCCGTTGAGACGACGCCTTATGAACTGTGGTTTGGCAAGAAACCAAAGTTGTCGTTTCTAAAAGTTTGGGGCTGCGATGCTTATGTGAAAAAGCTTCAACCTGATAAGCTCGAACCCAAATCGGAGAAATGTGTCTTCATAGGATACCCAAAGGAGATCTGTTGGGTACACCTTCTATCACAGATCCGAAGGCAAGATTTTTGTTGCTAAATTGAAACTTTTTGGAGAAGGAGTTTCTCTCGAAAGAAGTGAGTGGGAGGAAAGTAGAACTTGATGAGATAATCGTATCTACTCCCTTATTGAGAAGTAGTACATCACGTAAATCAGTTTCCGTGACACCTACACCAAATAGGGAGGAAGCTAATGATGATGATCATGAAACTTGGATCGAAGTTTCTACAGAACTGTAGATCAACCAGAGCAAGATCCGCACCAGAGTGGTACGGTAATCCTATTCTCGGAAGTCATGTTCTTTGGAACATGATGAACCTACGAACTATGAAGAAGCGATGGTGAGCCCAGATTCCACAAAATGGCTTGAGGCCATGAAATCTGAGATGGGATCCATGTATGAGAACAAAGTGTGGACTTTGGTTGACTTGCCCGATGATCGGCAAGCAATTGAGAATAAATGGATCTTCAAGAAGAAGACCGACGCTGATGGTAATGTTATTGTCTATAAAGCTCGACTTGTTGCAAAAGGTTTTCGACAAGTTCAAGGGATTGACTACGATGAGACCTTCTCACCAGAAGCGATGCTTAAGTCCGTCCGAATCATGTTAGCAATTGCCGCATTTTATGATTATGAAATTTGGCAAATGGATGTTAAAACTGCATTCTGAATGGATTTACGGAAGAAGAGTTGTATATGATGCAACCAGAAGGTTTTGTCGATCCAAAGGAGCTAACAAAGTGTGCAAGCTCCAATGATCCATTTATGGACTGGTGCAAGCCTCTCGGAGTTGGAATAAACGTTTTGATAGTGTGATCAAAGCATTTGGTTTTATCTGAGACTTTTGGAGAAGCCTGTATTTACAAGAAAGTGAGTGGGAGCTCAGAGCATTTACGATATTATATGTGGATGACATATTACTGATCGGAAATGATATAGAATTCTGGATAGCATAAAAGGATACTTGAATAAGAGTTTTTCAATGAAAGACCTCGGTGAAGCTGCTTACATATTGGGCATTAAGATCTATAGAGATAGATCAAGACGCTTAATAGGACTTTCACAAAGCACATACCTTGATAAAGTTTTGAAAAAGTTCAAAATGGATCGAGGCAAAGAAAGGGTTCTTGCCGGTGTTACAAGGTGTGAAGTTGAGTAAGACTCAATGCCCGACCACCGCAGAAGATAGAGAGAAAATGAAAGATGTTCCCTATGCTTCAGCCATAGGCTCTATCATGTATGCAATGTCACGTGTACCAGACCTGATGTGTGCCTTCTTTGTAAGTTTAGCGGTGCAGGTACCAAAGTAATACATGAGTGGATAACTGGACAGCGTTCAAACACATCCTTAAGTACTTGAGAAGGACTAAGGATATGTTTCTCATTTATGGCGGTGACAAAGAACTCGTCGTAAACGGTTACGTCGACGCAAGCTTTGACACTGATCCGGACGATTCTAAATCGCAAACCGGATACGTATTTACATTAAACGGTGGAGCTGTCAGGTGGTGCAGTTCCCAACAAAGCGTCGTGGCGGGATAAACAGGTGAAGTTGAGTACATAGCTGCTTGAAGCAGCTAATGAAGGAGTCTGGATGAAGGAGTTCATAACCGATCTAGGTGTTGTACCTAGTGTATCGGGTCCAATGAAAATCTTTTGTGACAATCTTGGTGCAATTGCCTTGGCAAAGGAATCCAGATTTCACAAGAGAACCAAGCACATCAAAAGACGCTTCAACTCCATCCGGATTTGGTCCGTGGGAGACATAGAGATATGCAAGATACATACGGATCTGAATGTTGCGAGACCCATTGACTAAGCCTCTTCCACGAGCAAAACATGATCAGCACCAAGACTCCATGGGTGTTAGAATCATTCTTGTGTAATCTAGATTATTGACTCTAGTGCAAGTGGGAGATCAAGGAAATATGCCCTAGAGGCAATAATAAAGTTATTATTTATTTCCTTATATCATGATAAATGTTTATTATTCATGCTAGAATTGTATTAACAGAAACATAATACATGTGTGAATACATAAACCTACAGAGTGTCACTAGTATGCCTCTACTTGACTAGCTCGTTAATCAAAGATGGTTGTGTTTCCTAACCATGAACAAGGAGTTGTTATTTGATTAACGGGATCACATCATTGGTTGAATGATCGATTGACATGACCCATTCCATTAGCATAGCACCCGATCGTATAGTTTGTTGCTAGTGCTTTTCTTCATGACTTATACATGTTCCTATGACTATGAGATTATGCAACTCCCGTTTGCACGAGGAACACTTTGGGTGCTACCAAACGTCACAACGTGAATCGGGTGATTATAAAGGTACATTACAGGTGTCTCCGAAGGTACATGTTGGGTTGGCATATTTCGAGATTAGGATTTGTCACTCCGATTGTCGGAGAGGTAGCTCTGGGCCCTCTCGGTAATGCACATCACATAAGCCTTGCAAGCATTTCAACTAATGTGTTAGTTGTGAGATGATGTATTACGAAACGAGTAAAGAGACTTGCCAGTAACGAGATTGAACTAGGTATTGGATACCGACGATCGAATCTCGGGCAAGTAACATACCGATGACAAAGGGAACAACGTATGTTGTTATGCGGTCCGACCGATAAAGATCTTCGTAGAATATGTAGGAGCCAATATGGGCATCCAGGTCCCGCTATTGGTTATTGACCGGAGAGGTGTCTCGGTCATGTCTACATAGTTCTCGAACCCGTAGGGTCCGCACGCTTAACGCTTCGATGGCGGTTACTATGAGTTTTTATGATGTTTCTGTACGAAGGTTGTTCGAGTCCCGGATGAGATCACGGACGTGACGAGGAGTCTCGAAATGGTCGAGACATAAAGATTCATATATTGGAAGTCTATGTTTGGACATCGGAAGTGTTCCGGTGAAATTGGGAATTTTACCAAATGCAAGGGAGGTTACCGAACCCCCGGAATGCTAATGGGCCAACATGGGCCTTAGTGGAAAGGAGAAAAGGGGGCCCAAGTGCTGGCCGCACCTTCCCCTTCCCTAGTCCTATTAGGACTAGGAGAAGGGCGCCTCTCTCTCCCTTCCCACTTGAGGAAACCTAGTTGGACTAGGATTTGGGGGAATCCTACTCCTAGTAGGAGTAGGACACCCTGGCGCACCTCTCCTTGGCCGCCAGCCCCTCCCTTCCCTCCTTTATATACAGGGGGGGCACCCCATGACACACAAGTTGATCATTGAGATCGTTCCTTAGCCGTGTGCGGTGCCCCTTCCACCATATTACACCTCGAAAATACCGTGGCGGAGCTTAGGCGAAGCCCCTGCACCGGTGGAACATCATCATCGCCACCACGCCGTCAGGTCGACGAAACTCTCCCTCAACACTCGGCTGGATCGGAGTTCGAGGGACGTCATCGAGCTGAACGATGTGCAGAACTCCGGAGGTGCCGTACGTTCGGTACTTGGATCGGTTGGATCATGAAGGAGTACGACTACTTCCTCTACGTTGCGTCAACGCTTCCGTTGCTGGTCTACGAGGGTACGTAGACAACACTCTCATCTCGTTGCTAAGCATCACCATGATCTTGCGTGATCGTAGGAAAATTTTTTGAAATTACTACGTTCCCTAACACTCTGAAGATGAACTTGATCATCCAGAGAGCTTCACCAACATCTCCTCCCACAACAAGCTCGTGAGGTACAGAGACGTTGGGAAGACGAGGAAAGGGGAGGACTTCAACCCGAGCCATAGTCCTTTTGATCCAGAGATCATGATGCTATCTGGTGGCGAGAGGTACCATGGCTCGGTAGCCATTGGGGATGGACTCATACGTTGTTCTAGAACTCTCCTGGAGATCAAGAAGCGCCAGATGAGCTCCGATCCTGAGATAAGGCCTCGTCGACCACCAATGGAGCTCGACATCGAGGCTAGGGCCCAGGAGCTTCTGGCGGAGGCAAACAGGCAGGCGGCACAGAGGGAGAGGGACTTGGAGGAGAGGACGGGTAGTCTGTTGGAGGCGGAGAGGAACCGAAACGACGCGTCTCACCGAGCCCTATACGAGCTCCTCGTGGTATGTTTCTCCTACATATTAGCCAAATCATGCACGTAATGTTCGGTTCATTACTAACTAATATGACTGACTCTTGAAAACAAAATGTGCAGCCCGTGTGCGAGAAAAACGGTCAGACCCCTCCGCCGATGCCCCAGATTGGTATAGCGGACACGGTGGATTTCATATTAATGGTCATTAGTTACTAGTATTCACATTTCAGTTGCATCATGCTAACGAGACATTGCAAATGATCTTTGGTGCAGCATGCCTCCCGACAAGCATCGACCGATCCTTCTCCGTCTCGCACTGGCGCAACCCCGACCACTCCTTCTGGCACTGGCGCAAACCCGACCGTTCCTTCACCTCTGTGATGATGGTAAGTTTTCCCAAGTGTTTTGCTTAACAAATGCATACTTAGCTTAAGAAATGACTTGATATGCTCCAAAATGACATATACTTAGCTTATTATCCTCGAAAATGACATAATAACCTTACTTAGCTCCAAAATGACATATTTTACCTAGGATAGCTATAAAATGACCTATACTTAGCATTTTTTCCTCCAAAATGACTTGATATGCTTAGTTAGCTAAAAAATGGCATAACTACCTAGGATAGATCAATAATGATCTATACTTAGCTTAGCTAGTTCATTTATGACATAATTAGCCCACTTGGGTAAAAAATGGCATAATAACCTTGGTTTAGCTTCAAAATGACCTATACTTAGCTTATTTTCCTCGAAAATGACATAATAACCTTACTTAGCTCCAAGCTGACATACTTTACCTAGGATAGCTATAAAATGACCTATACTTAGAATGTTTTCCTCCTAAATGACTTAATATGCTTAGTTAGCTAAAAATGGCATAACTACCTAGGATAGCTCAATAATGATCTATACTTAGCTTACCTAGTTCATTTCTGACATAATTGGCTTACTTAGGTAAAATATGGCATATTAACCTTGGTTTAGCTCCAAACTATCATATAACTAGTTTATTTTCCTCCAAAATGACAAAATAACCTTACCTACCTCCAAAATGACCGATTTTAACTAGGACAACTCTAAAATGGCCTACACTTGCCATTTTGTCCTCCAAAATGAATAAATATGTTAGTTAGCTCAAAAATGGCATAACTACCTAGGTTAGCTCAAAAATGACCTATACTTAGCCTCTTAAGTTCATTTATGACATACTTAGCATACTTAGGTAATAAATGGCATGATAATCTTAGTTACCTCCGAAATTACATAGACTTAGCTTATTTTCCTCGAAAATGACATAATAACCTTACTAAGCTCCAAAATGACCTATTTACATAACATTTTTAACTAGCTTAGCTAAAAAATGGCATTTTTACCTACCTTGGTTAGAAGAAGAAGAAGAAGATAAAGAAGAGGAGAGGAGAAAAGGAAAGAGAAGAAAAATTCTTCTTCTTCTTCTTCTTTTTCTCTTTCTTCTTCTTTTACTTCCTTTTTTCTTCTTCTTCTAGCTAGTCTTCTTCTTCTTCTTCTTCTTCTTCTTCTTCTTCTTCTTCTTCTTCTTCTTCTGCTTCTTCTTCTTCTTGTTCTAACTTTCTTATTTCCCAATTTGCAGATTTGCTTTAGATGAGGAAGCTTGCATTGACAGAGTCTACTCTTCTCCTTATGCTTCCTTTTTGTTATTGGAAACTTGTTGTTGGATATGTATGTATGGATGAAACCATTTTATTGTGGATACGTTGTTGTTGGAAACTTATTATATATGAATTTAAGAAAAAAAAGAAAAAACAGGGGCTATACAGGCCCTTTGCCTGCTGCTGGCAGACGGCAAAGAGCTATGCCATAAGCCAGCAGAGGGCAAACAGCTTTGCCATCAGCCAACAAACGGTAAAGCTGCCACGTGGCAGCTACATGTGCAACCTGGGGTGCACTGGGCTGGCCTGTTTGGCAGCTTTGCCGTCTGCTGGCAGACGGCAAAGACCTTTGCGGCAGACGGCATAGCATGCCACGTGGCAGCTACCTGGGGCGCATCTGTGCTGGCATATTTGGGCACTTTGCCGTCTGCTGGCAAACGACAAAGTTGCAAAGGTCTGTGCCGTCATCCAGTAGACGACAAAGCACGCCGTTAGCCCTTAACGGACCTAAGCTGCTACGTGTGCCGTCCAGACCCTTTGTCGTCTTCTAGCACACGATAAAGGCGTTTGCATCTTTGCAGTCAGCCAGCAGACAGCAAAGAGCCCTTTGTCGTAGTTTGTTCAGTCGGATGTGTTGCCGTCTGGTGGCTGACGGCAAAGGCCTTTGCCATCTGCCATGCATGCCTTTGCCGTCTGCCATGGCAGACGGCAAAGTTCCTGATTCCTGTAGTGATCCCTAGGGAGAGAGAGTGTGTGTGAGCGACATACAAGGGAATGGTGGAGAGATATTAGATCCTGGGAGACAGAGTTTGTGTTTGTGTGTGAGAAAGAGATATTTAAGAGCGAGAGTCATAGCTTCCCAGACCTTAGGGTACAAGGGAATTGTATAGAGAAATGAGACCCCGGGAGACAAATTTTGTGTTTGTGTGAGAGAAAGAGATTTCACAGGGAGAATCATAGTTAGAGACACATAGTAGGGAGCGAGATATACTTAGAGAGAGATAGAGTGAAGGTCGAGGGAGAGAGTATTGTCTGTGTGTTACGAAGATAAAAGACTATTGTCAACATACAAGTAGCACGAAAGATACCTGAGAGACGGTGAAGGCGTATAGGTCTAGAGAGATATATAAGCATGAGTGATAGCTATATGAGACGAATATCTGGATTAAAGGGGATACAAATATTTAAACTAGAGATCACGACAACGATAATATCATAACAAAAATTGGTCTATCAAACATGCATATTCATTTGAATTTGGGGACACGTGTAATGTTATTTATTTTACCAATATTAGTGATCCATAGATTCTTTAACTAGAGACAATGCATGGTTTATATGCAATTAATGTCTAAACGGGATGACACTATATGTTGCGTGTGTCAAACGCAATATACGTGTTTGAGAAGTAAGAAAAACCCTGCATGGGACACACATTAATTGGAGACAGTTAGCGAGGAATGCATACATTGGATTTCAACATAAAGTGATTTCAAATATATGAAAATCCAAATTAAGATGGATCCAGCCTTATGAATTGAGATCATGCCATTTGTAAACCACATTTACGTATAAAGGGTGTTGTGCTTTTGAAAGTATATATGAAAAAATGATGTATATAGATTTGTATTCGGATACGAAATGGATCCTGCATGAAAAAAAAATACAAAACAGATTCAAATTGAGTTGGCACGGTAAAGGTGCACTCTTTTTCTGCAAAATATTGAGCGAAGCAGGGAAACTCACAAAGAATCACCAAACCAAAATCTGTGATATGGAAATTACTGCCTATCCCTGACACGCAAAGCCTATCAGCTCGATTTCTATAGGTTTCGATAGGGGTAGGCTTGTAATTTCACTCACACGTGACATCACCGCCTCCGCCTGTCACCTCCCCGGATTCATACACGGTAGGCACCAAAACACAGCTTCTCCTCGGCCGAAATCACCTCTCACCTCCCCGATTCATACACGATGGGCGCCAAAACAAAATCTCCTCGGCCCAAATCTCCGTCAGCAAATATTCGCTATATGCGAGATTACCGTCCTATCCCCAACCGACTAACATTGCTGCGATGTAGGAAATTTTAAATTGGGTCTAAGTTTCTAAATTTCCTCGCATTTGAGACAAGCACGCCCTGAAGACATGGTTCCCCTACCTCTCTCCCTCCATTTCCCCATTCGTAGTCCGCGGGCACCAAAACACCCTCTCCACCCCAGTCTCCTCTGTCTGCCACCCCATCCACCACCATCCTCCTCCACCATGTTGGAGCTGACACCCCGACGCCGTCGTCCATCACAAGAGATCGACCTCTATCATCCATAGCTTCGGACCAGGATCCTTATGCGTTCTCTCGCTTCACCCACGTCGTCGTCCACCTTGCCGAGGTCGCTCGTATGAACGTCTCGTCCACCGCGTTAGGATATTTCTCTCGCCACCACCGTCTACGCTCCTAGATCTGCTTCCATGCCACCGACAGCCTTCGCTACCGCAGCACCCTCAATGACTTAGCAGATGCTTACATGACCAAACACCAGAGGCGATACTCTTTTGTCTCTGCTCAAGTTATTTATCTCAACAATAAAATAGATCACCACTGCTTTACTATGATTTCTCGTCTGTCACTTAGAATCTTACTTGTTAGTTGAAACCAAACATTGGTTGCGAAGTTGCCTTTGTCCGGTTTGCACCTTCAGATCCTCCATGACACGCTCACCACTATACTCGGAATGCATATGGTTTTCCCCTTTTATATTCCACATTCGCTTAAATGACAGTCGACTGAATTTCAAATTGGGGTCAGTCCATTTTTGGGAGTTCACTGGATGGAAGGAAGGGGCTCGTGGGAGGGCTACCCCATTATCTATCTTAGGGTTTCGGGTGGGGACAGTGGTTGTGGGGGGTTGTCGTCGGGCTATGGTGGGGCCTCACCAGAGGCTAAACTCGACGCGGGTGGGGGTGGGGTTAGCTACAGGGATAGCCGGGGGCGGCGGAAAACCAGAGGTGGTGGGCGGTTCAGGGGAGGGCGGGGGCCGGTGGCCCACGCGGTGATCTGTAGGGGAAGAATAAAAGGCGAGGAAGCAGAAGGTTAGCAGACGTAGGATCTTCATCCAACCGCCTGAAATGGTCGACTGACCCAAATGATGAAAGTCAGGCGACTTGCATGTAGACATTCCCATATATTCAGTACCATCATTGTAGGTGCTTCGGGATGTACGTGCAAGCAGTGATCCTCAACCCATCAAGCTAAACAACATGCCACTCATAATTCCAAACTTAGTTGCTCAAATACGAATCTGATATGATGCTGACATGTACTAAAACAGAGAATGTTTAATTGGTCATCTCATGTTCCTACTTTACTTTCAAAAAGCACATGCGCCACATATCGAGGGACAGCAGGGAGTTGCATTCTTTATGCACTCTGGTTCATCATGTGTAGGCAAGGAACATTTTATTATCCAAAATCTGATTGCTCTTCTTTAGCATGCTCCTCTTATGTTCTTCTTTTGTAAGTAGTCTCTCCGTTCCTAAATATAAGTCTCTGTAGAGATTCCTCCATGGACTACATATGGAGCATAATGAGTGAATCTACACTCTAAAATGTATATATATACATTCGTATGTGATCCATAGTGGAATCTCTACAAAGACTTGTATTTAGGAACAGAGGGAGTATAATGGTAGTACAGTATGTTCCTTGTAGTGAAGAGGAGCAGGGACATTTGCAGTGTACATGTCTATTCGGTCGCTTGTCATTGACATTCTGAACTCTTCGAGTTGGTCTTCATGTCGCTTGTCATGGACGCTTTCAGCTCTTTGTATTCGGTCGTATGTGTCACCTTTGAGAGTTAGACTGCTAGTAACAGTATTGCGCCTTCAGTTGTAGAGAGCTGGTATCTGAAGCCTTTCTAGCCATACTAGCAATACTAGCACATATTTTCCAGCAAGTTCCACTTTCCTGATTTTACTCCGGATGCTTAGGGTTTCCCATTATATCTACACTATATCAGTGTAGGTGCTTTGTGTCCTACCAGCAGCAGTCCACCCTTTAAAGCTAAATAACACAACAATCATACATCCTAAGCTTCTTCAAATATGATGTGATATGATACTGACATTAGCTAACAGACACACATTTAATTGGTTAGCTAATGCTCCCACTTGAGTTTCCAAATGCATGTGGCCACATATAGAGAGACATCATGGAATGACATTTCTTTGGGCACTCCAATTCATCATGGGTGGGCAACCAACATTGTATAGAAAGAAGCGGAATGTCAATAATATGCTTCCCCTTCTATTCTTTAACATGTTCCTCTTCTGTTCTTCTTTAGTAAGTACAGTATGTTCCTTGTCAAGAAGGGGAGCAGGGTCATCTGCAGTCGACATCTCTATTGGGCCGCTTCTGCTACATGATTTCAAAGACTTCGAGTTGGTCTTCCATAATATCTAGGAAATGGTGGGAGTCGTGCGGTCTTTGATAGCCTAGACTGACAGTAACAGTAGTGCACCTTCAGATGAATAGAGCTGGACTGTAGGTGATCGATAGGCTACATATTAGTAGTAGCAATACAAACCTGTATTTTCCAGCCAGTTCTGCTTTCCATTTATGTATGGTGGTTATGGTGTACCCCTTTTACGTACACAATGATCTGCCTAGTGGCTGTGCACTCTCGTTGTCATCACTACAAAAAAAGACACATCCGTGACATTTTGGGCCGAACGAAAAAAAATTGTCATGCTTATGACACTTCTATGACGATAATTATGACAAAACGGCTATCATCATAGATCTGGTGGGCTCCTACTTCTAGGACAAAAAATATGACAGAAAATGGGTTTTTTTGTCCTTGGCGGGCCGGAGAGGCAGCTGCATGACATTATTTGGGCCATTCATGAGGGAAAAAGCCGTGGTAGAAGCGAGGGCGAGGACAATATTGGGGAGTTCCCGGTTACGGTGGGTGGTTGGAGCCGAGCGATGCACAGAGGTTTCCGCGTTTCTCTCGCGTACACGAGTATGTGCGAGGCGTTGGCTAACGGAACCCTAGCGATCGCACGTTACTGAACCCAAGCGATCGATCCCTTGGCTGTTAAATGAACCCAGCGATTCATTCGCTGCTGACTGAACCCGACCGATTCCTTTGCTGCTGCTGCTAACTGAACCCGAGCGATCAATCACTGCTGCTACTTACTAAAGCCAATCGAGCCCCCGTGCGAGACCTAGCCAGCCTGTGTTGGGTTGCCTCTTGATGAATAGTGACCGTTGCTACCATGCGCACGGTACATAGAACAAGTCGAGGCGTGGTGAGTCGAGACTGTTGGTTGGCTGTGGATGAACAGTTCTCGGTGGGGGTTGGATGAACAGGACCCCGTGGTAGTAGGTTGTTGCTTCTGGATGAACAGGACCCCAAGGAGGCCGCCGCACCCCAGCCGGTTGGGGTGGATGAACAGGACCCCGTGGAGGCTCTATGAGCAGCAGCAGCCGGCGGAGGCTGGATGAACAGTAGCCGTGGATGAACATTAGCCCATGGAGGCTGGAGGAGGTCGACGGTGGATGAACAGTAGCCCGTGGAGGCTGGAGCGAGGCAGTAGACGGTGGATGAACAGGACCCCATTTCGACCGTAGGCGCTCCAACACAAGTCTGTTTCCTCTGTTTTGCAGTACGCCACACCCCTCCCTATCAACAGGACCCTGTTTCAACCGTAGGCACTCCAACACAAGTCTGTTTCCTCCGTTTGCGGTACGCCAGACCCTTCCCGATCAACAGGACCCCGTTTGGACCGTATGCGGTCGAATAGAAGGCCCGTTTCCTCCATTCTGCGGTACTCCAGACCTTGTTTCGGTTGTTTCGTCCAAGCCGGTTGGCTCCCGATGATCATGACACCGTTGCTGCCGTCTGCTGCCTCTCCATGTACACGAGCCCTAGTCATACATATGCGCGAGTAGGCGTTTGAGACCCCGCCCGTATGTACGAACATGGCCGTATTTACTTTCTTGCACCCTGGTTGTACGTACGTGTACACGATATAGACAAGACTGCTTGACATGCTACGTCCGCACCTCTACTACAACACGTGCCCGTCCTTACTCGGCCATGGTTCATCGTTGCAGCCTGCAAACAGACCGATTGACCAGTATGTACGTACACGTTCGTGACAATGCTAAGTACGCTTCGACCGAGTGGGTCCCAGCTGTTCGGGAGGATAAGGATGCACTTCCTTGCGTGTGAAGATATAGTTGGTGGGTCCCAACTGTCAGGGGGAGGAATCATTTTTATTTTGCAAGTAATAAGGAGGCACTTCCTTGGTTTCGAAGATGCAGCTGGTGGGTCCAGTTGTCAGCCTCCCAGCCTAAAGTCCACTTCGGATGGCTGTCGTTTGTTGACCTCGTTAACCACGAGGCACCGAGAGCATCAAGGCGGCGGACGACGGCGAGGCCTAGGAAGGGAGCGAAGAGGAGCCAGAGAAGACGAGACGGCTGGATGCCCACGCGAAGGGGAGAACGAGGGTTCACTAGTTCAGCTGCGGCGTAAGTCCGCCGTCGCCGGAGAATAACAGGGGGTGTGGGTGAGTAGAGAGAAGGTCTGGCTAGTCGTAGTATGGTCAGTCCATGAGGCCTGCGCAGCAGCACAACCGGCCACAGGAGGCTGGAGCAGGTGGTACGACGGGCCTGGTTTGGGTGGCTGGAGCAAGAAGGCCAGAGGTTGAAGACGCAGCACGGTCGTTGATTTAACATCCAACATTCAGTGCAGCTAGAATCATTTTGACTAAGTTGACAAAGCCCATACGTGTCAAGTTAGTTGGCCCACAAGTGAGCATCCAAATCTGGTGGGTCCCAGCTAGCAGGGGGGATCATTTTTTTGCTCGTAATAAGGTGGCACTTCCTTGCGTGCGAACATGTTTTCTGGGTTTTTTTAATTTCTTCTCTTTTGAGTTAGAATAAAAAACAATTTAGCATCTTTGGTACAATCTATATTTTCATGAAATGGATCAGAATAAAGCTGGTGGGTCCCAGCTGTCAGGGAGAGGTAACTTTTTTCCACGTAATAAAGAAACACTTCCCTGCATGCGAAGATGTAGCTGGTGGCTCAAACCTGTGAGGGGGAGAAATCATTTGTTTTCGCATAATAAGGAGGGACTTGCTCGCGTACGGCCATCGGCCATGCGGGTCCCTACTGTCAGCCACTCCACGCTCATGCCTCTTCCGATGGCTGTCGTTTGTTGACAAGGTTAACCACTGATACGTCTCCAACGTATCTATAATTTTTTATTGTTCCATGCTATTATATTATCTGCTTTGGATGTTTAATGGGCTTTAATATGCTCTTTTATATTCTTTTTGTGACTAACCGATTAACCGAAGGCCCAGTGCGAGTTTCTGTTTTTTTGCCTATTTCAGTGTTTTGCAGAAAAGGAATACCAAACGTAATGCAAACGGAATGAAACCTTCATGATGATCTTTCTTGGAACAAACGCAATCCAGAAGACTTGGAGTTGAAGTCTGGAACTCCGCGAGGCGGCCACGAGGCAGGAGGGCGCGCCCAGGGGGGTAGGCGTGCCCCCACCCTCATGGGCCCCACAGAGCTCCACCGACGTACTTCTTTTGCCTATATATACTCTTATACCCTAAAAACATCAGGGAGAGCCACGAAACCACTTCTCCACCGCCGCAACCTTCTCTACCCGTGAGATCCCATCTTGGGGCCTTTTCCGGCGGTCTGCCGGAGGGGGAATCAATCAGGGAGGGCTTCTACATCAACACCATAGCCTGTCCGATGATGTGTGAGTACTTTAACACGGACCTTCGGGTCCATAGTTATTAGCTAGATGGCTTCTTCTCTCTCTTTGGTTCTCAATACAAAGCTCTCCTCGATGTTCTTGGAGATCTATTCGATGTAATACTCTTTTGCGGTGTGTTTGCCGAGATCCGATGAATTGTGGATTTTTGATCAAGATTATCTATGAATAATATTTGGTTCTTCTCTGAATTCTTATATGCATGATTTGATATCTTTGCAAGTCTCTTCGAACTATCGGTTAGGTTGGCCTTCTAGATTGATCTTTCTTACAATGGGAGAAGTGCTTAGCTTTGGGTTCAATCTTGCGGTGTCCTTTCCCAGTGACAGTAGGGGCAACAAGGCACGTATTGTATTGTTGGCATCGAGGATAAAAAGATGGGGTTTATATCATATTGCTTGAGTTTATCCCTCTACATCATGTCATCTTGCTTAATGCGTTACTCCGTTCTTATGAACTTAATACTCAAGATGCATCTTTGGATAGCGGTCGATGTGTGGAGTAATAGTAGTAGATGCAGAATCGTTTCGGTCTACTTGACACGGACGTGATGCCTATATTCATGATCATTGCCTAGATATTCTCATAACTATGCGCTTTTCTATCAATTGCTCGGCACTAATTTGTTCACCCACCGTAATATATGCTATCTTGAGAGAAGCCACTATTGAAACCTATGGCCCCCGGGTTTCTTTCTTATTATATTGCATCTCTTTTATTTACATCACATATCGTTTTACTATTTTGCAATCTTTACTTTCCAATCTATACAACAAAAATATCAAAAATATTTATCTTACTATCTTTATTAGATCTCACTTTTGTGAGTGACCGTGAAGGGATTGACAACCCCTTTATCGCATTGGTTGCAAGGTTCTTGATTGTTTGTGCAGGTACTAGGTGACTTGCGTGTTATCTCCTACTGGATTGATACCTTGGTTCTAAAAAACCGAGGGAAATACTTACGCTACTTTGCTGCATCACCCTTTCCTCTTCAAGGGAAAACCAACGCATGCTCAAGATGTAGCAAGAAGGATTTCTGGCGCCGTTGCCGGGGAGATCTACGCTCAAGTCAAGACATACCAAGTACCCATCATAAACTGTTCTCCCTTGCATTACATTATTTGCCATTCGCCTCTCGTTTTCCTCTCCCCCACTTCTAAAACGATTTTCAAAAAACCTTTGCCTTCTCTCGTTGTCCCCTTGTTTGCTTAAGTTTGCCTTTCTATCGCTATGGCTAAACCAAAAGGGGCTAAGGTTTTTCTCCCGGGTTTTAATACTTTGGATAGTCCCTCTGTCCTTTCTAAGCTCATAAATAATGATGCTATGGAAAGACCTACCGGGATTATCAATGAGAGTTTGAATAATTTTGATGAAGATGACCCAAGAGTTTTCCGTTATTTGCTTGATGAATCTTTAAAAGATGCCTAGGATAGGCTATTAAGGATCCGAGCCAGCTATGTGCCCCAATATCAAATTGAGATGTACATAAAAAGTTTTTATGCTGGGTTAGCCTCCTGTTTCAAGCATGTTTTGGATTCTATTTTTGAAGAAGGTTTTCTTGAGGGGGATGCCATCGATACCTATGAAAAGATGAAAGCTATTTTTGGGCACCCCATGAGTGAAAAGGTTGAATCCACCTCTCTTTTGTGTTTTTATTAGAATGAAATTATCAATGAGATGAAGGCTAGCTTAGATGCAAATTTTTGTAGTGTGCTTAATATTTCTTCTACCATTAATGGCCACGTGCTTTCGTAGAATAGAAAGATAATTGCTTTAGACAAGAAATTCTCTCTTTATCAGCAAAAGGGAGAAGATGGCAATACCTAGATCTATTCTTGTTTTTATGCCTAGCTAGGGGCGTTAAACGACATCGCTTGTTGGGAGGCAACCCAATTTTATTTTTGTTCTTTGATTTTGTTCCTGTTTAGTAATAAATAATTCATCTGGTCTCTGTTTAGATGTGGTTTGATGTTTTAATTAGTGTTTGTGCCAAGTAGAACCAATAGGATCTTCTTGGGTGATAGTTGTTTGATCTTGCTAAAAAAGACAGAAACTTTGCGCTCACGAAAATAATTGTTAAAATTCACCAGAACGTGATAAAATACCAATTCTTTTTGCAGTAGATCCATTTGCAAATTATCCAGGTTTCCATGTTTTTTAGAATTTTTGGAGTTCCACAAGTATTCGAACAAATCAGATTGCTACACACAGTTCTGTTTTGACAGATTCTGTTTCTCGTGTGTTGTTTGCTTATTTTGATGAATCTATGAGTAGTATCGGGGGGTATGAACCATACAGAAGTTGGAATATAGTAGGTTTAACACCAATATAAATAAAGAATGAGTTCATTACAGTATCTTAAAGTGGTGGTTTATTTTCTTATACTAATGGAGCTCATGAGATTTTCTGTTTAATTTTTGTGTTGTGAAGTTTTCAAGTTTTTGGGTAAAGATTTGATGGATTTTGGAATAAGGAGTGGCAAGAGCCTAAGCTTGGGGCTGCCCAAGGCACCCCAAGGTAAAATTTAAGGAGAACCAAAAGCCTAAGCTTGTGGATGACCGAAAGGCATCCTCTCTTCCGTCTTCGTCTATCGGTAACTTTACTTGAGGCTATATTTTTATTCACCACATGATATGTGCTTTGCTTGGAGCGTCTTCTATGATTTGAGTATTTTCTTTTAGTTTACCATAATCATCCTTGCTGTACACACCTTTTGGAGAGACACGCATGATGGCACATCATCACTCTCCTCCATGACCGAAGGGAAAATCCCATTCTCTATCATCTCGTCACCGTCGCCATGGATGAAGGCCGAAGATGGCACATCATCACTCTCGCCTCCGAAGATGGAAGCATACTCCTTGCTCGTCACCAAGTCGCTCGCCTCCAAAGCTTGGTCCCTGAAGGTCTCCGTAGTCGTACTCGTCGCCGCACCATCTTGAAAAAGAGTCGTGGAGGACTTGGCATCATCAATGCCACAAAGAGGGATGGCGGTGAAGTCAAACTTGGGAGCATTGTCTTGGATCTCGTCGGGCTTGGACATCTTGGTGGTACTAGCCTCATGCTCGTCATTGTTGAGCTTGGTCTTCGAGAAGTGTGCTTCAAGTGGAGAAGCCTTGGCCTTCATGAGTTCTTGTTCCGCCTTGAGAGCACAAATGTAGTTGTCGTCGAGGGACTTGTAGTTATCGAGGAAGATAGTCTTGTAGATGTCGTTGTTCACTCCCATCATGAAGTGGAACTTCATTGACATGGGGTCGTCCACGCCGACACATCGCAAGGCATGCTTCATCATCTTGAAGTACTCGTCGATGGACTTGGATCCTTGGGTGGTGTTCTCCAATTGGCGTAGAAGTTGTTTCGTGTAGGTTGGAGGCACAAACTCTCGCCACAAAGCTCTCTTCGTCTTGGGCCAACTAATGTCGTAGCTCGTCGAAGGTGTGTGAAGCTACCATGTGGAAGCATGGTCGTGGAAGTTCCTTGTGGCGCACTGCACCTGATCTTTGGGAGGAACTTGATGTAGCTTGAGGTAGTCGTCCATGAAATGCTCCCACTCAAGATACTCCTCGGGTTCTAGAGTCCCATAGAAAGGAATCTTATGGTCAGTGTCGAGTTCGTAGTAGCTCGTGGAAGTTGCGGACTTGAGCTTGGGGAGCTTATCTTGAGCGTAGTCTTGAGGTGCTTGTTGGCGAAGATGACGTATGTCCGTAGGCGAAGATGCCTTGATGTCGCTTGGCGAAGATGCCAAGTGAGATGGTGAAGTCGTTGACCGGTTGTTGGTGTTGAGAACTTGACCTTCATGTTCTTGTTGGTGATGGTGTCGATGCTGATGTGACCTTGCCGGAGATGGTAGCTCGGAAGCATGTGTACTTGAGCGTCGTCTCGAAGATGATGAAGATCTCTTTTAGGACTTGACAAGGGCTTTGATCTCCTCCATTTGAGCTTACATCTTGGCGTCCTTCCATTGCATACATACCATATCATATTTGTGGCATCGAACTCGTCGCTGTTGTTGTAGACCGAGGGCGAAACGCCTTGCCTATCCATCACAAGACTCGAGTAGAGGTGAGTAGGAAATGAGATGAACAATACCAAGTTACCTTTTCCCAAAGTTGAGGATGTATCCCGTTTCACTCAATGTGAGATGAAAGAATAGTGGAATTGGTACCGGACTTGTGCACTCAGACCTACAAACTAAAGCTTATGGAGTAGCTCGGTGAGGATAGTGGCAAAAATTTAATGCAAAATGTTAGCAAGAGTCAATGATGTTGAAAGAGATTCACAAATTCGCAAGTGAAACAACTAGACCAATAGCAATATGTGGCACACGAAAACACACACACAGATAGATAATTGGGGTCGTGCAACCAAGGAATGAGCACAAAATGTGGAGTCCACGGAAAACGCTCGTGTTGCACAACTCAAGAGAGACGCTAGCACGATTGCTCAATAGGCGGATACAACACTTGTGCACAACCTATAAGATGCAAAATGGATAAACTTTCTAATCCAAGTATGCTATGTATGTATGGTTCCCGGTGTTTCTCTCAAGATGATCCAAGATGATCGGATATGACAATCTTATATGCAATGAGGTATGATGCTATGGCACTTGCTTACAAGCTCTTTGTTCACTCTTTTTCTTTTCGTAAAATCTTATTCTTTTTTGGATATGGCTACAATGCGAAATGCACAAACCAAGATAGCAATTGTGTATATGCGGGAACAAACTTGTGGCACAAGGGATGATATGATACCAATATGATATGGTATGTATGCAATGGAAGGTGTAGATCACTAATGTGCACAAGTAACGTTAGCGGCAATACTCAAATGGCTAGTCTCGATAGGCAAGTGACGCAAAATGGGCTAGGGGTTATCAATGCAATTCCAAGGGAATACAATGGAGGGATACTACGATACCAAGATGATATGGAGGTTACCGTCCGAGGCGATGATGAGTGGCGGTGTTCTTGATGTAGATACCAAGATGATGGAGACTCGTCCCTAAGTAGCCGAAACACCTTAGGAAAAAACCGCAAACTCAAAATCTCAAAGGCAAATGTCAAATGGTGGTAGCGGGAATGCGATGGTGGTTTTGCGGAAACTCAATGGGATTGCGGAAATGCAATGATGGGGCTTGGAGTATGCAATGCAGAAGTGGAGGGTAAGGTGGTGGTGTCGGAGTTGGAAGCACGGTCCCTAACCGAAACACATTAGGAGGCACAACTCTCAACACAAACAAAATTGGGTTAAGTTGGGTTGGCGGAAGTGCATGGTGGTCAAGCCTATGCGGAAGTTATGGTGGTGGTTGATGAAGAAGCAATCGTCCCTAAGTAGCCGAAACACCTTAGGAGACTCGAATCACAACTCAAACAATCACAAATGCTAAGGGGAACAAAATGTGTTAGGTTGTGGAAGTCGGTGGTGGTTATGCGGATGATATGGTGGAAGCCCTAGGCAAAGATGCCAAAGTGCCAAAAATTAGATGGATTCAAATGGTGATGAAACCTACCTAGAGGGATAGAGGATGTCAATAGCTACTCAACGAGCTAAAGAACATGAAAATTGGACTCCGGATGTGAAAGTTATGGTCAAAACGGTGAAACACGGGAGGCTGATGCTCCAGGGGTCGGACATCCGGGGTCGTGGCCGGATATCCGGGACCTGATGTCCATAAACTTGCGCGATTTTGCGCTCCAGGAGCCGGATGTCCGGCTTAGGGCCCGGATGTTCGGCCAGATGGCCCGGATGTCCGGCCCGACGATTCCAAATCGGGATTTGGACTTCGAAACTCAATTTGGGGGCGGAAATAGATGATTTCGGGGGCAAATTGGGGGAGATTTCATGGATGGAAAGTGGGGAAACTTGGGGAAATGCTAGATCCACTCGAAACCAAGCAAATCCATGGATCAAAATCAACAAATCATCATCAAACCAACAAATCACAAAAAAAATTGGGGGCTATTTTTGTGGGGAATTTTCGAATTTAGGACAAAATCAACAAAACTAGGCTAGAAAACAAAACGGGGGGGGGGGGGGGCTCCGAAATCATGATCAACCTAAGCTCTGATCCAAGATAATGTAGGGTGGAACCCTATACGGCCGATCATTCATGAAAGAAGCAGATCTCAATTAAGAACACGAAGAACACGGGGAAGAACGGGAAGAAATCATAATGGGAAACACTCAAGAACAAGTCCAATCACACATTCACTAGACAATCAAACACAAAAGATCCACAAGGTACATGAACAACAAAGGGAAAGATACAAGGTAAGGTTTATCTCCATGAGGAGGTCTTGAATCCACGAGGGGATCTTCCCATGCGGGAGCTTGAATCCAAGGTGGATCTTCTCCGTAGAGGCCGTGGTCTCTCTCGTGGAGTAGATCCGATATGGATGAGCAAAGCTCTATCTCTAAATGAGCTAATCCTTTGCTAACCCTAGAATGGATGAGGGGGTGGTCTATTTATAGTCTAAGCCACGAAGGGGTAAGTGGGAATGGGATACATGGGCCTCTGGCCCGTGGCTGCGCGCAGGCAGGCGCTGGATGTCCGGGCTGGGGGCCGGATGTCCGGGGCTTCGTGAGTCGCCGGATGTCCGGGCTCGCGCCGGATGTCTGGGCTGAAGTGGCCAAGCTTTTGGTGCGTTCTGTATTTCGATGCCTGATTTCCGAGGGAAGGGACGGATGTCCGGGCTGGGCTAGATGTCAGGGCTATGGCCGGATGTCCGGGGCCTGTAGGTACTTGGCGGATGGGCAGCTGCTGAGGGTGAGATTCCAGGGGCCCGATGTCCGGGGTCCTGGCCAGATGTCCGGGTCCTGGGAGCTGTCTCCATCTTCTTCTTCCGTCGTCGCTTCCATGCTTCCCTCGCGGATGTTGTAGTTGTTCCTTGGCGCTTGCACTCCTCCTCGTCGTCTGTAGTGTTCCGACAATACCTATGCATGCATACGACTGGAGTATCAAGTAGTATACCATCCTCGAAGGTGTCAAGTGAGCACATGTAAAGGAGATGATTCACCCTTGTGTATGTGAAGTAGATGTCGCACGTGTCACTCGCCGAACGGACTCTTGGCATGGTGATGTCCATAGGATGCTCAGCAGCACGCGGTCTTGCTGATAACCCCGACAAGGGTCTTGCCGGGGCCTTGTGGATGCCCTCGGCAAGAGTCTTACATGGGCCCCGTGGGTATCTTTGGCAGGAGCCTTGCCGGGGCCTCGTGGGCATCCTCGGCAAGGAGCCCTGCTGTCGCCTTGTCCTCTGGTTCCTACCTAGGCCTCGCAGGCCTTTTTTCTTCACAGAGATCTGCATGCCACCATGGAGGCGCCTCCCGAGCCTTGATTCCAATGTGGTTGATGGTGTCGGAACTCTTAGACTCAAGAGTGGCATCCTCGTTGGTGTTGGGTAAGTTGCCCTGGCAAGGCTCTTACCGGGGCTGTGAAGGACGACCCAGCAAGGGCCTTGCCGGGGGAGTTTCACGTCACCCCTCTGCTCTTCATGCTTCTGGACTTGAGCACGGCTCTGGTGGTCTTGTGTCTCGGCCTCCTCTTCTGTCCCGCCAAGCGCGGCAGCGGGCGAGTGGCTGCGACTGCCCACGCACAAGTAAAGGGGTGCAAAAAGGACCCCTACTTTTGTACACTGACACTCTATGTGCTTCACTTATATTTTTTAAACTAGATAATTTTGCTCTAGTGCTTCACTTATATCTTTTTAGAGCACGGTGGTGGTTTTATTTTATAAAAATTATTTATCTCTCATGCTTCACTTATATTATTTTGAGAGTCTTTTAGAATAGCATGGTAATTTGCTTTGGCTATATAATTAGTCCTAATATGATGAGCATCCAAGATGGGTATAATAAAAACTATCATATAAAGTGCATTGAATACTATGAGAAGTTTGATTCCTTATGATCGTTTTGAGATATGAAGATGGTGATATCAGAGTCATGCTAGTTGAGTAGTTGTGAATTTGAGAGATACTTGTGTTAAAGTTTGTGATTCTCGTAGCATGCACGAATGGTGAACCGTTATGTGATGAAGTCGGAGCATGATTTATTTATTGATTGTCTTCCTTATTAGTGGAAGTCGCGGATGAGCGATGGTCTTTTCCTACCAATCTATCCCCCTAGGAGCATGCGCGTAGTACTTCGTTTTGATAAGTAATAGATTTTTGCAATAAGTATGTGAGTTCTTTATGACTAATGTTGAGTCCATGGATTATATGCACTCTCACCCTTCCACCATTGCTAGCCTCTCAAATACCGCGCACCTTTCGCCGGTATCATACACCCACCATATACCTTCCTCAAAACAGCCACCATACCTACCTATTATGGCATTTCCATAGCCAGTCCGAGATATATTGCCATGCAACTTTCCACCGTTCCGTTTATTATGACACGCTCCATCATTGTCATATTACTTTGCATGATCATGTAGCTGACATCGTATTTGTGGCAAAGCCACCGTTCATGATTTTCATACATGTCACTCTTGATTCATTACACATCCCAGTACATCGTCGGAGGCATTCACATAGAGTCATGTTTTGTTCTAAGTATTGAGTTGTAATTCTTGAGTTGTAAGTAAATAAAAGTGTGATGATCATCATTATTAGAGCATTCTCCCGGTGAGGAAAGGATGATGGAGACTATGATTCCCCAACAAGTCGGGATGAGACTCCGGACGAAAAAAAGAGGCCATAAAAAAAGAGAAAGGCCCCCCCAAATAAAAAAATAAAAAAATGAGAGAAGAAGAGAGAAGGGACGATGCTACTATCCTTTTACCATTCTTCTGCTTCAAAGTAGCACCATGATCTTCATGATAGAGAGTCTCCTACGTTGTCAGTTTGATACTAGTGGGAATTTTACATTATAGAACTTGGCTTGTATATTCCAATGATGGGCTTCCTCAAATTGCCCTAGGTCTTTGTTGTCGGTGTTCTAGGAACGGGGGCCCCCCAGACTTGCCTGCCTACGGCCCACGGCGTGGCTAAGCAAGTAGGTCGTACGACCCATCTTCATCAACAAGGCACCCAAGACCCTCACGAGGGTCCAAGCCTCGCGAGGTGGACGACGCAAGACCTCCTCTGGAGTAGCCTAGCCAGGCAGGCTCACGAGGAGCGGAGATATCAAGGTAGGGCAAAACCTTACGAGGCCCTCGTGACATGAGCCACGACGCACGACACCAGGTGGGCACCAGCGCGCGTAGCGTCCTTATTTCCTTGCTAAGGAGGCCAGCGCAGGCGAGGAGTACCGAGGCATCAGGCAAAGGTTGCTATATTGGTGCAACGAGACCAAGACAAGAAGGACGGCAAGACGGAGGTCATCGTGGAGCCCAAGGCAGCGTCACCACCAGAGCTTTTCGCAGGCGAAGACCACTTGTGTCAGGATAGCTTGTACTGGTTGTCCCCCTTCAAATTTGCCCGCCGTTGTTGGCTCAATTCTAGCTTGATATTTGGGAAGAGGACCAGGGTCTATATAAGTAGAGCTAGCCACCATAGCAGAGGCATCTGATCTTAGCTTGATCCAACCCGATCGAGAGCCTACTCACAAGAACACCTCAACCTCAGGAGGTTGTTCTTCCCTTGTACTGTTCATCATCAGCCCTAGAGGTAATCCATCACCACACTGGAGTAGGGTATTGCACCACAACGGTGGCCCGAACCAGTATAAACCTCGTGTCTTTCTGTGTTGCAAGTTCGTCGAGTTCGTCCGCGAGATCTTAGCGAGCTAGGGCGTAGATCGGTAGGAGGGAAGACTTCGCGTGCACCCCAGTGTTCGAACGTCAAGGGTTTGCCGGAACCCCACATCCGACATTTGGCGCGCCAGGTAGGGGTGCGTCGGGGCTCCTCTCCACCAACCTGCGCCCTGTACCGCCGCACTACGCTCCCATGGCAGGTGCCCCGCCACCCACCTCTGCGGCCGACATGGAGTCTGGGTACCGAGCCCTGGCCCCCGCCCTGCGGCGAGTGCAGTGGCCGACCAAGTTCAAGCCGGAGATGCCGCCGCGTTACGACGGCGCGGCAGACCCGGCGCCGTTCCTGCTGGCGTACGAGGAGGCCGTCCTCGAAGCCGGAGGCGACGACAAGATCATGGCCAACTGGTTCCCCATGGCCCTCGCCGGCGAGCCGCGCGCCTGGCTGCTCAACCTCCCGGGATCCACGGTGGCATCCTGGGGGGAACTCCGCAACCTCTTCACCGCGCGCTACGCGGTGCCGGCGCACCACGCAGTCGCGGCACTGCTGGGTGGCTCCCAAGCACCACCTTCAGATCGCCACGTCAAACCTTTCTTCCGTCAGATTGGGGCAGCCTCCAAGCGCCCGGGGGCTCCGTCGGGTTCGGCTGCGCCGGAGGCCGACCTCACCTTCGGCTCGGAAGACCACCCCGACTCCAACGCCGGCACCGGGATGCTCCCGATGCTCTGCACACACACCATCTGCAACGTGGTCGTTACCAAGACCCTCATCGACGGCGGCGCCGGCCTCAACTTGCTCTCTGTAGAAGCCGTCAGCCTTTTTCATGCTCCTGATGCTCTGCGCACCCACCATCTGCAACATGGCCGTTACCAAGACCCTCATCGACGGCGGCGCCGGCCTCAACTTGCTCTTCGTAGAAGCCTTCAGCCTTCTTCATGTGCCGCTTGAGTGGCTCGGCCTCAGCAAGCCCTTCACGGGAGTGGGTGGTGGAGCTGCCCACTCTCTGGGGTAGATCCGCCTCCCTGTCACCTTTGGCACGCGAGACAACTATCGCACCGAGCTGGTGGACTTTGACATCGCCCGCATCGGTCTCCCGCATAATGCCATCCTCGGGTACCCGGCTCTCGCTCAGTTCATGGCGGCGACTCACCCGGCCTACAACCTCATGAAGATGCCAGGGAGCAACGGCGTCCTCACCATCAAGGGGGACACTAAGGAGGCCGTGACGGCCGAGGGAGTCCTGGATTAGGGGGTATTCGGACAGCCGGACTGTGTACAACGTCCGGACTATTGAAGCGTGAAGATGCAAGACTCAAGACTTCGTCCCGTGTCCGGATGGGACTTTCCTTGGCGTGGAAGGCAAGCTTGGCGATCCGGATATTATATTCCCTTCCTTGTAAATGACTCCATGTAAACCCTAGCCCTCTCCGGTGTCTATATAAACCGGAGAGGTTGGTCCTTAGAAGGCCGATCACAATTACAATCATACCATCATAGGCTAGCTCTTAGGGTTTAGCCTCGACGATCTTGTGGTAGATCTACTCTTGTACTACCCATATCATCAATATTAATCAAGCAGGAAGTAGGGTTTTACCTCCATCGAGAGGGCCTGAACCTGGGTAAACATCTGTGTCCCTTGCTTCCTGTTACCAACAGCCTTGACGCACAGATCAGGACCCCCTACCCGAGATCTGCCGATTTTGACACCGACATTGGTGCTTTCATTGAGAGTTCCTCTGTGTCGTCGCTGCAGGGCTCGATGGCTTTTCGACCACCGTCAACAACACGGCCCCAGGTGAGACATTTCTCCCCGGACAGATCTTCGTGTCCGGCGGCCTCGCCCTGCGGGCCAATTCGCTTGGCCATCTGGAGCATATCGATAGCCACGCCCCTAGCCACCAGATCAGCGTCGGAAACCTGAACTGCGCGGCGAACGTCCGCGGAAACTGGAGCTTCGACGGATTCGGGCCTATGCCAGGAACACCGGACAGTCACGACGAGCACGACTTAGACCTGCCGTCGGACAAAGCTCGGGGTATCACCCCCGCAGTAGCCTCGGACCTAAATCTGGGGCAGGCTGCGTTGCCCAAGGACGGGGGGCTGGACCCCGCCCCGCAGGTCGTGTACTCATGGGCGGTGGGGCCGAACATGGGCCTTACCTCTATGGTGGCCTGTGAATCCGGACCCCCGGATCTGTATCCGGATGTTGGTTCCGGTCCGCGCACTCCCGATCCAGTCGAGCCAGGTTGGGCTCCGGTGATGGAGTTCACCGCTGCGGATATCTTCCGGACTCGCCCTTGGCGACATCTTTGACTCATTAAAGTCTCTCTCTTTGTCAGGAGGCTCTTGGCCGAACTATGTCTGGCTCGAGTGGGGAGCAGGCGATGAAGCAATTCGTTGCCCACCCACCACCCACTTCATTGCCATGGTCGATTATTTAACCGAGGTACTAGATTTCGACTCCGAAGACATCGACGGAATAGACGACGATGCAGGAGAAGAACACGAAGCACAGCTCACTGGGCGGTGGACAACCGCCTATCCCTATGATATATGTATGGCGGACACTCCGAAGGAAACCAATGGCGATGAGGCAGCGGAGGATAATCCCTCAGGGAGAAAAGCACAGCATGGGCGCTGCCGGCGCCCAAGCCCCGCCACGAGGAATACCGCCCGGAAGACGAAAACAATCCGGATGGCGCCGAAGATGAATATAACCCTAGTCGGCGTTTATGCCAGCAGGCGATGCCATCGTGGGATACTTGGAGAGGGACAACTATGCGCCCCTCCGAGGACGAGGCAAGCCTCGGCAATGACGATTCGGCGTGCACGAAGATCCAAGGAACAAGCCCGCTTCGAGCAACGGCTCATGGCCACGGCAAAGAGCCTGCAAAGGAAGCAACAACAGCTTAAAGCTGACCAAGATTTGCTGGCGGACAGATGGACCAAGGTCCTGGCCACCGAAAGATACGGACCCGACCGCCCCGACAAAGGGAACACAGGGCACAACCGGCCACCCCAACCTAAGCAGGAAAACCCAAGGCACATGCCCCGACGTCAACACACCACTACGGTCCAAAACAATACGAAGGACACAAGAATAAGCATCCTCATGCCTCGGCGCAATGGTCATAAGCGTCAAGTCAGGAAAGCTGGTGCTAATTCCAGCAACTCCCAGTCCGGTCAATGGACAAAGAACAGCTCAGACCTATCCGGCCCGAGCAACACACTCGATCAACCATGCGAAATTCATGGTACTCCTAGAAGGACGGCAAACTATACCAATAGAGAATGTCGGATCCTCAAAACAAAACGGCTGGCCGCGTGCCGGAAACAATGAAGGGAGGCGTCTGGTCAAGAGCCCTCCCCCCATAGCATAAAAGTACGGCCGATCGCCCCCGACCGCACTAACCACAGCAACTCAGTTGCAGTACCTCCGGACATAGCAAACCAGGGGCTCCATAACACATAAAACCCCCACAGGTGTGAAATCACAAACAACATCTCCTAAAAGATGCTAGGGGCAAAGGCCAAGTTTCTCTGGCCCATCACTCTAAACGGTTGTCTTCGGATCACCAAAAAATACTACGCCAAAGAATAAATCTTCGGCACCTTCCCACCATGCGGTAATGTACCGTATGCTAATGGGACGAACCACGTTGACTAGATTCCACGTGGTAAATCACTCAGGCCAACACCATGTGATGCAATCACACCTATGGGCAAGGCCGAACCCCGCCTCGTATGAAATCATACAGCTGCCAGAGTAGCGAGTCGCATGTCTATCAAAATTTTGATACGACAGCCAACTATCCGGACACCAACTGAGGAGTGCGCGCTACCCAACGGAATAACGGCTGGGTTTACCAGGGTCCGATCAGGAACCTTCGGACCAACCACAAGAGGACGCTCGGCTACCTCCGAGTATTTGCCTTACAAACTAACTTTGACGCAGAACAGGATTGGTGACGTGGAATCGGCCAGGACACACAAGGAGCCCCCCCCCCTAAAAGAAGGCAGTCCAGATTCACTCTTGATCCACTCACAACTCCCTCCAGTCCGGCCATCACAGGTTCCGCCAAAAAACACCTCTTTTCATACTCATACATCGTACTCATATGCATAGACATATCATCTTACTACAATGCGTAGACTTAAAAAACACTTACCGGCCGTCGCTTTTCATCGACACCTCGTGTTACGCCCGATTATGCCAGGGCTTCACAAGATGACAATAAAGTCCGACCACCTTCTCGGTCGCTCGGCACCCCGAACTTATAGCACTATATGCATCAGCTCGAATCATGTCTTGGGTCATTGGTTGGGTTTGCGGCTCCTTGTTTTGGAACCTTACGTTCCGTTATATCGGCTAAGGTAGCGCAGGAGAACTACTGCGATTGTGTCCGGATCTGCCGGACGAGCACCTCAAGAGAGAAAGCCTAAAACCGACTGTCATGATACAGCGAGAGCTGGTCAGCTGTTCGAGTGGTTGTAAGATCCTTAAAGATTTATTCCGCACAACGCCATTATAAATGCAGAGTGCGATGGATCGGTCTTCCGATGAGGCGCCAATAGAGCCCCTAGTTCGGCCTTCCGAACACTAGGGGCTGCGCCGACCATACTCGAATTCCTATGGCTAAGTGAGAGTAATAAAGCCTTATAGTCCAATTGCCTGGTTCGTGGTGAGAAACACCTCCTTAAAAGGACCCAACTATGGGATAAAGAGCGTTCAAATATATCCCGAACACCCCCATATTCTTTTTACGTGGGGGCAGAAGCCGACGACTGGCCAACTCTCAGGATTTACATATAATAAACAGCCGCACAGGAAGAACATATGTTCAAACAAAACAGGCAATATATAATAAAAATGCCATTATCCCATATTACAAAAAGCGGCATGAATGCCCTCAGGGAAATATAATGTCTTTGCTACATTTATCCGCTGCAAGGCGGGCTCCCTTCAGTACACGTTCATAGTACAGTTCGGGCTTGCGATGCTCTTTACCCTCTGGCGGCCCCTCAGTCATCAGCTTCTCCGCGTCAAGCTTCCCCCAATGCACTTTTGCATGGGCAAACGCCATACGCGCACCCTCTATATGCAGACCGATCGCTTAACATCAAGCCGACGATAGGTGCCCACAATACGCTTCACGAGCCTGAAGTAACTGCTCGGAATTGGCTCCACCGGCCACAGCCGGACAACCAAGTCCTTCATGGCTAGTTCGGCTGCCTAGTGCAGTTCGACCAGCTGCTTCAGCTGATCGATAAAGGGCACCGGATAGTTCGGTGCCAAATACTGCGACCAGAAATCCCTCTCCGTAGACTTCTTCTCCTCGGTTTGTTAGAATTGGGCGGCATCTGATATGCTGCGAGGAAGATCTGCAAACGCCCCAGGAAAAATAAGAATTCAGCTTACTGCTTAGAATTCTTCCCATTATCATGAACAAATGGCTAAGAATACAGAAGGTCTTACCAGCCGCAACTTTCCGGTCCTCTTGCATGTCCCGTACAGCACCTCGGGCTTCTTCACGAGCATCTTCTGCGGCTTGGAGCGCTTGGATGAGTTCGGATTCTTTCCCTATTAGACTCTGCTCCAAGCCCTCGCTTTTCTTCACAACCTCCTGGAGCTCCCGCTCAGCTGTGACAACCCTGGCCTCGTGTTTTTCATGAAGTGCCTGTTCGGCGGTAGCCTTCTCATTGGCATCATCCACAGCCTTCTTCAGTGCCTCATATTCAACACTCGCTCCTAGGGCATACAACACAAATACTTTTCAATAAGCACAATTACTTATTCGTGCCTAATGCAAGACAATGCTTCAACATACCTTGTTTATCTTCTAATTGCTTCCTCACGCGACCAAGTTCTTCCTCGGCCCGTTCCAGGCTCTGCTTCAGTTCGGACACTTCCGCATTATGAGCGACCGTCTTCTCCGCAGACGCCTGTGTTCAAACAAAGAGGTACACGTCATGAACATAAGTTCCCACGACAAGAGAGGATTTGGTCCCCTGCCTGGCTCCCTCTCCTTCGCCGGACAGTGTATCAGGGGCTACTACTCATATTATGATGATTCCTCAAAGGTTTTTTAGGAAACATACCTCAAAGGCCTTTATAAGGTCAAGGCAGGACTCGTTCAGCCCGCTCTCGGCGGACTGAATCTTTTCAACCACCCATAAGGGTCCGATGTTCATCGACGATAGACGCGTTCTTTAACGCTGTCGATAGACCGCCTGGCAACTCTTCCTGAACAGAGGTTGCCGGCGGAGTAGGCAGGCCTCCCACCGTTGAAGGTGGCTGCTCGCCCGATCCGGGAACCTTAGAGGTCTCCTGGACCTTGTCCGGCTGTGGGCCGAACCGAAGGTCGCCCCCGCTGACGGCACACTCCGGGGCCATCGCTCCCGTGTGTTCGGCTCCAGTGATATGCCCCCCTGGTCCGAGCCCCATTGAGACGACACCTCAGTGTCGTGCCGGGACTTTGGGGAAGGGGCCTCTGGAGGCGTCTCGCTCAAAGGCGTCCGAGCTCAGTGAATCCTCGGATGAGGATCGCCCGGCGCGAGACCTCGCAGGACTGTGCAAAATATAGCAACAGTTAAAACCCCAAAAACAATCCCGGACGCATATGCGTGTTCGGATTTTGTACACTTACGACTTCTCCAGGGGCTGGGCCCTGGGATCCCACTCCGGGCTGCTATCGGCAGCCGTGGTGGATGCCTCTGGGAGGAAACCTTTTCTCCTCTTGGGCGATTCGGCCTCCAGGGACGAGGAAGCTACACGCTTCTTCCCACCTTCAGAGTGAAGCTCGTCCTCCTCTGCTTCTTCCTCTTTGTCTTCCAAAGAAGGAGCGTCGCTTGAGTCTTCGGAATTTGTGCCCGAAGCCTCGCGGTGACGAAGGCCACTCCGGGTCTTCTGGACCTTCTTGGAGGCCTCCTTCTTTGGCGCCTCGTAAGGCGCGGGGACCAGCATCTTCGTCAGAAGAGGTCTGGCCGGTTCCTCCGGCAGCGGGGCCGGACAATGAATCCGCTCCACCTTTTTTATCCATCCCTGAGGTCACGAAGAAACACGGTTAAGATGTTTCTCTCATGACATGCCAACTGAAGCGTGGATGGGCGGAGCGCGGCTGTAACTTACCGGGCTTGCAGCATGGGATAATTCATACCCACGGTCCTCGGCGGAGCCCGGCCACGATTTGACGGGATTGAAGAGCACCTTCCAGATATCCTTGTGGGGGGAGTCGTAGAGCTCCTGAAGGGTTTGGTGCTCGGTTGGGTCGAACTCCCACAGAGTGCAGGTTCGGCGCTGACAAGGGAGAACCAGGCGAACGAGCATCACCTGGACCACGTCGACGAGTTTGACGTCCCTGTCAACCAAACTCTGGACGCGCGTCTGGAGCAATGGTAGCTCATCGGACAAGGACCAGTTCGGGCCCTTCTTGGGCGAGGACGTGAGCCGCAGTGGAGCTCCGGATCTGAACTCAGGAGCTACGGCCCACTTTTTGCCGCATGGTTCGGTGATATAAAACCACTGTTGCTGCCACTCCTTGACGGAGTCGTTGAAAGCGCCCTTCGGCCAAACGGCCTTGGGCATCTTGCTCACCATGGCACCGCCGCACTCGGTGTGTTCGCCGCTCACCACCTTGGGCTTCACATTAAAAATCTTTAGCCACTGGCCGAAGTGAGGTGAGATCCGAAGAAAAGCCTCGCACACGACGAGGAACGTCGAGATATTGAGGAAGGAGTTGGGGGAAAGATCATGAAAATCAATCCCGTAGTAATACATGACTCCACGAACAAATGGGTGCAGGGGAAACCCAAGCCCGCGGACAAAATGGGGAAGGAACACGACTCTCTCGTGAGGTTCTGTAGTGGGGACGACTTGTCCAACCGGAGGGAGACGGTGGCCGATCTTCTGGGCCAGATACCCGGCATCCCGGAGCTTCTTGATATCCTTCTCTCGGACAGTAGAGGCCATCCATCTGCCTCCTGCTCCAGATCCGGGCATCTTTGGAAAGCCTCTCTTTGGTGGAAAAGAAGAGTGCTTGGGCGTTAGGGCTCGAAAAGAGGGGAATGAGCTAGCGGAAGGAGAAAGGCATGGGTAAAGAGAAAGAGGCCTTGTCTCTTTATAGGGGCGGTAAGTGCTTTTTGCGCCTCCCCACTTGCCTGGAGGAACCCGTTTGCCTCCCGCTCGCCGCGATTAGCGGTGCGGTTGGATTACCCATACCCGTATTGATGAGAATCCCGTGATAAGGGGACACGATCTCTGCTTTGACAAGACGTGTCAAGGAAAACGCCTCGCAATATGCACAGTGGCTGGTTGTGGGAAAACGGTTCGAACAAAGACCCGACCGTAATGACACGTCGCATTGTCTAAAAAGTTGTCAGCAGATTGCATTTGTGAAATACCATTCTCTCTACGGTGGCATGTGAAGATCATTTTGTGGATCCGGACACGGTTCAAGTATTCGATAATTACCTTGCAGTATTCGGAGAAGGAACCCGCCCTGCAATGCCGAAGACAAGACTGCGCGCCGGACTCATCGTCATTGAAGCCTGGTTCAGGGGCTACTGAGGGAGTCCTGGATTAGGGGGTATCCGGATAGCCGGACTGTGTACAACGTCCGGACTATTGAAGCTTGAAGATGCAAGACTCAAGACTTCGTCCCGTGTCCGTATGGGACTTTCCTTGGCGTGGAAGGCAAGCTTGGCGATCCGGATATTATATAACCTTCCTTGTAAACGACTCCATGTAAACCCTAGCCCTCTCCAGTGTCTATATAAACCGGAGAGGTTGGTCCTTAGAAGGACGATCACAATTACAATCATACCATCATAGGCTAGCTCTTAGGGTTTAGCCTCTACGATCTCGTGGTAGATCTACTCTTGTACTACCCACATCATCAATATTTATCAAGCAGGAAGTAGGGTTTTACCTCCATCGAGAGGGCCTGAACCTGGGTAAACATCTGTGTCCCTTGCTTCCTGTTACCATCAGCCTTGACGCACAGATTGGGACCCCTACCCGAGATCCGCCAGTTTTGACACCGACAACGGCGCTCAGGCTCGCCTTCAAGACCGCGGCAGCAGCACAGCCACCTGGCGCCGGTACGCCCGAGGCCAAGGAGACCGCTCCCACCAAGAAGAAGTGATGCGGAGCATCCCACATTCATCCCCATGTACACTCCAACTACTCTCCAAGCCCCAAGAGGACATATGACGAGACCTCGAATATGCACCATTGGACACAAGGTGAACTCACTCCTCTTCGAACCTTCACTTTCTACATGTGAGACATGGTTACTACCTCATGCATGGATCTTGCATATACTCAGGTACGACCGAGACGACCATGGAGAATCCAAGGACCGAGGCCAGGCATGGAAGAGAAGGAGGAAGAGAACCCGGCCGCTCCAGCATGAGCGGTACTACCGCCCACTACAGGCGGTACTACCGCTGAAGCCACCCGACCGGTTCAACCGCCCAACCACCGCACGGGCGGAACAACCGGCTAGCCGCCGCCCAACAACCAGCCACCATTCGGTGATCAAGCGGTGCAAGGCCGGTACAGCATCGGTTCTACCGGTTTATGCCCAAAGACCAGAACAACCGCCCCGACATTCGGTACAACCACTGGCTCCTTCGACGCCCACCTCCAGAAGCCAGTGCCGACCTCCCAGCGGTAGTACCGCCTTCCTCGGCCGGAACTACCGCCCCTCAGGAGCTCTCAGCGGTACAACCGCCCCCGCGACCGGTACAACCGGCCTGTCTGCGCACAGTGTATTGGGCCGAGCCCGTGTACCCCTTCGCCCTCACTTACCCCTTCGTGGCTTAGCACTATATATACTCTTCTCCTAGCTTCGTATTAGGGTTAGCTTAGGTTTAGCTCATGTTTGTGTGAGAGCCTTGCTCATCCACTTGGTTACTTCTCCTGAGCTCGGGACCTCTTCGGAGAAAGATCCCCAAGCGGATTCAAGACCCCCTTCTAGGGTGGACCCCATCAAGACCTCCTCTCGGAGAAGAACAGCTACTCGTGTATCCTTACCTTTGTTGATTGTGGATCTTATGTACCTCTTTGTGTTCGGTGATCTAGCAGTTGTGTGATTGATTCCTTGTTGGTTGAGCGATCTCTCTCTCTTTCCTCCGTGTTTCCCTTTGTTCTTCCGCGTGTTCTTCGTGATTCCCCGTAGGATCCACTCCAAACGTGAAAGATCATCCATGTAGGGTTCCGCCCTACATCATCTATGGTATCATGAGCCACGTTGATCACGTTTTTGGAGCCCCTACCCCGTGTTTTCTAGCTTGATTTTGTTGTTTTCGTCCTAAATCCAAAAATCCCCACCAAAAATAGCCCCAATTTTTTTTGTGATTTGTTAGTTTTGATGATGTTTTGTTGATTTTGATCCATGGATTTGCATGGTTTCTAGTGGATCTAGCATCTTCCCAAGTTTCCCCACCTTCCATCCTCGAAATCCATCCAATTTTGGCCCCGAAATCCATCCATTTCCGCCCCAAAATCGCGCCCCGAGTCGATCTGTGAAAAATCCCGACACGAGCGGTACTTCCGCCCCTCCGAGCGGTACTACCGCTGAGTACCTCGAGCGGTACAACCGCCCCACCAAGCGGTACAACCGGCCCTCCCAGTTTCAGCGTTCCAAGTTTCACCGTTTTGCCCATAACTTCCACATCCGGAGTCCGATTTTCGCGTTCTTTAGCCCGTTTTGAAGCTATTGACATCCCCCATCCCACAAAAATACTACCACCAACTTTTGACACCATCAAATTTTTGGTACTTTGGCATCTTTGCCTAGGGCTTCCACCACATCATCCGCAATACCACCATAGCCTTCCGCAAACTAACCCATTTTGTTCCTTATAGCATTAGTGGTTGTTTGAGTTGTGATTTGAGTCTCCTAAGGTGTTTAGGCTACTTAGGGACGGTTGCTTCTTCATCAACCACCACCACCACCACCACTTCCACGTAACCTTGCCCACCATACACTTCCGACAACCCAACTTAACCCAATTGTTGATTGACCTTTTCGAGTTGTGGCTTGTGTCTCCTAAGGTGTTTCGGCTACTTAGGGACCGTGTGCTTCCAACTCTTACACCATGTATAGCCCATCATTCCACTTCCACATTGCCAAGTGCACACTACCACCGCTTTCCGCTACCACCATTTTGACATTTGACGTTTGAGATTTAGAGTTCGCGGTTTTTTCGTTTCCTAAGGTGTTTCGGCTACTTAGGGACGAGTCTCCATCATCTTGGTATCTACATCAAGAACACCGCTACTCATCATCGCCGGACGGTAACCTCCATATCATCTTGGAATCGTGGTATCCCTCCATTGTATATTCCCCTTGCCATTGCCTTATTAACCCCTAGCCTTACTTTTGCGTTACTTGCCTATCGAGACTAGCCATTTGAGTATTGCCGGCAACGTTACTTGTGCACATTAGTGATCATACTTCCCATAGCATATATACCATATCATTGTGGTGCATATATTGGTATCATATCTTGTGTCACAAGTTTGTTCCCGCATATACACAATTGCTATCTTGGTTTGTGCATTGTGCAAAGTGGCCATACAAAAAAAAAGAGAAAAAATAAAGCTTTTAAGCAAAAGAAAGAGAGCAAAGAGCTTGTAAGCAAGCGCCATAGCATCATACCTCATTGCATATAAGATTGTCATATCCGATCATCTTGGATCATCTTGAGAGAAACACCGGGAACCATACATACATAGCATACTTGGGATATAAGTTTATCCATTTTGCATCTTATAGGTTGTGCACAAGTGTCGTATCCGCCTATGGAGCAATCGTGCTAGCGTCTCTCTTGAGTTGTGCAACACGAGCGTTTTCCGTGGATTCCACATTTTGTGCTCATTCCTTGGTTGCACGACCCCATTTCTCTATCCGTGTGTGTGTTTCCGTGCCATTCTTTTGCTATTGGTCCATTTGTTTCACTTGCGAATTTTTGAATCCCTTTCAACATTATTGACTCTTGCTAACATTTTGCATTAAATTTTTGTGCCACTATCCTCACCGAGCTCCTCCATAAGCTTTACTTGTGTAGGTCTGAGAACCGACAAGGATTGGTACCAATAGTGCTATTTCATTGTCCGCATTTGAGTGAACTTGATTCATTGTCAACATCGGTCAAGGTACATTGGTATAATTTCTTCTCTTTCTCCCACTCATATTTGCTCGAGTCTTGTGATGGATAGGCAAGGCATTTCCTCTTCGGTCTTCGACAACAACGACGGCGTGAAGAACTACATCACCAAAGCGTCTATCCTCGATCTACAACGACAAGTGCAAGGCACACAATCAAGATTGCGAGAGCGCATCGAGAACATCTCCGTCGACATTCATCACTCCGAAGCAAGGAGAAGGGACTACTTCGACAAGAAGCTTGCCGCACATAAAGAGGAGCAAGATGCAAGGATGGAGGAGATTCGGGCCTTGATCAAGTCTTCTTCCCCTTTGTCATCTTCAAGGCGGCGACATTCAAGACACAAGTCTTGAGCGCCGAAAAAAGATGCAAGTGCAAATCGTCCTCGTCCACATCTACATGGTGACCACCATCACGTTCGTGATCAACATCGTCATGAAGGGCAAGTCACATCCAAGCATCATGTGCACGGCGACGACGAACGCCAAGGAGCTCAAGCACGACAACGACATCATCATCATGAAGATGCTCCTGGCGCAAATGCACAAGTCCCAACAAGCCCTACATCACGCCAAGTCGAAGCTTCATAAGCACAAGAGAAGACCGCGAGACGACCACCACCAAGACGGGCGCTTCTGGCTACATCAACCACTTCGGCATCTTCGCCAAGTTTTCTCAAGGCATCTTCGCCTTTGGGCCGCAGCATCTTCGCCTAGTTCCCACGTGTGCGCCTACATCGACTTCATCAAGTCCAAGGCGACCACCCACGAAGCGAGGGCGACACTTCCATCTTCGGAAGCCCCTCAAGGAAGATGGCCGAGCATGGGAAACTCCCTTCGGTCATGGAGACGAGCTATGAGGTGCCACATCATATGGGCCTCCAACACCAAGGCGGTGACAAGGCGGTCGAGCAAGGGCCATCCCCTTCGACCCACGGCGACGCCGCGAACCTCTTCAACAACATGAAGACGACGCCCACATTGGACTCATACTCCGAGTCAAGCTACGACCATCGCATGGAGACATTTGCACCTACATCTCTCCGGCACCCACATATGTCGAGATGCCCCAATTGCCATGTGAGGAGAGCCACCACCCCATGAGTGACATGAGTGACTCCACCATATGTGACATTGAGAGCATTTCCTATGAGAGGATGAGTGTGACCACCACTAGCCCTACACATGAGAGCAGGCCACACATCCTATGTGAGGTTGAGCGCCATTTGAGTGACTCCACCCACCATACGAGTGAGAGCATCCTTGAGGGAGTGAGTGAGCCACAACACTTAGAGAGTGAGGTAGTTGACACGGCACATGAGGCCACTATGATTTCTAACGACTTAACCTCTACTCCTAGTGTGTTTTCTTCTTTGGTGCTAGGTCTCCTACATGACGCCATGCCTATCCTCGACGAGTCTATCCCTACATTGGAGACGACGATGGCCATGGTGGACGATGATACACCCCCCACATGGTTCCATCAAGATGAAGATGACAATGAATGGATCGTTGACACCTCACCTACAACAAATGAGCGATGCTCCAAAGGTAACATAGGTGACAATGTTTCTCTTGTCCCACTAGTGGACTATATCACCATCGATTGCTCCGATGATGTTGACCCACCTATTACCATGCCTCATGCTAGCGAAACTTCTCCATGCTTTGACTTACCTATTTATGATGAATATGATGATGAGCATGTTGATTTGCCTAGTTGTGATGCTATGCTTCGTAGGATATCTTGTGAAAATTCTATTCGTCACATCATGTTTGACAATCCATTGAACTTGTCATATGCTATGCGTGAGATCTCCCATATTGCATCATTTCAATCTCAACATAGTAACTATGCATGCCCCACTAAAATCAATCCTATTTGCACTTATGGCATAGCTGACGAGATGATGGTCATTGGCTTTTGCTTCTCTTGTGATGATATTGCCATGCTTCCTTTACATGATTTGTGCAATTCATCTACTATGTCATGCCATGATCACATTGAACCAAATATGCTTTGTTTTGGATGTTGTCAATATTCTCCATGTGATGTTTCCATTAATGCTCATGAGGAGACCCCATAGTTTCCTCATGCATATTAGGAGATTTTGATTCATCCCATCCTTTGCATGATTTCCATGATTGCTTGAACCATATGCATTCCATGAATAACAATGCTCTAGATATTGCTCATGATGCATCACACAATTTGAGTCTCCATTATGCTATACATAACAACAAACCTATCATGATGGATGACATATTTCTATATCACGCATCTCATTTATTTGAGCATTGGATATTTTGTGCTAACCGACACATGCATGTGCGCATCATGATGGATGATGTGTACATCTACCACGCACACACAATTTTCCCTTTGTCTTTGTTTTGTGTCGGTACTCACGTATACTCGTCAACTTCTCAATCCCATGAGTTGACGAAATGAGCTCTTGAGAGCAATGATGACTTGGGATCACGTGGACTTTCATTCCCACCATTCCTTTTGCGCAAGGACTACGCGCATCTCTTCTACTTGGCTCTCACACGGCTATGGGCTATTTACCACTTGCCACCTTATGCTCATTTTACCGTGTTCACTTTGCATGTTATGCTTGCTTCTATGCCTTTGCCATGCACTTGTGACCCTTGCTTGCATCTACCCATGATTCACCATTATGCTACTCCTATGTGTATTTGCATGCTTGGTGGAGATCCTAGTAGCTATTGTCATGATTTCTTTGTGCCCCATGCTATTGATGCTTGTTGTGTTGGGAGAGTCATGATGACCCATTGCTATTTACATATGGCTCCTCACCAATACATTCATGCTATTGTCCTCATATCTTGCTTTCATGTTTGTGCTATGTCATGTGATTTACTCATGCCCACTATTTGCACACATGACATGCTTGCCATGATTCCTTCTAGTATGTTGCATCTTCGCACTACTAGCTTGCTTGACTTGATCGCTATGATTACTTGCTATGTTGCATCACCCATGTTCCACTATCACTTGCTTTCTTGGGTTGATGACATATATGTTCATGCCTCTCACATGATATATCTTGATCATTGTCTCTTGTGTCGATTAGTTGCCTCTTTCATATCCACTTGTATTGAGTGCAACCATACTATGCTTATTGATCTTGGCGACTTTGACATATTACTTGTGATGCATGCTTGTTTGATTGAGCCTATTGCATTTGGTTGTTCTTGCATCATATGCCTCCATACTATGAAATACTCCCTTGTACTTTCTTATGATGAGCATGATGCATACACTTGTTGGGTATCTTACCACACGAATGATAGGTTTTGCACTTCTGCTAACCTCATTTGTTTTTCCGAGTGTTTATCATGTTCTTTCATTTTAAGGATTCACAAGGCGGTGCCGTTATGCGACATATTGGGTATGTGAAGACATACATGATGTACGACTCCAACATCTTTGGGAACTTTCTTGAGGTGAACTCCTTCCCTTTGAGCCATCCTCAAATACGCATATTGGATGGGTCATTCTTTCATTGTTGTTTCCTTCTTGTTGTCTACATGCTACATCTCACGAGCGGAGGAGCGACATTGGAGATTGGCTACATGGACCTTAAATTTGAGGAACGCTCGCACTTATTGGATGAACCTTCGGTCTTCCACTCATGCCCCGACATCGAGCTTTGGTACACCAACACCTCCATATTAGTTGATTGTGCTCATACATGTCATGATCGATGGACTTATCATACTCACCACAAGTTTGCACCCTATGCATGGATTGACTCACATTATGATTACCTTGTTGCATCTTGTATTCCCATGTCATCCATGATATATGAACTTGTGCACTCCCTTAGCAAATTTGTTGTGATCTACCTTGATGGCATATTCATACATCATAATCATATTGTCCACCATCAATTGCATGATAATATCCACATGTTGAGCATCCATTGCCATGTTCATGCATTTGATAAACCATCCCATCATGACATCATTTTGCATCGTGGTTGCATTGCTCATATTCATAAAACATTTGTGTACACAATGATTGCTTTTCCTCCCATGAATGCTTTGCATCTCATTCTAGATCAACTTGATAAGCTTCATGCGCTTTGTCACGACCAATCTTGCCGCACGGACTCATTCTTACATGATGGACACTTTGTATGCGCTAACCATTGTATTTCCGAGTGTTGCTTGTGTTTAATCTTTTTGCATGTCTATCATTCCGGCGACACCCTAGACTACTTGGATTGCGCCATGTATTCAACTTCGTCCAACTACAAGTCCCTCCACGACAACCGTTTCCATGGTGATGAGGATCACGATCCGAGGTCGGATCTTTCACAAGGGGGGGGGGAGATGATGCGGAGCATCCCACGTTCATCCCCATGTACACTCCGACTACTCTCCAAGCCCCAAGAGGACATATGACGAGACCTCGAATATGCACCATTGGACACAAGGTGAACTCACTCCTCTTCGAACCTTCACTTTCTACATGTGAGACATGGCTACTACCTCATGCATGGATCTTGCATACACTCAGGTACGACCGAGACGACCATGGAGAATCCAAGGACCGAGGCCAAGCATGGAAGAGAAGGAGGAAGAGAACCCGGCCGCTCCAGCACGAGCGGTACTACCGCCCACTACAGGCGGTACTATCGCTGAAGCCACCCGGCCGGTTCAACCGCCCAACCACCGCACGGGCGGAACAAGCCTTAACCGCCGCCCAACAACCGCCACCATTCGGTGATCAAGCGGTGCAAGGTCGATCTGACACCGGTTCTACGGTTTATGCCCAAAGACCGGAACAACCGCCCGACATCCGGTACAACCGCTGGCTCCTTCGACGCCCACCTCCGGCTGTGCCGAGCCTCCCCGGTAGTAGTACCGCCTTCCTCGGCCGGAACTACCGCCCCTCAGGAGCTCTTAGCGGTACAACCGCCCCCGCGACCGGTACAACCGACCTGTCTGCGCACAGTGTATTGGGCCGAGCCCGTGTACCCCTTCGCCCTCACTTAGCCCTTCGTGGCTTAGCACTATATATACTCTTCTCCTAGCTTCGTATTAGGGTTAGCTTAGGTTTAGCTCATGTTTGTGTGAGAGCCTTGCTCATCCACTTGCTTACTTCTCCTCGGAGCTCAGGACCTCTTGGAGAAAGATCCCCAGCCAGTTCAAGACCCCTTATAGGTTGGACCCCATCTAGACCTCATCTCGGAGAAGAACGGCTACTCGTGTATCCTTACCTTTGTTGATTGTGGATCTTATGTACCTCTTTGTGTTCGGTGATCTAGCACTTGTGTGATTGATTCCTTGTTGGTTGAGCGATCTCTCTCTCGTTTCCTCAGTGTTTCCCTTTGTTCTTCCGCGTGTTCTTCGTGATTCCCCGTAGGATCCACTCCAAACCTGAAAGATCATCCACGTAGGGTTCCGCCCTACATCAAGAAGCAGTTGTTCACTCAAGACAAGGCGGAGACCAAGGAGGTGCCGTTCAACGAGGACGGGTCTTCAAGAGCCACCTTCACCATAGGAATCGGCCTTGACCCAGGACAAGAAGAAGCTTTGGTGAGGTTTTTGCGCGCGAACAAGGAGATATCCGCGTGGGAGCCCAATCAGCTGGTAGGGGTCCCGAGAGAGGTAATCTAGCATCATCTAAGGGTGTGCCCCAACATACGCCCCGTGAAGCAGCGAGCAAGACGGCAGTCCACTGAGAAGCAGGCCTTCATCGTCCAAGAGACACGCAAGCTGGAGGCGGCAGGTACCATCTGAGAAGTTCGATACCCCGAATGGCTGGCGAACCCCGTCGTAGTACCGAATAAAGGCGAGAAGGAACGGATGTGCATCGACTTCACCAACCTTAACAAAGCGTGACCCCAAGATCCGTTCCCGCTTCCGCGCATCGATCAAATCGTCGACTTCACCGCCGAGTGCGATTTGCTATGTTTCCTGGATGCATTCTCAGGATACCACCAAATCAAGATGGCTGTGGAGGATGTGGAGGAGACAGCCTTCCTGACACCATGCGGGGTGTACTGCTACACCTGCATGCCTTTCGGGCTGTGCAACGCGGGTGCAACCTTTCAACGGTTGATGCACATCGCCTTGGGGCGGCAGCTTGGTAGAAACACAGAGGCCTACATTGATGACATAGTGGTCAAATCTCGCGAGGCGAGGACATTGATTCAAGACTTGGAGGAGACCTTCGAGAGCTTGCGCCAAGTGAACTTGAGGCTTAACCCGGAGAAGTGCGTGTTTGGCGTCCCCTCTGGCAAGCTACTGGGGTTTCTCGTATCCCACAGAGGGATTGAGGCGAACCCGGAGAAGATCAAGGCCATCAAAGACATGAGCCCACCACAAACCATCAAGGAGATGCAGAAGCTAGCAGGACGGGTGACCGCGTTAGGGCGTATGATCTCGAAGCTAGGTGAGCGCGCCTTACCCTTCTTTAAGCTCTTGAAGAAGAAGGGCCTATTCGAGTGGACCCCGGAGGCCGACCGGGCCTTCCAAGACCTCAAGAAATACCTCACCAGCCCCCCGGTGAGGGTGGCACTGCGGCCTCTCGAGCCTCTGGTGCTCTACCTTGCCGCCACCCCGTACTCCGCTAGCGCGGCGCTGGTGGCGGTTTGGGAGAAGCGCCAAGACAAGGGTGTGCCGCGCCAAGCCAGAGCCGATGCAGCGGGGGGTCAGGAAGGCGCAGCAAAGCTATCAGCGGCGGAAGACCAAGCTCAGCAGGGCAACATCGCAGAAGATCCTGAGGACGGTCAGGTCTCAGGAAACCCACCACCTCAGGATATGCCACAATCTCTGCAGGACCCGAGCCTCGACAGTGTGCGGCCCTCGTCGAGCACCGGTGTACTTCCGATCGTGATCGTCTTGACGCGAGGGCCAGCGCTACCCCATGCCGCAAAAGCTCCTGCTCGCACTCTTGGTGGCCTCGCGCAAGCTGCGGCACTACTTCCAGGGCCACCCCATCAAGGTCGTCTCAGCCTACCCATTGGAGAGGGTGCTCAGGAGCCCTAACTCAGGCGGAAGGGTCGCTGAGTGGAACATCGAGTTGTAAGCATTCCAGTTGGAGTTCAGCACTACCAGGGTCATCAAGGGAGCCGCGCTCGCCAATTTTGTGGCAGAATGGACAGATGCCCCGGCACTTGAGGAAGGAGAACACCGGTCCACCTCCCGAAGCGAGGCACCACGGTGGGTCATGTATTTCGATGGCACCTTCGCGCACCAGTATGCGGGTGGAGCAAGGCTCATCTCGCCCACTCAGGACAAGCTCTACTACGTCGTGCAACTCTGTTTTCAGCACGGCGAGAAGGTCTCCAACAACATCGCAGAATACGAAGGCCTCATAGCTGGCCTGAAGGCTGCGGCGGCTCGAGGGGTGAAGCGCCTCACCGTCAAAGGCGACTCGCAGCTCCTCGTCAATTTCTCCAACAAGGTGTACGAGCTGAAGGACGAGCACATGGAGGCCTACCTCGCGGTGGTGCGCAAGATGGAAAAGCTGTTCTCGGGCCTGGAGCTGCAGCACGTGCCCCGGGGCACCAACAAGGAAGCCGACGACATCGCCAGGAGAGCATCCAAGCGGCAACCACAAGAGCCCGACGTTTTCGAAGAGCGGCTCTTCAAGACATCAGCTACGCCACCTCTTTCAAGCATGACTCAGCCTCGGGAGGAGCTCCCACAGCCCCCGGCCATGGGAGCCCCAGCCTATGGCTCGACTTCAGGAGCTCGGCTGCTCCTGGCGCTTGAGCCCCAGGAGGAGTGCTGGATCAAGGAATTCAAGGAGTACCTGATGCACGGGAAGCTGCCGGAGAAGGAAGAGGACGCGGAGTGCGTGGCCCGGCAAGCCACGACATACTGTATCCAACACGGCGAGTTATACAGGAAACGACAAACGATGTCACGCTGCCCTGCATCTCCAGCGATCAAGGAAGGGAGTTGCTGATTGACATACACGGCGGTGACTGCGGACACCTCCCGTCGTCACGGACCCTCGTCGGCAAGGTGTTCCGCAATGGGTTCTATTGGCCTACAGCACTCAACGACGCGGCCGAGCTGGTGAAGTCCTGTGAAGCTTGCCAATTCCACGCCAAGCAAATCCATCGGCACCTCGGGGCCTCCAAAGCATCCCGCTCACATGGCCGTTTGCGGTCTGGGGGCTGGACATCCTAGGCCCGTTCCCCCGGGCGCCAGGGGGCTACCTCTATCTCTACGTCGCCATCGACAAGTTCACTAAGTGGGCGTAAGTGGAAGCCGTCCGTACCATTCCAGCCGGCTCTGCTATCAAGTTCATCAAGGGCCTCGTGAGCCGCTTCGGGGTCCCCAACCGCATCATCACAGATAACGGTTCGCAGTTTCTAGCAACCTCTTCAAAACCTACTGTGCTAACCTTGGAACGCAGATCTGTTACGCTTTGGTGGCCCACCCCAGGAGTAACGGTCAGGGCGAACGTGCTAACACGGAGGTCCTGAGGGGCCTCAAGACTAGGACCTTCAAGAAGAAGCTTGAGGCCTACGGCAGAGGCTGGCACGACGAGCTCCTGTCCATGTTGTGGTCCATCCGAACCACCGCCACCAAGCCAACGGGCGAGACTCCATTCTTCCTCGTCTACGGAGCTGAAGTAGTCCTTCCTCACGAGGTCAAGCATCACTTCGCATGGGTCCTAGCATTCAACGAAACGCAGCAGGACGCCATGCGGGGGGTGGATCTCATGCTGGGGGAGGAACATCGTCGCGAAGCCGCATTGAGGGCGGCAAGGTACCAAAAGGCGCTGCGGTGATACCACTACCGCAACATCCGCTCCCGGACGCTCGAGGTGGGCGATCTCGTCCTGAGGCAGGTCCTCTCCAGAGAAGGGCTGCACAAGCTTTCGCCCATGTGGGAGGGCCTGTTCAGGGTCGTCCATGTCTCCAGGCCGGGTGCAGCGCGCCTGGAGATGCAGGACGGGATACCCATCCGAGCGCTGGAACATCCGGCACCTCCGGAAGTTCTATCCATGAAGCAAGGCCCGAGCACGAGAAGCAAGGCCAGAGCACGAGAAGAAAGGCCTAGAGCACATGGAGAAGGCCGGTGCTGTGAAGAATCACCGCCCGTGACACTCTCACGTAATAATGAGTGGGGCTGTACCTGCATACAGGTCTCGAGGCGCCCGGCCTCGAGCCACAGGGCTCCCTCCCACGCCTAGTGGACAACACTTAGCTCCGCGCTGGTGAGAAGACTTGAAGACTAGATTAGGTGCCGGACGCGTCTTTTCATTTGCTTTCCGTAGTTGGCTCGCTTTTCCTTAATCAAAGATTTCCTTTGGCGTTCCTTGCTGATTTGATTCCCTCGCCTCTCACTGCATTTTTTTTCGGCTCGAATTTGCCCGTGTTCTCGCATGCCTCACGAGGGGGCTAGGCTAGGCAGGTGCCCTCGCGAGCATTTTTTCTCCTTTCTGCCTTCTCGCGAGCCACCCTCATTTGAGCCCAAAAGCTGGCGCACCTCTCCTAGTCCGTGCCCCTCGGGTACCGCGATACAAAGTGCCAGGTCAGGGCCAGGATGAACGGAAAATCTTTTAACGGCGATACAAAGCGCCAGGTCAGGGCCAGGATGAACGGCAAATCTTTTAACGCACTTCCTAACGAGTTTTCCGCAGTTCCTTAGCGAATGCAGGCCACCAAGGCAAGATGGATGCGAGGAAATAAACGCCTCGCGAGGAAGAGGGCGTCCTGAGTATACCAGGTTAAGTTATCTTTGCACAAAATAACGACACAGCACGAGAACAACACGCATACCGTTATAACCGAGGAAGCATAGTTCGATACACGCCCCCTGGGCCCATACTGGTTTCATTCTTGATGCAGGAAAAGAGTAAAACAAAAGTAGCATTGCAGCGATCCGCGAAGACAGGCACCTAGCGCTACCCCAAGCCTAGCCAGATCCTTCCTCACACTTCACAGAGGTGCGGTGACGAGACGACCCACTGCCGCCTTCAAAACGGGCGCGGCAGCGCGGTCATAGCCGCCACTGCTGGAGCTGTTGCCAGAGGAAGAGCCGCCATAGCTGGACGAGACACGGTCGCCGTCGAGGGCGGGCTCGCCCTCGTCCTCATCGCGACCGTCCCCAAGGCCGAATACCTCCTCACCATCGTTCGCCTCAGGGCAACACCCAGCGCGACGGCCATCTTCCCCAAACACCCTCACATAGAGGGTCGATCCACCATCGTACCTGAAGTGGAGGGTGCATCGCCGCTACCGGGCCAGCAGCTGGCGAACGTTTGCCAGCCGCGGGCCAGGGCTATGTTGCCCGCGGCGGAAGTCTCGACCGCAACCCAAGAGGCCTTGCTGCAGCAGCCATCCGCCTGCAGCCAGAGTCCGCCTGGACCAGAGGCCGGCAATTCACCGGCGAAGAAGCGCGGAAGTTGGAGCCAGTTGCCGACCGGGTTCTCCGACCGGACGACGAACTCCGGCGACACCGCCGCCGTGTGGAAGCGCGGACGAGGAGGCCGCGCCACCATAGCACACCTCCCCTCATCAACTGGACCGCCATGGCTGGGATGACCCACTCTGCGTGCCGTGGCGCCGTCTCGACAATGGGCCACGACGGGGGTCGCGGCATGCATGCGCGGGCGGCCGCGGCCGTGCTTGGGCGCCGGGGAGCCGGGTCCCTCGCGAGGGGCCTTCCCCTTCTCGGCGGCGGAGAACTTCCTTCGTGGTGCCATGGGTGTCACTGCAAGTGATGGAGCGAGGAGGAAGGAGCAAGCAAGCAAGGAAGAGAAGGGCAACGGGGGCTCCGCCCCCTCCCCATTTATAGCAAGAGAAGGCCAACCGGCGTCTCCCACGATCGCAGGTAATGATGGTTTTCCTTGCATGTCGCAGGGACTTGTCAAGTCGTGCAGTTGCCGAGGCAACATGGGGAAGCGGAGACGCCCACGTCCAATCAACCGCCACGCGTCAACCGAGGCTGCAGGCTTTTGGGGCCCGCGTGCTCCGAACTTGACCCTTGGCTTCGCCGCGAAGCCAAGCCCGAGCGCACCTTGGGCCCGGGGGGCTACTGTCGGTGTTCTGGGAACGGGGGTCCCCAGACTTGCCTGCTTGCGGCCCACGGCGTGGCTAAGCAAGTAGGCCGTACGGCCCATCTTCATCAACAAGGCACCCAAGACCCTCGCGAGGGTCCAAGCCTCGCGAGATGGACGACGCAAGACCTCCTCTGGAGTAGCCTAGCCAGGCAGGCTCACGAGGAGCGGAGAAATCAAGGTAGGGAAAAACCTCACGAGGCCCTCATGACGTGAGCCACGACGCACGACACCAGGCGGGCGCCAGCGCGCACAGCGTCCTTATTTCCTCTTTGGTGCTAAGGAGGCCAACGCAGGCGAGGAGTACCGAGGCATCAGGCAAAGGTTGCTATATTGGTGCAACGAGACCAAGACCAGAAGGACGGCAAGACGGAGGTCATCGTGGAGCCCTGATGAGGACATAAATACCATTGTTACACCCACAGCCCCCGCTGCTATACATACTGGACCTATTACTAGAGCTCGCGCACGCCAATTAAATTATCAGGTACTTCCGTTTCTTGGTAATGATTCTAATGTTCATGAGAATATGATGCTGCCTAAATTGGATACATTTGTTTTGCTTACAAATGAAGGGCCCGTCATGGATAAGAGGGATGAACACTGAGCAAGACCAAGCATGGAGATGATGGCAAGCGTGAGGGGAACAAGAACGGAGTTACAAGTGATGATTTCAGGACCTTGAGGCCCCCATAATGAGTGCATGAAGCCTTGGACAAAATATACAAGATGCCACTTCATAATATTCGTCCATAGGCTATTCTAGCTGCTGCGTGACCTTATTATTGGGCCAGGCCCATGTAATTTCGAAATACTTAAGTATATGCTATTTTTAGAGTCCGTATGTGTGGGGAAACAAGAGTTAGGGTTGGTTTCGGACCCCTCCCTCAAGGGCCACGAAATTCCCTCCTCTTCCTCCATATATACAACCCTTAGGGCATCGTTTAGACTTTGGGTTTTGTTTAGACTAAAAGTTCTCCATAGCTGCAACTTCGCGTACTTCGTTTGTGTTCAACGACCAGACAAAGGCGTCAGAGAACCCCACCTTGATCAATAAAGCTTTCCTCTTATATTCGCAATATCCAGATTGCAATCTTAGTTTCTTGCATGTTCTTCGTTTGCTGCAGGAAACAGACCTTCGTGGTCGTTGATCGTGCTCCGGCGTGGTCAATAACCTCTCGGAGTTGGTTTAGCGATTGCTAAAAGGCGGCGTCCTCGCACGTTCGTAGTCGGATTGTCAAAGTCGACTTCATCCTAAACGATAGCCACCATCTCATCGAAAGACGGGACACCTTTGCCTCTATCAAGTGGTATCGGATTTTCCAGGTTGCTCGGTGAGATTTTCCAGTTTTTCGTAGTTTAGATCGAGTTTGTCCTTCATACCTACGGTCCACGAAAAAGCCACAAAAAAATTAGGGTTAGTTCATCATATCCGAACCAGTCTGAGCCTTTGCATAGTCTTTTCAGTATTTTGCTTTGTTGAATTTGCGGTTGCATCGTCGTGTCTAGTTGCTGGTCTTAGAGTCTAGTCTTTTAGAGTTTCGAGTTATGGTCATAAGTTGTCACGCCGCCGCCGCACCATCATCATCGCCCCTGCCATCTACAACCGCCGCTTATTCGCCGCCGATCCATATCCATATACCACCACCAATCCGTATCCATATACCACCACCACTGCCATATCCTACCACCATATATCCACCACCAATCCGAGTTACTGTCATATTGGGTTTGTTTTTGAGGTCCGTTTAATTTCCGATTCGTGTTTCCTTGACTGAATAGGTCTCGGAAAAAAAAAGTCCGAGACCCCGGGCAGTTTTAGGCCAAAATTTTGGCGGCAATTTTTTTCCTATCCTGTTTTAGGCTTTTCCGAGTCTTTTGAGCCACGTGCCATCATAGTGATTTTTGTCGCACTTTTTAAATGCGTCGCTGCCCTGATTTCCGAAAAAAGTCAAAAACATTTCGTGCCCATCCTGTCAGTTTGACCTGGGAAGAGTTTTGAGACACTCGCCATTATAGTGATTTTTTGAAAAAAAAGAGGAGCGCAAAAATAAAGAGCGCAAAAAAAGAGCGAAAAAAATTTCCAGAGTGTGCTTTTCCCTTGTTTACGTGCAGCGCCGTGATTTAGTTAGTTTTCTAGGCTCGCGTCTCTAGCACGGTCTAGCCTAGGACCAACCTGATACCATCGTTGAGCGTTTATTCAACTTTGCATCTCTGAATTGATTATTGCTGACCCTTTTGCTACCATATTATAAGCCTTCACAGCTCCACATACATCTACGTCGTGCATTTGACTCTCCACAGTAATCGCTCTATCCAAGCTTTGAGAGTTTTGACTACAACGGTTGCCGATCACCGCTCTTCTTTGGGTAGGAACTGGTAAGAATTTGAGATTTGCTTGACGGATTTGTGACACCCACCACCACCTCTTGTTAGTAGTCTGTAGGATTATATTCTTGTGTGTTTCTATTGCTGCTAACCATGCCGGGATCACAAGCCCGAGGACTGACCGGGAGAACATGACGAATAAGGAGTTGCATGATAAATTTCACAAATGATGAGTGGACAGGTGCAAGATGTGCTAAACAGATTTGAAGAGGCCATGGAGAAGATAGATGGCATGGAGAAGACGTTCGAAACAAAGCTCGATAACAAGTTTAATGAATTGCTCGCGCGTCTTCCACCACCACCACCGGCTGCACCTAACGCACCTCTACAACAACAACAACAACAACGACTACCTCCACGTCGCGAAACAGCCCTCCGCCGAGCGAGCCGTGCCCCTCTTTCGCTTGGCCAAACTGTTGGTGCTGTTGTTGATACTTCTGTGGCTCCTGCTGCTGATGCGGAGGAGGATGATTATGTGGGAGATTACGTGGATGAAGTTGATCAAAATCAGAGCTACGTGCAACCACCAGCACCACAACCACCAGGTCGCCCACATGCAAATAATGGCAATGTTAGGGCTCCCCCTCAGGTACGAGATGACCATCTCCCTAAATTGAAATTGAATATTCCACCATCTGAGGGTAGATATGTTCCTGATATATATCTTACTTGGGAGTTAGAAACTGAACAACGATTTACATGTTTACAATATCACGAGGAGAGGCGTGTTCTGCCCATTGTTTGTGCTTTCACTAGCTTTGCATGTGTTTGGTGGTCTGAACATTGTAGATTATATCCTGTTCCAGCTACTTGGGCTGCTTTGAAAACTTCTATGCGTACTCGTTGGGTTCCACCATATTATCAACGTGAATTACTTCAAAAATTGCAGCGCTTAAGACAAGGAAAAATTACGTAGAAGAATATTATCAGGAATTACAAACTGGCTTGATTCGATGTGGTATTGTTGAGGAGAATGAAGCTATGCTTGCATGTTTTATGGGTGGATTAAATAGAGAGATTCAGACCATTCTAGAGTATAATGATTATAATAATATCACTCGTTTATTCCATCTTGCTTGTAAAGCTGAACGTGAAGTGCAGGATCGACAGGCATTGGCGTGAACTAAATTTTCTGCAGGTCGACCTTCATCATGGACACCACATGCATCATCTACTTCCACTGCACCATCACCTCCTTCAGGTGCCACCTCCGACCGTGATACAAAAAAGCAGGCACAACCACCACTATCTGCCAAGAGCACACCTGCCGGGCCTGCACAGAGCTCTTCTTCTTCCATGGCGTCAACAGGGCACACAAGTGATATTATTTGTCGTCATTGTAAGGGAAGAGGACATTTCTTGAGAGAATGCAAATCTCAGCGTGTGATGATTGCCACTGAGGATGGTGGGTATGAGTCTGCTAGTGACTATGATGAGGAGACTTTGGCTCTTATTACACATGAAGAACACGGTGGAGATGATTCTGATCATGAGAGGCAATACATGGCTCTTTGAAGATCTTGTGACAGGTATGAATGTTTAGTTGCTCAACGTGTTTTGAGTGTGCAGGTTACACAAGCTGAGCAAAATCAGAGGCATAATTTGTTCCATACAAAGGGAGTTGTGAAGGAACGTTCTATTCGCGTCATCATAGATGGAGGGAGCTGCAACAACTTGGCTAGCATGGCGATGGTGGAGAAGCTATCTCTCACCACAAGACCACGTCCACATTCTTACTACATCCAATGGTTCAACAACAGCGGCAAGGTTAAGGTAACACGTCTTGTTGGTGCATTTTAGTATCTCTACATATGCTGATTATGTTGATTGTGATGTGGTACCTATGCAAGCATGTTCCTTATTACTTGGTAGACCATGGCAATTTCATAAAAATTCCATACACCATGGTAGAAACAATCAGTATACTCTTGTTCATAAGGATACAAATATTACTTTGCTTCCTATGACTCCTGATTCCATTTTGAAAGATGATATTCATAGAGCTAATAAAGCAAAACAGGAGATAAATAAGAGTGAAAATCAGATTGTGGCAAAAGAATTTGAGCAACAAATGAAGCCTAATAATAAACCATCTGGTGTTGCGTCTGAAATTAAATTGAAAAGTGCATGTTTACTTGCCACCAAATCTGATATGGATGAGCTAGATTTTAGCAAATCTGTTTGCTATACTTTTGTGTGCAAAGAGGCATTATTTTCATTCGAGGATGTGCCTTCCTCTTTGCCCCCTGCTGTCACTAACATTTTGCAGGAGTTCAGAGCGTCTTCCCACGGGCGTGCCACTCGGATTACCACCTATTCGAGGGATTGAGCATCAAATTGACTTAATTCCCGGTGCATCGCTACCCAACCGTGCACCATACCGTACCAATCCAAAGGAGACGAAGGAGATTATGCGTCAAGTACAGGAGCTGCTCGAATCTCTTAGTCCTTGTGTTGTTCCTATTATACTAGTGCCTAAAAAGGATGGTACGTCGCGTATGTGTGTTGATTGTAGGGGCATTAATAATATTACTATTCGTTATCGTCATCCTATTCCTAGGCTAGATGATATGCTTGATAAATTGAGTGGCTCTACAATTTTCTCCAAAGTTGATTTGCGTAGTGGATACCATCAAATTCGTATGAAATTGGGAGATGAATGGAAAACAACATTTAAAACTAAGTTTGGTTTATATGAGTGGTTAGTCATGGCTTTTGGGTTAACTAATGCACCTAGTACTTTCATGAGACTAATGAATGAAGTTTTACGTGCTTTCATTGGACGATTTGTGGTAGTCTATTTTGATGATATACCGATTTATAGCAAATCTTTGGAAGAACATTTGGAACATTTACGTGATGTTTTTATTGGTCTTTGTGATGCACGTTTGTCTGGTAACCTTGGGAAGTGCACCTTTTGCACCGACCGAGTATCTTTTCTTGGCTATGTTGTTACTCCACAGGGAATTGAAGTTGATAAAGCCAAGATTGAAGCTATTGAGAGTTGGCCGCAACCCAAAACGGTCACAGAAGTGAGGAGTTTTCTTTGACTCGCTGGTTTCTATAGGCGTTTTGTGAAAGATTTTAACACCATTGCTGCACCTCTCAACGAGCTTACAAAGAAGGATGTGCCTTTTGTTTGGGGTACCGCGCAGGAAGAAGCCTTCACGGTATTGAAAGATAAGTTGACACATGCTCCTTTACTCCAACTTCACGAGTTTAATAAGACTTTTGAGCTTGAATGTGATGCTAGTGGAATTGGATTAGGAGGTGTGTTATTACAAGATGGCAAACCTATTGCATACTTTTACGAAAAAAATTGAGTGGGCCTAGTCTGAACTATTCTACTTATGATAAAGAATTATATGCTCTTGTTCGGACTTTAGAGACATGGCAACATTATTTATGGCCCAAAGAATTTGGTATACATTCTGATCATGAATCTTTGAAACATATTAAAAGTCAAGCTAAACTGAATCGTAGACATGCTAAATGGGTGGAATTCATTGAGACTTTCCCTTACGTCATTAAACACAAGAAGGGTAAAGAAAATGTTATTGCTGATGCTTTGTCTCGTCGCTATACGATGCTTTCACAACTTGACTTCAAAATATTTGGTTTCGAGACCATCAAAGATCAATATGTGCATGATGCTGATTTTAAAGATGTAATGCAAAATTGTAAAGAAGGAAGAACATGGAACAAGTTCGTTATTAATGATGGCTTTGTGTTCCGTGCTAACAAGCTATGCATTCCTGCTAGCTCTGTTCGTCTTTTGTTGTTGCAGGAGGCGCATGGAGGAGGATTAATGGGACACTTCGGCGTGAAGAAGATGAAGGACGTACTTGCTACACATTTCTTTTGGCCAAATATGAGACGGGATGTTCAGCGTTTTGTTGCTCGCTGCATTACATGTCAAAAAGCTAAGTCACGACTCAATCCTCATGGTTTATATATGCCTTTGCCTGTACCTAGTGTTCCTTGGGAGGATATATCTATGGACTTTGTTTTAGGTTTACCTCGAGCAAAGAAGGGGAGGGATAGCATATTTGTTGTCGTGGATAGATTTTCGAAAATGGCAAACTTTATACCATGTCATAAAAGCGATGATGCTGTTAATGTTGCTGATTTATTCTTCCGGGAAATTATTAAACTTGCGGTGTGCCAAATACTATTGTTTCAGATCGTGATACTAAATTCCTTAGCCACTTTTGGAGATGTTTATGGGCTAAGTTGGGGACTAAACTGCTTTTTAGTACTACTTTTCACCCCCAGACTGATGGACAAACTGAAGTAGTCAATAGAACATTGTCTACTATGCTTAGAGTTGTTTGTTTTGAAGAATAATAAGAAAATGTGGGAAGAATGCTTGCCTCATATTGAATTTTCTTATAATCGTTCATTGCATTCTACTACTAAGATGTGCCCTTCTGAAATTGTGTATGGTTTCCTACCTCGTGCACCTATTGATTTGTTGCCTCTTCCATCTTCGGAGAAGGTTAATTTTGATGCTAATGAATGTGCTGAATTGATTTTAAAAATGCATGAGTTAACTAAGGAAAACATTGAGCGTATGAATGCTAAATATAAACTTGCTGTAGATAAGGGTAGAAAACATGTTGTGTTTGCACCTGGAGATCTTGTTTGGTTACATTTGCGTAAGGATAGATTTCCTAATTTGCGCAAATCAAAGCTAATGCCACGTGCTGATGGTCCTTTTAAGGTGTTAAAGAAAATAAATGATAATGCATATAAACTTGAGCTGCCTGCAGATTTTGGGGTTAGTCCCACTTTTAACATTGCAGATTTGAAGCCTTATTTGGGTGAGGAAGATGAGCTTCCGTCGAGGACGACTTCATTTCAAGAAGGGGAGGATGATGAGGACATCAATACCATTGTTACACCCACAACCCCTGCTGCTATACATACTGGACCAATTACTAGAGCTCGCGCATGCCAATTAAATTATCAGGTACTTCCGTTTCTTGGTAATTATTCTAATGTTCATGAGAATATGATGCTGCCTAAATTGGATATATTTGTTTTGCTTACAAATGAAGGTCCTGTCATGGATAAGAGGGATGAACAATGGAGCAAGACCAAGCATGGATATGATGGCATGCGCGAGGGGAACAAGAACGGAGTTAAAAGTGATGATTTCAGGACTTTGAGGCCCCCATAATGAGTGCATGAAGCCTTGGATGAAATATAGAAGATGCCACTTCATACTATTCGTCCATAGGCTATTCTAGGTGTTGCGTCACCTTATTATTGGGCCAGGCCCATGTAATTTTGAAATACTTAAGTATAGGCTATTTTAGAGTCCGTATGTGTGGGGAAACAAGAGTTAGGGTTGGTTTCGGACCCCTCCCTCAAGGGCCACGAAATTCCCTCCTCTTCCTCCATATATACAGCCCTTAGGGCATCGTTTTGACTTTGGGTTTTGTTTAGATTAAAAGTTCGCCATAGCTGCAACTTCGCGTACTTCGTTTGTGTTCAACGACCAGACAAAGGCGTCATAGAACCCCACCTTGATCAATAAAGCTTTCCTCTTATATTCGCAATATCCAGATTGCAATCTTAGTTTCTTGCTTGTTCTTCATTTGCCTGCAGGAAACAGACCTTCGTGGTCAGGTTGATCGTGCTCCGACGTGGTCAATAACCTCTCGGAGTTGCTTTAGCGATTGCTAAGGCGCGACGTCTTCGCATGTTCGTAGTCAGATCGTCAAAGTTGACTTCATCCTAAACGATAGCCACCATCTCATCGAAAGACGGGACACCTTTGCCTCTATCAAGCCCAATGCAGCGTCACCACCAGAGCTTTTCGCAGGCGATGACCACTTTTGTCAGGATAGCTTGTACTGGCTATCCCCCTTCAAATTTGCCAGCCGTTGTTGGCTCCCTTCCCGCTCGATATTTGGGAAGAGGACCATGGCCTATACAAGTAGAGCTAGCCACCATAGCAGAGGCATCTGATCTTAGCTTGATCCAACCTGATCGAGAGCCTACTCACAAGAACACCTCAACCTCAGGAGGCTGTTCTTCCCTTGTCTTATTCATCATCGACCCTAGAGGCAATCCACCACCACACTTTGGAGTAGGGTATTACACCACAACGGTGGCCCGAACCAGTATACCTTGTGTCTTTACGTGTTGCGAGTTAAATCCGAGTTAGATTCGCGAGATCTTAGCGAGCTAGGGCGTAGATTGGTAGGAGGGAAAGACTTCGCGCGCACCCCAGTTTTCGAACCTCAAGGGTTTGCCGGAATCCCACATCCGACATTCGTGAGCAAGCAAGTTGGATGCACACCCGCTTAGTTTCTTTTGTTGTGCTTTCATACACTTACAGCTCTAGTGCGTCCGTTCATGACAATCCCTACTCACTCACATTGATATCTATTGATGGGCATCTCCATAGCCCGTTGATATGCCTAGTTGATGTGAGACTATCTTCTCCTTTTTGTCTTCTCCACAACCACCATTCTATTCCACCTATAGTGATATGTACATGGCTCACGCTCATGTGTTGCGCGAAGATTGAAAAAGTTTGAGAACATCAAAAGTATGAAACAATTGCTTGGCATGTCATCGGGGTTGTGCATGATTTAAATATTTTGTGTGATGAAGATAGAGCATAGCCAGACTATATGATTTTGTACGTATAACTTTCTTTGGCCATGTTATTTTGTAAGACATGATTACTTTATTAGTACGCTTGAAGTATTATTGTTTTTATGTCAATATTAAACTTTTGTTTTGAATCTTATGGATCTGAACATTCATGCCATAATAAAGAGGATTACATTGAAAATTATGTTAGGTAGCATTCCACATCAAAAATTCAGTTTTTATCATTTACCTACTCGAGGACGAGCAGGAATTAAGCTTGGGGATATGGGTGTAACTACGGTAGCCATGTCCTCACCAGGGATGCTTGATACGTCTCCAACGTATCTATAATTTTTTATTGTTCCATGCTATTATCTTATCTGTTTTGTATGATTAATGGGCTTTAATATGCTCTTTTAAATTATTTTTGGGACTAACCTATTAACCGAAGGCCAAGTGTGAGTTTCTGTTTTTTGCCTATTTCAGTGTTTTGCAGAAAAGGAATACCAAACGGAATCCAAACGGAATGAAACCTTCACGATGATCTTTCTTGGAACAAACGCATAATTGAAGACACAGGTTGAAGTTCGCAACTCCGCGAGGCGGCCACGAGGCAGGAGGGCGCGCCCAGGGGGTAGCCGCGCCCCCACCCTCATGGGCCCCGCGGAACTCCACTGATGCACTTCTTTCTCCTATATATACTCTTATACCCTAAAAACATTAGGGAGAGCTACAAAACCACTTTTCCACCGCCGCAACCTTCTGTACCCATGAAATCCCATCTTGGGGCCGTTTCTGGCGATCTGCCAGAGGGGGAATCGATCACGGAGGGCTTCTACATCAACACCATAGCCTCTCCGATGATGTGTGAGTAGTTTACCATAGACCTTCGGGACCATAGTTATTAGTTACATGGCTTCTTCTCTCTCTTTGGTTCTCAATACAATGTTCTCCTCGATGTTCTTGCAGATCTATTCGTTGTAATACTCTTTTGCGGTGTGATTGCCGAGATCCGATGAATTGTGGATTTATGATCAAGATTATCTATAAATAATATTTGGTTCTTCTGAATTCTTATATGCACGATTTGATATCTTTGCAAGTCTCTTCTAATTATCGGTTTAGTTTGGCCTACTAGATTGATCTTTTTTGCAATGGGAGAGTGCTTAGCTTTGGGTCCAATCTTGCGGTGTCCTTTCCCAGTGACAGTAGGGGTAGAAAGGCACGTATTGTATTGTTGCCATCGAGGATAAAAAGATGGGGTTTATATCATATTGATTGAGTTTATCCCTCTACATTATGTCATCTTGCTTAATGCGTTACTCTGTTCTTATGAACTTAATACTCTAGATGCATGCTGGATAGCGGTCGATGTGTGGAGTAATAGTAGTAGATGCAGAATCGTTTCAGTCTACTTGACACGGATGTGATGCCTATATTCATGATCATTGCCTAGATATTCTCATAACTATGCACTTTTGTATCAATTGCTCGGCACTAATTTGTTCCCCCACCGTAATATATGCTATCTTGAGAGAAGCCACTAGTGAAACCTATGGCCCCCGGGTTTCTTTCTTATTATATTGCATCTATTTTATTTACATCACATATCGTTTTACAATTTTGCAATCTTTACTTTCCAATCTATACAACAAAAATACCAAAAATATTTATCTTACTATCTTTATTAGATCTCACTTTTGCGAGTGACCGTGAAGGGATTGACAACCCCTTTATCGCGTTGGTTGCAAGGTTCTTGATTGTTTGTGCAGGTACTAGGTGACTTGCATGTTATCTCCTCTTGATTGATACCTTGGTTCTCAAAAACTGAGGGAAATACTTACACTACTTTGCTACATCACCCTTTCCCCTTCAAGGAAAACCAACGCATGCTCAAGAGGTAGCAACCACGCCGCACCGAGAGAACCAATGCGGTGGACGATGGCGAGGTCTAGCAAGGGAACGACCCGGAGCCGGCGAAGACGCAGCAATGGATGCCCACGCAGAGGGGAGTACGAGGGTTCACTGGTTCAGCTGCGGTGTGAGGCTGTCGTCGCTGGAGAATAATAGGAGGTCCTGGTGAGGAGAGGAATGGCCCGGGTGGTGATGGGATTAGGGTGGGCCGGTGAGGACTGCGTGGCAGCACAGCCGGCTACAGGAGGCGGTAGCACGCGGTACCGTCGGCGGTCGTTTGGGCGGCTAAAGCATGAATATCCGAGATTGAAGAAGCACCACAGCCATTAGATGGACATCCAATGGCCACTGCTAATAGAATCGTGTGTTGACTATAACTTGAGAAAGCCTTGCGTACGCATCAACTTAGTAGGCCCAAAGTGGCCATCACATCTGTGGCAGTGAACAGATAGCCCATTTGTCATTTGCTATAATGTACATCCCATTTTTTAATACTAATGGAATTTACTCACCCATTTACTATTTGTTAAAATTTCAGCCCATTTTCTAGCCAGGACTTTGTTAATCATTCAGCCAACCGCTCAAAAAAATTCAACAAAATGTCCAACATTCTGATGGGATCCGAAATATTTTTAACCCGAAATTTAGAGTTAGATTAAATATAATTTCAAAATAAATTTGTATTAGGAAAAAATCCAACGAAAATTTGCACGCAACAAGTAATGAAATTAAAAAATGTACCTTTTTTAGAAGAATTAAAAAATGTACATGTTCGGTGTGTTTTTTATATTTATAGCCAAATTTTTTAATTACATCCCATTTATTATTTCTTAAAGCCCATTTTCTTGGCAAGTCTAATGCGGCCTGGAGAATAACAAGTTGACCTGGGTTGGGTATTCCGCAAAAAAAACAATAGCTGGGCTAGCCATTTTCACATTTAAATATTAATATTTGGGCTGGATATTTGGTCGATAAAAAATAATAGCCTCGGCCGTACGGGCCACAGCCCGCCCAGTTGATACCCAGCTCCTCTGAACAACAACAAAAAGATGATCAAGAAAAACTCTGCTCACACCTCAAAAACACAAATACTGCTCGAGCTATTGGGTCCCATCTACCGACCGCTCCCTGTGCAATTCTCTCGTGTATTGACTATATAGGTTGAGAATGGTGTGGGGCCATGATGTCAGGAAACCAGGAGGAAGCAAAAAAATTATAGTTGTATATAGTAATAAGGAGGCACTTGCGTACGTGCGGCTATGGCCCTGGTGGGATCCACTGTCATCCTCTCTAATTAAAGTCATCTCATGATTCCTCATGTTTGTTGACCATGTTGACAACGCGAGACAGCAGCGCCACGGCGAGCACAACAACTCGAAGGACGACGGAGAGGGCCTCGCGGGCCCTACGGATGGTCTCATACAGCGCCCGCTGCTCATTCAGGAAGCCAGGATCATAGGGCCACATGTCTGCGACGGCATTGTCGTTCGCTTGTTCGTCGGTGATTCGTCCTTCCGTGAGCCGGTGCTCGTTGAAGATCCGTACGTTGCAGCACAGGTATTGCCCTGGTAGCTCTTCCGCCATTAGGGCGTCGAAGTGCGGCCGCACCTGCTCTATGGTGAACACGGCATGAACCGGCTTGGGCGGTGGCGTCGGGTCCTGGTCGGAAGCCACGTCAACCGTCTGATTGTCGTTGCTCAGCTCGGCGAGCTCGCTCGCAAGCCAGCATGTCCGACCGCTGGACCGGACCGTTGCCAAGTACGATTCTGACCGCCCTGGCCCGCCCAGACCGCCTCCCTTGCCCGCGCGTGCTTTCCGCCTGAAACGGTCAGCGCCGCCAGCACCGCTTCCCGGTGGAGGCGATTGCTCCGTGTTCAAACGACACAAATGCCATCCGGCTGTCCGTCTGCCGCCCACATTAATGATATGTTGTTGCTGAGGCGGCTACTCTGGCACCACTCGTCCATCCCTCTGTCGCCCACCATTAATATATAAACTGTTGCGTCGGCCATAGCCGCCGTCATCCGCCTCTGTTCCCTTTCTCCTATGCACACCACTACTGCCCACCATGGCTTCCTCGCGCTCCAACGCTCTTTGGGGCGGGCGGACGACGGACAACAAGGATGGCAGCCATTGCTACCGACTGGCTAGCCGGTAGGCAGCCGGAGGATGACGACGTCCCAATGGAGAACGTGGTAGTCGACGATCCGGCGCCAACCCCCTCCTCCGCCCCATCCTTGCCGGTGCATTGCACCGTGACCATCGGCGAGGCCCGTGCACAATACATGGACACAGTGAGGCAGAAGCGTCAGGACCAGTTCCGAGAGGCGTAGGCCGACGCTGCCTACAATCACCATCACCTCCAGGAGCACCTGCAGGCGGAGGAGCAGATCACCGCAGAGCAGCGGAGCAGGAGGCGCTACTCGAGTTGTACCACTGCGCCCGCGAGAGCTTCCTCATGCGCTGGCGGTACCGCATGCAGGTGGCGAAGGTTACGGCCACCTACAAAGAGGACGATGTAGCGGGCGAGTCTCTGTGTGACGAGACCGACGAAGAGGTAGAGGACATTGCCTACTCCGCCGAGGCCCTACCCCGCCTTCACCGGCTTCGTCGAGGCCCTGCTCCACTGAGGCCCCGCCCCACCAACAACGAGGCAGAGGACATTGCCGACTTCGCCGAGGCCCCGCCTCGCCGGCACCGAGGCGGAGGACTTCGCCAGCTTTAGTGAGGCCCAGCCCCGCCAACAACGAGGCAGAGGACATCAACAGCTCCGCCGAGGCCCTAATTTGCCAGCAATGAGGGGATCCTCCGACGAGGCGCCGCCCCACCGGCAACGAGACAGAGGACATCACCGGCTCCGTCGAGGCCCTGCCCCGCTGCCAATGAGGCCGCGTGTTGTAGGGTAGAACCCTAGATGCCCGATCTTTCACAAAATGGAGGGGATCCCACGATGAACACGAAGAACACGAGGGAAAACATGAGGGGAAACACGAGAGGATTCACTCAAACCAACAAGATTCGATTACACATGTGCTAAATCCTCGAAAAAAAAGAGATACACGATCCATGATCAACAAAGGATGATACAAGTAGCAAGTTCTTCTCCGTGAGGAGGTCTTGAGGGTTCTTCCTGTGAGGGGTCTTGAATCCACTTTGGGATCTTCTCCGTAGAGGTCGTGAACTCCGATGGAGAAGGGATCAAGTGGAGAGCAAAGCTCTATCTCAAATGAGCTACTACTTTGCTAACCCTAATACAGAGCTAGGGGACGAGTATTTATAGTCCAAGGGGTAAGTTGGGGATACATGGGGCGAAACCCCTTTCACTACGCATAGGCAGGGCAGTAGTACCGGTCATGGGGGAAGTTATACCGCTTGGAGCTCTTGTACTGGTTCATGGAGGTGTTTCCGGAGGTGCTTAGCGGTTGTACCGGTGTTTGGAGTGGTTGTACCGGTCTTATGGCTGTTAAGGGGATAAACCAGTGCTGTACCGGCCTTGCACCGCTCGATCACAAAAGCTGGACCGGTAGTTGGGCGGTAGTTGAGCAGTTGTACCGGGATTTCTGGACTGGGCAGATTCTCTTCATGCTCTTGATGTCCATCTTGTGCCATAACTTCTCCTCGGTTGCTTCCTTGGTAAATAAGCACACAAAGCATCTCCATTTGAGGTACTAGCCATATCTCAAGCGGGTCAAAGGGGAGTTCAACAAGGGGAGAGTTAACCTCGTTCTCGATAGCCCTTTGATGTAGGGCGGAACCCTATGGGGTTGATCTTTCACGTTTGGAGGGGATCCTACGGGCAAACATGAAGAACGCGCGGAAGAACACAAGGGAAATCACGGGGAGGAACGAGAGAAACACTCAACCGACAAGTAATCGATCACACAAGGGCTAGATCACCGAAAGCATAAGGTAGCACAAGATTCAAAATCAACAACGGAAAGATACAAGAGTAACCGTTCTTCTCCGTGAGGAGGTCTTGATTGTCTTCTCCGGATGGAGGCCTTGAATCCGAATGGACCTTCTCCGAGGAGGCACGATCCCTCACGTGGAGTAGATCCGGTACGGATGAGCTATGCTCTATCTCAAGATGAGCTATCACAACGCTAACCCTAGAAAGGAGGTGGAGGTGGTCTATTTATAGTCTAAGCCACGAAGGGGTAAGTGGGAGAGGGATACAAGGCTAAAGGCCAGTGGCTGCGCACAGGCAGGGCGGTAGTACCGCTTGCAGAGCTTAAGCGGTAGTACTGCTTTGATGGGGCGGTAGTGCCGCTCTGGAGCCGTTCGATCACAGGAGTTTGTCGGGTTGAGCGGCAGTAGAGCGGATGTGGGCCGGTAGTACGGCTTGTGGGCCTTCATCGGTAGTACCGCTTGGGGAGGGCGGTAGTACAGCTCGTTCTGGACTGGCCCGGTTCTCTTCCTCCTTCTCTTCCATGCTTCCCTCGCGGATGGTGTAGGAGTTCCTTGGCGCTCGCACTCCTCCTCGTCATCCGTGAAGCTCCGGCAATACCTACGCATGCACACGAGAGGAATGTCAAGTAGTACACCATCCTCGAAGGGGTCAAGTGAGCACGTGTAAAGGAGATGATTCACCTTTGTGTATGTGAAGTAGAGGTCACACATGTAACTTGCCAAATGGACTCTTGACATGGTGATGTCCATAGGATGCTCCGCATCATCTCCCCTCCCTTGGGAAAGATCCAACCTCGCATCGTGATCCTCATCACCATGGAAACGCTTGTCGTGGACGGACTTGAAGTTGCACGGAGTTGAAGACATTGCGCAATCCAAGTACTCCAAGGTGTCGCCGAAGTGGTATACATGCAAAAGGAACAAACACAAATGACACTCGGAAATACAATGGTTAGCGCGCACAAGGTGTCCATCAAATAAGCATGAGTTCGTTCGAAGGAATTGTTCATGAAAAGGCACGAGATATGTTGTGCACACAAATGTGTTGTGAATATGGTCAATGCAACCACGGTGCAAAATGATGCCATAGTGAGACGGTTTATCAATAGCATGAATATGGCAATGGATGCTCAATATGAAGAAGTTAACACGCAATTGATGGTAGGCAATATGATCCTGATGTATGAATATGCCATCAAGAAAGATCACAAAAAATTTGCTAAGGAAATGTACAAGCTCATATATCATGGATGACATGGGAATAGGTGCAACAAGGCAAGCATAAAGTGAGTCAATCCATGCATAGGATGCAAACTTGTGGTGAGTATGATATGTCCATCGAGCATGACATGTGTGAGCACAATCAACAAATATGAAGGTGTTGGTGCAATGTGTCACAGGAGTGTTGATGTACCAATGCTCGATGTCGTGGCATGAGTAGAAAGTCGAAGGTGCATCCAATAAGTCCGAGCGCTCCTCAACTTGAAGGTCGAAAGGGTCCATCTCCAATGCCGGTGCTCCATCCAATAGATGTATCATGTAGACAAGAAGAAGGAGAGAACAATGAAAGAATGACCCGTCCAATATGCATATGTGAAGATGGCTCAAAGAGAATGTTTTCACCTTTAGGAGGATGTCGAAAATGTTGGTGTTGCACATCGTGTATGCCTTCGCATGACCAAGTTGTCGCATAACGGCACTGCCTTGTGAATCCTCCAAAATGAAAGAACATGACAAACACTCGGAAAAACAAATGAGGTTAGCGGAAGTGCAAAACCTATCATTCGTGTGGTAAGATACCCAACAAGTGTATGCATCATGCTCATCATAAGAAAGGACAAGGAGCATTTCATAGTGTGGAGGCATATGATGCGAGAACAACCAAATACAATAGGCTCAATCAAACAAGCATGCATCACAAGTAAGATGTCCAAGTCTCCATGATCAATAAGCATAGCGAGTTGGCACTCAATACAAGGTGATATGAGAGATGCAACTAATGGAGACAAGAAACAATGATCATGACAAATCAAGTGAGAGGCATGAACATATATGTCATCAACCCAAGAAAGCGAGTAAGAATGGAACATGGGTGATGAAACAAAGCAAGAAATCATATGAATCAAGGCAAGCAAGCTAGTAGGGCGAAGATGCAACGTACTAGAAGGAATCATGGCAAGTATGTCATGTGTGCAAATAGTGGGCATGAATAATGCACATGACATATCACAAGCATGAAGGCAAGATATGAGCAAATTATCATCAATAGCATGAGGCACATGATAAATATGGCAATAGCAACAAGGATTTCCACCAAGCATGCAAATACACATAGGAGTAGCATAATGGTGAATCATGGGTAGATGCAAGCAAGGGTCACAATTGCATGGCAAAGGCATAAGCATAGCATGCAAAGCGAACACGGTAAAATGAGCATGAAGCGACAAGCGGTATATAGCCCATAGCCGTGTGAGAACCAAGTGAGAGAGATGCGCGTAGTTGTTGCGCGAAGAGAGCGGTGGTAATGGTAGTCCACGGGATCCCAAATCATCCTTGCTCTCAAGACCTCGTTTAAGTCAACTCTTGGGATTGAGAGGTTGGAGTATATGTGAGTACCTACACAAAACAAAGGCAAAGGGAAAATTGTGTGTGGTTGATAGATGTACACATCATCTATCATGATGCGCCGCGATGCATGTGTCGGTTAGCACAAAATATCCAATGATCAAATAAATGAGATGCGTGATATAGAAACATGTCATCCATCATGAGAGGTTTGGTATTATGTATAGCATAATGGAGACTCAAATTGTGTAGTGCATCACGAGCAATATCTATAGCATTGTTATTCATGGAATGCATAAGGTGCACGCAATCATGGGAATCATGCAAAGTATGGAATGCATCAAGATCTCCTAATATGTATGAGGAAACTATGGGGGTCTCCTCATGAGCATGAGTAGCAACATCACATGGAAAATATTGACAACGTCCAAAACAAAGCATATTTGGTTCAATGTGATCATGGCATGACATAGTAGATGTATTAAGCAAATCATGTAAAGGAAGCATGGCAATATCATCACATGAAAAACAAAAGCCAATGACCATCATCTCGTCATCTATGCCATAAGTACAAATGGGATTGATTTTAATGGGGCATGCATAGTTACTATGTTGAGATTGTGATGAAACAATATGGGAGATCTCACTCATAGCATATGACAAGTTCAATGGATTTTCAAACATGAAGTGGCCAAAATAATTTTCACATGATATCCTATGAAGAATAGCATCACAACTAGGCAACTCAACATGGTCATCATCATATTCATCATAAATAGGTAAGTGAAGGCATGAAGAAGTCTCGTTAGCGTGAAGCATGGGAATAGGTGGGTCTACATCATGGGAGCAATCAATGTCAAGAGAATCCACTAGTGGGACAAGAGAAGCACCATCACCTATGTTACCTTTGGAGCGTCGCTCATGTGTTGTAGGTGAGGTGTTGAAGATCGTCTCGTTGTCATCTTCATCTTGATGGAACCATGTGGGAGGTGCATCATTATCCACCATGGCCATCGATGCCATTGGAGGGATGGACTCATCGAGGATAGGCGTGTCGTCATGTAGGAGACCTAGCACCAAAGAAGAAAACACACTAGGAGTAGAGGTTAAGTCGTTAAAAATAAAAGTGGCCTCACATGCCGTGTCAACTATCTCACTCGCTAAGTGTGGTGGCTCACTCACTCCCTCAAGGATGCTCTCACTCATATGGTTGGTGGAGTCACTCAAATGGTGCTCAACCTCACATAGGATATGTGGCATGCTCTCATGTGTGGGGCTAGTGGTGGTCACACTCATCCTCTCAAAGGAAATGCTCTCAATGTCACATATGGTGGAGTCACTCATCTCACTCATGGGGTAGTGGCTCTCCTCACATGGCACTTGGGGCATCTCTTCATATGTGGGTGTCGGAGGGATGTAGGTGCAAATGTCTCCATGTTCAACTCCTATCACCGTGGTGGAATGGGATGGCCCTTGCTCGACCTTCTTGTCACCGTCTTGGTGTGGGAGGCCCATATGATGTGGCACCTCGTAGCTCGTCTCCATGGCCGAAGGGAGTTTCCCATGCTCGGCCATCTTCCTTGGGGGGCTTCCGAAGATGGAAGTGTCACCCTCGCTCGTAGGTGGTCGCCTTGGACTTGTTGAAGTTGTTGTAGGCATACACGTGGGAAGTAGGCGAAGATGACGTACGTCCAAAGGCGAAGATGCCTTGATAGCACTTGGCAAAGATGCCGAAGTGGTTGTTGTAGCCGTAGCACCGTCTTGGTGGTGGCCGTCTCGCGATCTTCTTTTGTGCTCATGAAGCTTCGACTTGGCGTGAAGTAGGGCTTGTTGGGACTTGTGCATTTGCGCTTGTGGAGCATCTTCATGATGATGATGTCGTTGTCGTGCTTGAGCTCGTAGTAGATGTCGTTCATTGTCGTCGTGCACATGATGCTTTGAGGTGACTTTCCCTCCATGACGATGTTGATCACGAACGTGATGTTGATCGCCATGTAGATGTGGACGAGGACGATTTGCACTTGCATCGTTGCCGCGCTCCGAAGACTTGTGGCTTGAATGTCGCCGCCTTGAAGATGACGAAGGGGAAGAAGACTTGATCAAGGCTCTAATCTCCTCCATCCTTTCATCTTGCTCCTCTTTATGTGCGGAAAGCTTCTTATCGATGTAGTCCCTTTTCCTTGCTTCGGAGTGACGAATGTCGATGGAGATGTTCTCGATGCGCTCCCGCAATCTTGATTGTGCGCCTTGCATTTGTCATTGTAAATCGAAGATGGACGCTTTGGAGGTGTAGTTGTTCACGCCGTCGTTGTTGTCGTAGACCGGAGAGTAAATGCCTTGCCTATCCATCACAAGACTCGAGCAAATATGAGTGGGAGAAAGAGAAGAACTTATACCAATGTACCTTGACCGATGTTGACGATGAATCAAGTTCACTCAAATGCGGACAATGAAATAGCACTATTGGTACCAATCCTTGTCGGTTCTCACACCTACACAAGTAAAAGCTTATGGTGGAGCTCGGTGAGGATAGTGGCACAAAAATTTGATGCAAAATGTTAGCAAGAGTCAATAATGTTGAAAGAGATTCACAAATTCAAGCCGAAACAAGTAGACCAATAGCAATGAATGTCACACGGAAACACACACACACAGATAGATAAGTGGGGTCGTGCAACCAAGGAATGAGCTTAAAATGTGGAATCCACCAAAATGCTCATGTTGCGCAACTCAAGAGAGACGCTAGCACGATTACTCAATAGGCGGATACGACACTTGTGCACAACCTATAAGATGCAAAATGGATAAACTTCTATCCCAAGTATGGTATGCATGTATGGTTCCCGGTGTTTGATCCAAGATGATCGGATATGACAATCTTATATGCAATGTGGTATGATGCTATGGCACTTGCTTACAAGCTCTTTGTTCTCTCTTTTTCTTTGCTTAAAAGCTTATTCTCTTTTTTTTGTATGGCCACTTTTGTGCAATGCACAAACCAAGATAGCAATTGTGTATATGCGGGAACAAACTTGTGACACATGATATGATAGCAATATATGCACCACGATGATATGGTATGTATGCTATGGGAAGTATGATCACTAATGTGCACAAGTAACGTTGCCGACAATACTCAAATTGCTAGTCTTGATAGGCAAGTAACGCAAAATGGGCTAGGGGTTAACAATGCAATGGCAAGGGGAATATACAATGGATGGATACCACGGTACCAAGATGATATGGAGGTTACCGTCCTGCGACGATGAGTGGCGGTGTTCTTGATGTAGAAACCAAGATGATGTAGTCTCATCCCTAAGTAGCCGAAACACCTTAGGAAACGGAAAAAGCGCGAACTCAAAATCTCAAACGTCAAATGTCAAAATGGTGGTAGCGGAAAGCGGTGGTAGTGTGCACTTGGCAATGCAGAAGTGGAATGATGGGCTATACACGGTGTCGGAGTTGGTAGCACGGTCCCTAAGTAGCCAAAACACCTTAGGAGACAAAACTAACAAGATTGGGTTAAGTTGGGGTGGCGGAAGTGTATGGTGGGCAAGCCTATGCGGAAGTTATGGAGGTGGTTGATGAAGAAGCAACCGTCCCTAAGTAGCCTCAACACCTTAGGGGACTCAAGTCACTACTCAAACAACCTCAAATGCTATGGTGAACAAAAAGGGTTGGTTTGCAGAAGGCTATGGTGGTATTGCGGATGATGTGGTGGAAGCCCTAGGCAAAGATGCCAAAGTACCAAAAATTTGATGGTGTCAAAAGGTGGTGAAACCAAGGTGAGGACCTCGGGCATGTCGATAGCTTCAAAACGAGCCAAAGAACACTCAAATCAGAGTTCGGATGTGGAAGTTATGATGAAAATGGTGAAACTCGGAATGCTGAAACTGGCATGGGCGGTAGTACCGCTTGGGTGGGCGGTAGTACCGCTCGTGTCCAGATTTTCGACTATTTAGGGCTGAAACAGGGTCTAGCGGTAGTACTGTTCGCGGGGTGGTAGTACCGCTTGTGGTACTAAGCGGTAGTACCGCTTGGAGGGCGGTAGTACCGCTCGTGTCGGGATTCTTCGCAGATCGAATCGGTAGCGATTTTGGGGCGGAAAAGGATGATTTCGGGAGCAAAATTGGATGGATTTCGTGGATGGAAAGAGGGGAAACTTGGGGGGATGCTAGAACCACTCGAAACCAAGCAAATCCACGGATCAAAATCAACAAAACATCGTCAAACAAACAAATCAAAAAAATTGGGGGCTATTTTTGGTGGGGATTTTCGGATTTAGGACGAAAACAACAAAATCAAGCTAGAAAACATAGGGTAGGGGCTCAAAAACGTGATCAACGTGGCTCTGATACCAAGATGATGTAGGGCGGGACCCTATGGGGTTGATCTTTCACGTTTGGAGGGGATCCTACGGGGAAACACGAAGAACACGTGGAAGAACACAAGGGAAATCACGGGGAGGAACGAGAGAAACACTCAATCGACAAGTAATCGATCACACAAGGGCTAGATCACCGAAAGTATAAGGTAGCACAAGATTCAAAATCAACAAAGGAAATATACAAGAATAACCGTTCTTCTCCGTGAGGAGGTCTTGATTGTCTTCTCCGGATGGAGGCATTGAATCCGAATGGATCTTCTCCGAGGAGGCACGATCCCTCACGTGGAGTAGATCTGGTACGGATGAGCTATGCTCTATCTCAAGATGAGCTATCACAACGCTAACCCTAGAAAGGAGGTGGAGGTGGTCTATTTATAGTCTAAGCCACGAAGGGGTAAGTGGGAGAGGCATACAAGGCCAAAGGCCATTGACTCTTGCCTGGCAGGCGGTAGTACCGCTTGCGAGCTTAAGCGGTAATCTGCTGATGGGCGGTAGTGCCGCTCTGGAGCCATTCGATCACGGGAGTTTGTCCGGTTGAGCGGCGATGAGCGGATGTGGGCGGTAGTACGGCTTGTGGGCCTTCAGTGATGTAGTACCGCTTGGGGAAGGGCAGTAGTACCGCTCGTTCTGGACTGGCCCGGTTCTCTTCCTCCTTCTCTTCCATGCTTCCCTCGTGGATGGTGTAGGAGTTCCTTGGCGCTCGCACTCCTCCTCGTCGTCCGTGAAGCTCCGGCAATACCTACGCATGCACACGAGAGGAATGTCAAGTAGTACACCGTCCTCGAAGGGGTCAAGTGAGCACGTGTAAAGGAGATGATTCACATTTGTGTATGTGAAGTAGAGGTCACATGTGTCACTTGCCAAACGGACTCTTGACATGGTGATGTCCATAGGATGCTCCGCGTCACCCTTGCACAAACTTGTGTCATCGGTCCACGTGGTGTCTTGGGAGACGAAGGTAGGTCCATGGGGATGGTCGTAGGATGCTCCGCATCATCCCCCCCCCCCCCTTGGGAAATATTTATGCAATTGTTAGTGAAACTTAATAATGTTGGAAAAGATTCGCAAATTTGCAAATGCAACAAGTAGACCGATAGCAAAATGTAGGTACGCGGAAACACACACGCAAATAGATAAATGGGGTTGTGCAAACAAAAAATGAGCTCAAAATGTGGAATCCACGGAAAATGCTCTTGTTGCACAACTCTAGAGAGATGCTAGCACGATTGCACAATAGGCAGATATGAAACTTGTGCACAACCTATAAATAAAAAAATGCAACAACTTCTATCCCAAGTTTGCTATTTGTATGGTGTTCCGATGATGTGATCCAAGATGATCGAGTATGACAATCTTAATGTAGTATGATGCTATGGTTCTTGCTTATAAGCTCTTTGCTTGTCTTTTCCTTTAGCTTAAAAGCTTGTTTGGCTCTTTCACTTATGAGCTCTTTCTCATGCAAAACTTCACGAACCAAGACAACAATTGTGTATATGCTATGACAACCTTGTGACACAAGAGATGATACAAAGATATGTACCAAGATGATATTGTATGTATGCAAAGGGAGCTATGATCACTAATGTGCACAAGTAACGTTGCCGGCAATACTCAAATCGCCAGTCTCGATAGGCAAGGTACGCAAAATGGTCTATGGGGTTATCAATGCAATTGCAAGGAGTACACGAAGGTGTCGTCGAAGTTACCGTCGAGGGTTACTCGTTTGTAAGCAAGGACAGATGACGGTGAAGTGGTTGGTGTCGATGACGAGTCCGTGTTGAATATGAGCGGCGGTGATGTCAATGTTGAACCACTCCTAGTTAGCCGGAACACCCTAGGAAACGATGAACCACGACTCAAGTTCTCAAAACCAAAGTCAAGTGGTGATAGCAGGATGCGGTGGTGGTTTCAAAGTTGGCAATGCAGAAGTGGTGGTGCTGGTTCATGAAGAAGCAACCATCCCTAAGTAGCTGAAACACCATAGGAGACTCAAATCGCAACTCAAACAACCACACATGCTATGGTAAACAAAATGGATAAGTTGCGGAAGTTGATGGTGGTATAGCGGATGATGTGGTGAAGGCCCTAGGAAAAGATGCCAAAGTTCCACAACTTTGATGGAGTCAAATGATGTTGGAAACTATCTATATGGATGGGGGGTGTCAATAGCTTCAAAACAAGCTAAAGAACGTTGAATTCCGAGTCCGGATGAATTAGTTATGGTCAAAACTGTCAATCAGTCGAGGCTGAATCTGGGAGGGGCGGTTGTACCGCTCCTGGAGCGTCTTGGGGTTCCAGTTTTTGGCTGGCAGAAGTATCAGGTGATGGGGAAGCGGTTGTACCGCCTTGGTGGCCGGTTGTACCGCTTTTGTCGAGAAAATATTCTCATATCTGGATCGGGATGGATTTGAGGCGGAAATGGATGATTTCCGGGGAAAATTGCGGAGATTTCATGGATGGAAGGTGAGGAAACTTATGGGGAAGCTAGATCTACCTGCTACACACGAAATCCATGGATCAAATCCAACAAAACTTCATCACACCAACAAATGACAAACAAATTGAGGCTATTTTTGGTGGGGATTTTTGAATTTAGGACGAAAACAAGCAAAAGAAGGCTAGAAAACGGTAGGGGAGACTCCAAATTCGTGATCAACGTGGCTCATGATACCAAGATGATGTAGAGTAGAACCCTAGATGCCCGATCTTTCATGAAATGGAGGGGATCCCACGAAGGACACGAGGGGATAACATGAGGGGAAACATGAGAGGATTCACTCAAACCAACAAGATTCGATTACACATGTGCTAGATCCTCGAAACACAAAGAGATACATGTTCCACGGTCAACAAAGGACGATACAAGTAGCAAGTTCTTCTCCGTGAGGAGGTCTTGAGGGGTCTTCCCGTGGGGGGTCTTGAATCCACTTGGGGGATCTTCTCTGTAGAGGTTGTGAACTCCGATGGAGAAGGAATCAAGTGGATAGCAAAGCTCTATCTGAAATGAGCTATTACTTTGCTAACCCTAATATGGAGCTAGGGGTGAGTATTTATAGTCCAAGGGGTAAGTTGGGGATACATGGGGCTAAACCCCTTTCACTGCGCACAGGCAGGGCGGTAGTACCGGTCATGGGGGTGGTTGTACCGCTTGGAGCTCTTGTACTAGTTCCTGGAGGTGTTTCCGGAGGTGCTTAGCGGTTGTACCGGTGTTTGAAGCAGTTGTACCGGTCCTATGGCCGTTCATGGGATACACGGTGTTGTACCGGCCTTGCACCGCTTGATCACGTGCTGGACGGTAGTTGGGAGGTAGTCGAGCGGTTGTACCGGTATTTCTAGACTGGGCAGATTCTCTTCATGCTCTTGATGTCCATCTTGCACCATAACTTCTCCTTGGTTGCTTCCTTGGTACCTAAGCACACAAAGCATCTCCGTTGCAGCAAGGAAGCAACCAAGGAAAACATGTCAAGTGGGTCAAGGGGAGCTCAACAAGGAGAGAGTTAACCTCGTTCTCAATATCCCTTGCACGAGCTCGTGTCATTGGTCCACGTCGTGTCTTGGGAGACGAAGGTATGTCCCTGGGGATGGTGGTAGGATGCTCCGCATCACCGTGCCATGCAGAAAACGAGGAAGAGTAGAACACGGTAGGTCGCTGCCGCTCGGGTCCAAGTAAGGCCACCGCTACTACCCTCCGGTTGAAGCCAAGCTTGGCGGGTTAACCATTGACGGCCGATTAGCTTCTTGGCGGCGATGTGGAGTTGGAGAGCTTTGCTAGAGATGGACGCTGCTTCAGTGACTTAACTACAGTGTAGTTGGGTCACTGACATGTGGGCCCAACAGGCATCTGGCCCACATGTCAGTGACCCACCTGCAACTGCAGTTAAGTCACTAAAGCTTCTGTTCTCCTGAGCCAGACACAGGTGGGTAGCTTCGGTTAATTAATTATACCTCCAGCGCACCCCGTTTTAGTTGAAGAATGTATGAAATGTAATGAAATCCGACATGTTTATATGAAGTACGGCCGTGTATGAATGAATTTAGTTCGATTAGTTCGAATTCTTGTATCACTGGCATTGGATGAACATGCAAAACAATACATACTAGCATTATTCCCAGGGTGATCACCTTGTTTGCAGCAGTTTCACATGTACTCCCTCCCATCCTTTTTAGTATGCATATAAGTTTTGTCTGAAGTCAAAGTATCTCTACTTTGACCAATATTATAGAAACAAGTATCAACATTCAGAATGTAAAATTAACTGACTGGAAAGAAAACTAATATGCAAAGTAAAAAGGAACAGACGGAGTAAAAAAAGTTTGAGCAGCTTTTTAGCGTTCTTGTACATTGCAATCAAACACCCAGGCCTGGCAATTCATAGAGAACATTCAAAACAATCGATGATTATGCATCTCAGCGATTCACATGTCAGAGCCAATATTTACTTCACAACTAAAGAATAAAGAAAAATCGATCGATGCTGCTGACAGCAAAGGGCATCCCATTCGAAGATATCAAACGCATGTCTTCTTGCTAACATCAATGAGAAAACTTTGACAAGGTTGTCACATTCCAAAATGTCAAATGTGTGTTGTTTTGCGTACATCAATGAGCAAACTTTGACAAGGTTTTCCCGTTCCAAAATATCAAATGCCTATGATTGTGGAATGGGCAGGGTTTGCCATCAGTTCGAACATTGACATGGCACCTCGTCCTAAATAAACCATCTGTTCCTTTTGTGCATTCCACCAAAATTAACCAAATTCGTGTGTAGCTTGTATGATTTCGCCTTTTATATGTTGGCCTTGAACATATCGGCACCTCCTTTCTTGTGGTGGCAATGAATGATTCCCATTGAAATCAAGCTGAGCACCCCTGTTTGCATAAATACAAAAAAGTGATTAGTATAAATCAAACGGTATTACGAATTGACAGTTTAAATAGGCGACCTACATGAGCCATGGAGAGCACACATTTAAAAAATGGAACTCACCGGAAAGAATCCTAAAACAACATTGTATTGGCCATCACAACAACAAAGATGAAGATCCGTGAGTCCTTCTGAGCTGAGGTTAGTTTGTTCTTGTGGGCAGTAATGTAATGATCCTTCAAATGCTTCCTTCTGATATGAAGAGGATGATCCTGTTGTGAAAAGGCAAGAGAACAACTAAATGCTACATCCCTGTTTGCTCGAAAAAAAAGGAAAGGAAATTATTAAAGCAACACAGATGAAGCACTTCTCAAGGACAAATTCCACTTTCTCATAACAGTATCTTAACAGTAGCACAACACCAATAGAGATGACAAAGCTTAGTCATATGGATGAAATCCATGGGCCAGTACCAACCTTTGTCAGGAGGCTTATTGTTTAGAGCATACAGATGAAGCACTTCTTCGGAAACATCAGTTGTTATCTACTGTGGTTGCCATGCTTACTATATACTCCTCGATTAGTTTAATGTTTTCAACATCTTCTTGTGCAGTTCCACTAAAATATATGTTATCTTCAAAGAAGATCCCTGTTTGCACAAGTAGAGATAATTATATATTACAATAAGAGTGGCATCAAATCAGTGGCAAAACAATTTCTCGTTCCAGCCATAGCAATAAATTAAGATGCAAAACTATATCATTACTTGTGTCATCACAGTTCCAAAGGCTTCATTACAGCACCGGGAGTTGATTTTTGTTTTTCTTCCGCTTGTTCTTCCCCTTCATCACTTAGTTCAATAACAGACAAGCTTCGCCTTCAATGTATGATTTGGCATGTCAATTAGGGAGCACAAGTATAGCACTAAACAATGACAGTGGCAAAATACAGGCCAACAGTTGTGAAATATCATTATCTTACCTCAATGGGATATTATGGTGCACATACAAATTGGAAGTCTTGTCTCCATTTGTGCAGTTCACTAAAATCAAGCAACATTACCGTATAAGTAGCACAACATATGAAAGCACACTGCACAATCATGTGAAAGAAGGGTAGTACTGACCTCTCATGACGCGGAATTCCAACAACTCACAAGAAGAAGATCTGAAACAAATTTGCCAACACGGATAGGAAGTCAGATCTCCTCTTGTGCAGTTCCACTAAGATCAAGCAATCAAGCAACATTTTTAGTGTGACATTTTGATTGAACTGCACAAAACACTCTTAAAACAAAAGTGTTTTGTGTAGTGCAACAAAAGGTTGCAATAGCAACGAGGTGAAGTAGATAACCCTGTTTACACAGAGGTGCAAAGGAAACAACTACTGGTCAATAACGGTGGATGACACAGAAGCCCACAAAAAGAAGCATCTAACTTATCTAAATGAGAAAGAAAGCAAGACAGTAGCATTTCTCAAACAGTGGCATTGATTCATATTAACAGAGAGATTAAAATAACAATAAAATTTGTTAAACATGTAATTTGCTTTCAACTGTGGCATTGCTTCGGTTTTCTAGTGGCATTATTAGAGGGTGTTTGTTTACATGGACTTTTTGGTGTAGCGACTAAAAAAAGTCCCTTTTAGTCACATCTAAACCAAACATGAGGGACTTTTAGGGACTAGAAGTGGGCATTTGGGACTAGAGAAAGAAGACCCTAGGGAGAGTCTTTTTGGGACCTTTTCCAACAGTTGCCCCTGACCTGCATCGCACCTTATCTATATTAGTTCATTACTAGGGGTAATATGGTCTCTTAGCATGTCATTTAATAACCTCTAGTCCATGTTTAGTCCCTGGAACCAAACAGGTAGGGACTAGGGACTTTTTAGTTGGGACGAAAAAATGTCCTAGGACTTTTTAACCAAATAGGGCCTTAGATTAACAACAGCTAAAGAGTTGTACGGGACATTGGACGCAACAACACCATGTGCATCTACCGACGTATAAAGGGGTGATGCACAGTCTGTTGCAATAAAGAACAAACAACCAAGGATCATATTTGTGTTGGTCCTAGTTTTGTTATCTTTCGACACCTTACCCGATGTGAGGGCAGCAAATCTACTCCTCCTCAAACTCTACAGCGTTGTCCCCCGAAACAGAAAGATCAGTTCGTTATAGATGTGCATACTGCGTTTGTCATTGTTTTCCCTTTTCGACCAACGTAGGTGCTGGATAGCCAGTCTATACCACTCTCCCCTTCCTTTCCTATTTGAACCACGTCCTAGATTCATCCTATACAACTTTCCCCACTACTTTCCTGTTTGATCCAACACCTAGATTCGAGTCCAGAAGCAGAAAACGCCCACATGCAGCTAGAGCAATGCATGTGGAATAAGTAAATTATACCTTAAGGTTCTCGGGGTGTGGCTTAGTGGGCGGCCAGAGGCCGATCTACCCACACTATGAATGGCAGTGAGGAAGAAGGGGTCGGAGGCCCTCCTGCACTGCTGCTGGGTGAAAGAGAACAACTGCGCTGGTAGTGGGTTCCCTCCCTCGTCGACGGTGACAGCGTTAAGCCTCCTTCCTTTCCCGGCGGACGGATCCGAGCGGCTCTTTGACCAGCAGTGAGGGGAGAGAGAGAGAGAGAGGCCAATTAAGTCTTGATTAGATCCGGAGAGGGTGAGAGAGTGTGAAGAGAGTGACTACAAGCGCTGAGGCTCCAACGTGTTTTTATATAGTGGAGAGAGAGTGTGAAGAGAGCAAACCCTAGAACACAAGCGCCGAGGCTGCAGCGTATATAGATGGAGTGGTTTTCTTTTTCTCTCCATAAAAATCATTTTAAATTGTGCATGAAAAGGAACTCTTTATTTAATGTAGTGAAGAAAAATAATAGGGGCAATGCTAATACGTGAAGAAAATTTAACGCTCGAAGGAGTCAACTCGTAATTAATGCTACACGCCTCCCAGTCGCGCTTACTAATGTTCACGTGTGGTACACGACCCTTCGAAGTGAACAACAACTGAACCACACATGGTCAAAATATTGTAAAGGTGGGTTGCACATCCTCCAATTTTAAATATTTTGGGCACTTGTATTCGGCCTAAGTCAGTGTGCCCCCGTATGTACTAAGGGTTAGAGCGGATGCTAAGAAGCTAGGGCATATTGAGAGTAATTGCCATGTTGTTTATTCGTAGGGTCACTTGCAAACTGTGAAACTCTATTCTCCTCTTATTTAGTGGACGAGGCAAATCTTTTGCTTCCGTTTTGAAAAAAACCGAGAAATTCAATTTTAATTATTTAGTTTGTACACTTTGCTCTCTTCCAATAATTTTGGGCACTTGTATTCGACCTAAGTCAGTGTGCCACCGTATCTCGTACTACTCCCTCCGTCTAGGTGTAAGTCACGTTAGAAGGTGCAGTGGGACCAAGGTGCAAGAAGATTGGAGGAGAAGGAGAAACTTGACCGGTCCTTCCTCCAATCAAAGCCCTGATTTCTGTCTCTAAACGCAACAATTAATCACAACAATTAAGAGATGTTGTTTTAGCTACCATGCAAGACCAAGTATTAACTCGCATGCAAGCCGACTTTGATTCCTTGACTGATCAATGCGTAGTTGCGCTCCATGCATTGGGTTTCCGAGGGAGATAACAAGGCGGAGTAAGTAACAATGCTTGCTAGCAACGAGGCTAGGAGGGGATTGATATGCGAAGTTAACGGACGACGCCTAAACATTTTGGGAATATCTGATTTTTCGTAAGATGACTAAACACCTAGGCGGAGGGAGTACTACTCCTCAGTCTAGGTTCCATGGAATATTCGTCACCTCTTCTCTTCTTGTACGTACTCCATTTATCTCACTTCACGTGGCTTCCCACTCGCACGATATTCCTATTCTATAAACCTGTGTGTGTGCGTGTGTGTGTGTTTTAACAGCGGGTGTGTGTTAGAGAGAGCGAGACATCGACCTACTCCTACAGAGAGATGGTGTGTAGTTTATGATTTAGCCGCGAGAGTCGGTGCATCCTCTCGTTTCCGAGCATCCGGTCTGGACAGCTGCCACGCCCGCTCCTGATCAGCCTCGCCCACCCAAAGCCCCTCCATCGCCCGCGCGCTTCCCGCCCGAAACGGTCAACGCCGCACCAGAGAATCGGTGCCGCATTCATGCCCGGGTAGAGCGGACACGACCTCTCACTGGCACATACGTTGAAGTGAGAAGAGAATTCAAGAGTGATGGTTGCTTCGTCCGTCCAACTTACTGCTCGGTCTATGTGATTTGACGACTCATTGGTCATTATTACTGAGGTGGTACGACTGCTGGATGTCCCACGTTTCGGTGAAAGGAGGTAGATTACAATTTTCTCCATTCTTACAGCGGAGGAGTGCGAAACAGTGAAAACACGCAAGCTCAGTGATTACATGGCCCACCTCACACTATCAGCATATTTTGTGGACACCGTGCGACACCTAACTCTTTACATAGTAGTATAGTACGTACTGTTTTCTCAACGAGATAAATTTGTACAATGCTATGAAGCTTCCAGCTTCTGTTTCATGTATCTTGCGTCCAAGGTTGCCCCGTTGCAACATTTCATCAAATACAAATGAGACTAACATGCATGCTATGGCATTTCAATGATTGACAGATCATAGCCAATATGTACTCCCTCCTTTCCAAAATAAGTGTCTCAACTTTATGCAAACTTTAGTACAAAGTTGTACTACTACTAAAGTTGACACTTATTTTGGAATAGAGACAACTAAAGAAAAAACGATCCATGCAGTCCCTAGCCCTTGAACCCTAAACCCTAACCAGGCTTTAATTTGCGACGTTGAACCTTCCGAAGAAATGAAGTTTGCAACCCTTTGACCATCGGATCATTTGTGCAATTTCACTAAAATCGAGATGAGCATCCCCGTGGCAAAGAAATTGACGAACCGTGATTTGAATAAGAATAATCGGACTAGTTGATGAGACATAAACTCATCACAAAAACAGTAGAATCCAGTAGAGGTACATGCGGGGCAAAGAAGTAGAGAAATATCCACATGGAGCAATGTGGGCAGCTAGGGCAGTGGTGCAAGCCGGATGTTAAGGAAGTTGTACCTGAGGGATGTCGGGATGAGGCTCAACCTAGAGGAGGGCGGCAGGAGGCGGCAACTGCCCACGTCGCGGTAGTGAGCAAGGGACAAAGTCAATCGCACCGGCTTTGTGAGAGAGAACAGCAGGGACCCTTGATCGGGACGTGCCGACAGTGGGTTTTCGCCGTTGGTGACGTGACCTCATCTACACAAAGCATCCACCCCTTCCCCCGGCAGATGTGATCTTCCTGGATGTTAGAGATGTGGCCACACTTGTTTTGTGCAAGAGAGTGTGAAGAGAGCAACCCCAGCAAGCAACCGTGTAGGCTCGTCCTAGCTATGTATATAGTGGAGCGGTTTCTTTTTCTCTCCAATGAACCTATTTATATTGCGTACGTGCCACTGAAGAAGGAAACTTTATTTATAAATGGCGCGGCACCGTTCATGCCTGGTTCCCGACCCTCAATTATTTATAAGTGAGTAATTACTACTAGTACTAGACACATCAAATTATCACTCAGGCTGCATAGTCATACAAAAATGAGCTCCACCATGTCACGTGTGTGGTTGGGGAAGACGCAAAGAGTGCTAATAGTACTACGTGCGTGGGTGCATGCACCTCTTCTTTTCGAGCATGGTTATTAAAAGTATAGCCCACTACTCTACCACGCAGTTATTATATGGGCAAAGAGTATAGGCAGTAATAATGAGTAATATGTCATCAAATCACGAGGCCCACCTTTCTCTATGTTTGACCAAGGAAGCAGCCATCATTTCACTCCTCGTTGAATATCCATCCGCTGCTACCTCTGCAAATAAATAAAAATCCGCTTCTACGTCTATAGCATGGTTAATAATATAGCCATGTCAATCACGACGTAGAAATATCATTCACTGATACAATAGGGCTGGCTCAAAGGCTGGTGTTTTTTTACTTTGTCTCTTTCTCTTTTTGTCTTGTTTACTCATGTTACATAGGAGCACGTGTAGAGGATGGCTATTCCTTTCTATGGGACTTCTTCATGGGATTTAAGGCTAAGCAGCTCCGAATTATGCCTGCTGCCCACCACTCTGAATCGTGCCATCTATGATAGTACTACCATTCCAACAATGAGGTCCACTAGGTCTAGCATGTCCTGTAAGAAGAGACTGTCATGCAAAACATACATCTTGTTGCATTCTTCCTCATACAGTACGTACCACTGGTACGTACTACTAGTACTACTACTACAAGTTCTCCTATAAACCTTGCGCTTGGCATCTCAAAAAAATTATCCTTGCGCCTGGCCCTTTGCCTATTTGGGAAGTTGAACAATAATGGTACTACAGTATATCGCTCTGGCTATCTGAGACCGAATGAATTGCTGCACGTCCACCACGTGGGCGAGGGTCGAGGGGCGATGGCCGAGGGAGAGTGCGTACTAGTACGTCAGTTTCAATATGGACTACATACGGAGCAAAATGAGTGAATCTACACTCTAAAATACGTCTATATACATCAGTGTTTGGAGTATGTACTAGTAGTTCATATTGAAATCTACAAAAGACATATATTTCAAAGAATATGATAATCTCTCTAACAAAGGTAGGGACGAGGAGTAACGGAGGGAGTAGTAAAAATTCCTCCTCGTCCTGCGACTTTGCGAGCCACTGCGCCCGTGGGCGGGGGAGACGATGTACTAAGCAAGCTTCTCCTCATTCTGTGAGTTGACGGGACACATCAAAAGTAATACGTACAGAGCATCTCTAGTGTATAGAGCCTTGCCTCTAAGGTAGGCCCCACATGGTTTGCCTCTTTTTTAACATAACGCGTCAAATTGCAATTTGTTTGTTCACCCGTGGTACACGATCCTCCATCAAGTGGACAACCAGTACACGTGTCAAATTACCATGTGGGATGCCTTTTCGTATAGAAATGAGCTCCACCCTGTACCCGCGCGGGTGTGGTTGGGAAAGATACGAGATAAAGTGCGCCGTGCGTGCACCTCTTTTCTTTGTGCACGTCCCCCCGTTACTGGGTGTGTGTGAGAGAGATACAAACCTAGACAGACGGCATGTGCGTCCGTGAGTGTTTTTTTGTTGGGGCGGGGGTGATTTCGTGAATGTATTTGTGGGAATATGTGTCGATGATATCTCAAACAAAAATTTGACACATGCAATGTGTGTGAAATAGAGGCATATCTATATCATATATAGAGGGGGTGATCCACGAGAAGAGAGGGAGGGGTCATAGCTATCGATAGTGTCGAAGAGAGGATCAAGTGGGTGGGTGCGAGATCGATGAAGAGAGCCATCAAAATTGTGTGTGTGCTAGTCAAAGATATAGGGCAACTGACCTGCCGGAACTTCAAAGGGCATAGGGCAAGTTTATGTGTGGTGGGGAGACATGGCTAGAGCGCTCGATGTATCGGTGTGTCTGGGGGTAAGGGGGGAGGCAGAGACCTAACTAGAGAGATAGATTGGCTCATATATGTGTTGAAAAGGAGAGACCCAGCTATGTCTTGAGGGAGATCAGTCAACATCCATACATAAGTGAAGGGCGGGAAATAGGTTGGGACAGAGAGAGAGAGAGAGAGAGAGAGAGAGAGAGGAGAGAGAGAGGGAGAGGGGTAGACTGCTGGATGGGTGGTGGAGTTGCTTCTCGAAGATGGTGGGAGAGGCCTACTAGACAAACCGAGGGTAGAACTGCAATACTATAAATAAGAGTGGGCATGTGTTTCTGTGTGTACGTGTGCGTGATAGATGTGTCGGGAGGCATGCATGGATGATGAAGGGGGACCATGTGTTTGGTAATCAGGCCTAACTAGATCTGCAGATCAATTGTTGTGTGTCGGAGGAAGGGAGAGACATAACTAATGAGGTACATCGATCGGTGCATGGGGAACATGAGTTATAATGACCTAGCTAGCTATATGTATAGCGGGAGATCGGTCGGTGTACATGCATTTGTTAGAGGCAAATAAGGCCCGACAAGATGGATAGATAGAGAGAATGGAGCTAGGTGGTGGTGCCAGAGGCCTACTAGCTAGATAGGGGGAGGAGTGTGCGATTGTGAGATCGACGAAAAGAGGGGCGAGAGTTTACACGTGTGTGTCGGAAAGGAGTTGTGGAGACCGCGGGAGAATGACCTAAAGAAAAAAATGAATGTGCGGGATGGATAGAATGTTGAGGGAGGAGGAGGGTGTGTGAATGCACGAGAAAAAATTAGTGCTAGCTACAAAGGTTAGAGGATTGTGTGGGTGTAAGACACTAACAAAGATCATAATTCGATATAAAAGTGGATTCATATATTTGAATAGGAGATCATAGTGTTATAAACATATGCATGCATGAATATAGCGGTGATACGCATGGTGTGATTTTGGACATGTTATACCATAATGTGATAATGTGTGGCATTTGCAAGCCACAGCTAAATATCGATTAATCTAAACCATACTATACATCGAACAATCTCACATTTTATTTGAATTTATGATAATGTGTGGTGTTTGCGGCTCACAACTAAATATCGAACAATCTAAACCATACTATATATCGAACAATCTCACATTTTATTTGAATTTGTGATAATGTGTGGTGTTTGCAACTCACATCTAAATACTTGTAGGCATAGGGGGCAGGGCACAATACATTATGTGATAAACACATTATACATATGAGGCGTGGTTTAGATTATGAAGATCTAGCTAGAGCTTGAAATGTACTGTGATTTGAAATCAACATAAAGTGGATTCAAAAAATCGAGTTCGAGTTCATATAGTACACACAGTTCATATCTGATAATGATGATTGTAGATCTTATTAAAATAGAGAAACGAATTCAAATGGTTTAACTTGACAACAATCATGATTGTAGATCTTATTCAAATAGACAAACAAATTCAAATTTAGTTCATATTGAAGAGGTAGTATATACGTTTGGAATGTACTAAAACGTTCATTTGAGTAGCAGGTTGCATGCATTATACAGGTAGCAAAATATTTTAATTGAACATAACATGAATTCAAAGTTTTGAATGGCACTTGTAGTGCGAATTGATTTGGTACAGTACACGGTACTAGTCTCTCTTGTGTGGTGTGAATTGATTCCATTTTGTTTTTTCGTCGAGGGAAGTGCAAATTGATTTGGTACACTACATGTTAGGCTTGTCTAGAAATTTCAACCCGCGCCTTGTTACCCCGAAATATTTAAGATATACCTTTGTCTCGTTGTGCTCCGAAAACTCCCTCCATCTCAACCTACGCCTTGCTATCCCAAAATTACAACGCGCGCAAAAACTCCCACCTCCTGCGAAATCCTGACACGTGAAATGCCCATGATACCCCTGAACCGAAAGAACCGCCTAGCTCAAATCGGTGGGGGTACTTTCATAACTTACCCCACATTTTCGGACAAGAGTGTCCCTAAGCCATGGTTTCCCACTCCCATCCCATCCACCCACCCATTCATACACTGAGGCCGCGAAAACCCGCGAAGCCCCACACCCTCCTCCGTCCGCCACCCAGTCGGAGCCTCTTCCCCGACGACATCATCCACAGCAACACCTCCACGTCCCTCATCCACCGCACCGTATGAGGATCCGTCGTCGATCTCGTCGTCCCGCCGGTTCAGCCACCCCGTCCTCCACCTCCAAGGAGCTGCCCCGACATTCCCCTCGTCTTTCGCGCCACCTCCATTCCCACACCACTGTCTTCATGTGCACCACCGGAAGAGCAGCATCATCACCGATACCTCGGATGAAACTGAGGCCTAATCGGTGCCACCAAAGAGGTTCTACACTAATCGCCGCATTTTCTTCTTGATTCGATCTCATGATGCTGCTGGCGCTCGGTCCCGAGCCGACATGGCACGGCTCCAACCACGGCGGGGTCGCCAGCCACTTCCTCCACGGCATCGCTACATTGGCGGGGACGTCCACATCAATAGGATCTGCTGCTGCTTTGGCTCTCGCTCGCGCTGATGCTCTACTCTTGCTCTCGGTCCCCTGCTTGGTCTGCTCTTGCTCGCGCTGCTGCTCTCGCTTTTGCTCTTGCTTGCGTTGCTGCTCTTGCTCTTGTTCTTGCTTGCGCAACTGCTCTACTCTTGCGCGTGCTACTGCTGCACGAGCAGCAGATCCTGCTCTCCCTCGAGCCCCTACAATTGCCATCGAGATCTTTGCTACGAGCAGCTGCCCAGCTCTCGCCGCTTCTTTGCTCCGGCCGCTTCTTCTTTTCTGCTACTAGTGTGTTCCGTTTTGAAAGTAAAATTCAGTTTCGACAACAAATTCAGTTTCATAGTTAAATCCAGTTTCGACAATTAAATTATGTTTCGACAGTTAAGTTTAGAGATGAGCGGCTGATGTATTTTACATCTAGCACTTTGTGGTTATGTATTTTATGTCATCTATTGCAGATGCTATTAGAATTTCACTCAGGTAACGTTGTCTGTCTTGTCCTGCTTCAGCCTAGCCGTCGTACAAAGTCACCGGAGCTGCTCCAATGACAAAACCCTCCATGAAAGCAGAGCAGTACCCCGGGCTCCATCTCCAGACGCCTAAGATCTTCTTCCCCTCCTCCGACAGGCAAATCAGCCGGAGCATCCTCACCGACCAACCCAATCACGATGAGATCGACATGGCTTCGCCAAAGAGGTTGTACACTTGTTGCATCGCTTTTTCACTCTACATGTTATATATATTGTCCAGTGAGCACATGTAGTAATGTGAAATACGATTAGTTTCTCCTACTATATGACAAGCAGTGAGGTACCAGGAAACTTAGCTATCCATGATGGACTCTCTTGAATGCCATCATTATTTTATCTCTGCGTGTTTGAGTTGTGCATTTGTAGATGGGCCTGTGAGTTGAGCTAGTAGGGCAGTGGCCTGGGTCGAAAGTAGTAGAAGTAGCACAAAAACATTTTTTGAGTGTAGGCTTTTCCCTGCTCAAGCCTGCCTACTAGAATCGCCAGTGCTTGAAAGGAAAAGTGAAACAAAACATAGGAATTGGAAAGTTTCCTATGGTAATACTATTCATGTATTTGGTTCAAAGGAATGGAGCAAAGGAAAACTATAGGATTTGTTCCTTTAGTGTCTCCTTGAAAGAAAAATCGTAGGAATTTTAATATCCACTTGTCCTCCTTTTCAAATTCCTATTCATGAAGCACGAGACTAAGAGATAGTAGCATAATAGCATTATAACCGTACATTTTCTTGTGATTTGACTTAATCTCACAAAGCTTCTTTGCATCCTGTGATCTTCCAATTCTTGTGAACCAAACACCCAGATTGGCAAAAATCATGTGTTTTTAAATTATCTATTTTGCACGTGCATTCATATCCTACTACTATGTATTTCCTATCCCTGTGTTGTTAGAATCCTCCAATTCAAACGGGCCCTTACAGAATTAGTTCTCTTATAGATAGTTGTCAAAGAATACCTTGTGTGGTTTGTCCCGCTCATGCTGCGTCGCCGTCCACCCCAGCTCGGCTGCTCCAATGACAGACGGGTCCACCAAATCAGGGATCCGGCCTCCAGACTGTCTTTCGCCGCCTTAGATCTTCTTCCCTGCCGCCGGCAGCAACGACAACTTCATTACCATCATCAACCGAGCATAAGACCTCGAGTACTACACGGGTCTGCAAGAGAGGTCACACTCTTTCGATTCTGCTTATGTTATGCATCGCTTAATATTACATGCTACTTTATCATCCTGTTCACCGATTAGACTCTGAGTCATCTCCGAACTAATGCTCAAACTTGAGTTTTTAAATGGTTGTGGGGTACATATCAGGGCCGCAATCAATAGTATATATCTACTATCTGGTTAATCTCTGGTGTCTACTATGAGTTTCATGTCAGGTGGGAAACAAACAATAAAGAAGCCATTATCTGTATCTTTTAACTGAAGCCATTATCTGCCTGCTATCATTGGTTTTGGGTCTATCCACAGGTTGCTACCATCACTCTGGATTTCTGCATGCACTCCTTACATAATCTCACTATGTTTTATTCCTAAGCATGTCAGTTATTGTACAAAATGGAATTGAACATGTAGAGCAAAAGAGACGAGCCTTGCGTGGAAATAAAATTTCTTGCAGACGTCGCTCCATGGTGGGCGCAAAGCCAGCCCCCTCCACCCATTTTTGAATTGTAATGAAGAGAAAGATAACTGTTCTAAGGGGGGTTCAGAAGGAGAAGATCACTCCTATTTTCCCCCTGAGGTCTTCGCTCTAACTTGGCATGCTGATGTTGGTAATATCATGCATATGGTGCCTCACATTACTTACTTTATACATCAAGTATGTCATCTGCTTAGTTTAGACATGCTTTGTGTGAATGCCATCTATTTCATTTCTTCATCATATATGTGAATTATGCAACGTTATCTTGTTTAGCCAGGCATCATATATGTGAATTTTTCAATGCCATCCTGCTTAACCAGTCGTCTTATCTGTGAATTATATCATGTAATCCTTTTTTTCATTACGTATTACATTTGTCAACAATGTTTGTACATTAAACTACTCTTCGTGTGCATCAGCCATTTGACACAGTGATGGAAAATTCTGGAGTGAAAACAAGGTCTTCGGAGCAGACTATGCTATCTGATGAAGCGCATATCTCGCTGGTTATGGATAGTTCCTCAAAGGAGGATTCAGAGACAGATGACCAGTCCTATCCCCCCCCCCCCGAGTTGTATGCTCTAACTTGGCAGGGTTATGTTGCTCATATCGTGCGTATGGTGTCTTGCATTGCTATGTCATTTGCTTAGTTTAGACATGCTTTGTGTGAATGCCACCTGTTTAGTGTCTATTTACCATATATGTGAATTATGCAATGCCATCTTGTTGAAAGACATTATATACGTGAATTATGCAATGTTATCTTGTTGCAAGGAATTATATATGTGAATTATGCAATGCCATGTTGTTTAGCCAATCATCATATATGTGAATTATATCATGCTATCCTTTTTTTTGTATTACGTGTTCCATTTGTCGACGATGTTTGTATATTCAACTGTTCTTCCGGTGCATCAGCCATTTGAAGTGGCGATGGAAGTATCTGGAGTGAAAACAAGGTATTCAGAGTAGACGATGCTACCCGCTGAAGCAAACATATTGTTGGTTACAGATAGCTCCTCAGAGGAGGATATAGAGATAGATGACCAGTCTTATTTCCCCCCTGAGGTCTATGCTCAAACTTGGTAGGGTTATATTACTCATGTCATGCATGTTGTCTTGCATTGCTCAGTTTTTACATCATATATACGATTGCCATCTGCTTACTTTCTTAGTATATAAATCATATATTTGAATTATATCGTGCTATCATGTTTACATAGACAACATCTATCTGATTTATGGCATGCCACCTATTTAATAAAGACATCATATAGTTATATCATCTCATCCTGTTTAGTGTTTACAGTCATCATATTTTGAATTATGCCATTCTATCCGTGAATTATATCATGCTATCATGTTCCCATAGGCGGCATGTATGTGAATGGCATGCCAACCTATTTAATAAATACATTATATAGTTACCTCTTCTGGTAAGGTGGCGTTGTAAGTCCCGGTGAAGCTTGGTATTCTGATATTCAGGTATCTAGTAACTTCCTCAAGTGTTGTCCAAAGGGTGTGTCTTCATCCGGTTGTGCAAACTTGTTCCTCGAATCCGCCATCCTAAAGAGTAGAAAATGGAGAGGAGTCAGAAATGAGTAGAGAATAGTGACCTATGGCTTATCTTAGTGGTCGTGTCCTACATTCAGCGTATGCTCTGATACCATCTTGTAGCGACTCGACCTCAAACGGTCAAGTCGCTGTGCTTCAGTGTCATCCCTGGATCGGTAATGCTGACACACACAGTACTCGAAGGATTTATAACAGAGTAGCAATCACACACTTATTACATCGAATGTCTCATTAGAGAACTTATTACAATAAATATGGCTTAAGGCCATCTAATTCGATAAACAGCGGAAGGCTTGGAAGATAAAGTGAGTCCATCAACTCCAACGGCATAGCTGAGTGCAAGACAACGGCCTAGCGAACCTTACTCCTCGTCTGAAAAGTCTACAACATAATACGTTCCGGCCCGAAAACGGGTCAGCACATGGAATATGCTGGCAATGTAACACAGTAGAGCAATGAACAGATAAATGCTATCACCACATGCATATAACGGTGGTGGAGGCTTTATGGTTACAAGGTTTTTGCGAAAAGGCCAATTTTTCCATACATCAAAGGAATAGATTTTATTTAACTATCATGGTAGTTGAAACATCATTGAGAAGGTTCCTCCAACTCAATCCCAATTAAAGTAATCATTAACCCAACAAATTAAATTAGAGTGATGAGATACAATAGGATAATCTAAGTACTAGATACTCAAGATGTCCAGAACCGGGGACATGGCTAACCATGATTAGATTGTACACTGCAGAGGTTTGCGCACTTTTCCCCACAAGACTCGATCTCCTTCGTTGAATTTCTCGCACTACATGGTGTTTAAGAAACGGATAACCGAGACACAGTCTTTCAGAAGCATTAACTCTAACCCCGGGTAGACAGTACCAACCTACATCCCTCTACATCTGCTAGCCTACCACTGGAAGAGGTCATGCAACATACTCAACTATGCTAGAGCCCATAATAGCTTGTGGCTGCACACGGAAGTTTCTAGCATGAATAATCTCACGATCCCTTTGAGCCTGGGTGGCAGACCGTAGGAGGATCACATGGTATATCCCCGAGATCTCCTAGGACAACACTGGTATATCCCCAGGTGCCCAAACAAGCAATCCACCCAGATGTGTATTAAAGTTGCCACCTTAAGTTGAACCATTAATTAATAACTCACATCTGTCATGGATACACTCAACCCAATCCATGTCTACAAGCATAGCATAGCAATATAAGCATAACATAAAAGTAACTCCCAGGGTTTGATAATAAAACAGGTAATAGGTTCTACCTCATCAACTACTTCCCAATACCCACAAGTTAATCACATCCTATCATGCAGTGTTTGAAGATTGGAACTAACGCATAAAAACTGGGTATGAAAGAAGTATGATCAATGTGTCACTTACCTTGCTGACGAGCCGCAAAACCTAGTGACTCGTAGTAGCACGCTTCGCACTCCGAGAATTCTATCGCAAACAAACAATGGAACACAAAAGTAATCAATCAAAGATGCATGGGGAAATCTCAAATTAGAAGATCTAACCAGAAAGTTCAACTTAAGAACTCCGGTTTGCAAAAAGAATCAAATCAAACGAAGCAACGAAACTCAAACTGCGAAAGAAACAAGGTCTGTTTACTAATCTGGACTAAAGTCAAATTTTACAGTACCAAAATTTTGTTCAAGTTGGTTAAACAGAAAGAGGGCTTCGAGACGAAGATCTGATGTAGGGCGGTACCCTAATCGGGGATCTTTCATGTTTGGAGGGGATCCTACGGGGAAAACACGACGAACGGGCGGAAGAACACAAGGAAAAACACACGAAAGAATCACTAAACCAACAAGTATCGATCACACAAGGGCTAGATCACCGAAAACATAGGGTAGCAAAAGATTCAAAATCAACAAAGGAAAGATACACGAGTAGTCGTTCTTCTCCGTGACGAGGTCTTGATGGGGCCACCCTAGAGGGGGTCTTGAATCCGCTTGGGGGATCTTCTCCGAAGAGGTCGTGAGCTCCGAGGAGAAGTAACCAAGTGGATGAGCAAGGGCTCTCACACGAAATATGAGCTAAACCAATGCTAACCCTAACTAGGAGGAGGTGGGGGAGTATATATAGTTTATGGGGCAAAAGGGTACACGGGCCTCGGCCCAAGTGGCTGCGCACAGGCAGGGCCGGAAGTTCCGGGCGCCGGAGGGTCCGGGCAGGGTCCGGCCTAACCAGAGAGTTGGCGTGGGTGGAGCAGGGCTGGCGTCCAGGGCCGGAAGGTCCGGGCGGGTCGGAGGTTCCGGGCTAACCAGAGAGTTGGCACGCCCAGGCTGGTCGAAGTCGTCGGAGGCCGGAGGCTCCAGGTAGGCCGGAGGTTCCGGGCTGTCCAGAGAGTTGACGCCTGCCGTTTCTTCTTCAGCTCCTGGCTCTTTGACTTGAACGTTGTACCTGATCACGCATAGCGTCTCGGACTTAGGTAGTAGCCATGCCTCACTGGAAGAAAAGGGGAACTCAAATAGGAGCGATGTCCTCTCAGATTGAATAGCACGAGATCTTGCTCTTGTCATGGGTCCACTTGGAGTTTGAATAGTCGATGGAAGGTCCATGGAGATGACCGAAGGATGCTCCGCATCATCTCCCCCCCCCCCTTGGGAGAGATCCGACCTCGGATCAGAAGCTTCATCTCCATGGTATGGCGCGAGGTCCTTGACGTTGAAGATGTCGCTCACATTGTACTTGTCTCGTGGTAGGTCGATCTTGTAGGCGTTGTCGTTGCAGCGTGTGAGCACCTTGAAAGGTCCATCGGCCCGAGGGAGAAGCTTGGACTTGCGTTCGTTGGGGAAGCGGTCCTTGCGAAGGTGTAGCCACACTAGATCACCAATGTTGAAGACCATGGTTGCTTGTTGACGTTGAGCTTGGTCGCTAGTCGTTGTACTTGGAGCTCGATGGTGTGCCTTGTATCCTCATGCATCTTCTTGATGTAGCTTGCCCATGCACTTGCATCCATGTTGATGCGCTCTTGTAGAGGAAGACGTAGAATGTCCAATGGTGATAACGGGTTGAATCCGTAGACGATCTCGAAGGGGGACTTGCCGGTAGTAGAATGTCTTGCATGATTGTAGGCGTACTCGGCGATGGGTAGACATGCCTCCCACTCCTTGATGTTCTTCTTGATCAATACGCGAAGTAGAGTGGAGAGCGTCTGGTTCGTCACCTCCGTTTGGCCGTCGGTTTGAGGATGGTATGCGGATGAGAACAAGAGCTTGATTCCGAGCTTGGCGCATAGGGTCTTCCAAAAGTAACTCAAGAACTTGACGTCACGATCGGAGACGATTGTCTTTGGTACTCCATGGAGTCGCAAGATTTCCCTACAAAAGAGATTTGCAATGTGTGAAGCATCGCTCTATCTTGTTGCAAGGAATGAAATGTGCCATCTTAGAAAATCTATCCACAACAACAAACACAGAATCCTTTCCATTTTGAGTTCTAGGCAAACCAAGTACAAAATCCATGCTAATGTCTTCCCAAGGTTGATAAGGAATAGGAAGAGGCATGTAAAGACCATGAGATTGAGCTTTAGACTTAGCTTTGCGACATGTAGAGCATCGGTTGGTGAAGCGTGAGACGATCTCAAATATCTTGGGCCAAAAGTAGTTCTTGGAGAGCGTGGCGAATGTCTTATCTCGACCAAAATGTCCCATGAGTCCGCCTCCATGAGCCTCTTGCAAAAGTAGCAAACGAAGAGAAGACTCGGGAATGCATAGTTTGTTAGCTTTCATAAGATAAACATCTTTGATATAATATTGTTCCCAAGAAGTATGCGTCAAACACTTAGCATAAGGAATAGCAAAAGATGGGTCATTAGCATACAAGTCTTTGATGTGCTCAAAACCAATAACACTCAACTCAAGTTTAGTGACAAGCGTGCATATGCGTGAAAGTGCATCCGCAACTACATTTTCCTTACCCTTAATGTACTTGATCACATAGGGGAAAGATTCAATAAATTCACTCCATTTGGCATGACGCTTGTTCAACTTAGTTTGACCTTTTAAGTACTTAACCGTTTCATGATCGGTATGTATGACAAACTCATGAGGTCTAAGATAATGTTCCCAAACATGTAGCACACATACTAAAGCATACAATTCTTTGTCATAGATGGAATAGTTAAGTTGAGCACCGGAGAGTTTTTCACTAAAATATGCAATGGCTCGTTTTTCTTGCATCAAAACTCCGCCAATTCTGGTACCACTTGCATCACAATTAACCTCAAAAGTTTTGTCAAAATTGGGCAAAGCAAGAATTGGAGCATGAGTAAGCAAAGACTTGAGCTCATCAAAAGCGGTGGATTGCAAAGATCCCCAAACAAAAGGAGTATTCTTCTTACTCAAGGCATGCAAAGGAGCGGCAATTGTGCTAAAGTCTTTCACAAAGCGACAATAAAAACCCGCGAGACCAAGAAAGCTACGCACTTGTTGCAAATTGGTGGGTTGGGTCCAAGTTTTAATTGCTTCAATTTTAGATTCATCAACATGGACACCCTTTGAGGATACAACAAAACCCAAGAAAACCACTTTGTCAACACCAAATGTGCATTTTTTATGTTTGCATAAAGACGTTCCTTGCGAAGGGTTTGCAAAAGAGCCCTAACATGATGAAGATGCTCTTTCATGGTTTTGCTAAACACAAGGATATCATCTAAGTAAACCACAACAAAGACTCCAATATAAGGGCGAAGCACATAATGCATAAGGTGCAAAAAAGTACCGGGAGCCTCCGATAGACCCATAGGCATCACTAACCACTCATATAAGCCAAATTTGGTTTTGAAAGCAGTTTTCCATTCATCACCTTCTTGAATGCGGATTTGATAATAACCACTTTTAAGATCAGTTTTTGAGAAAAAGTTGGCTCCACTAAGTTCATCAAGCATATCATCTAGGCGAGGAACGGGATGCCTATAGCGAACGGTAATAGCATTTATAGGTCTACAATCGGAACACAAGCGGAAACTTCCATCGGGCTTAGGCACAAGTATAACAGGAACGACACAAGGGCTTAGGCTTTCACGTACATGACCGTTGTCGATGAGTTGTTGTACTTGCCATTGAATCTCCTTGGTTTCTTCGGGATTGACTCGGTATGGAGCTTTGTTTGGGAGAGGCGCTCCGAGGATGAGGTCGATTCGATGCTCAATGCCTCGAAGAGGAGGTAGAACCGGAGGTAGCTCATCGGGGAAAACATCCTGGAATTCCTGCAAAATAGATTGAAACACTAAAGGTAGCTCATGAGAGGTGTTAGTTGTTGGCTCTCCATCCTTGCACACAAGGACAAAGTGCATCACACTCGATGGGTTCTTACACACTTCTCTCATCTCACTTTTGGTGGCAAATAGGATGAGGTTTTTCTCTCTCTAGGTGAAGAGGCGCTCAAGTTTGGCTTGTGGCTCTCATTCACTTTTTGGTGGATCACTTTCTCACTCTTCTCTCCATGATGGGTGGCTTGCTTGTCGGCTTGCACTTGACTAGGAGACATAGGTCGTAGCACATATTCTTTTCCTTTCATCTTGAAGCTATAGTGATTGGTACGCCCGTTGTGGTAGACACCACGGTCGAATTGCCATGGTCGACCAAGAAGGAGGTGGCAAACGGTCATTGGGACCACATCACACTCCATAGTGTCCTCATATGCACCAATTTTGAAGGATACTTGGACTGTATGCTCGACTCGTATAGTACCCGAGTCACTTAGCCATTGAACCTTGTAGGGGTGCTGGTGCTTCCTCTTGACCAATTGAAGCTTGGATCATAGTTCTTCACTTGCCAAATTGTGGCAACTACCTCCGTCGATGATGACCTTGACGGACCTTCCATTGATGCCGGCCTTTGTGTGGAAGATGTGGCATCTTTGGTCTTCTTCTTGTTGATGTTGAAGAGTCAAGACCTTGGAGACAACGAGAGCGGGGCTCGAATCCTGATCACAAAAGACTTGATCATCTTCATCCTCGTTCATTCGCCGGTGCAAGGCCACTTGCTCAAGAGCTTCCATCTCCTCTTCACTCATTGAGTCATAGGTGCCATCGTCATTGAGCATCATGGTGCGCTCGTTGGTGCATTCGTAGGACGTGTGGCCTCGGCCGCCGCAAGTGAAACACTTGAAGGAGCTTGTCTTGATGGTCTCACCGGTCGGAGTAGATGATGAAGCACGCGGCTTGAAGTTGCTTGTAGTAGGAGGAGGACGACTTGAACTTGTCGAAGTCTTCTTGTAACTTGACTTGTCGTCATTGCTTGGAGAAGGTTTGGTTGATGTAGATGTTGGGGGAGTTGTTGAAGTTTGGTTGTTGGAGAAGCCGTAGGTCTTGGACGAGTACTTGGCGTACTTGAAGTCATCTTGCACTTGACGTTCTGCCTTTGTGGCTTGATGCACGAGCTCAATGAGGTTGGAGTAGGGTTGGAAGTCGGCGATCTTCTTGATGGGATGATTGAGTCCATTCAAGAAACGTGCCATTGTTTGCTCATCATCTTCCTTTACATTGGCTCGAATCATGGCTATCTCCATTTCCTTGTAGTATTCTTCAACACTCTTTGTTCCTTGCTTGAGGAGTTGGAGTTTCTTGAAGAGGTCGTGGTTGTAGTAAGTGGGCACAAAACGTGCTCGCTTGACATCCTTCATTTGAGCCCAAGTGGTGATTGGAGGTTCACCTCTTGCTTGTCGCCTCTCAAGGATTTGTTCCCACAATATGAGCACATAGTCTTGGAACTCAAGTGATGCCATAGCGATCTTCTTCTCTTCCTCATAGTTGTGCAAACGAAAGATTTTGTCGACCTTCAATGCCCATGAGAGGTACTCTTGAGGTCATTGCTTCCATTGAACTTGGGCATGGTGAATTTGAGCTTTCCATAGCGTTGCTCTTCATTGTGTTGTTGGCGATGGTGATGATGACGCCCTTGACGTGGATTGCAATCGTCTTCATGTTGCTCTTGGCATGGAGGAAGACCATGATCAACTTGCTCTTGTTGAACTTGAGGTTGAGGTGGAGCTTGACGAGCTTGTGGAGGAGCTTGAGGAACTTGACGTTGAGGTGGAGCTTGATGAGCTTGTGGAGGAGCTTGAGAAACTTGACGTTGCACGTGCGGTTGATAGTTCATGTCTTGGATTTCTTCTCGAAGGGCTTCCTCTTGATTGCGACTTTCGCGATTGCGGTTGGCGATGGCTCGACTTGATTCTTGAAGGGCACGTTGGGCCTCAAGAGCTTGCGCTTCTCGTTGTTGTTGTTGAAGACGTTGCGCCTCGGCGTCTTGTTTTTCTTGGTGTAGACGCGCTCGTTCTTCCTCTTGGCGCCGTAGTCATTGTCATTCTTGAGATTGGGAAAAAGCGGCTTGGTTTGATTGATGACGAGGGACTTGCTCATCGACTTGCTCTTGTGAATGCTTGTCATGTAGCGGGTTGCGAGATGCATGATGGTCTTGACGCGCGGCTCGTCGAAGAGTGTTTGATGATGGTGTACTTGAGTCGTAGAAGGTGTCGTCGGAGTGTCGACTCGAGCGGCTCCGTCTTGATGATGAAGAAGTGGAATGATGCCGGTTCCTCATCAAGGCGCGGATCTCGTCCATTCTTGCATCATTCTCTTGTTTGTGAACGTCGAACTTGTTATCGAAGTAGTCTCTTGTACGTTGCTCGGTGAGTCGCAAGTCGGTGGCGGTTGTCGATGCGGTCGCTCATTGCTTGTCTCTCTTGGTGTAACGCTCGTTGTGCACCAAAGAGGTGGCTCTTGGTGACGTATGATGACATGGCATCGTCTTGCTCGATGAAGAGTGGGTTGGTAGAAGTACTTGGCCTATCCATCATTCCAAGCAAAAATGTGAGTGGTAGAAGGAGAAGAACTTATACCAATGTACCTTTGACCGATGTTGATGATGAATCAAGTTCACTCAAATGCAGACAATGAAATAGCACTATTGGTACCAATCCTTGTCGGTTCTCACACCTACACAAGTAAAAGCTTATGGTGGAGCTTGGTTAGGATGGTGGTATAAAATTTGATGCAATTGAAAGTGGGATTCAATAATGTTGGAAAAGATTCACAAATTTGCAAATGCAACAAGTAGACCAAGCAAGCAATGGTACACGGAAACACACACGCAAATAGATAAGTGGGATTGTGCAAACCAAAAGTGAGCCAAAATGTGGAATCCATGAAAATGCTCTTGTTGCACAATACTAGAGAGACGCTAGCACGATTGCACAATAGGCGGATACGGAACTTGTGCACAACCTACTAGCCAAAAATGCAACGATCTCTATCCCAAGTATGCTATAAGTATGGTATTTCGGTGCTATGATCCAAGATGATCTTATATGACAATCTTAAAGTAGTATGATGCTATGGTTCTTGCTCATAATCTCTTTGCTTATCTTTCCTCTTTGCTTAAAAGCTTGGGTGGCTCTTTCACTTTTGAGCTCTTTTCTCATGCAAAACTTCACGAACCAAGATAGCAATTGTGTATGTGATGACAACTTTGTGACACACAAGTGGATCCCAAGATATGTAGCACGGTGGTATGGTATGTATGCTATGGAGTATGATCACTAATGTGCACAAGTAACGTTGCCTACAATACTCAATGGCTAGTCTCGATGGGTAAGCAACGCAAAAGATGGCTATGATGTTTATCAATGCAATGGCAAGGTTTGGACAAATATTTCGTCGAGATTACCGTCCTTGCTTACGGTTGAAGGTTCCAAACGGATGCGAATGTGGACGATGATGTGATGCACGGTCTTAAGTACGTTGGCGAAGATGCCGCTGCATCGTGGTCGGAGTTGCCGAAGTAGCGGGAGTCGTCAAAGATGCGCAACCTTTCTGTCTAGGCCAGAAGTTCCGGGCAAGACGGAAGGTCCGAAGGTTCCGGGGAAGGCCGGAAGGTCCGGGGGCCGGAAGGTCCGGGCTGGGCCGGAAGTTCCGGTGGTCGTGATTCTGCCAAGAACAGAGACTTCGGGATCGAGGGTTTGGGTGGAAAAACTTGGGGAAAAACCCAAATCCAGAGGGGAAAAAGAAGAAATTAGAAGGGAAGAAGGGTAGGGAAGCTAGATCCACTCGTAGAAAAGCAGATCCGTGGATCAAATCCAACAAAACTTCATCACACCAACAAATCACAAAAAAAAAATTGGGTCTATTTTTGGTGGGGATTTTTGGGATTTAGGACGAAAACAACAAAATCAAGCTAGAAAACACGGGGTAGGGGCTCCAAAAACGTGATCAACGTGGCTCATGATACCAAGATGATGTAGGGTGGAACCCTAATCGGAGATCTTTCACGTTTGGAGGGGATCCTACGGGGAAAACACGACGGACGGGCAGAAAAACACAAGGAAAAACACACGAAAGAATCACTAAACCGACAAGTATCGATCACACAAGGGCTAGATCACCCAACACATAGGGTAGCACAAGATTCAAAATCAACAAAGGAAAGATACACGAGTAGCCGTTCTTCTCCGTGAGGAGGTCTTGATGGGGCCACCCTAGAGGGGGTCTTGAATCCGCTTGGGGGATCTTCTCCGAAGAGGTCGTGAGCTCCAAGGAGAAGTAACCAAGTGGATGAGAAAGGGCTCTCACACGAAATATGAGCTAAACGATTGCTAACCCTAACTAGGAGGAGGTGGGGGAGTATATATAGTTTACGGGGCGAAAGGGTACACGGGCCTCGGCCCAAGTGGCTGCGCACAGGCAGGGCCAGAAGTTCTGGGCGCCGGAGGGTCCGGCCTAACCAGAGAGTTGGCGCGGGTGGAGCGGGGCTGGCGTCCGAGGCTGGAAGGTCCGGGCGGGTCGGAGGTTCCGGGCTAACCAGAGAGTTGGCACGCCCAGGCTGGTCGAAGTCGTCGGAGGCCGGAGGCTCCGGGTAGGCCGGACGTTCCGGGGGCCGGAAGTTCCGGGCTGTGGCCGGAGGTTCCGGGCTGTCCAGAGAGTTGACGCCTATCATTTCTTCTTCAGCTCCTGGCTCCTTGACTTGAACGTTGTACCTGATCACGCATAGCATCTCGGACTTAGGTAGTAGCCATGCCTCACTGGAAGAAAAGGGGAACTCAAATAGGAGCGATGTCACCTCCGATTGAATAGCACAAGCTCTTGCTCTTGTCATGGGTCCACTCAGAGCTTGAATAGTCGATGGAAGGTCCATGGGGATGACCGAAGGATGCTCCGCATCAAGATCTAGGCGCTCGAATCGCCTGATCCCAATAAACGAGCGAAAAGAAACACTAAAACGAAAATCGGATCAGAAATCACGATAAAAAATAATCGCGAAAAACCCGAGAAAAAGAAAAAACTGACGAACTGGCTAACGAACGAGCGTTCGCTGTTTGTGACTAACGGACGAAAACCGTTCGTTAAAATGAAAGTACGAACGGGCGTTCGCTAAATAACTAAACCGAAAAAACGAACCGATCTATTTAAAAAACAGATCCAGGATTTACCTAAAAAACTGAACGAAAAAAACGCGGCAACTCCGTCGAACTCCGGCGAGGCGGCGAGTTGGCAGCGGCGGAACGGCGTGGCGGCGGGGTGGCGTCGGCGTCGGCGTCGGCGGCGTGGGGCTCGAGGCGGCTAGGGTTTCAGGGCGGGGCGGGCTGGGGTGGGCTGCGGTGGGGCGGCGGCGGCGCGGGCTGGGGTGGCGGCTTATAAAGGCTGGGCGAGCCGGAGTCCGGGTCGCCCACGGCGGCCCAAGTCGGTTTGACTTTTTTTAAATATTCCGACGTGCAGAAAAAGAAAGAAAAGAAATACTAAACGGACTCCAAAAATCCCGAAATAAGTTTCCCCGTCCTCTAAAAATATGCCGGACAAGGTGAACATTTATTTGGGCCTATAATGCGGTTTTGAAAAACGCGTATTTTTTCTAATTCAAATAAAATTGCAATAAAGACAAAATAAAATTATTGATTTGATTTTAATATTTTTCCTCCAATATTTCGTTTATTTTGGAGAATTCATATTATCTCCTCTCATATATTTTAATATGAAATATTTTCGGAGAGAAAAATAATTAAAAGAAATTGTCCTCGTTTCGATCTTTGATAAAAATTCAAATATGAAAACGGTGAAACCACCAACTCTCTCTGAGGGTCCTTGAGTTTCTTAGTATTTCGAGGATCGCGAAACAAAATGCAATAAAATATGAGATACATGAATGACCTATGTATAACATTCCAAATTGAAAATTTGGGATGTTACAAACCTACCCCCCTTAAGATGAATCTCGTCCTCGAGATTCGGGTTGGCTAGAAAATAGGTGCGGGTCGTCTTTGCGAAGATCATCCTCTCGTTCCCAGGTGGCTTCATCCTCGGTATGGTGGCTCCACTTTACTTTGAAAAACTTGATAACCTTACTGCGAGTAACTCGGCTGGCAAACTCAAGAATCTTTATGGGTTTCTCCTCATAGGTCAGATCACTATCCAACTGAATCGCTTCCAGGGGCACTGTATCTCAGAGGTATATCGGCCATCTCAGCATGACACTTCTTTAACTGGGAGACGTGAAACACATCATGAACTCCTGACAATCCCTCAGGTAATTCCAACTTGTAGGCAACCTCTCCCATACGTTCCAAAACTCGATATGGTCCTACAAATCTCGGGGCTAACTTTCCCTCAACTCCAAAATGTTTCACCCCTCGGAGTGGTGATACACGAAGATATGCTCTGTCTCCGATTTCATAGGCTACCTCCTTGCGTTTCGAATCTGCATAACTCTTCTGCCTGGACTGAGCTACCTTTAGTCTGTCTCGAATCAACTTAACCTTCTCTTCAGCTCTTTGACCAAATCTGGTCCAAACAGTTGTCAGTCTCCCACTTCTTCCCACATCAACGGTGTTCTGCATCTTTGTCCATACAGGGCTTCAAACGGTGCCATCTTCAAACTGGCCTGGTAGCTATTGTTGTACAAGAACTCCGCGTAGGGCAAATTGTCATCCCAACTAGATCCATAATCTAGCGCACAAGCTCTCAACATATCCTCAGAAATCTGGTTGAATCTCTCTGTCTGGCCATCTGTCTGTGGATGAAATGTTGTACTGAACTCTAGCCTTGTACCCAAAGTCTAGTGTAGCTGATGCCAAAACTTTGAAGTAAATTGTGTTCCTCTATCTGATATGATGGTCCTCAGAACTCCATGCAGACATATGATCCTGGTCATATATATCCTGGCCAACTTCGCACTGGTATACATGGTTTTCACTGGAATAAAGTGAGCCACTTTGGTCAAGCGATCAACTACTACCCAGATAGAATCATATCCTGATCGAGTCCTGGGCAATCCGGTGATGAAATCCATGCCAAGTTTATTCCACTTCCATTCGGGGTATCGGCATAGGCTGCAGTAATCCTGCTGGCTTCTGATGTTCTGCCTTTACTCTCTGACATAGATCACATATGGCTACATACTCAGCAATATCCTTCTTCATACCAGTCCACCAGAAACGCTCCTTCAAATCCAAATACATCTTGGTGTTTCCAGGGTGTACCGAGTATGGCGAGTCGTGAGCCTCCTGAAGTATCAACTTCCTGATCTCCGCATTATTGGGCACATAAATGTGGTCCTCAAACCATAAGGTGTCGTGCTCATCCTCGCGAAAACCTTTGGCCTTTCCTTTGCTCATTCTCTCTTTTATCTCGGCAATCTCTTTATTATCCTTCTGCGCTTCTCGAATCTTTCCCAACAACATTGATTGAACCTCCAATGCTGCAACAAACCTCTAAGGACTATCTCCAAACATAGTTCCCTGAGATCCTCGGCTAACTCCTTTGGCAATCCTCCGCTTACGAGGGTATTGGCAGAACTCTTCCGGCTCAAAGCATCTACTACGACATTGGCCTTTCCTGGATAATAGTGCAACTTCATATCATAATCCTTTATGAGCTCCAACCATCTCCTCTGCCTGAGGTTAAGCTCCTTCTATGTGAAGATGTACTTCAAACTCTTGTGATCCATGTACACATCGCAACGGTTTCTAATGAGAAAATGTCTCCAGTTCTTGAGCGCATGCACCGCAACTGCTAACTCCAAATCATGCGTAGCATAGTTCAATTCGTGCGGTTTCAGTTGTCGTGAGGCGTACGAAACAACTCTCCCGTCTTGCATAAGTACTCCTCCAAGTCCTGAGCGAGATGCGTCGCAATACACTTGGAAATCCTTGCGTATATCCGGCAGAATCAACACCGGGGCTGTAGTCAAACGTTTCTTCAACTCCTGGAAACTTGCTTCACATTCAACAGTCCAATGGGACTTAGTGTCCTTCTCCAACAATGTCGTCATAGGCTTCACAATCTTGGAAAAATTCTCAATGAATCTCCGATAGTATCCCACGAGTCCAAGAAACTGCGAATCTCGCTAACTGAGGTGGGTGCCAACCACTCAGTGACTGACTGAACCTTGGTGGGGTCTACTACTATACCTTCTCCTGATATAACATGTCCAAGGAATCGAACTTCCTTCAACCAAAACTCACATTTGCTGACTTGGCATACAACTGATGTTCCCTGAGTTTCTCGAGGACTAAACGCAAATGCTCCTTGTGCTCCTCCTCATTCTTCGATATACCATTATATCATCAATGAACACGACCACAAATTTATCCAAGAATTCCATGAACACCTTATTCATCATACTCATGAAATAGGCAGTGGCGTTAGTCAGTCCAAATGACATGACCGTATACTCATATAATCCGTACCTTGTGGTGAATGTTGTTTTTGGTATATCCTTCTCTCGAATCTTCATCTGGTGATATCCTGATCGCAGATCGATCTTCAAAAACACTTTAGCTCCTTGCAGTTGGTCAAACAAATCATTGATCATCGGCAATGGGTGCTTGTTCTTGATCGTCACCTCATTTAGTGCGCGATAATCAACAACCATCCTTAAGGATCCATCCTTCTTCTCAACCAAAAGCACTGGGGCTCCCCACGGTGATGAACTTCGTCGGATGTAACCTTTCTCTAATAACTCCTTAATCTGCTTCTTAATCTCCTCCAGATCATTTGCGGGCATCCGGTATGGTCTCTTCGATATCGGTCCGGTGCCTCGCAACAGTTCTATCAAAAACTCGATGTCCCGATCTCGGGGCATGCCGGGTAATTCCTCTAGAAATGCATCTGGGTAATCCTTCACAACGGGTACCTCCTCCTGAACAACTCTTGAGAGGGTATTTACTTGGGTTCTCCTTGACGAATCCTTGGATACGTACTTGATCCTTTTTCCCTCCGGGGTGGTGAGCAGAATTGACTTACTAGCACAATCAATGCTTCCTCTATACTTCGACATCCAGTCCATGCCTAATATCACATCCAATCCTTGTGACTCCAAAATTATTAGGTCTGCCGGGAAAACATGGCTACCAATGGTTAAGGGTATCCGGTCGCACCATCGGCTGGCCATATACTCGCCTCGGTGAACTTACTAACATAGGTGTCCTAAGGGCTTGGGTTGGCAGCTTAAACTTATCCATGAATCCCCTTGATATGTATGAATGCGATGCACCAGTATCGAAAAGAACAAGAGCGGTAAAAGACTTAACCAAAAACTTACCGATAACTGCATCATGCTGCTCCTCAACCTCCTCCACGTTCACGTGGTTCACTTGTCCCCTATTGAAAGGGTTGGGCTTCTTCCTAGCGCTTCCATTACCATTGCCGTTCTTCAATTTTGGACAATCGTTGGCATAGTGTCCAGTCTTCCCACACTTGAAACAAGTAATGTGACTTTGGTCCTTCTTGGCGGGTGTGGCTAGGTTAGAGCGGTTCTGATTGCTGCCTGCTCCATTCCCGTTTCCATTCCTGGGGCCACTGTGATTATGGGAACTTCCTCCATTGTGAGTGTGGCCTCCATGGTTATGGATAAGTCCTCCCGAGTTCGGGGTTAAACGAGGCTTCTGCTGAGCTCCAGAATTGTACTTTCCTTGCCCGTACTTCCTCTTGCGGCTCTCAATCTGCTGCTGCTTCCCTTCCATCATAAGAGCCTTGTCTACCAACTCCTGGTAGTTAGCAAATGTTGCCACCATCAATTGCATGGTCATCTCATCATTAAGCCCTTCCATAAACTTCTCCTACTTCACGGCATCAGTGGCCACATCATCAGGGGCATAACGGGATAGCTTGCTAAACTCATCCGCGTACTGAGCTACAGTACAGTTTCTCTGGCGTAAGTTGCAAAACTCACGCGTCTTCATGCTCATAGTTCTAGTTGAGACATGGGTTGTGCGGAATGCTTGCTGAAACTGGTCCCAAGTGATATTGGCTATGGGGAAAGTGTCTGTGTAATTCTCCCACCATGAGGCTGCTGGTCCATCCAACTGACAAAGTGCAAAACGCACCTTCTCTGCATCTGTGCAACCAGCGGTGGTCAACTCCCTTCCAATCCTGTGTAGCCAGTCATCCGCAACTATTGGCTCGGTGCTACTGGAAAACACCGGCGGCTGTAACCTCAAAAAACGGGCTAAGTTGTCAGCTGGAGGCGGGTTGTTGTTGTTGTTGTTGTTGTTGTTGTTGTTGTTGTTGTTGTTGTTGTTGTTGTTGTTGTTGTTGTTGTTGTTGTTCTTGTTGTTGTTGTTGTTGTTGTTGTTGTTGTTGTTGTTGTTGTTGTTGTTGTTGTTGTTGTTGTTGTTGTTGTTGTTGTTGTTGTTGTTGTTGTTGTTGTTGTTGTTGTTGTTGTTGTTGTTTTTTTTTTGTTGTTGTTGTTGTTTTTGTTGTTGTTGTTGTTGTTGTTGTTGCCTTGGTTCTGGACTAATATCCGCATCAAGGCATTCTGCTGTTGGATCAACTGGGTGATCTCCGGTGGGAAAACAAATCCGGTGTCGCGTCCCGGAGGCATCTGATGGGTTTAGAGGGGAGAGATTAGAATAGAAAAGAGGTCTAGTGAGAAAACACTACCCATATGCACATGAGACAAACACAATCATATCACTCAATCAATCAAGCAAGGGCATACAAACATTCTAGAACTATCGTTAAAGTGCTCGGACTACTACTATATACCTGGGGAAATACTACTAATCATTTGGTGGTCATCTAGAAATTTTGATCGGTGGAAGACTCCATGATGTCTGCTCCAGCTTCACTTCAAAATCATCATCACTATCTTCGGGGTCGGAGTCGGTGTAAATGCGATGATGATGTAGTTCTCTGGACAAGTGGAATAAATCGTCTTCTCCTCCTGACGCGGGGTCTCCCATGAATACTCCGATCTTCTTTATCAGGTCGTCGTTCTTCTCCAATAGTGTTGCGATTTCCTCCTCATATCCATCGCGTGTAGACTTGAGTTCTTCTTCCAGCTCGGTGATCCTTGTCATCGCCTTCTTCAAATCTATCATGTCTGCGCACATCTGATTCTCCTAGCGTCGAATGTGCTGGTTTAACTCCTGGATGAATGCTGCAATGGACCTGTCCTTCTTGGTGCTGACTATCTCCCGTTGCTCATCTCGGCGCCCAGATATCTGGTAGATAGTATCCTTGAGATCCTTGTGGTAAACTTCACCGATGAGTCCCATGGTGATGTGAGCTGCCATGCTCTTGCCGAGACTCCAGGTTGGTGCATTAAAGGAAAACTCTATGGGCTCTGTGACTGGCGTAAATGTCCTTCCTGGAACTTGAACTCGAATCATCCAGCACTCCTCTTCTGGTAAGGTGGCGTTGTAAGTCCCGGTGAAGCTTGGTATTCCGATATTCAGGTATCTAGTAAATTCCTTCAAGTGTCGTCCAAAGGGTGTGTCTTCATCCCGACCTCAAACGGTCAAGTCTCTGTGCTTCAGTGTCATCCATGGATCGGTAATCCTGACACACACAATACTCGAAGGATATATAACAGAGTAGCAATCACACACTTATTACATTGAATGTCTCATAGAGAACTTATTACAATAAATATGGCTCAAGGCCATCTAATTTGATAAACAGCGGAAGGCTTGGAAGATAAAGTGAGTCCATCAACTCCAACGGCATAGCTGAGTGCAAGACAACGGCCTAGCGAACCTTACTCCTCGTCTGAAAAGTCTGCAACATAATACGTTGCAGCCCGAAAACGGGTCAGCACATGGAATATGCTGGCAATGTAACACAGTAGAGCAATGAACAGATAAATGCTATCACTACATGCATATAAGGTTGGTGGACGCTTTATGGTTATAAGGTTTTTGCGAAAAACCCAATTTTTTCCTACAACAAAGGAATATATTTTATTTAACTATCATGGTAGTTGAAACATCATTGAGAAGGTTCCTCCAACTCAATCCCAATTAAAGTAATCATTAACCCAACAAATAAATTAGAGTGATGAGATATAATAGGATAATCCAAGTACTAGATACTCAAGATGTCCATAACCGGGGACACGGTTAACCATGATTAGATTGTACACTCTCCAGAGGTTTGCGCACTTTTCCCCACAAGACTCGATCTCCTCCGTTAAATTTCTCGCACTACATGGTGTTTGAGAAATGGATGACCGAGACACAGTCTTTCAGAAGCATTAACTCTAACCCCGGGTAGACAGTACCAACCTACATCCCTCTACATCTGCTAGCCTACCACTGGAAGAGGTCATGCAACTTACTCAACTATGCTAGAGCCCATAATAGCTTGTGGCTGCACGGAAGTTTCTAGCATGAATAATCTCACGATCCCTTTGAGCACTGGGTGGCGGGCTGTGGGAGGATCACACGGTATATCCCGGGATCTCCTAGGACAACACCGGTATATCCCAGTGCCCAAACAAGCAATCCACCCAGATGTGTATTAAAGTTGCCACCTTAAGTTGAACCATTAATTAACAACTCACATCTGTCATGGATACACTCAACCCAATCCACGTCTACGAGCATAGCATAGCAAATGAGCATAACGTAAAAGTAACTCCCAGGGTTCGATAATAAAACAGGTAATAGGTTCTACCTCATCAACTACTTCCCAATACCCACAAGTTAGTCACATCCTAATCATGCGGTGTTTGAAGATTGGAAATAATGCATAAAAACTGGGTATGAAAGGAGTATGATCAATGTGTTACTTGCCTTGCTGACGAGCCGCAAAACCTAGTGACTCGTGGTAGCACGCTTCGCACTCCGAGAATTCTATCGCAAACAAACAATGGCACACAAAAGTAATCAATCAAAGATGCACGGGGAAATCTCAAATAAGAAGATCTAACCAAAAAGTTCAACTTAAGAACTCCGGTTTGCAAAAAGAATCAAATGAAACGGAGCAACGAAACTCAAACTGCGAAAGAAACAAGGTCCATTTACTAATCTGGACTAAAGTCAAATTTTACGGTACCAAAATCTTGTTAAAGTTGGTTAAACAGAAAGAGGGCTTCGAGATGAATATCTAGGCGCTTGAATCGCCTGATTCCGATAAACGAGCGAAAAGAAAAACTAAAACGAAAATCGGATCAGAAATCGTGATCGAAAATAATCGCGAAAAACCCAAGAAAAAGAAAAAACTGACGAACAGGCTAATGAACGAACGTTCGCTGTCTGTGAATAATGGACGAAAACCGTTGGATAAAACAAACGTACGAACGGGCGTTCGCTAAATAACTAAACCGAAAAAAAAACGAATCGGTCAATTTAAAAAACAAATCTTGGGTTTACCTAAAAAAGCGAACGAAAAAAACGCGGTAACTCCGGCGAACTCCGGCGAGGCGACGCGGCGGCAAGCAATGAACGGTCTTGGCGGCGGCAGCCAGGGCTCGAGGCGTCTAGGGTTTCGGTGTGGCGGGCTAGGGTTAGGCTGCGGTGGGGCGGCCTTGAGTGGGTGGCGGCTTATAAAGGCTGGGCGAGGCGGAGTACGGGTCGCCCACGGCGGCCCAAGTCGGTTTGACTTTTTAAAAAAATATTCCGATGTGCAGAAAAAGAAAGAAAAGAAATACTAAACTGACTCCAAAAATCCCGAAATAAAATTTTCCCGTCCTCTAAAAATATGACGGACAAGGTGAACATTTATTTGGGCCTATAATGGAGTTTTGAAAAACACGTATTTTTCCTAATTCAAATAAAATTGCAATAAAGACCAAATAAAATTATTGATTTGATTTTAATATTTTTCCTCCAATATTTCATTTATTTTGGAGAAGTCATATTATCTCCTCTCATATATTTTAATATGAAATATTTTCGGAGAGAAAAATAATTAAAACAAATGATCCTCGTTTCGATATTTGATAAAAATTCAAATATGAAAACGGTGAAACCCCCAACTCTCTCCGAGGGTCCTTGAGTTGCTTAGAATTTCGAGGATCGCGAAACGAAATGCAATAAAATATGAGATGAATGAATGACCTATGTATAAAATTCCTAATTGAAAATTTGGGATGTTACACCTTTGCTCTTACATCACTGTATTTACTCATCCCAACTATTTTCAAATTTGAAGGATGGAATTGAAACTCTAATGGCGCAATAGGTATGTTTTAAACCTATTTCTTTATCTCGTTTGCTGTTGTAACTTGCTCTATGTCGATTTCAGTTTCAATTGAATAAACAGTTATGTTCTCATGTCATGCACATTACAAGTGTTGTTATTGCTCTGTAGTTTCCCACACTTATATTCTGTCTATTAGGCTTTGTCTTAAACAGATATTATTTGAACTGTGTCTCTATCTTGATTTGAAAACAAAAACTAGAATGATATAGACCATACAGTGACCATGGTACATAGATATATGATTGTTTCATGTTGTTATCCTGTCCACTTTTACTAGTGAACTTATTTACCAAAATGAGTTCCATATACAACCTGGTAAACCTGTGATGTGTCTGCTTGAATGTGGACAAAATATTGGATAAGAGTACCCCGTCATGCAATGGTAAAGGAAGTAATGCAGATTAGGTTCAAGATAGTGAGACATCCCTGTTGGTCTGCAAGAAAGCTGATAAAAACTATCTTGACGACAGTGAGACAACCCAAAAGTCCTGTCTTGACGTGGTGTTCGAGTTACTGGCCACTACTGCTGGCACAAACTCTTCAAACTCGCTGCCTGAGTTTTTCTTCTTGAGTCTCAACTTCAAGTTGAAAGACATCGATCAGATGTGCTGCGACACGAAGCCGAAGGACTGAGGAAGTCCCTGCAGAATTCAGATGCATACTTTCTGGTGCAACATCAAGCGCTGGAGGATTTAAGCGCCAAACAAGAGAAAGTTAATAAGCTTGCTAACCATCTTGCCAGCATTATGGGTACCCAGGATATTGTTTCTTGAGCTCTTCTGAAGTGGTTTCAGTTCTGGACTTGTTTTGTTGCGGCGTTTATTTGCACTGGTCGCCAACTTTGACAACCAGTGTATGTGATATGCTGCTTTGTTCCCTATATTTGCACTGGTGGCAAACTTTGATGCCTAGTGGATGTAATATGTGTAATATCCGTGATAGCCTAGCATAAGTTGCTTGCTTATTTATTTCCTTGTTGTCTTGTTTATTTGTTTTCATGTAGTCAGTGCAGTTCTTTTTCCGCGGTTTGCTAGTGGCCGCAATAACCTATTTTTTAAAACTAGGCCACAATAACCATGGGCTACATATTTACTGTAGTGACCATGGCCCTCCTATGGTTCATAGAAACAATGGGCCTCCTACGGGCCGTAGAAACAATGGGCCTTCTACGGGCCATAGCATCAATGGGCCTTCTACGGGATATATGATCGATTGGCCAAACATGGACCAATAACAGACCGCATTGTGGGTCGTTAACGAGCTAGAGTTGGAATTGTCCGTTCATGGGCCGACAATAACGGGCCGTCGTTAATCGGCAGTATTTGATGATGCTATGAAAACAGCCCAACGGATTAACGGGCCACAAGCGGGCCGACTGTAACCACGGGCTGAATTTGGCCCAGGAGCAGAAAAGCCAGTAATGGGCCGTAAGTAACCGAATGCTAGAAATGAGCCCAAGAATAAATGGGCTCTAAGAAGGCACAAAGATAACACGGGTTGGAAACGGCCCAATGGAATAATGGGCCATTAATGGGTATAAAGCGATACACTGTTCATTACGGGCCAGTTTCATCACGGGTCGTTAATGGGCCATGAGTTACAAAGGGCCTCATACGGGCCGAAAGACGTCATGGGCCATACATGGGCCGAAGGTTACAACGGGCTGGAATCATATTGGACGGCCAGATGAAGCTACTGGGCTTAATTCGGATAGGCTGTAACGGGTCGTGAGTTAGCGGGCTGTAAAGGGGCTATATACGAACAGGCCATTAACAAGCTTTCCGTGGGCCAGCCTTTTCACTGGAATGGGCCTCTGTTGGGCCATGCCATGTGTCGACGTATCATAGGCGCCTCCTATTCCAACGGTGAGCCGACACGTGGTTCCTCTAGCCATTGAGAATTTTACACGTGGACAATCCCCATTGGTCTGGGCTGTTAACGGGTTATCGGATCCAAAAACGGACCCGATAGCTATGGTGGATGCCGCGTGTTGGTTACCCATGACGAAAGCACCTCCATGACGCGCCATTTATCGTCATGGAAGTGGACACTTCCGTGATGATAATTTTGGTAATGCCATGGAACACTTCTATGGCAGCACAGGTATGACTATCTTGATTCTGTCATAAAATCGTCATGGATGTACATGCATGACAGAAAACGTGACCGACTATGACAAACACATATCATCACGGAAGTGTATTTTTTTGTAGTGCATGGTTTGGAAATAAACTTTCTATACGAAATATTATGAACCTATCATCTGCTAACTATCCTTACATCTGGAGCTCCCAATAGGGAGCCTATTTTTTGTGTAGTTGTGCCAGGTTATATTAATGTACTCACCATATTACAGCACCCATGGGCTCTCTCATCTGATATCAGCAAAGGTGTCCCGATGTTTCGATGAGATGGTGGCTATCGTTTTCTATGGGAGTCGACCTTGAAGATCCGACTACGAACGTGCGAAATGCCGCGCCTTAGCAACCGCTAAACCAACTTCCGAGGGTTATTGACCATGCCGGAGCACGATCAACCTAACCACGAGGGCCTGTTTCCTGCGAGCAAACGAAGAACAAGCAAGAAACTAAGATTGCAATCTGGATATTGCGAATATAAGAGGAAAGCTTTATTAATGAAGGTGGGGTTACATAACGCCTTGGTGCAGTCGTTGAACACAAATGAAGTACGCGAAGTTGCAGCTATGGCGAACTTTTAATCTAAACAAAACCCAAAGTCTAAACGGTGCCCTAAGGGCTGTATATATGGAGGAAGAGGGGGTTGAATTTTGTGGCCCTTGGGGAAGGGGTCCGAAACCAACCATGTCTCTTGTTTCCCCACCCATACGGACTCTAAAAACAGCCTATACTTATGGATTTCGAAATTACATGGGCCTGGCCCAATAATAAGGTGACGCAACACCTAGAATAGCCTATGGACGAATATGATGAAGTCGCATCTTGTATATTTCGTCCAAGGCTTCATGCACTCATTATGGTGGCTTCAAAGTCCTGAAATCATCACTTGTAACTCTGTTCTTGTTCCCCTCGCGCATGCCATCATCTCCATGCTTGGTCTTGCTCCAATGTTCATCCCTCTTATCCATGACAGGCCCTTCATTTGTAAGCAAAACAAATGTATACAATTTAGGCAACATCATATTCTCATGAACATTAGAATCATTACTAAGAAACGAAAGTACCTGATAATCTAGTAATTGGTCCAGTATGTATAGCAGCAGGGGCTGTGGATGTAGGTATTGATGTCCTCATCATCCTCCCCTTCTTGAAAAGAAGTCGTCCTCGACGGAAGCTCATCTTCCTCACCCAAATAAGTCTTCAAATCTGCAATGTTAAAAGTGGGACTAACCCCAAAATCTGCAGGCAGCTCAAGTTTATATGCATTATCATTTATTTTCTCTAACACCTTAAAAGGACCATCGACACGTGGCATTAGCTTTGATTTGCGCAAATCGGAAATCTATCCTTACGCAAATGTAACCAAACAAGATCTCCAGGTGCAAACACAACATGTTTTCTACCCTTATCTCCAGCAAGTTTATATCTACCATTCATACGCTCAATGTTTTCCTTAGTTAACTCATGCATTTTTAAAAGCAATTCAGCTTTGTTTAGCATCAAAATTAACCTTCTCCGAAGATGGAAGAGGGAACAAATCAATAGGTGCACGAGGTAGGAAACCATACACAATTACAAAAGGGCACATCTTAGTAGTAGAATGCAATGAACGATTATAAGCAAATTCAATATGAGGCAAGCATTCTTCCCACATTCTTGTTATTCTTTGAAACAGCCCTGAGCATGGTAGACAATGTTCTATTGACTACTTCAGTTTGTCCATCAGTTTGGGGATGACATGTAGTACTAAAAAGCAGTTTAGTCCCCAACTTAGCCCATAAACATCTCCAAAAGTGGCTAAGAAGTTTAGTATCATGATCTGAAATAATAGTATTTGGCACACCATGCAAGCGAATAATTTCACGAAAGAACAAATCAGCAACATTGACAGCATCATCGCTTTTATAACATGGTATAAAGTGTGCCATTTTCGAGATCTATCCACGACAACAAATATGCTATCCCTCCCCTTGTTTGTTCGAGGTAAACCTAAAACAAAATCCATAGATATATGCGTACAGGCAAAGGCATATATAAATCATGAGGACTGAGTCGTGACTTAGCTTTTTGACATGTAGTGCAGCGAGCAACAAAACGCTCAACATCCTGTCTCATCTTTGGCCAAAAGAAATGTGTAGCAAGTACGCCCTCCGTCTTCTTCCCGCCAAAGTGTCCCATTAATCCTCCTCCATGCGCCTCCTGCAACAACAGAAGACGAACAAAGCTAGCTGGAATGCATTGCTTGTTAGCACGGAACACAAAGCCATCATTAATAATGAACTTGTTCCAGGTTCTTCCTGCTTTACAATTTTGCATTACATCTTTAAAATCAATATCATCCACATATTAATCTTTGATGGTTTCCAAACCAAATATTTTGAAGTCAAATTGTGAAAGCATAGTATAGCGACGAGACAATGCATCAGCAATAACATTTTCTTTACCCTTCTTGTGTTTAATGACATAAGGGAAAGTCTCAATGAATTCAACCCATTTAGCATGTCTACGATTCAGTTTAGCTTGACTTTTAATATGTTTCAAAGATTCATTCAGAATGTATAACAAATTCTTTGGGCCATAAATAATGTTGACATGTCTCTAAAGTCCGAACAAGAGCGTATAATTCTTTATCATAAGTAGAATAATTCAGACTAGGCCCACTCAATTTTTCAGAAAATTATGCAACAGGTTTGCCATCTTGTAATAACACACCTCCTAATCCAATTCCACTAGCATCACACTCAAGCTCAAAAGTCTTATTAAAATCAGGAAGTTGGAGTAAAGGAGCATGTGTCAACTTATCTTTCGATACCGTGAAGGCTTCTTCCTGTGCGGTACCCCAAACAAAAGGCACATCCTTCTTTCTAAGCTCATTGAGAGGTGCAGCAATGGTGCTAAAATCTCTCACAAAACGCCTATAGAAACCAGCGAGTCCGAGAAAACTCCTGACTTGTGTGACAGTTTTGGGCTACGGCCAACTCTCAATAGCTTCAATCTTGGCTTTATCAACTTCGATTACCTGTGGAGTAACAACATAGCCAAGAAAAGATTTGCTATAAATCAGTATATCATCAAAACAGACTACCACAAATCATCCAATGAAAGCACGTAAAACTTCGTTCCTTAGTCTCACGAAAGTACTAGGTGCATTAGTTAACCCAAAAGGCATGACTAACCACTCATATAAACCAAACTTTTTTTTAAATGATGTTTTCCATTCATCTCCCAATTTCATACGAATTTGATGGTATCCACTATGCAAATAAACTTTGGAGAAAATTGTAGAGCCACTCAATTCATCAAGCATATCATCTAGCCTAGGAATAGGATGACGATAACGAATAGTAATGTTATTAATGCCTCTACAATCAACACACATACGCGACGTACCATCCTTTTTAGGCGCAAGTATAATAGGAACAGCACAAGGACTAAGAGATTCGTGTATATAACCTTTGTCGAGCAGCTCACATGCTTGACGCATAATCTCCTTCGTCTCCTCTGGATTGGTACGGTATGGTGCACGGTTGGGTAGCGATGCATCGGGAATTAAGTCAATTTGATGCTCAATCCCTCGAATAGGTGGTAATCCCGGTGGCACGTCTTGTGGGAAGACGTCAGCGAACTCCTGCAAAATGTTAGTGACATCAAGAAGCAAAAAGGAAGGCACATACTTGAATGAAAATAATGCCTCTTTGCACACAAAAGCATATCAAACAGATTTGCTAAAATCTAGCTCATCAATATCAGATTTGGTGGCAAGTAAACATGCACTTTTAAATTTAATTTCAGAAGCAACACTAGATGGTTTATTATGAGGCTCCATTTGTTCCTCAAAGTCTTTTGCCACAATCTGATTTTCACTCTTATTTTTCTCCTGTTTTGCTTTATTAGCTCTATTAATATCATCTTTCAAAATGGAATCAGGAGTCATAGGAAGCAGACTAATATTTTTATCCTTATGAACAAGAGTATAATGATTGTTTCTCCATGGTGTATAGAATTTTTATCAAATTGTCGTGGTCTACCAAGTAATAAGGAACATGCTTGCATAGGTACCATCTCACAATCAACATAATCAGCATATGTAGAGATACTAAAATGCACACGAACAGTACGTGTTACCTTAACCTTGCCGCTGTTGTTTAACCATTGGATGTAATAAGGATGTGGATGTGGTCTTGTGGTGAGAGATAGCTTCTCCACCATCTCCATGCTAGCCAAGTTCTTGCAGCTCGCTCCATCTGTGATGACGCGAACAGAACGTTCCTTCACAACTCCCTTTGTATGGAACAAATTATGCCTCTGATTTTGCTCGACTTGTGTAACTCGCACACTCAAAACACGTTGAGCAACTAAACATTCATACCTGTCAGCATCTTCAGGAGCCATGTATTGCGTCTCATGTTTAGAATCATCTCCACCGTGTTCTTCACGTGTAATAAAAGCCAAAGTCTCCTCATCATAGTCACTAGCAGACTCATACCCACCATCCTCAGTAGCAATCATCACACGTTGAGATTTGCATTCTCTCGCATAATGACATCTTCCCTTACAACGACAATGAATAATACCACTTGTGTGCCCTGTTGATGCCATGGAAGAAGAAGAGCTCTGTGCAGGCCCGGCAGGTTTGCTCTTGGTAGATAGTGGTGGTTGTGCCTGCTTTCTTGTACCATGGTTGGAGGTGGCACCTAATGGAGGTGATGGTGCAGTGGAAGTAGAGGATGCACGTGGTGTCCATGACGAAGGTCAACCTGTAGAAAAGTTAGTTTGCGCCAATGCTTGTCGATCCTGCACTTCACATTCAGCTTTACAAGCAAGATGGAATAAACGAGTGATATTATTATACTCCTTATACTCTAGAATGGTCTGAATCTCTATATTTAATCCACCCATAAAATGTGCAAGCATAGCTTCATTATCCTCAACAATACCACATCTAATCATGTCAGTTTGTAATTCCTGATAATATTCCTCTACAGAATTTTTTTCCTTGTCTTAAACGCTGCAATTTTTGAAGTAATTCACGTTGATAATATGGTGGAACCCAACGAGTACGCATAACAGTTTTCAAAGCAACCCAAGTAGTTGGAATATTATTCGGATATAATCTACGATGTTCAGACCACCACACACAAGCAAAAATAGTGAAAGCTCAAAGTGCAGCAGCAACACGTCTCTCCTCGGGATATTCTAAACATGTAAAACGTTGTTCGGTTTCTAACTCCTAAGTAAGATATATATCAGGAACATATCTACCCTCAAATGGTGGAATATTCAATTTCAGTTTAGGAAGATGGTCATGATCTCGTACCTGAGGGAGAGCCCTACCATTGTGATTATTTGCATGTGGACGACCTAGCGGTTGTGGTGTTGGTGGTTGCACGTAGTTTTGATTTTGATCAACCTCATCCTCGTAATCTCCCGCATAATCATCCCCCGCCTCATCAGCAGCAGGAGCCACAGAAGTATCAACAGCAGCGCCAACAGTTTGGCCAGGCTGAAGAAGGACACGGCTCGCTCGGCGGAGGGCTGTTTCGCGACGTGGAGGTAGTCGTTGTTGTTGTTGTTGTTGTTGTTGTTGTTGTTGTTGTTGTTGTTGATGATGATGATGATGAGGTGCGGCAGGTGCAACCGGTGGTGGAATACGCGCAAGCAGTTCATTAAATCTGTTATCGAGCTTTGTTTCAAACGTCTTCTCAAGGCCAGTTATCTTCTCCATGGCCTCTTGAAAATTGTTCAGCACATCTTGCACCTGTTCAGTCATCATTTGCTGAAACTTATCATGAAGCTCCTTGCTCGTTAAGTGCTCTTAGTCAATCTCGTCGGCTTGTGATCCTGGCATGGTTAGCAGCAATAGAAACACACAAGAATATGATCCTACAAACTACTAACAAGTGGTGGTGGTGGTGGGTGTCACAAATCCATCAAGCAAATCTCAAATTCTTACCAGTTCTTACCCAGCAGGAGGCGGTGATCGGCAACCATTGTAGTCAAAACTCTCAAAGCTTGGATAGAGAGATTACCAGGGAGAGTCAAAGGCACGACGTATATATATGTGGAGCTAGGAAGGCTTATAATATGGTAGCAAAAAGGGTCAGCAACAATCAATTCAGAGATGCAAAGTTGAATAAACGCTCAACGACGGTACTGTGCTGGTCCTAGGCTAGACCGTACTAGAGACGCGAGCCTAGAACACGAACAAAATCACGGCGCTGCACGTAAACAAGGGAAAAGCACACTCTAGGATTTTTTTCGCTGTTTTTTTTTGCGCTCATTTTTTTATTTGCGCTCCTTTTTTGGCGAAAAAGCACTATAATGGCGAGTGTCTCAAAACTCTTCCCAGGTCAAAATGACAGGATGGGCACGAAATTTTTTTGACAATTTTTTTTCGGAAATCAGGGCAGCAACGACGAAAAAGTGCGACAAAAAAATCACTATGATGGTGAGTGTTTCAAAACGCTCCGTGGGACCTAAAAATAGGATAGGGAAAAAATATTTTTGGTCGCCGAAATTTTGGCTTAAAAACTGCCCGGGGGTCTCTAGACTCGTTTTTTTAGTCCTACTCAGGCAAGGAAACACAAAACGAAAACTAGATGAATCTCGAAAACAAACCTAATATGAAAAGAACTCAGATTGGTGGTGGACAGGCAGATGTATATGTGGACTCGGATTGGTAGTGGACAGGCCGATGTATATGTGGACTCGGATTGGTGGTGGACAGGCGGATGTATATGTGGACTCGGATTGGTGGTGGACAGGCAGATATATATGTGGACTCGGATTGGTGGTGGACAGGCGGATGTATATGGCAGCGGTAAGGAATATGTTGGTGGTGGTGGTATATGGTAGGAGCGATGACGATGGTGGTGCGGCGTGACAACTTGTGAACAGAACTCGAAACTCTAAGGGAAACCAGACGCTAAGACCAGCAACTTGACACGACGATGCAACCACAAATTCAACAAAGCAAAATACTGAAAAGACTATGCAAAGGCTCAGACTGGTTCGGATAGGCTGAACTAACCCTAATTTTTTTTGGCTTTTTCTTGGAGTATAGGCATGAAGAGCAAACTCGATCTAAACTACGAAAAACTGTAAAATCTCACCGAGCAACCTAGAAATCTGATACCACTTGATATCGGCAAAGGTGTCCCGATGTTTCGATGAGATGGTGGCTATCGTTTTCTGTGGGAGTCGACCTTGACGATCCGACTACGAACGTGCGAGACGTCGCGCCTTAGCAATCGCTAAACCAACTTCCGAGGGTTAGTGACCATGCCGGAGCACGATCAACCTGACCACGAGGGCTTGTTTTCTGCGAGCAAACGAAGAACAAGCAAGAAACTAAGATTGCAATCTGGATATTGCGAATTTAGAGGAAAGCTTATTAATGAAGGTGGGGTTCTGTGACGCCTTGGTCTGGTCGTTGAACACAAACGAAGTACGCGAAGTTGCAGCTATGGCAAACTTTTAATCTAAACAAAACCCAAAGTCTAAGCGACGCCCTAAGGGCTGCATATATGGAGGAAGAGGGGGTGAATTTCGTGGCCCTTGGGGAAGGGGTCCGAAACCAACCCTATCTCTTGTTTCCCCACACATACGGACTCTAAAAACAGCCTATACTTATGTATATTGAAATTACATGGGCCTGGCCCAATAATAAGGTGACGCAACACCTGGAATAGCTTATGGACGAATATTATGAAGTGGCATATTGTATATTTCGTCCAAGGTTTCATGCACTCATTATGGTGGCTTCAAAGTCCTGAAATCATCACTTGTAACTCCGTTCTTGTTCCCCTCACGCATGCCATCATCTCCATACTTGGTCTTGCTCCAGTGTTCATCCCTCTTATCCATTACAGGCCCTTCATTTGTAAGCAAAACAAATGTATCCAATTTATGCAACATCATATTATCATGAACATTAGAATCATTACCAAGAAACGGAAGTACCTGATAATTTAATTGGCGTGCGCGATCTCTAGTAATTGGTCCAGTATGTATAGCAGCAGGGGCTGTGGGTGTAACAATGGTATTGATGCCCTCATCATCATCAGAATACAGTGATAGCCCACATGGGTTTATAGGGAGCCTCTAAGTAGAATATCCTCTGCATTACGAAGATAATCTCACTACTATTTATGTTTTCATGCTCCTCAGATATTGTAGGTAACCACAATGAATATAAGAATGCGCACATCAGAAGAATATTGTGGAATAGTTCATTGGGTAACAAACTTGGCATCAAGGGATTGAGGTCCATTGTGGATGCAACGAAACCCACATGCTCCCAACCTATAGATTTGTATTCAGAATATGATCCTAATGACTATTCTGAGCTCAAGGAGTCAAAGGCAGATGGTCTATCATGTTCACCCAATAAGGTGCATGTTCTAATTTGGCAAGGTTTTATTGGTTGCACGTATCTTGCATAAGGTGTCTTGCATTTCTTTTGCTTCATTGCACCACCATCTGCTTAGTTTACTCATGATATATGTGAAGATGACATGCCCATCCATTATCAATACCTATTCCATTTGACGTCATACCATGTTTTTTCATTCAAATATTGTTCTTGTTTTTTAGACATCCAAAAGGAAGAGGGTGATTGTAGAACTTGAAGGAGTACAAGCAAAGTCCTTGAGAAAGGTGGCGGTACCGGAGAAATCAACTAGCACCACAGAGCGCATTTTCAGCGGACGAGTGCCTCATAGGACGTTATCTTGCCCGCTCATATAAGGATCGTGCTTCCGGTTTCGCAGTCGAGGCTGGCTTTACGAACAGTCCAGGCTTAGTTATACATCGAGCAGCGAGTATCACGGTATCGTATTGAGTCGGAGGAAAGCGCGTCGGATTTAATGATATAGAATTGTGCGAGCCTCGAGGTACAACTTAGAACATAACAAGCTCAAATGGTTTAATGGTATGCCAGGCCCGAGCTTTCCTCTCCAATAGCACACACAAAACAGTGCTCAACTGGTTTAATGGTATGGCAGGAATCCGATGGAGAATATGCGCCGGGTCTCGTACAGGTGGTGACAATGGTTTTTTTAAGATCGTGGCGACAATGGTTAAGTGATCCCCTTCTTAACCCTAAACAACTGGCCTAATTAGAACTAACTATATTTTGGAGTAGCTAGTCTTGAATATGTGCCTCAGACGGTTGTACCCTGCGTGTGGCTCCAAAGTGCTTGATACGGGTTAAACTTTGAATCTAGCTGCCTCGTTGATTTTCTAAATTTACCTCGACTTTTAACCATAGACCATGCTATGTGAAAAATAATTAAGTAGCATGATTTGATCGCTCATTGTTTACTTACAATAATAATGTTTTGGTTCTCCAAACATGTTTCAAGGGGCGCTAAATTCCAACCAGGTCAGCGTGCACATTAATGGCCCATGTAACGACTCAAAACCTACCAACTCGTGCGTGATTTGTTTGAAGGGGTATCAAGTACGACCAGCTGCATAGTAGATGTGGGCCATGTCGTGATATACGGCAACCTTATACGCACCAGGATAGTGAGTTATTAGCAAGAATACAAGGAGTAATAAAGGCGTGGTGGGAATCTAAATGGAAACAAACGAGGAGGATACCGAGACCCGAGAGAGTCGTCCTCCAAAACGACTATTTGACTAGCACCCCACTTATATTGGCGATAGAACCAGCGCCATGAAACCTAGGATATCGCAACTATGCTGGTCGCTGCTTTGCTCTTATTCGTACCTATTGTCCTATCACTGTACTTACATTCATACTTGGTGGATTATGTGACATCATTGTGCTTGCTTATCCACTATTCACTCCAAATTGTTAGATCTATATTAATGCTGACATTAATGTAGAATAAACCCAATGCTTATGAAGAAATTTAGTTCAGCATTGTTCTTATAAGTATCTGTTGTCCCTCATCATTGTACTTATATTGTTAGCTAGTTCTTTATGTACACTTTGCAACTTATTTTCCCTTGCCCTCCATTTCCAACACATCATATCTATATTTACTCTTGTCAAAATATTGAAAAAACCCAATGCTACTGAAGAAGTTTAGCTCTGCATTGCTCTTGTTAGTGCCTTTTGCCTGTATGTTGTATTTACATTTGTACTTTGCATCTTAGCTTAAATAATCGACATTTTCCCCTATATTTTCACATCTATATTTACTCTTAACAAAACGTAGAACAAAGGCAATGTTATTGAAGGAGAGTCTACGGTAAACTTCTTGAATTGCCCACCCCCCCCCCCATTAATATGGACAAGGGCTTTATAGAGTTGGGCTTCACTACTAATGTAAGTTTGTCCTCCTCAAGCCTTCAAACTTTGTTGTGTATATTTGGATAGCTATGACTGCAAATGCTGTTTATTTTTGTCGTGTGCGTCAAATTGCTTGTTCAAAGTTTATAACGAAGAAGTACATAAACATAAGTTTGTCCTTCTCAATTTCAGTCTTTAGTTGTACAACCTAGTTCCTTATTCATACCATGTAAATTAAACTAAACATAGCAAGTTATCTTATTTAGCACTGCATGTATGCTTGTGATCTTGATCTGTAATCCAGTGGTGTAGTGAAACTACCAACTCTAGCACAATGTCATATCCTGCTATGTCTTAACTATGAACAATGCCATATTATATTAATGTTATTTAAATCATGTCTCTTTATTTACCAATTTGAAATGGTATAAATTGACGGTACTCACCATTCATACTTATACGTTGTTTAGTCCTACATGTATGCTTGTGTTCCTGATCTGTAATCAGGTGGTATGGCTTAGCTGGCCGCTCCTGCAGAATGCCATTTCCTGTTGTCTTAACTATGAACAATGCATATTATGTTAATGCTATTTTAAACCATGTCTCTTTATTTCTGACAAAGAAATGAGATGAATTGACAGCACTGATGCTTATACATGCAAAACCTGTTATCAACCTACTTGTTTCTCTTTCAGGGTGACAACACTGATGCTAGGAAGAACTGCCACAATGATAGTGAGACGAACCCATTGTTTGTCCCTCTAACATATATTCCAGAGAAGAAGGCAAGACATCTTGACGGTAGCGGTACAACCCCAAAGTCATGTCTTGATGTAGTGTCAACTTACTCAGTGACACAAGCTCGATGAAGTCGCCGCCTGAATCTATTTGACTTCTTAGACTGAAATTCAAGTAGAAAGACATGCTTCCACACAAATCCGACTGGAAATCCAATCTCTATGCAAGATTAACCATAAGTATAGGGCGTCTATTGATGCTATGGAGCTTGAGTTGGTGGATATAAGCGTCAAACAAGTGCAGTCTCATCAGGTTGCTAAGTTGCTTGCGCTGTAGGTCCTGGGCAGGGCTAACCTTTCTTGAACTATGTTGAACTGTTGTTAGTTCTGTCTATTATTTTGTCGGTGTGTTTACTTCCACTAATGGCGACCTGCCCAGCGTATGGAATCTGCTGTGTGGTTGCCCTTTATTATCACTGGCGGCGAACTTTGATGCCCACGAGATGTAATATGTTGTAATTTCTTTGTTGTATAGTCTAGGTTTATTCTTCGTCATGATGATGTAATTTATTTGCTGTTTATGATATCGTCACTCTGAGAAAAGGTCATAATCTTTGATTGGAGCGCAATGAGCGAATAGGTTAGGTTTATATAAAAACAATTTAGGTACTAAAAATGGTCGGTTGCCATTCGCTAGAATGGGCCGAACCGTGGGCCTACAATCATCTTGAGCTATTAGTTAGGCCTAGACTTAATCCGGCCTACTATTACTTTCGGGCCTTTAAAAGGCCGAGTAAACTGCTTGCCTTAATGGGGCCAGAAAATTAACTAGGCCTTTAACAGGCTGACATCTAGATTGAGCCTTAATTATGGCGAACAACTCACGGGTCAACAGCAGGCTGTAATATACATCGGCCCATTATTGGCCCATTGGTATGACGGGCCATTAATAGGCTGAAATGTTTTTGGGCCTCTGGTGACCAAAGTACATGACGGGTTGGAAGCAGGCCGGATGTATAACGGGCCAGAATTAGGCCAAAACTATCAAGGTCCTTTAACATGCTGATAGGTAGTTTGGGCAAGAATGTATCCACGAAGACTACGGGCCATTAAGAGGCCGAAAGTCACTACGGACAAGAATTAGGCCCAGGTGCAACCCGGTCCTTTAAATGGTTGAAAGTGAAACTAGGCTAAAAGAGGCCCATATGTAGACATGGCCGTTGACAGACCGAAACTAATATCGGTTTGAACTGTTAAATGGGCCATTAAGAGGTCGAAGAGCAAATCAGGCCCCCAATGGGCCCAATTGCACAATAGCTGTTAAAGGGCCATATCTGTTATGGCCGTAATTTGGCCCAAGATATGGAAGTGGTTAGCGGACCGAATCAGATATGGACCGTAATTTGGCCCAAACTATTGTAGGCTGTTAACGGGCCGGATCTGATATGGATCGTAAACTGGCCTAGAATATTGCAGTCCTTTAACGGACCGTATCAGATGTGGGCCAATTTGGTCCAGAAAATGTTAGGCTGTTAATGGGTCGGGCCATTAGATCTGACCAAATCTTGTGGGCCTGTTCCTGGGCCAGGTTTTAAACCTATATGGGCTTCTATTGGGCCGTCCCACGTGTCAACGTTTCATTGGCCACTCCTATCCAGTGGACGGTTGACATCTGTCCCAATGCTGAGCTGACACGTGGATCATCCGGCGAATGAGAATTTCACACGTGGAAAATCACCATTGGTCCGGGTTGTTAACGGGTTATCGGATCCAAACTGGAACTCCATAGCTTAACGGCGACCCGTTACGTGGATGCCACGTGTCGGTTACCCTTGACGAAAGCACTTCCATGATGCGCCATTTATCATCATGGAAGTGGACAGTTCCACTATGATAATTTTTGTACTCCCTCCGTTTCATAATGTAGTGTCTATAGATTTTTTGAAAAGTCAAACCTCACAAACTTTGACCAAGTTTGTGGAGAAAAATATTTACATCTAGAGTGCGAAACATATATCACTAGATTCATCATAAGATGTAGTTTCACATTATATATTTTTTCTATTGTAGATATAAATATTTTTGTCTACAAACTTGGTCAAAGTTTGCAAAGTTTGACTTCTCAAAAAATCTATAGGCACTACATTATGGAACGGAGGGAGTATTATCATGGAATACTTCTATGACAGCACAGGTATGACTATCTTGATTCTGTCATAAAATTGTCATGGATGTACATGCATGACAGAAAATGTGACCTACTGTAACGAACATGTATCATCACTGAAGTGGCTTTTTTGTAGTCTGAGGGGCAGCGCAGACTCAACTTCGGGAGGGCATCGTTCGCCTCACGAGAGAGATGCTTGATGAGGCGGTTGGACATGGGAGCCTGAGCTTCGCCAAGGATGCAGGCTATCGCGCGAAGCTCCTAGTAGCCCCCAGCAACTTGTCTTGCTGATTGTTGTCGTTCCTCCTAGGTGGCGGCGGCGGCGGTGGAAGGCCCGCGTTTTCCTGACGGAGCGCCTCACAAGGCTAATCGCGCCAGCTACCCTCGCGAAGCTGGTCGCGGCAACCCTGGCGGGGGTTCCAATTGTCCCATCGGCCTCCACCACGGCTGCCTCCACGGCTGAAGCCACGGTCGTTGCGGCGGGGCGGCATCCCAAGCGCTCGTCATAGAGCGCCTTGAGCTCCTGACAGTCGTCGGTGTTGTGGCTGTGCATGTTGTCGTAGACGCAGAACAGGCAGCCATCCATGACAAGATCGTCACGGTCGCGTCCGCGTTTCTGCTCAGACTCCACTGCCAGCATGGTGGGGCCCTTGCGCTTCACTTCCTTGGCTTTGGCCTTCTTGTCATCGGGCTCAATGTCGGGGTTGTTGAGAAGAGAGAGGCAGCCCTCCTCCGCCTTGGCGCACTTGTCAGCCAGGTTGAACAACTCTAGCACCGTGCTCAGGTCGTCGTTGATAGCAACCTTTTCACTCATCCTCACGTCTGTGATGCCATTGGTGAACACCGAGATGATGGCTTTGTTTGAGGCCTTCGGTATCTTGTGGCGCACCTAGGTGAAGTGCTGAATGTACTTGCGGAGGGCCTCGCCAGGGCCCTGCTTCACACGCCGCAGGTCGTTGATGGCGAGGGCATGGTTGCGAGTGCCCTGGAAGTTGGCGATGAACTGCTCGCAGAGCTCATCCCATGATGAGATTGACTCCTCAGGCAGGTTCATGAGCCAAGAGCATGCGCAATCCTTGAGGGCCATGGGAAACCAGTTCGCCATGACCTTGTTGTTTCCGTTTGCCGCCTCGATACTCAGCGCGTAGAGCTGGAGGAACTCTGTGGGGGTCGGGGATGCCATTGTAGTGCAGGGGCAGCTCCGGCTTGAACTTGACTGGCCAGACCACCTGACGCAGCTCGCGAGTGAAAGCCCGGCAGTCGGCGGTGCGTCCCATGCGGGGGCAGCGCGGTCTTGGCGCCCTGGTGCTGCGACCTCCTGGACAACTCGATCCTGACACTGGAGCTGCTGCTCGGGGAGGGGGGCACACGCCAAGCAGTGCACCACAATCTGGCTGTTGGCCTCTCGGGCCGGCGCAGGCGCTCCACGCGGCGGGTCATGCGGCCACGCGTCGTGTCCGGGCTCGATGTTTTCACTTCGCAGTGGAGGAGGTGGAGGTACGCCATGCGCCACATCACCAGCGCGAGATGGCAGTGGACGAAGCAAGTGGGAGGGCATAGAGGCCCCGCCCGCGGTGTTGACGAGCTCGGTGATGCAACCAAGTGAGGCGTAGTAGCCTTTGTTGGCAAGGCCGTAGCGCAGCAGCTCACGTGCCTTCAGCAGCGTAGCCCGCACATTCACCGGCCCGCGCCGAGCATGGGAGGACGAGGCCGTAGCTGGGGTGAGCGAAGCCGTAGCGGTGTGGCCGTCGTGCTGCATGGAGGGGGCAGGGAGGAGTCCTGCTGCTCTTGAGCGGCATGGTCGGTGGCGGCATTAGCCCCGGCTAAGGTGGAGTGGCGGCAGTCTCCATCGCCTGGAGGCTCCGTCTAGGCGACACGTGTTGCCCAGCGCTCGACACGAACATGGCCAGCATCGGCCATGGAGATGGTGGAGCAAGAAATGGAGTGGAACGGAAGAGCTTCGGCACACCCCTACCTGGTGCGCCAAATGTCGAAATCGGGGCTCCATGGACCTAAGAAAGGTTTGAACTCTGGGGTGTGCTCACGGACATGCGCCCGGGCGAGAGGTTGACGCTAGGATTGGGAATCCCGCAGCAGTAGGAGGTGCGGCGGAGGAGGTGAAACCTGAGGTGGTGGTGGAAGACATGAGGGTTCGACTTAATCTGATACCATGTAAGACAAAGAGATTTGGGGCAATAGCTCAACGCTTTAGGGCATGGCATCTGATATATATACATATACATATACATATACATATATGTATATATATACACAGTCGGTCTATTCTGCTAATATTAGCAGAATAGTTATTCTGATAACACTTCCACACTTCATGTTCAACAGAAGCGAACTGCATGTTCTTTACGCTGCGCCTTCTTGATGCTACGAGAGAACTGCTTCATTTTACAGCGGTCCGCCAGCGTATTACATGTGGAATCGGGTGTTGCGGGATGATTTAATTTGATTATGGATGTCAGTTGACCTTTATTCTTTATAATTTACAGGAAAACGACTAAAATCTTGGTAAATCGAGGGATTTGGCGGGCGAGTTTTGCTCTGTTCGTTCATGTTCTTGTCGGAATCGACTTTTTGGCGCTCGGATGTTGTTTGTTAGTCGGAATTGTTTGATATCGTTCGTTTAATCGCACCTTTTACTCTAGAAATTGTGTAATTTTTAGGAGTTAGTTTCGATTCCATAAATTTGGTTGTGTGGGCGGGTGAGTTTCGTCTGCTCCTCTGTTCTTGTTGATTTTCTGGATTTTGCGCCTCGATGTGTTTTTGAATCTTGTAATTACTGTCGTTGTTGGTTTTAATTCATTGTATTGCGGGTATAATTCTCATTCTTTGATTTGCAAATTTTTAATAGAAGCTGATGTTGTTCGTCCAGTTTGCCGTGTGTTCGATGTAGTTTTTTGCGGGGTATTTTGCGATAGTTTAGTTGTTGGACAATTTTTAGGCGAGTTATGTAAGTGCGATTGAATTGGCACCTATGTTAGTCTACGACATATCTATATTTCTACTGCTTTAATTTTATTGTTGTTGTTACGGCATACCTTTGTAGTGCCTTTGCATTTTAGATTAGCGATGTACTTCATTTAAACATATTCACGATGGTCATGGCAGCTTATGAGATTTCTCTTTTCTTAAAGCGCATTACGTGTTTTAGAGGACTGCATAATATGTACTTTTCGTCTTGCATTAGCGACATGGTTAGTCTTCTATTGTGCTATTAGAATAGATGGTCCATTATATGCTTTTGTTAGTGAATAGTTATTATGACAATTTTTTGAACTGAATACTATGAGAATTCTTTTGAACATCATATGTTAAGCGCAAAGTTTAGACCATTAACATTGCATTATTCTTTGTTCAAATATTTGCTTTTTATTTTTAGGACCAACTATGTGTTTGAGAGAACTGCATTACTGCCAGCAGCAACTTGTCTAAAAATGGGTGATAAAATGATGCAGATGAGGTTGCATACTTTAAATAGGCACGTTCAAAGTGTCTGGTGGACATAATTTTAAAAGTGTACACCATTAGCAAAGCATTAGAAATATGCCACCGATGGCTTGCTTCATATTTAGACTGCCTACAGTGCAAATATTGTGAACTTCAGGGAGTCTTCTTCTTTGTAGAAAAACAGCATGGCCACTTCTCCGACCTCAAAGCCATTCTGGGAGACAAATTCTTTCCATGGTGGTGGCAGTGTTGGTGCTTCTGCATCGGTTGCCGTCGACTGTGCAGACCCATCTGTAGCTCAAGAATCCCATGATGTTGTTTCCCCAGCCGGCATGAAGATTCTGATTTTGGCATTGAAAAGCCGCTGGAGAATGTCGTCCCTGCTATTAGTGTTGTTGCTTCCCGTGTTTTTCTGGCGGCCAACGATGTTCCTGAAGTATCGAGAGTGGAGCCTCATGTAACTGAAGTATCTAAGGACGTTGCGGTTGACTAGACTGTTGTAAATCTAGAGAATGCTGATGTTGTTGCAGAAGGGCAGTCCAGTGATGTTGTGTTGGATTCATCGCAACCTATCCAAGAAAATGTATTGGTCAGCTCTGAAGAACAACAGCATGAAGACTCTAACACTGAAGACAAGAGTTTTGTTTCGAACAGTACAGTTGAAGTTTTTCTCATTTCATTTTGTTTAATTACTATGGTATCTATATTAGATGTATAATGATAAGTGAAACTTGATCTTTTGTTTATGATTTTCAAAATAGCTAGCAGAATTTCCTTGGCTTAATATTTGAACTTCATTATTTGGATAAGTGAACTTCATCTTTTTATTACGGATAGCCGAACTTCTGTTGTGACACCGTCGAGCATTGATCCAGCTCTTACGAAAGATACAATGAGTTATGCAGCTTACATTACGAGGGTTCGGAAGGACAAGAAGAAGAAGTATGGTTTTTTAGAAATTGTTTTGTTCATATGTATTATGGTTTTTTTAGAGATTGTTTTGTTCATATGTATTTTCTAATTTTGGTTTTTAGCCATTTTTCTTTGTTGTTATTTTTTTAGTATCTTATGTTTCAGTTTTTCATGAAAAAATCAGGGACATGATTGCTTTTAAAACTGAGATGGGTGATATTACCATTGGCGAAGTTGGACAATCCTTTTGGGATAAAGGATGCTCACTACAAGACTTGTAGATCTTGGGGTTTCTTTGCTGGTAGGTAAGTTTAAGGAATCTCCGACAATGGTTGTCCCGTACCATATTTGTGTAAGAATGCAGAAATTTTTGTTTTATTTTTTTGATTTTATTTTCTGATTTCGTGCGATGACATGTTTTCTTGAGCACTATTTTATTTTTGGTTTTGTATTGGCAGACGAATATTTGGAATGGTGGTACTTGTGGCGGAGTGTTAAAATGATGTTCTCTTCAAAAGCCGAGGAGCGTGTTGATAAAAAGGATATGGTGAGTAACGTTTTTATGTGTCGAATACTATATTTTGCGTGTTTGTTTTTATAGTGTTCTGTTTCTTCTTCTTATAATAATTTTATTTATTATTTCATGCTTTTGAACAGGTCCTTTTTGCAACTTTTGATCCGCCAGATATGAGGGATGGCGTTGGTCATTATTGTGTAGTTGCGTTAAATGTGAAAGAAAGGCGGTTTGAATTTCTTGACTCGCTCAATAAACCTGGCAGCCCTGATGCGATCAGGGTTTTTAGGAGGATGGTTAAAAATATCAAGCTTGCATGGAAAGAAGGAAGCTCAAGTTTTGATGAGCCGCTAAATCCTCTTACACTTGATGGATTTGTGTTGAAACATGTCATTGTCCCAATGCAGCCAAATGGGTGTGTTCCGTCTGACCCCTCTTCTCCATACTGCTCAAGTTTTTTTATTTCATTTTGTGAAACTGATGTTTTTATTCTTTTATTGCAGGCATGATTGTGGATTCTATATGTTTCAATTCTTGCAGACTTGGGATGGTGTTCGAGTTGCTCAGTTTGGGGTGGAGCACATTGGCTACATCAGAAAGGTCATGATCTATAGTTGGCTCACATCAAGAAAGTGTTCCCTTGATTTAACATCACTTTTAGTTTTTGCAGATAAAGGTTGTTTTAGTGAACTTCTTTATCCTTCCTTTATTTATTTTTTGTGTATTGCTTGCGTCCGGCTCTTACGGGCTTTTTTACTAGTTTGTTTAGTTAAGTTTGTGATTTAGAATTGATGTGTATATTTTTTTCTTGTGTTAGTGAGATGCATTTTATTTTTTGGGCAAGTGAGCTACATTGTTCTTTATAAGTGAGCTGCATTGTTGTATACAAGTGGGCTGCATTGTTGTATACACTTTTTATTTCTGCATTGCTGTAGACAAGTGGACTGCATTGTTGTAGACAATTGTGCTGCATTCTATTCCTTAGTGAACTACATTTTTTATTTTAATGAGATGTATTACATGTTTTTAGGTTTTGTATTTTTGTCTTTGAGTGTTTCCATGTTTTTCTACACGGTTTTAGGTTTTGATGGGGGGGCTTCATGAAGGCTGTATGTCACTGTTCGAGTCCCAGGGTTCTGAGGTGGTTATGGAGGATTGTGTCATTGAAATCTCTCCAGATAATTCTGGTTCTTTGGCTGGAATTGGTTTGAACACAGTTGTGGCGTCTGGACCTGATGGTGGAAGTGTTTCTCGACCTAGCTCTCCACGCGATGTATTTAATGTTGATGATGATGATTTTGTTATGTCGTGTCATCGCGCCACTAGGGCTAGGAGTGCAGCAATTAATCACCCTCCTGAGGATGACGTTGACATATTTTCGAACAAGAGGGCAGGTGAGAGGGCTTTTAAGTTGAGATGCTCTATAGAGAAATTGAAGCCTCCGAGGTTCAAATATATTGATGAGGCGAGGAAAATAAAGGATCTTGTTCCGAGGAAAGATTTTGTAACCAAATACCACGAGTAAGTTTTATGTGTGTGCGCTTAATCCTTTTTGTGTGTTTTGTTTTTAATTTTATTTTTATTGACCCCATATCTGTATGTTTAATGTAGGAATGTGTTCTTTATGGTGAATAGTCCTTTTGGTGATCTTGATACTTACACTGTTGACTATATATATAATACATGTGGGAAAGGAGCTTTAATGGATTCATATCTCATGGATTTTGTCATCAAATCTTTGGAAGCAAGACCACGAAATGGGTTTAGTTTATCATTACGGTGAACATGTGCTACTTTCACCCTTATTTATCACGGTAAACGTGTCTTTGTCATTTTTCTATTGTCTTTGGTTTTTTATGTCCATGCCTGAATGCATTGTTTATTCCTTTTTTTGTTCTTTTTTCTTTGCAGTTTGTTCTTCAGATGGAAACCTTTGTGACGAAAGATGATGAAGGAAACCCTGTGTTGCCAGTTGTGCATAGCATGTTCGTTTTACAAGATGCAGTTAACCAGTTCAAGGTTTTTGTGAGTGATGACGTAAACCCGTTGGATGCAAAACTGGTAAGTTCATTGTTTCCTGTCATTTATTTTTCTGGATTGTTGCATTTCTTTTTATAGTTATTTTTTGGAACAGTGGTCCTAGTGCTACGTGTCGAAATAACTTTTCATTTCATTTTTTTATGTGAACAGATTATGACGCCGCGCTCCAAGGATGGTCATTATTCCTTATACACGATGAACCAGCATCGCCAGACGGTTGATATCCATGACACTAGGAAGTACACTGGCCATCCTGATGTCACGACAATGTGGCGCAGGACTGATTACCACTCAGTTACCTTTGAAGTGGTATGTCATTTTTTCTTGCCAAGTGCAGAGCTTTTTTGTGTTTCTCCTACTGCATTTTTTTATAAACTACACATGCAATGTTAGCACACATAGAACCACACTTGTTTATGTAGTGCACTACAACATGTGCGTGACAGAACTGCATTTTTCTCAGGCCCCCCATAATCCTTGTAAAAAAGGAGATAAAAGGAAATGACCTCACGTGCATTTAAAAGAGGGTATGTCTAAATGTTATTGATGAGGACATGACTACCTTGGATACAACCAAAAATATTGCATACATGTATATTTGTGAGGTGATTTCTAATGCAAACTATGCAATAATTTATTTATGTCATCCAGGACAAAAATACTTCACAAACTTTTGTGCCATGTCTAATTGCAGGTGTATGGGACATTTGTACAATCCACATATGAAGATAAGGGAGAAAGAGATGTTTACATGTTGTTCAAAAGTTCTCTCACGTCACTTTTGGCCCAAGAGAAGATAGAGTCCAAGTCTCTCACGTTACGGACTCAGATTCGGACTACTGCAGACATACCTGACTCAAAACATCAATAACTTTTTCATACAGACTCCAAATTGGTTGATTCTTTTTTTGTTGGAAAATAGATTTCGTGCACTTTCCAACCCAATTGGAGTCACCTTAAAATCCGTTTGGAGCGTTGAGTTATGGACGAAACAATCTGATGCTGCCGCAGAATCCGAGTCAAACTACAAGTCCAAAGGTGTTACGTCACCTCCACTTGGGCCCATTGGCCTTGTACGACCTAGGGTTAGTGTTAGGCTGTCTTGGGACGTCCTCCCACCTCCTTGGCCGCCACCCCTTGCTCCTATATAAGTAGATCCATGTAGTAGCTTTTTCCTTGGGATTTGTTTAGATAAAAGTTAGCCATTGCAACTTCGTGTACTTCGTTTGTGTCCAACGACCAGACCAAGACCGCTTACGGATCCCCACCTTTATCAATACTTCATATATACTCGCAATATTATGATTGCTTTATCATATTCTTGCGTGTTCTTCGATTGCTTGCAGCAATAGACCTTCGTGGTCAGGTTGATTGTGCTCCGACGTGGTCAATAACCTCTCGAAGTTGGTTTAGCGATCGCTAAGGCGCAACGTCGTGCATGTTTGTAGTCGGATCGTCAAAGTCGACTCCACCAAATAGATAGTTATCATCTCATCGTAAGATCGGGACACCCTCGCCTCTATCAAGTGGTATCAGTTTTCAGGTTGCTCGGTGAGAATTTCCAATTATCCCTAGATTAGATTTATTTTCTTACCTATTGTCCAAGAAAAAGCCACAAAAAAAGTTAGATCTATTCATCCTTTGTCCAAACCAGTTTGAGCTTTTGCAGTTTTCTTTTCATTGTTTGCATTATTGAATTATCGGTTGCATCGTCGTATCGAGTTGCTGGTCTTAGTGTCTAGTTCGTTTAGAGTTTCGAGTTCTGTTCACATTAGTCACGCCGCCGATGCATCGTTATCCCTTCTGTTGACCATCATCCATCCATCAATTTCCACCACGTGCTACCCACCATTCATTGTCATAATCATAGTTGAGATCGTTCACATCTTCACTTTATCCAATCTGCATCTTATCTAGTTTGTTTGGAAAGAGGGAGAGAGGAAAAAAGAGAGAGAAAAAGTAAAAAAAAAGTCAGAGAAAGAAAAAGGAAAAAATGTGATAAAAAAAAGAGAGAAAAAAAACAAAGTTCGGATCTATCTAGACTCAGTCTCGTAGCTGAATTCGGATTGGAATATGTTTTGTGCACTGTTCAGTAAAATAGGCATAACTTCCTCATACGATGTCCGTTTTGGCTGCGCAAGTACTCAAATTAAAGCTAGAGACGAGACGCATCTAAATAGTTGCAGAAGCAAGTTCAATATTTGGCACGTCAAAATCTGCTTCTAAATAAGTCTTTTTTCCCTCCGAAGTTCGTGAACACAGCTTATTCCAGTTTTTCAAACCAGTTTTAGAATTTTTTTGACTCCTCATATCTACTCGGAATTGAGTGATTCCTTTTGCATTGGAAAGCTTGAGTTAGTAGCATTCTTTGAAAAAAGTTATCAGAAAATTGGCTCAAACTTTTTAAGAAAATTGGAGAGAGAGTTGTTGTATATCTTGCTTAGCTGTTGTTTTTCATCATTATCTTTACTGCCGTTGTGATCTTCACTTATATCTTGCTGTCCAGAGCTACTTATTATCCTTCATTGATGCTAGTTGTGCTACGCCGTGACCTCATTAGTGTTCTAGGCTCGCGTCTCTAGTCCGGTCTAGCCTACCAGCACAGTACCATCGTTGAGCGTTTCTTCAATATTGCATCTCTGAATTGATTATTGCTACTCTTTTGCTACCATATATAGCCAACCCAGCTCGACATATTTCTACACCGTGTATACGTACGTTCACCTGGCAATCGCTTTACACAATCTTGAGTTATTTGACACCGCTGGTTACTGTCACCACCTGCCGCATGGTAAGAACTTGTAAGATATTGATATTTGCTTTCTTGTGAGCACTTTACAACCACATCCTAGTAGTTCATAGGAACATTATTCTCGAATTTTGTTTCTTGTTTCTACGAATCATGACAGGTTCCGGAGATAGAAGTTTTTGGACGACGGACACATCTTCACCATCACGGGAGTTGGGACAACACACACAAGCATATGGTCAGGTTATGTCTTTACCATCATTTGAGGGTAGATTTAATCTTGCTATTTATCTAGCTTGGGAGCTTGAATTAGAAGAAGTTTTAGTCACCATAATTTTTCTAAACTTGAGAGAGTACGAGCTACCACTAGAGCATTTACTGGTTTTGCTTCTGTTTGGTGGAGTGTACATTGTAAGAAAAACATTGATAACCGACCCACAACTTGGAAAGTTTTGAAAGCTGTAATGAGACAACAATTTTTCCACCTTCTTGTAAATGGTGAATTGCTTATGAAATTGGAACAATTAAAACAAAGGCAGTAACACTGTTCATGCTTACTACCAAGAGTTCAAATCTTATATGCATCATTGTGACATAGAAGAATCGAGGATGATACAATGAATAGATTTTTGGTGGTTTGAACCATGATATCCGTGCAAGATTTCACTATATTCCTTGTTGCATTCTTGGTATGTATGTTCGCTTGTACCTTTGAGAGACAGAATCTGAGGAGGATGCATTGGGTGACTACAACAACTACTATTCCAGTTCATGCTCACCATCGCCGGTTGGTTCCTCCACCGTTGCACCTACTAGAGCAGCCCCACCCAGTTGTGGCGTGACATCATCTCAAGTGTATGGTGCATTGTCAACGCCCATACCTACATCGGCTACATCTTTGCGACAAGGTAACAATAAAAGGTATTAATGATATAACTTCACATGAGAATGATGCATCCCTAGTTAACTTGAATGCATCATGTGTTGAGTTACACAGTGATTTGAGCACATCACCTATTTTAGAGAATCTTGATCTTGTCATGAATCGTCATGTGATCAAACAACTGAAATACCAACAATTTTGAGTGCACCCATTGAATTAATTGTTGATGCAAAAGAATCAATGTTTAATCATTTTGATATGACCTCTAATCTTGGTGATGATTACGTAGTCGAATGACTTATTGCATGTTTGCTTATTTAAGCATGTTGTAGCATGTAAACTTGATGCAAGTAAGGTTTATTCACCAATGTTGGGATGGTTTAATGATGAACATTGTCAATCTTTTGAAATGAATAAGAGCTTCACTTATATGTGCAAACTGAGTTGTAATATTTTCATGCCTTCTACTTCTTGTGATAATGTTTTGGCTTTATATTTTATGAACTATGCAAGTTACTCATCTATTCATGTGTCATATGTGCTAAAATCAAGGGAAGTAAAAATGGATGACATATACATATACAACATGTACACCTTGTCTCTTTTGTTAGCCATATTTCAGACTAAGCAATGCCGAGGACGGCTTTGTTTTTCAAGAAGGGAGGATGATGAGGACATGACTACCTTGGATACGACCAAAATATTGCATACATGTATATTTGTGAGGTGATTTCTAATGCAAACTATGCAATAATTTATTTATGTCATCCAGGACAAAAATACTTCACAAACTTTTGTGTCATGTCTAATTGCAGGTGTATGGGACATTTGTACAACCCACATATGAAGATAAGGGAGAAAGAGATGTTTACCTGCTGTTCAAAAAGTTCTCTCACGTCACTTTTGGCCCAAGAGAAGATAGAGTCCAAGTCTCTCACGTTACGGACTCAGATTCGGACTACTGCAGACATACACGACTCAAAACGTCAATAACTTTTTCATACGGACTCCAAATTGGTTGATTCTTTTTTTGTTGGAAAATAGATTTCGTGCACTTTCCAACCCAATTGGAATCACCTTAAAATCCGTTCGGAGCGTTGAGTTATGGACGAAATAATCTGATGCTGCCGCAGAATCCGAGTCAAACTACAAGTCCAAAGGTGTTACGTCACCTCCACTTGGGCCCATTAGCCTTGTACGACCTAGGGTTAGTGTTAGGCTGCCTTGGGACGTCCTCCCACCTCCTTGGCCGCCACCCCTTGCTCCTATATAAGTAGATCCATGTAGTAGCTTTTTCCTTGGGATTTGTTTAGTTAAAAGTTAGCCATTGCAACTTCGTGTACTTCGTTTGTGTCCAACGACCAGACCAAGACCGCTTACGGATCCCCACCTTTATCAATACTTCATATATACTCACAATATTCAGATTTCTTTGTCATATTCTTGCTTGTTCTTTGATTGCTAGCAGGAATAGACCTTCGTGGTCAGGTTGATTGTGCTCCGGCGTGGTCAATAACCTCTCGAAGTTGGTTTAGCAATTGCTAAGGCGCAACGTCGTGCACGTTTGTAGTCGGATCGTCAAAGTCGTCTCCACCAAATCGATAGTTATCATCTCATTGAAAGATCAGGACACCCTCGCCTCTATCAGTTGAGAACAATTTTTGTATTTTTTGGTTCGTCTGAATAGTAATTTGATCTGTGGTGTGTGTTATTTTTACATTGTGCTTCCTTTGTTTTGCCAGATGAGGAGGATGACTCGATTCTTTGAAGGCGATTTATGGTGAAAAAGTGTATAAATCTAAGAACCACCACATTTGGGTTAAATTGGCGGAGAAGCCCTCCTACCGGTCGTGCCCGGTAGAGAAGCAAGCGAAAAGTCGGAATCTATGTTACGAGGGTGACGCAGCTTGTATGATTGACCAACGTCTAGTTGAGAAAATTATCAAAACTGACGTAACACCTTCTCTATTTTCTTCTTTTTCTTGTTACTTTTTTTATTATTTTTACCTTTTCACTTTTTCTTCTTTATGACAACCTTTTATTTAATCACTGTCTGCATTTTTTTTATTTTTCTTTTTCAGCCCGCTGTTGAAGATTGGAAGGCGGAGTACATGTTCTAGCTGCTGTTCAATTCTTCGTACATGTTGTGTTATGAAGACATGCCGCTTGAGCTACGAGAACTGATTGCAGACCTCGGGCTTACTTCCTGTCATGTCCTTGAGATGCAGTAACAATCTACTTGGTAAAAACCTGTGTACGGACAAGAACTAGGGGTTCATGTTGTGTACTGTGTGGTGTCTAAGGTATATAATGTATGAGAATTCTTTTGTTTTCTGTTCTTGTGATTTTCGTCTGCTTTTTTGCAGCAGTGTTTTATTGTCGAATTTGTATCTGTATGTTTATTTTATATAAATAATTCATACAGTATATATATGTGCATATTTTTTATTTTTGTTGACTTACAAGTTCTGTGTGAACTGGCATTTTGTCACGCTTATATGTATCTTATGTGTCCCATAAACTGCATTGCATGTGATGCCGAATTTCTTCGTCCAACAAAAAGCACTGCATTTGTCTACAAGTTTGTGCTGCACCTTTTTTCTCTCCACTTTTTTGTCGCAGACCCTGCATTCATGTGTGTATCCTGGAACTGCGTTGCTTTATGATACTGCACTGCTTTTGCCTAAAGTTGCGTCCTTCAGTTGGTTATTTTTTTTATTGTTTGTATTATAAGGTTTGGGGGAGGGGTTAGGGGGCCCCAACCCATTTTTTTGGTTGTTTATAGATTTGTATTTGCTCTTTGTATTCCATGTACTTACCGTCTTTGCGTGTGTTAGCCTTGAGGCCGGCGAGGTGGGAGGGGTCATGACCCCCTCCCCACCCCCTTCGAGGAGAGCCTGGAACGAAGCCGGCAGCGGCGACGCGGCAGCGGCGTGCTGGCGCCGCATGTGCGGGCGAGTCCGTCACACCCCGTCGCCTCCATGTCTATCTTAGTGGTGTGGCTCTGGGGTTGCGTGCGTCCTATTGTTGGAAAAACAGAATGTCTGCACTACGCCTGTCAACCAAGTGCACGGTGTGCGTTAGCGCGAGGCGAGCAGGTGGGGTGGGGAGGTCGTGACCCTCCTCCCCACCCCTGCGAGGCCGAGCCTGAACGAGCCGGCGGGCGACGCGGCGTCTTGCGGCGCGCCGCATGCGCAGGCGAGTCGGTCACACCCCGTCGCCTCCGTCACACCCAGTCGCCTCCCTGTCTATCTTAGGGGGTGTTGCTCTGGGGTTGCGTGCGTCCTATTGTTGGAAAAACAGAATGTCTGCACTGCGCATGTCAACCAAGCGCACTGCGTGCGTTAGCGCGAGGCCGAGCAGGGTGGTGGGGAGGGGGGTCGTGACCCCCCTCCCTAGCCCCCCTGTGAGGCCGATCCTGGAACGAGCCAGAGCAGGCGGCGACGCGGCGTGCCGCGGCACCGCATGCGCAGGGGAGTCCATCACACCTCGTCGCCTCCCTGCCTATCTTAGGGGTGTGGCTCTGGGGTTGCGTGTGTCCTATTGTTGGAAAAACAGAATGTCCGCACTGCGTCTATGAACCAAGCGCCTTTGCGTGCGTTAGGCGCGGTGGCGGAGGGTGGGGAGGGGTCACGACCCCCTCCCCACCCCCTGCGAGGCCGAGCCTGAACGAAGCCGGAGGCGGCGGCGACGCAGCGTGCCGTGGCGCCGCATGCGCAGGCGAGTCCGTCACACCCCATCGCCTCCCTGTCTATCTTAGGGATGTGGCTCTGGGGTTGCGTGCGTCTTATTGTTGGAAAAACAGAATGTCCACACTGGCATGTCAACCAAGCGCACTGTGTGCGTTAGCGCGAGGCCGAGCAAGGGGGGTGGGGAGGGGGGTCCACCACCCTGCGAGGCCGAGCCTGGAATGAGCCGGAGCAGGCGGCGACGCGACGCATGCGCAGGCAAGTCCGTCACACCCCGTGCGCCTTCCTGTCTATCTTAGGGGTGTGGCTCTGGGCTTGCGTGCGTCCTATTGTTGGAAAAACAGAATGTCCACACTGCGCCTGTCAACCAAGCGCACTGCGTGCGTTAGCGCGAGGCCGAGCAAGGGGTGGGGAGGGGGTTCGTGACGCCCCTCCCCACCCCCTGCGAAACCGAGCCTGAACACCGGAAGCGGCGACGCGGCGTGCCCCGGCGCCGCATGCGCAGGCGAGTCCGTCACACCCCGTGCGCCTGTCAACCAAGTCAAGATGTGACGTGGGATTGTGCCGTTGTAGCCAAGTGAAAAGATTCGCCGTGGTAGTGTTTTTGATTGGCTGGAAAAAATATTCATCTAAGCGCACTGCAATGCTTTATTGACAGCACATCTTCCGTCCCATACCGGACTGCACAGCGGACTGCATTTTTTTTAAAGGTGAGGGGGTACTGGAGTAACTTGCTAGTTTTACGTCGTTGGGTTTTGTTTGTTTTGGGGCTGTGAGAATTTGTTGGGCCTGTTTTCGGGGAGTGAACACGCATTGGGCCCAAGTTGGCATGTGAGCACGGTTGGTTCCCGGTGCATCGTGTGCGGCCTAATGTTTAGTCCCACCTCGCCCGCGGAAGGCGCGCCCGACCTGTTTATAAGCGCTGGCGAGGCAGCCGTATCGAACTCCTCTGGTTACTTATTTGAGCGCTTATACACGGCGCTCGCTGCTCTATGCTCTATGACCTGTCGGCCCATATGTGCCCGCTCCCATGCATTGTGTCTCAGAACGACTCGCCTTCTGTGGGCGCAGACCTACTACGAGATTGGCTGGGGACGGGTGCACCTGTGGTGGTCAATTTTTTTCTATGTATTTTCTATCTTAAGTATTTTTTTTCCATGCAGGGGCGTGCACTGCTTAGCAAACCATCCTTGCACTACATTGATCAGGGTTCTGTACTTCATGTGCACGCATTCCGTACTACACATGTTTGCACTGCATTGCTCAGGGTTATGTACTTCATGTGCACGCATTCTGTACTACACATGTTTGCGCTACATTTTTGTGCACTGCATGGGTAGCATATTTCTTTATTGTATTTTTCTCTTACGTATCATTTTTTTCTAGTGTACGGGTGTGCACTGCTTTGTTGCTTCTATGTGCACTGCCTTCGTCATAGTCCTGTGCTGCACGTGTACACATTTTGCACTGTGTGCATCGTTCTTTGTGCCAAAGTTTTGACTGGTTATGCCAACGCTGCGAACTGCATGACTTACATTTAAGTACTGCATCAGGTGCACTAATTCTGTGTTGTGCACTATGCGAAAATGCTTCTCTTATGGTTCATTTTGAGCATGTACCGCACTTCATGCACACATATAGTGAACTTCCTTGTAAGACTTTGGAGAACTGCACACATTTTTTAGAGACCTACTACGCGACTGGCTGGGGCCTTGTTGTAGCTGGGTGGTCAATTTTTTATCCTTATCTGAAGCACTATTTTCTTTTGGAGTATATATATTTCGTGGTAGTCCAAATGATGTCATTTCTACTGCTTGCACCAACGTTGAGTCTTGCCTTCTGCATTCAAGTCTCAGATATGTTGTGCCTTTGAGCGGAGATTCTTTGCAGCCCTTTGTTCTGCATTTGTGCATGTACTGCACTTCATGTATACACTCTGTGAACTGCGTTATATTTTTTATGTGAACTGTATTCACGTTTTGGTATCACACATTAAATTTTTCGAAGTTTTCTGGATACTTGTTCTAACACAAACTAATTTCAGCGGAAGCAATTGATCAGAAGCAAACTGTGACACATAAGAAAACAACAGAAATAAAATTTAATGATAATTCTAAAATGACATTGTTTTTACAAAAGAAATGTTCGATATGAAGCAATGGACATAATCAAAAGCTTGCTTGCATACATGAAACAAAGAACAACACAACGACTAAAGTAAAGTGAAACTAAATCTTAGCCCTGAATTATTTCTAGTTGCTGTATTGGATTGCAGCCTCGTTCTTCTTCTGCTTTGCTTGTTTGTCTCTTTTTGCCCTGTTCAGTCCCATGATGACATCGTAGATGATTCTCCATGACTCATATGTTGCGAATGCATCTATTGCTGCTTACTTGATAAGCTTTTCTGGCAGTGGGCAAAATCCCCACAGTATGGTCCTCCTTGCGGTTAATTTTTTCTTCATGTCATGATAGTGAATGTCTATCATCCTGCCGCAACATCACCAAAGAGTCAAACTTCTTTTTATTGTATGGGTCTCTCCATTCCAAATTTGAATATCAATATAGTTGTCGGAGTTGATCTCCAAACCGAGATAGCTTGACTTGCTTTTGTCTCCTTCAATGGAGAATCCGGCGAAGGTGTACTCACCATTCATGAGGAATTTGTCTAGTTCCATTGGCCTGCAAGATGTTTGCATAGAGTGAATATAGTTTATTTTCTTAGAAGTACCAATGTTTTTTTGTTTTGTCTAAAACTGAACTGCAGTATGAATATCTGAATCTGTTGCATTTAGTAGTTGGTAATACTTTGTTCAGCATAACTAGTAAATCTGATAATATATTGCATAAACAATGCATGTTTTGTGCATGATTGTATTCTTGAACTGAATTTCATACATGTTTTGTATAGTAATGTTGCAGTTTTCTATTGTTCAGTCAAATAGTTTGTATTTGGTAAAACAAAATAAAACTGCGTGTATTGCTAGATCATATAATTCAAGAATTGAGTGCATGAGTGACATACATGGAGCCAGATGAAAACTGTAAATGAATTCATATGTCATGCTTTTCAAAAATGAAAAACAAAGTTTAAATATTGGCGATTGCAGTGAAGAAAATTTAAAATCAATATTGACAATCAATAGTACAGATTGATAGTTATTCTGACATATCTTTAGCTGCAGAGATGTGGTAGACAAGGCATTCTTTTTCTACGCATAGCTGGAGCACTACTGCTGGCTATGGCTTGACGTAGTGCGTGTACTCGACATCAACGCCGAGTAGTTTGACTGGCATTTCGCCGAGCTTCCTCCTGAGTGTGGACAGCATCTTGTCCACATCTTCACCCTTGCTTGGGAAAACGATGTGGAGCTTATGGTTGCCGTGGAGGTCGACGTCGTGGAGCTCCCTGGTGTACCTGCGGCGTTGCTTGTAAAGAGGTGCATCCGCCATGACTCTCTTCTGATCTCTCGTGTTTGTTCTGGAGAGAAGAGGTTGGTGAAAGGAAGTGTGGAGAAGAAGATGCAATGGGCTTTTTTGGGGTATGAAGCAGTTGTGTTTTCTCCTCTACTCTCCTCTCTTCTCCTTGACAGGACGTGCGAGAGGTGGAGCGGGGTGGTAGCATGGTGGGGCTCTGTTTTTAGTTACGTGGCAACTACAGAGAGGTTCTGCTATGAGGAGGCTCTGTTAGTGCGTTGGAAATCCGGAACGTCGTGTCCTCTTTTTTCGTGACTTGTTCAGGTATGCACGCAACTGTCAGAAAATGTGATGATTGTGTTTTCGGTGAATTTTCCTATTAAGTGCACTTCTTTTCTATCATAAAAGAACTGCGTACATCCACATAGTGTACTGCATGGTAGTGAATTTATTATTCGTGCACTCAATTATATCGGATTAGGATTGATACGGATCTGCGCACATTTAGTTTCTTGATGGAGTTCTTTCATGCAGTTCTTTATTTTATAACGGACTACTTTGCTTAACTAACAGGGCTGCATTCTTCATTTTAGCGATACTGCAATGCAGTAGAAGGAGAACTGCATTTCAGAAAAAAGAATACTTCGTGCTTCCACGTGGAGAACTGCATTGTTTGGCGTCGCGGACTGCATTTGTACGTTTACTTTGGGTTTTCTATGTTTTATTTATTAATAGAGAGCTGTAGTTTCTGGCAGTGCCCACACACATTTTCTTTTTTTGTTGTTATTCATTTAAAAAATGTTTCTAATTTTTCTTTGATGTTTTATTTTTTGAAGTTATTGTTTTTTAGTGGGCCTTGTTGGGCTGTGTTCGGGGAGTGAAGATGCATAGGGCCCAAGTCGGCCTGTGAGCACGGCTGGTTCCCGACGCGTTGTGTGCGGCCTAATGTTTAGTCCCAGCTCGCCCCGGAAGGCGCGCCCGACCTATTTATAAGCGCTGGCGAGGCAGCCGTATTGAACTCCTCTGGTTACTTATTTGGGCACTTATACACGGCGCTCGATGCTCTATGCTCTATGACCCGCGGGCCCATGTGCGCCCGGCCCCATGCATTGTGGCTCAGAACGGCTCGCCTATGGTGGGCGCAGACCTACTACGAGACTGGCTGGCGTCAGATGCACCTGTGGTGGTCAATTTGTTTTCTTTGTATTTTTTATCTTAAGTAGTTTTTTCAACGTAGGTGCGTGCACTGGTTATCAAACCACTCATGCACTACATTATTCAGAGTTCTGTACTGCATGTGCACGCATTCCGTACTACATGTTCAGGTCTCGTTTTTTGTTTTCATGTTTTTGCTCTTACGTAATCTTTTTTCCAATGTAGGGGAGTGCACTTGTTAGTAAACATACTTGTACTGCATTGATTATGTTTCTGTACTGCAGGTTCATATATTTTCGCACTATATCTTTTTCAATGTAGGAGCGTGCACTGCTTAGCAAATCATCCGTGCATTGCATTGATCAGGGTTCTGTACTGCATGCACACGCATTCCGTAGTACATGTACAGTTCTCATTTTTTTGTTTTCATGTTTTTGCTCTTATGTAATCTTTTTTCCAATGTAGGGGAGTGCACTGCTTAGTAAACATACCCCGTACTGCATTGATTATGTTTTTGTGTTGCAGGTTCATATATTTCCGCACTATAGATACAGGTCGCATTTTTTCTTTTTGTGTTTTTGCTCTTATGTATTCTTTTGTTTCAAATTTAGGGGTGTTCACTCCTTCCTTGGGTATGTGTAAACTTCATTCGACAGAGTATGTACAACAATGGTACACAACTTGCACTGCATGCGTTCTATTTGCACACTGCATCTTATTTTTCGTTTTGTGCACTGCTCGAATCTAATGATTCATAAGCAAACAACAGAAAACAAATTATCACAGGCATTCTATACGACAAGTTCATCATGAGCAGACTAATTTCAACAGAAAGCAATCTAACATAATCAAAGTTCACATCAGTACAAGCGATTCTGTATGGCAAGCAAACTAAATTCAGCAAAAGCAAATGATCACAAGCAAACTAACGATACATAAGAAAACAACATAAAGCAAATTTGATGATAATTCTAAAACAACGCTGGCATTGGTGGCTCTTTGGCGGGCACCATCTTCTTCTTCACTAGTCAGCGTCTCCCATCCCCAGCTGCTCCTGGCGCGCTTCTTGGGGGGCTCCTCCTTCTCCAGCTTTGCATGGCGAAGCCCGTCCTGGCTGAGGGTGATGCGGTTCCATATCTCGTACGCTGCATAGTAGGGCTTGGTGTTTTGCGTGGAGATGGATGTGATGAAGCGATTTTGTGGCAGCGCAATGACTACTTGTGTTGTTGTGGATGAGAAGCCCTTTGGCAGTGGTCTGAATTTAAGGGGAGGGCGCGAGGTGGGATGGCCGCATCGGATGAACTGCATGATCTCGCTGACGATGCGGTTTGTGCAGATCATGGGTTGGTGTTGCGTCTGTGATCGTGGGCTTGTGGCGATGGAACCGCTCCAATTGGGTGGTTGTATGCGAACGTGGTGTTTTTAACGTGGTTTTTTTTTCATTTTTGATCAGTAGATTTTTTTTAACCACCACTCTCTATGCGAACGGGCATTTTGTCACGTTTATATGTATCCTGCGTGATAATGAAACTGCATTGATTAAAGTTCCGCACTGCATCATGTGCAACCGAGAACTGCATTCTGTGTACAGGTGCTTACTTCATAGTATTTTTTGCGTGTCCTTGCTGCAGCCCCTGAATAAAGTACAATGTATTCCGCAATTTTATGAGTTTTTCGCTGTGTTCTATACCGTGTATTTTATGCATGTAGGTAATCCGGAACTGGATTGTTAAACTGCCGTCTTGCCGTGTAACGGCGTAAGTGCAATTTTCTAGTGATGCGTCTTTGCATCTATTTTTCGCTCAGATTTACTTCCCTAGTACGGAGGGTAGGGGTTGCCCCCCATTTTTGAAGTTATTGTTTTTTCTTAGTGGGCCTTGTTGGGCCTGTGTTCATGGAGTGAAGACGCATTGGGCCCAAGTCGGCCTGTGAGCACGGCTGGTTCCCGGCGCGTTGTGTGCGGCCTAATGTTTAGTCCCACCTCGCCCGCGGAAGGCGCACCCGACCTGTTTATAAGCGCTAGCGAGGCGGCCGTATTGAACTCCTCTGGTTACTTATTTGGGCGCTTATACACGGCGCTCGATGCTCTATGCTGTCTGACCTGTGGGCCCATGTGCGCTCGGCCCCATGCATTGTGGCTCAGAACGGCTCACCTACGGTGGGTGCATACCAACTACAAGACTGGCTGGGGCCGGACGCACCTGTGGCGGTCAATTTTTTTCTTTGTATTTTCTATCTTAAGTATTTTTCAATGTAGGGGCGTGCACTGCTTAGCAAATCATCCGTGCACTTCATTGATCAGTTTTCTGTACTGCATGTGCACGCATTTTGTACTACACATGTTTGCTACATTTTTCTGCACTGCATTAGTATGGGTGTGCACTGATTTGTTGCCTCTATGTGCACTGCATTCGTCATGGTCCTGTGCTTCAGGTGTACACATTTTGCATTGCGTGCATGCTTCTTTGTGCTAAAGTTGTGACTGGTTATGCCAACGCTGCGGGCTGCATGGCTTACAGTTAAGGACTACATCAGGTGCACTAATTACGCTTTTTGTGCCTTTCTTGAAAGTGCTTTTCTTTGTGCTTCATTTTGAGCATGTACTGCACTTCATGCACACATATAGTGAACGTACTGGTAAGACTTTGAAGAACTGCACACATAAAATGGTCTGTGGATTATAATTTTTTAGAGAATTATTATTTAATGATCTGCGGTTAGTTCGTGGGAATTTTTGCAGTCAAAGTCTTTGTAGAACTTCCTGGTAAGACGTTTTTGTTTTGGTAACATAAACCTTTAATGATTGTCCTTCATTCTTGGTAACGTAATTTTCATTAACTCCCCTTTAATTTTCAGTTTTGACCTTTTTGCATTCCTCTCCTATAAATGTAGGCCAACTTTTACCCTTCCTTTGCAGTTCATTTCTCCTCCAGCCGCAAGTTCTCTCCTTTCTTTAGCCTCTCTATATTTTTTTCCTTTTCTAGGTTTTTGTTGCGATGGCTCCAGGCCCCTGCACGAATCTCTCCTGCTACGGGCATGGTTGTGATGTGCCGACGCACTGCGATTGCCCAGCTTGCTCGCAGGCCCGTCGTGCTCGTCGTGGGGGGAAGGTATTGTGCCGAGTTGGGCGAGCGGAGCAGCTTGCATATGGCATAGTATTCATAGAAGGATTGGATATGGGCCACATCAATGTTTTTGCGTTCTATTCCGCCCTGCTTCGCCGTGGCCTTGGCCGCACAAGTCCTTTTGTCCCTTAGCTTACGCCAACAGATGTTGAGACTCACTACAAGATGGTATTTTTCGCTTGATCTGATTTTTTCTTTGTGTTTTCTATTTTTTTTGTATAATTCCATACTAGTCTGAACTTCTAGTTTTTTAGGAATGCACTTATTTTGTTTTACTGAAGTGTACTGCATTTTGTACTTATATCTTGTATTTATTTTTTTACTTGTGTGCATGGAGCTCGTGGTTTATTTTGCAAGGTTACAATATGTGAAATGCTTAGATACTAGATGAGAAGTAATAGTTTCCACAATTTTCCCTGCTTGTAGGTTTTGTACTACATGCAGGTAGTCTCAAGAACTTCATAATAGTTGTAAGCGTACTTCTTGTTTGCAAGTTCCGCACTGCATATTAGATTGCGTTTAATCTGTACTGCTTTTTTGCAGAAAATTCCCCAACGAGCTGTTAGGTATCTCCGGCTCAAGAAGAAGGGAATTCTCCAAGTTGTTCTTGGTAATGGACACCTTAAACCAGCCAAGTACCGTGTAGGCGTTGACGGGCGGCTGTGTCTGCAGAAAGGGTGGAAGGAATTTGTCATTGATAGTGGCCCAAAGTTTGAGCAAGTTGTTGTCCTTAACTTCTTTGAACTCGAGGATCGTACGGTTAGAATCACGTTTGACGTGATTGGTTAAGGTTATGAAGTTGATTTGTGATACGTCTCCAACGTATCTATAATATTTGATTGCTCCATGCTACTTTATCTATTGTTTTGGACTACAATGGGCTTTATTTTCCACTTTTATATTACTTTTGGAACTAACCTATTAACCGGAGGCCCAGCCCAGAATTGCTGTTTTTTGCCTTTTTTAGTGTTTCGAAGAAACAGAATATCAAACGGAGTCCAAACGGAATGAAACCTTTGGAAATGTGATTTTCTCACCGAACGTTATCCAGGAGACTTGGACCCTACGCCAAGGAACATCGGAGGCGGTCACGAGGGTGGGGGCGCCCCCCCAAGGGCGCGCCCCCCTGCCTCGTGGGCCCCTCGAAGCTCTACTGACGTACTCCTTCCTCCTATATATACCCTCGCACCCCAAGCGATCGAGCAGGCCAAAAACCTAATTCCACCGCCACAACTTCCTGTATCCACGAGATCCCATCTTGGGCCTATTCCGAGCTCATGGAGGGGGCATCCACCACGGAGGGCTTCTACATCAACACCATAGCCTCTCCGATGAAGTGTGAGTAGTTTACTTCATACCTTCAGGTCCATAGCTAGTAGCTAGATGGCTTCTTCTCTCTTTTTGGATCTCAATACAATGTTCTCCCCCTCTCTCGTGGAGATATATTCGATGTTTGCGGTGTGTTTGTTGAGACTGATGAATTGTGGGTTTATGATCCAGCTTATCTATGAATAATATTTGAATCTTCTCTGAATTCTTTTATGTATTATTGAGTTATCTTTGCAAGTCTCTTCGAATTATCCGTTTGGTTTGGCCAACTAGATTGGTAGTTCTTGCAATGGGAGAAGTGCATGGCTTTGGGTTCAATCTTGCGGTGTCCTTACCCAAAGGATGTAAAGGGTTGCAAGGCACGTATTGTATTGTTGCCATCGAGGATAACAAGATGGGGTATTTATCATATTGCATGAATTTATTTCTCTACATCATGTCATCTTGCTTAAGGCGTTACTCCGTTTTTAACTTAATACTCTAGATGCATCTTTGGATAGCGGTCGATGAGTGGAGTAATAGTAGTAGATGCGTAATCGTTTGACCTACTTGTCTCGGACGTGATGCCTATATACATGATCATACCTAGATAACCTCATAACTATGCTCAATTTCATCAATTGCTCAACAGTAATTTGTTCACCCACCGTAGAATAATTATGCTCTTGAGAGAAGCCACTAGTGAAACCAATGGCCCCCGGGTTTATTCTCATCATATCAATCTCCATCACTTTTATACTTGCTTTGTTTTTACTTTGCTTTTAATTTTTACTTTGCATCTTTATACCAAAAATACCAAAAATATTATCTCTATCAGATCTCACTCTCGTAAGTGACCGTGAAGGGATTGACAACCCCTAATCGCGTTGGTTGCGAGTAGCTATCGTTTTGTGCAGTGCACGAGGGACTTGTGTGTGGCCTCCTCTTGGATTGATACCTTGGTTCTCAAAAACTGAGGGAAATACTTACGCTACTGTGTTGCATCATCCTCTCCTCTTCGGGGAAAACCAACGCAAGCTCATGACGGAACAAGAAGGATTTCTAGCGCCGTTGCCGGGGAGTCTACACAAAAGTCAACATACCAAGTACCCATCACAATCCCTATCTCTCACATTATATTATTTGCCATTTGCCTCTCGTTTTCATCTCCCCCACTTCACCCTTGCCGTTTTATTCGCCCTCTCTTTCCCAATCTCCTCCTCTTTTTCCCGTTGCCTTTCCCTTGTCCGTTTGTTTGCTCGTGTGTTAGTTTGCTTGCCGTCATGAATAGTCTCATATCTTCTCCGTTATCTCCCGAGAATGAAGTTCTAAATTTTAAGCAAAGGGAGGGAGAAAATCTAAAAGATGCTTGGTATAAAATTTGCAATGCTCAAAATAGATCTACCAGGAAGCAATCTACTTCAGTTCTTCTTCGTAATTTCTACGTAGGTGCTAATCCTTGTATAGATATATCCTTGATACCATTACCATAGGGAATTTCTTGGGTAGCCATACTTTTGATTCTTATAATGCTTTAATAGATTTATTTGGCTCACCACCTCTTTTGGTTAATGGAACTACGTTAACTTTGGAGCATGTTATGCAAAGGCTTGAAATTATTGAAAATAAAGTTGCTACCATTGAATCCATTGAAAATCTAGATAAAAAGATCCATAATCAAATTACTCAATATGGGTCTAAGGTAGAAATGACTTTGAAAAATATTAAGGAGAAGGAACCTATGGTTAATGAGAATAAATCTAGATTCCACTCGAATCGATAAACTTGAGGGTATCATTACCAACTTGGGAACCGCTTTTTCTTCCATAAAGAATACTCCTAGTCCTCCCACTAAAATTGCAAGCTTATGTATGTTCCTAAAAATAAGGGTGAATCATCTAGTAAGGAAACTGCGGATCTTAAATCTATAAGTATTCATCCTGATCTTTTCACTATCATTAAGGAACCATTTGCTACAAATGAATTTTTCGATCTTATGCCTAAAAGTTTGATAATTACTAGAAAGAAAGAAATTTATAAGTAAGATAGATGCCTCATTGAAGAATTGCCTACCAAAGATGGCAATACCTAGATCTATCCTTGCTTTTATGCCTAGCTAGGGGCGTTAAATGATAGTGCTTGTTGGGAGGCAACTCAATTTTATTTTTAGTTTTTTGTTTTTGCTTCTGTTTAGGAATAAATAATCCATCTAGCCTCTGTTTAGATGTGGTTTAATCTTTTAATTAGTGTTTGTGCCAAGTTAAACCTATTGGATCTTCTTGGATGATAGTTAGTTGATCTTGCTGTAATTTCCAGAAACTTTGCGCTCAGTGCCCGAATTGTTAAAAATCACCAGAATATGATAAAGTACTGATTCCAATTGCTGCTGATCAATAAACAAATTTTCCAGGTCGTCTAAGTTTGGTAGAATTGTTTGAGTTCCATAAGTTTGCGTTAGTTACAGATTACTACAGACTGTTCTGTTTTTGACAGATTCTGTTTTGCGTGTGTTGTTTGCTTATTTTGATGAATCTATGGCTAGTAAAATAGTTTATGATCCATAGAGAAGTTGGAATACAGTAGGTTTAACAGCAATAAAAATAAAGAATGAGTTCATTACAGTACCTTAAAGTAGTCTTTTGTTTTCTTTCTCTAACGGAGCTCACGAGATTTCTATTGAGTTTTGTGTTGTGAAGTTTTCAAGTTTTGGGTGAATTCTTTTGATGGATTATGGAACAAGGAGTGGCAAGAGCCTAAGCTTGGGGATGCCCATGACACCCCCAAGATAATCCAAGGACACCAAAAAGTCAAAGCTTGGGGATGCCCCGGAAGGCATCCCTCTTTAAATCCACTTCCATCGGTAATTTACTTGGAGCTATATTTTTATTCACCACATGATATGTTTTTTGCTTGGAGCGTCTTGTATTATTTGCATCTTTGCTTGTTAGTTTACCACAATCATCCTTGTTGTACACACCTTTTGAGAGAGCCATACATGAATTGGAATTTTATAGAATACTCTATGTGCTTCACTTATATCTTTTGAGCTTGATAGTTTTGCTCATAGTGCTTCACCTACATCTTTTTGAGCGTGATAATTTTTGCTCTAGTGCTTCACTTAGATCTTTTACAGCACGGTGGTGGATTTGTTTTAAATAAACTTGATCTCTCATGCTTCACTTATATTATTTTGAGAGTCGTTAATAGCACGGTAATTTGCTTAATGTTAATATACTTGGTATTCAAGATATGTGAAACTTTCTTTTGAGTGCGTTGAATACTAAGATAAGTTTGATGCTTGATAATTGTTTTGTGATATGAAGATGGTGATATTAGAGTCATGCTAGTTTAGTAGTTGTGAATTCAAAGAATACTTGAGTTGAAGTTTGTGATTCCCGTAGCATGCACGTATGGTGAACCGTTATGTGATGAACTCGGAGCATGATTTATTTATTGATTGTCTTCCTTATGAGTGGCGGTCGGGGACGGGCGATGGTCTTTTCCTACCAATCTATCCCCCTAGGAGCATGCACGTAATACTTTGCTTTGATAACTTCTAGATTTTTGCAATAAGTATATTAGTTCTTTATGACTAATGTTGAGTCCATGGATTATACACACTTTTTCCCATCCTTCCACCATTGCTAGCCTCTCTAATACCGCGCACCTTTCGCCAAAGATCATACACCCACCATATACCTTCCTGAAAACAGCCACCATACCTACCTATCATGGCATTTCCATAGCCATTCCGAGATATATTGCCATGCAACTTTCCACCATTCCTTTTATTATGACCCGCTCCATCATTGTCATATTGCTAGCATGATCATGTAGTTGACATCATATTTGTGGCAAAGCCACCGTTAATAATTCTTTCATACATGTCACTCATGTTTCATTGCATATCGGTATACACCGCGGAGGCATTCATATAGAATCATATTTTGTTCTAAGTATCGAGTTGTAATTGTTGAGTTGTAAGAAAAATAAAAGTGTGATGATCATCATTATTAGAGCATTGTCCCAAGTGAGGAAAGGATGATGGAGACTATGATTCCCCCACAAGTCGGGATGAGACTCCGGACGAAAAATAAAATAAAATAAAAGAGGCCAAAAAAAGAGAAAAGGCCCAAATAAAAAAATGAGAGAAAAAGAGAGAAGGGACAATGTTACTATCCTTTTACCACACTTGTGCTTCAAAGTAGCACCATGATCTTCATGATAGAGAGTCTCTCATTTTGTCACTTTCATATACTAGTGGGAATTTTTCATTATAGAACTTGGCTTGTACATTCCAATGACGGGCTTCCTCAAATGCCCTAGGTCTTCGTGAGCAAGCGAGTTGGATGCACACCCACTTAGTTTCTTTTGTTGAGCTTTCATATACTTATAGCTCTAGTGCATCCGTTGCATGGCAATCCCTGCTCACTCACATTGATATCTATTGATGGGCATCTACATAGCCCGTTGATACGCCTAGTTGATGTGAGACTATCTTCCTCCTTTTTGTCTTCTCCACAACCACCGTTCTATTCCACATATAGTGCTATATCCATGGCTCTCGCTCATGTATTGCGTGAAGATTGAAAAAGTTTTGAAAATGTTAAAGTATGAAACAATTGCTTGGCTTGTCATCGGGGTTGTGAATGATTTAAATACTTTGTGTGGGGAAGATGGAGCATAGCCAGACTATATGATTTTGTAGGGATAACTTTCTTTGGCTATGTTATTTTGAGAAGACATAATTGCTTAGTTGGTATACTTGAAGTATTATTATTTTTATGTCAATATGAACTTTTGTCTTGAATCTTTCGGATCTGAATATTCATACCATGATTAAGAAGATTTACGTTGAAATTATGCCAAAGTATCACTCCGCATCAAAAATTCTCTTTTTATCATTTACCTACTCGAGGAATGACGGGAATTAAGCTTGGGGATGCCCGATCGTCTCCAACGTATCTATAATTTTTGATTGCTCCATGCTACTTTATCTATTGTTTTGGAATATAATGGGCTTTATTTTCCACTTTTATATTACTTTTGGGACTAACCTATTAACCGGAGGCCCAAATTTAATTGTCGTTTTTGCCTTTTTCAAAGGTTTCAAGAAATGTAATATCAAACGGAGTCCAAACGGAGTGAAACCTTGAAACGTGATTTTCTCACGAACATGATCCAGAGACTTGGACCCTCGCCAAGGAACATCGGAGGCTGGTCACGAGGTGGGGGCGCGCCCACCTTGTGGGCCCCTCGGCTCCACCGACGTACTCCTTCCTCCTATATATACCTACGTACCCCAAACGATCGAGCAGAGCCAAAACCTAATTCCACCGCCAACTTCCTGTATCCACGCGATCCCATCTTGGGGCTGTTAGGAGCTCATGGGAGGGGCATCCACCACGGAGGGCTTCTACATCAACACCATAGCCTCTCCGATGAAGTGTGAGTAGTTTACTTGAGACCTTCAGGTCCATAGCTAGTAGCTAGATGGCTTCTTCTCTCTTTTGGATCTCAATACAATGTTCTCCCCTCTCTCGTGGAGATCTATTCGATGTAATCTTCTTTTTGCGGTGTGTTTGTTGAGGCCCGATGAATTGTGGGTTTATGATCCAACTTATCTATGAATAATATTTGAATCTTCTCTGAATTCTTTTATGTATGATTGAGTTATCTTTGCAAGTCTCTTCGAATTATCCGTTTGGTTTGGCCAACTAGATTGGTAGTTCTTGCAATGGGAGAAGTGCATGGCTTTGGGTTCAATCTTGCGGTGTCCTTACCCAAGTGACAGAAAGGGTTGCAAGGCACGTATTGTATTGTTTCCATCGAGGATAACAAGATGGGGTATTTATCATATTGCATGAATTTATTCCTCTACATCATGTCATCTTGCTTAAGGCGTTACTCTGTTTTTAACTTAATACTCTAGATGCATCTTTGGATAGCGGTAGTTGTGTGGAGTAATTGTAGTAGATGCAGAATCGTTTTGATCTACTTTTATCGGTCGTGATGCCTATATACATCATCATACCTAGATAACCTCATTACTATGCTCAATTCTGTCAATTGCTCAATAGTAATTTGTTCACCCAATAGAATAATTATGCTCTTGAGAGAAGCCACTAGTGAAACCTATGGCCCCGGGGTTTATTCTCATCATATCAATCTCCATCACTTTTATACTTGCTTTGTTTTTACTTTGCTTTTACTTTTTTACTTTGCATCTTTATACCAAAAATACCAAAAATATTATCTCCATCAGATCTCACTCTCGTAAGTGACCGTGAAGGGATTGACAACCCCTAATCGCGTTAGTTGCGAGTAGCTATCGTTTTGTGCAGGTACGAGGGACTTGTGCGTGGCCTCCTACTGGATTGATACCTTGGTTCTCAAAAACTGAGGGAAATACTTACGCTACTGTGCTGCATCATCCTCTCCTCTTCGGGGAAAACCAACGCAAGCTCAAGACGTAGCAATTTGTAATAAGTACTTTTGCGTGACGAACGCTTCATCTTTTTGATGTGTTTTGTAATAAGCACTTTTATGATCTGAACCGCTTCAGTTATTATTCCGAACTTCGTGCTGCCAGTGAGCTAACTGCATTTTTTACATCATTTTTGGATTAATATGTGTCAAAGTTTTACTCTAGACTGCTATATATATGGTATACTATATACACCATTTGTCTTTAGATGGTTTAGTTGAATAACTCATAGTCAGTGGGAGATTTGTGTTTACACGAAATTTAAACTGATACATAAGTCATACAGATAAGCAAACTGCTATGCATATGATTAATTTATTGAAGTTCATCTATTTGGTCGTTAATCTGCTATTTGGTCTAATGTCGCACTTCCTTTTGTTTTCCGTGGCGGTGTTGCTAGTTCTTGTCTCTGCACCGTTGTGTTTGTAGTCCCTCGCATGTTGGTTGATGGCTGCTTTCGTTTTCCAGTGATCAGAACCCGCATCCTTCTTTGCTCCGCGCGTGCTGGTTGATGGCTGCTTTCATTTTCTAGTGATGTGAACTGCATCCTTCTTGGCTCCCCGCTTGCTGGTTGATGGCTGCTTTCGTTTTCCAGTGTTGTGAACTACATCCTTCTTTGCTCCCCGCGTGCTGGTTGATGGCTGCTTTTGTTTTTGAGTGCTGTGAACTGCACCCTTTCGTGCTCCTACCTTGTTTTTTGAAAGTGGTGTCGTTCTCGGTTGTTTCTGTACAGCAGCATTCCCTTGTGGTGGTCTTGTTGGCATTGTTTCTTCATGTTCTTCATCCTCTTCACTCTCTTCTTCCTCCTCGTCTTGCTCTTCCTCATCTTCATCATCCGTTTCTTCATAAGCCACTGCTTCTTCAGTTTCTTCATGTTCTTCGTCCTCTTCACTCTCTTCTTCCTCCTCTTCTTCATCTGCTTCTTCATAAGCCATTTCTTCTTCAGTTGTGTCGCCATCTTCTTCTTTGATTTCATCTTCCTTGTCTTCCTTATTTTCTGATCTTGTTCTTTTGGGGCAGGTTCTTGAATTGTGTCTCTTCCTCTTTTTGCAGATGCTACAACATCTCGGTTTCGTCCATTTCTTAGTGTTGTGAGTGGAATTTCTGTTTCGTTGTGCATCGCTATGTCCTCGTTTTTCTTGTCCATGTCTTTTTGTACATGTCCTGGAATTGTGGCCTCTGATTTCATTACATGTCTTGCACCTTCTTATTCCCAGTGGGTGACCATCACTGTCCAGCTCAGGTTGTGGCTTACTATTTTTGTCATCATTTTTTCTCCTTGCATGCAACCTTTTTCTGGGTTGTGTCGCCCCCTTTCTTCCTTCCTCTTGTGTTTGAAACAGGAGGTGGAAGAATTGTTTCTTTTTTGATAGCACCAGTTCCGCTGTGTTCGGTATTTTCTACTTGCTCGGCATTATTGTCATGCTGGGATTTCTCTGCTTGCTTTAGTTTTGCTGCTTCTTCTTCTTCTTCTTCTTCTTCTTCTTCTTCTTCTTCTTCTTTGTTGAGCACATCAACTTCCTCGATCAGTGCCCTCATACCAGACAACGCTCTGTGGCACCCAGCGTTGGACCTTGTCGCTCTGTTTGCAAGGTCCATTGCTGTTTCTGTCAGCAATTTTCTACGGCAAGAAAGCGATGTTCCATCTGGTGCTGTTTGTTCATAGTCTCTTCTGTCAAACGTCGCATTTGATCTTGCGTTACGGGTGTATCTTTTCATGATGTGCACCTCAGGAATCTTGAGTACTCTCAAATGAGAAAGCATGCATAACACATGGACGCAAATGAGACCTGCAGACAACACACGATTTCTTTGTTTTGTAAGTGAACTGCATGAAATTAATAAACACATTTTTTTTTCATTATTTGTTCATTTTAAAGAAGTGAACTTCATTTGGTTTTGTGGATTAGTCATGCATGTGGACTTTTAAATTCCAGTAAGTGAGCTTTCATACATGACTATCAGAAAGTAAAGTTTTTTGTGATAGGAGTCTCACATGTGTGTGTCTAGAGTTTGTGTTCACATTCGTAGACACCTTTCTGTTCATCGGCAACCACTTGGAAATTATGCCTTGCCCAGTCAAATGCATCCGATCTGTTGTAGTGGTGTACGAGATACTTTGCCGGGTTCTTAGGGCACCGTTCTGCTCTGAATGCAGTGCTACGGTAGAGTGTTTCTTTGAAATCTACAAACACTGCCCTTGTATACACTTTTGATAGCTGAACTTTGAACCCAAACTGGGTTGTTGTCTTTACCTCTGACTGCATGATCAGAAATGCACTGTTACAAACCAGATAAATGAAAAAATTGTTTGTTTTTGTAGTTATATTTTTAGCAGTTTTTGAGTGACATTTTGTTTACCTCATTTTCTACTGTCTCTGCGTGCTCGACGGCCTTCCTGGTCTGAATGCACTTGTCCACCTGCTGAGCAAACAGATGGAGATCATGCTTCTCTTTGACAAAGGTTTTCTTCAGTATGCGGTCATGCTCTCGCTTCTCTGTGTGGAAGTCATCCGAGCACAGAAAATTTCCTTGTAGTAAGCCGAGATCCACTCGTACTGTCTTCCCACAAATGAATTCATCACTTCATCGTCTTGCAAGTTGTATCTCTGAATGAGGTCCTTCCATGCTCGTTCAAATTCGACGGCATTAGTGGGTGGTTCAAGACCGCATTGAGGTCATCCTTAAGTTTCTTGTCGCCTTATACAGCAAAGGCGAGGTGGTCTTTGTGCTTCTTCATGATATGCCACCGACACAACTTATGCACGTATGTGGGAGGATAGTTTTAATGCTGCCTTCATCGAAGAACACCGGGTGCGAGAAGGCACAAATAGTGTTTTTTTATTAAGTTGTTTGTGCATGTGTAAGATAGATGGAAGAAATATAAGTGCACCAAACAAACGTAAGTATGCAGGTGTTTTTTTTTGTACCTGTGAGCATGCAGATTGGATGCTTGTTGTTCATACACCTCAGAAATGTTTTGAAAACTCACTCGAACGAAGGTATTGTTTCATCTCGCATGAGTGCAACAGCAATATGGTGCTCTGTAGATGATGGTTCACTCCCACGAAGACTCCCAGCGGCATGTGGAATTTGTTAGTTTTATACGTCGTGTCAAATGTAACGCAGTCTCCAAAATCTTCATACGATCCTTTGCAACTTGCGTTGGCCCAAAACACGTTTCATACACGGTTATCTACATCAATGTCATAATCATAGAAAAACTCTGGGTTTATCTTCTGCATATTCTCGAAGAAATCCAGAAGTTTCTTGACGTCATCTTGGGACTCTTCTCTGGCAAACTTTTGTTTCCTGCATTTTCAAACGCAATGCAAACTCATCTCATCAAACAGGAAATAATTACCGAGAGGATTCTCAAGCGATATGGTTTGTGATGTGCTTACTTGTTTACCAAGTCGCGGCTAGTATGTCCCATGTACTGCAGACCACCGGACATACGCGACAGCGTTGACATCATCTGAGCGTGTGTATGGTTGTCAAGTTGCATGTCTTTCACTAACTGGTCTATCAAAGGATCATCTTTTTTGTGCGACCGCATGTGCAAAAGCATCCCGGGGCTTTCCAGCAACTTGTGATTGTGGTTGAGTTCAACCATTTCTATCACAAATTTGATATCCTTCCTCTTTTTGACTCTAATCTTTGCCTTGCACTCAATCCTTTTTGATGTCTTCTGAAGTTTCCGATGATAATCTGACACAGTCTGCTTGTGCATCCCTTCTCTTGAGCAGACAATGTAGGCATTTGTCCTATGTTTTGCCCTCTTGCGTATGCCAAACCCTGCACATCTTGCATAATTGTTGTAAAAGTCCCATGCCTTGTCGTACATGGTGAACTTCATTCCAGCGGCAGGTATGAGGTTCAGCGGCATGTTTTTATCCTGCATTAAGTGCAATGCTCTATGAGATAATTTGTTATGTTCTGTTTTTTAAATACGAGGAGTGCAAACAAGTTTAATAAAGCATTGCAATGTTTCTAAGTTTTCAGAAGAATCCAATGTATTAGATGCTAGGTCAAACCTCACAAGAAATATCAGTGTGCACTGCATTGTTATCTGAATGGACTGCAACTATTATTATTATTTTTAGAACATAAACTTACATGTGTGTAGAGTCGTTCACCCGATGGTGTTTGCAGCTCGCCGGGTTGTATTGGACATGGCGGGGTTATAGCAGATCTGTGTAGTTGAGGATTTCAAGGCAATAGTGAGGAGGATTTGTACTGCTGTTGATTTTTGACCGAGGCACCGTTGGTGGTCGCGATGTCGAAGTTGATGCAGCAGCTCGCTTGGAGCTACATCTTTCGGTCTGCGGTGGACACTGAGCTTTGTTTTGGGGTGCAGTAGGTGGACGTGGTGGTAATCCAGTGTTGTGACGATGTCTCAGTGGATTGGTTTGAAAATTTTGGAGCGGTGGCACATCATCATAGTCATAATCATATTCATCATCTGCTGCAACATCGTGTTCAACTGCATCATCATTGTCTGTTCGGACATGCTGTCCAAACGTAGTGAACTCGTGCTTATACTCTGGGTTGAGAACTGTTATTGGCTCATCTTCATCGTCGTCATCTTCATCCTCCTGTCGGTGAGTGCCCTCCCAGATGAAGGTGACATCGTCGTCATCCTCGACTACCTCTTCTCCCTGGAAAAATCCTCTTCCAGAGAGTAGTGCACCCTGTTTGTTGTCGCGAAGAATCCTCGAGGAATCTCAGGGGTAACCTAGCCAGTATCTCTTTCAGAAGAAGCTGTACTCCTCTGAAAGTTGTTGTTCCCTGGGTTGTCAATTATGCGCGGCATTTTGTATCTGTTGAACGTCATTTCCTGCACACAAAATGACCGAGCAGCATTGTCAGGCAAAATGAACTGAATCATGCGAACTGCAATGTGTTACAAATAGTACTATGAAACTAATGCATGCTGACTGCATCACCCTGCAACGTGAACTGAAGTAACCGCACTGCATCGTTGTCCGTAATGAACCTACACAAGCGTACTGCATAACCGAGCGAGTTCACTGCATTTTCCCCCACAACGAACCGAAGCAACCGCACTGCATCATTTTTGTAGGCGTACTGGACTGCGTGTACTTCTTTGTCTGGAATAACTAAACTGATATGGTTGAGGAAGTGTACTGCTTACCTCGTGTTGCAGTGATTTCTTGCGTTTGCAGGAGGAAGTTCTCTTCTCGTCCGTCTGCACAACTTTCGCGTACGCCTGTGCAGTCCACTTGCCCTTCAAAAGTTCATGAGCGGTCTGGACGTTGCTCAAGGTGAACGGAGACGGAGGATTTGCTCTGAAGGTCGTTGTAGACTTAATCCAAGAAGCTGCCATGGATGAAGGAACCTTGCGCACAGTCCTCCTTCCTCAAATTGGTTTGATGTCGAGGCAGAACAATTCCACATCTGATGAAGTACAGCTAATTGCAGGCCCGGAGGAGTTCGGCGGCGGCGCTACCGACCTCCTGCCGTGAAAGAAGGCCGTTATGCTGGTGGGGGAGGCGTTGCTCGGTCGCTGCCGCGGAAGAAGGCCGAGCGGCGATGGGCGGCGGCGCTGCTTGGCCGCTGCCGCGGAAGAAGGCCTAGATGGGAGGGGCGGCCGCTGCAGCAAGGCCGGGAGGAGGCGGTGGCGCTCGAGGCCGCCCGGAAGAAGGCCGGGAGGAGGCGATGGCGCTTCGAGGCCAGCCGTAGAAGTTCGGGAGGGAGGGCGGCGGCGCTCCCAAGCAGCCTGCGGTAGAAGGTCGGGAGGGAGGCGGCGCGCTCGGGCCGTTCTGTCATGATAGAAGGTCCGGAGGGAGGCGGCGATCTGGTGGGGGATGTGCAGAATAAGGCTGGTGTTATTAGAATAAGACTCTTGAGAGGCGTTATCCGTAACAGAATAATATTCTGTTACCATCGCCCCCTATAGGGCCCGATCTGCATTTCGGTACACTGTAAAGAGGCCGACGTGCCACAACCCCACCTCCCACTGACGGGCCTCGCCCCCGCCTCCCGGCGACGCGCCGCGCCACCACCTCCGCAGACGCGCCGTCTCCTCCCCCACCGATGTGCAGCCCCTGCCTCCCGGCGACGCGCCGCCCCCTCCCCTTCCCGCCGACGCGCCCCGCCACCACCTCCCGCCGATGCGCAGCCCCCTGCCTCCCGGCGATGCGCCACGCCACCACCTCCCGCGGATGCGCCGTCTCCTCCCCCGCCGACGCACCTCGCCACCACTTCCCGACGACGCGCCGCTCCCTCCCAATCCCGCCGACGCGCCGCACCACCACCTCCCCGCGCCCCGGCCGCCCCCTCCCAGTCCCGCTGATGCGCCGCACCACTACCGCTGCCCAACCCCTCCGCCCGCAAGCTAGGGAACTGGGCCGCCCTCCTCGACATGGGCCAGACTAATGGGCTATGAAGATACAAGACAGAAGACTTCTCCCTGTGTCCGTATAGGACTCTCCTTTGCGTGGATGGCAAGCTTGGCGTTTGGATATGAAGATTCCTTCCTCTGTAAACCAACTCTATTCAACCCTAGGCCCCTTCAGTGTCTATATAAACCGGAGGGTTTAGTCCGTAGGGGTAATCACAATCATACAGGCTAGGCATCTAGGGTTTAGCCATTACGATCTCGTGGTAGATCAACTCTTGTAATCCTCATATCCATCAAGATCAATCAAGAAGGAATTAGGTTATTACCTCCATCAAGAGGGCCAGACCTGGGTAAACATCGTGTCCCATGTCTCCTGTTACCATCGACACTAGACGCACAGTTCAGGACCCCCTACCCGAGATCCGCCGGTTTTGACACCGACATCGGTGCTTTCATTGAGAGTTCCGGTGCGTCGTCATCAGAAGGTTCGATGGCTCCGTCAGTCATATACAACAATGCTGCCCTGGGGGAGGTTTTCCTCCCCGGCCAGATCTTTGTGTTCGGCGGCTTCGCACTGCGGGCCAAGTCGCTTGGCCATATAGAGCAGATCGATAGCTACGCCCCAAGTCACCAGATTAGTTTTGGAAATCTGGACTATGTCGTTGATATCCGAGGAGACTTGATCTTCCAAGGGTTCACGACCCCAACCGCTGCTTTGGCCTTAGATCCGGAGCGCGTCACCAGGTCCGAAGACGGGATTACTGAGCCCGCCGGATTATATCCGGCCACTAAGCCCAGTACGGGAGAGCCGGAGGAAGTAGTGTCGCTGGCAACCGTCATGAAGTCGGTCTCTTCTCCGGACACTGGCTCCGAACCCTCGGAGTCAGCATCATGTGAGCTCGGCCAAGGAGTTTCCTTCCCGCCGTACTCCATGGATTTTCTTCTCCCTCGCCAAACCTCGCCTTTAAGCGAGGCTCTGGACTTGGTGCGATCCCTCATCATTACAGAGGAGCAATGTCCGAATTACGCCCAACCCAGACTAGGGGCTGAGAGCGGGGAATTTTACGTCCCACCCACCATCCACTTCATAGCCACTGTCGAGGACTTAATTGACATACTCGACTACGGCTCTGAAGACATCGACGGTATGGACGACGACGCCGGAGAGGAGCAGGCCGAAAACCCGCCGTTTACCGGACGCTTGACGGCCACCTCTTTGTATGACGTGTACATGGTGGACACACCTAAAGAGGGTAGCGGCGATGATAAATAAGATCCAGTCGAGGATAAACCTCCTGAGACATAGCCAAAGCACCGACCTTAGCGGCGCCGCTCTAAATCACGTCGTGGAAAAAACAACAATACCAGCACGAGAGACAACAACACTCCAGACGATGCCAAAGACGAAGAAGAACCCGTCGAGCCAACCCCCGAATAGGACGATCGGGAAGATGGGCAAGTTAGCCCTGATGAACAGGTTGTAAACGAGGACTCGGAGGACAGCAATTATCTTCCACTCTCCGAGGATGAGCTGAGCCTCGGCAATGAAGACTTTATCATGCCGGAGGAACCTCTCGAGCAGGAGCGCTTTAAGCGCCGGCTAATAGCCACTGCAAGGAGCCTGAAAAAGAAGCAGCAGCAGCTTCAAGCTGATCAAGATCTGCTCAATGATAGGTGGACTAATATCCTGGGAGCCTAGGAATACGACCTCGAGGCCCAACCAAAGTTACCCGAAGCGTAAACTGCTACCCCAATTTGACGACGAGGCCCTCGAGCCCGCACCATCAGCACGTAATGCGGCTGACCGACCACCTCGTGGCCGGGGCAAAACGGCAACTAGAGCCGAACACCAGCCCATACTACCTTGCCGTAAAGGTAGAGATGTAACAGCTCAGGGATATACATATGACCTGCAGCAAGACCTGGACAGTAGAGCAGGTCAGACCAGATCGATCTATGGATCGCGGGGGCGTGCCCCGACGCGCAACGACGGCTATCTAGCCGGACGTGACAAGCATAATCATGCCCGGGCTGAAAACCACAGACGGTCTCCATCTGAGCTACGTCGCGACTTGGCCCGATATAGAGGCGCCGCACACCCTCTCTGCTTCACTGACGAAGTAATGGAGCATGAATTCCCAAAATGGTTTAAACCCGTGAATATCAAATCGTATGATGGAACAACAGATCCCTCGGTATGGATTGAGGATTTTCTTCTCCATATTCATATGGCCCGCAGTGATGATCTTCATGCCATCAAATACCTCCCGCTAAAACTCAAGGGACCAGCTCGGCACTGGTTGAACAGTCTGCCTGAAAACTCAATTGGCAGCTGGGAGGACTTGGAAGACGCCTTCCGCGACAACTTCCAAGGTACATATGTCCGACCTCTGGATGCCGGTGACTTAAGTCACATAGTTCAACAGCCCGGAGAGTCGGACAGGAAATTCTGGACTAGGTTCCTAACTAAAAAGAACCAATCGTCGACTGTCCGGATGCCGAAGCCCTAGCGGCCTTTAAGCATAGCATCCGCGACAAATGGCTTGCCCGACACCTCGGCCAGGAAAAGCCGAAGTCCATGGCAGACCTCACGGCACTTATGACCCGCTTTTGCGCGGGAGAAGATAGATGGCTAGCCCGTAGCAATAATAAATCAAGCGAACCTGGCACCTCTGAAGCCAGAAATAGCAATGGCAAGCCCCGATGCAACAGGCACAAGCGTCGAAACAACGACAACAATATCGATGACACGGCAGTCAACGCCGGATTCAACAGCTCCAAATCCAGCCAGCGGAAGAAGCCATTTAAAAGGAACAATCCGGGCTCATCCAGCTTGGACCACATACTCGATCATCCATGTCAGATCCACGGCACCCCCGATAAACCAGCCAATCATACCAACAGAAGCTGTTGGGTCTTTAAACAGGCTGGCAAGTTAAATGCCGAGAACAAGGAGAAGGGGTCGCAGAGTGAGGACGACGACGAGGAGCCCCGTCTACCGAACACAGGGGGACAGAAGAAGTTCCCCCCCACAAGGTAAAAACGGTGAACATGATATACGTTACCCATATCCCCAAGAGGGAGCGCAAACGTGCGCTCAGGGACGTCTTTGCGATAGAACCAGTCGCCCCAAAATTTAACCCGTGGTCGTCTTGCCCAATCACCTTTGATCGCAGGGACCATCCGACCAGTATCCGTCATGGTGTTTCGGCCGCACTGTTCCTTGACCCAATCATTGATGGATTCCACCTCACGTGAGTCCTCATGGGCCGGTGGCGATAGCCTCAACCTGCTCTATCAGGATACAGTCCACAAAATGTGCATCGATCCATCAAGGATCAAGCCCACAAAAACTACCTTTAAAGGAGTGATACCAGGTGTAGAGGCCCGCTGCACGGGTTCAATCACATTGGAAGTTGTCTTCGGATCCCCAGACAACTTCCGAAGTGAAGACTTGATCTTCGACATCGTCCCCTTCCGCAGTGGCTATCACGCACTGCTCGGACGAACTGCATTTGCTCGATTTAATGCGGTGATACACTATGCTTATCTCAAACTCAAGATGCCCGGACCACGCGGTGTCATAACAGTCAATGGAAACATGGAGCGGTCCCTCCATACCGAGGAGCCCACCGCGGCCCTGGCAGCGGAAGTACAGAGCGGCCTTATCAAGCAGAACTTTAATTCAGCGGCCAAACTCCCGGACACTATCAAAAGAGTCCGGACTACTCCGCAGCATGACAGTCCAACTTGTCAGGAGTTAGACTAACAATTTGGCCTCCGTCTCAGTCCCGACCAAATGGCGGCGTACGTACCGCGCGTACATAACTACGCACTCAAAATACCATGGGCAGAGACAGAGGCATAACTAGATGGTGGCCCATAATACAGCTTAACCTAACCTGGGCACACATGCCTTCCCTTTTCTTTTCTTTTTCCCCTTTTTAAGGCTTCTTCTCTAATGGCCCCTCTCGATGGCCTGATCATCGGTCCTTTCGAAGGATGGATACATCAAGGCGGCAAGCAGCACACACGTGTGGGGGGGTCTCTAAATGTTCTTCTTGACAATCATTCTACCTGTTTTCAGGACCCATACGCAGCTCCCCCTTGGTCTTGGTATGTTAAATAGCCCTGTTGCTTATCGCACTATTTGTAAAAATACGCTTTGACGTATTAATCAAATTATAATGGAAACATTTTGCGGCCCAACTTATGTGTCACTAGCTTACTACTTCATTTTATTTCTCTATTCTTATTGATTGCACCCGTACACTTCAGTATGCTTTAATTTGCCAGGGGCTTCATTTTGCTCCATCCTACGGTAACAAAGTCCGAACACTTTTTACAGTATAGTTCGGCACCCCTAAATTAGCATTATATGCATCGGCTCCGAATCATGTCTTTGGTCAGTAGTTGGGTTGCCCGGCTCCTGTGCTTGCTACCTTACATTCCGTTCTATCGGCTAAGGTAGTAAAGGGAGAACTACTGCGATTGTGTTTCTAGTTTATCCGAGCAAACACCTCAGTAGAGAAAACTGAAAACTGACTATCATGATGCGGCGAGAGCTGGTCAGCTATTCGGAGTTTAAAATTCTTTTGCGATTTTTCCCGCATTACGCGACGAATCGGCCTCTACCCGATCAAGTGTCTACAACACCCTAATCCGGATTAAATACTAACTAGGGGCTGCGCCTACATTTCTATTGTCAAACTCCTATGGCTAAGTGAGGGTGATAAAGGCACATAGTTAGATTGCCTGGTTCATTGCGCTAAACACCTCCTTCAAGGACCAAACTCTTGGATCAAGAGTGTTTAGATTCCATCCCGAACATCCCCGTACTACCTACGTGGGGGCTGAAGCCGACGACTGGCCAACTCTCAGATTTAACAAAACGGCCGAACAGGAGGTAAATTTTTAAAAACAACAAACATTATATTACATAACGGCTTTGTTTCATAATACAGGAAGGGATAAAATGAATGCCTTCATTCAAAGATAATTTCTTTTGAACAATAGCCCTCCATAATGCGGGATATCTTCAGGACATCATCAAAATACCGCTCGGGCGTGCGGTGATCCTTGCACGCGGGTGGTCCCTCGGTCGCGAGCTTGACGGCGTCCACCTTCGCCCACTGCACCTTGACACGAGCGAAGGCCATCCGCGCACCTTTGATGCAGACCGACCGCTTGATGGCATCAAGCCGAGGGCAGGCATTGACCAGCCGCTTCATGAGCCCGAAGTAGTTGTTGGGTATGGCTTCGGTAGGCCATAAACGGATTACCAAATCCTTCATGGCCAGTTCGGCCACCCTATGCAGTTTGGTCAGCTGCTTCAGCTGGTCGCTAACGGGCCCTGTATGCTCTAGCGCAAGGTATTGCGACCAGAACAGCTTCTCCGTTGAGCTCCCTTCTTCGGCTCGGAAGAAATCTGCAGCGTCAGCAACATTGCACGGCAGATCCGCAAACGCTCCTGGAGAACTCCAAATCCGGGTCAGTAAGAGATACCTTTTCTTCACATACTTGCTCTGCATAATAAAGGCCTTACCTGCCGCGATTTTTCTGGCCTCCTGGATTTCCTGGAGGGCGCCCTGGGCTTCAACCTGGGCATCTTGTGCGCTTTGGCGGGCCTTGGCAAGTTCGGACTCTTGATCCGCAATATTGCGCTCCAAGGACTCGCATTTCTTCACGGCGTCCTGGAGATCCTGCTGGACCTCACCGACCCTGGCCTCGTGTTTCCCGTGAGCGGCTTGTTCCTTTGCCGCTCTCTCCTGGGCTTCAGCCACCGCCTTCTTGAGGGTCTCCACCTCGGTCGCCACTCCTACAAAATATCATGGCACTATGGTCAACACAAATCATTCATCCTTTCTGAATCTACACAAGGTCATTGCATGCCTTGATTATCCTCCGGCTGTTTTTTCACACGGCTGAGCTCTTCCTCGGTCCGCTCCAGACTCTGCTTCAGTCCGGAGACCTCAGCAGAATGAGAGGTCGCGGCCAGCAATGACGCCTGCTTGTTCACATAGACATGTATGGTTAGTCTCCTGTGAAAATTATTTGATCCCCTGTCTGGCTTTTCTTTCCGAACACCGGACTGAGTCTCAGGGGCTACTGTCTATACTATGACATTCTTTTTGCATAAATACGTCGCATACCTCAAAGCCTGTTAGAAGGCTGGTGCGAGCTTTCCACCCGCTCTTAACGGACTGAACCCTCTCAACCACCGTACCCATAAGGATACGGTGTTCCTCAACAATGGAAGCGCTTTGCAGCGCTTCCAGTAGAGTATCCGGTGCCTTTGGATGGACAGAGGTCACCGGTGGAATCGGTGCACCTCCTTCTATTGAAGGAGGCTGCTTGCCTGATTCCGGAGCCGTATAGGTCTCCGAAATTGTATTCGGCTGGGGGCCGAATTGAATATGGCCCCCCATCGCTAGTCTCTAGGTGGATTTGCTCCCCCATGTGTCCAGTGCTCGGTGGCTGAGGTATCACCCTCTGGCCCCACCCTGACGGCCTCCTATGTTTCTCCCTGGCCTTTGGAGGTCCTTCGGGACATCACCTCGACATCGTCCATGGCCTGGGGAGAGAAGGCCGCCGGAAGGGACCCGCTGTCCATCACCTTCGGATCCAGTGAATTCCCCGAAGATGAGGATCGCTGGAGGTCAGAACGAGCCGGACTGTAGCGCATGATTCAACATGTTAAAACCATGAAGTAAAGGAGCTGGATATATGTGTGCATCTTTGATTACTTACGATTCGGCCAGGGGCTTATCCCTGGGGCGCCAGTCGGAGCTGCTATCGATGTCCCACACGGAGTTTTCCACGAGGGAGACCTTCCCCTTCTTGGACACCTCTCCCTCCAGATGTGTGGAGGCTGCCCTTTTCTTCCTTCTCCCTCCGAGGGAGAGTTCCTTTCCTCCTCCCCCTCCTCCTCCTCGTCGTCCTCGGTGGGGGAGGAGTGGGTCTCGGCGTCTTTGGACGTCGCGTCTGAAGTGCCCTTACGGCGGAGGCCACTTCTGGTCTCCTTGGCCTTCTTCTTTGCCTTCTTCTCCGGCGCTTGGTAGGGCGCCGGAACCAGCATCTTCGTTAGAAGTGAGATTGCTGGGTTTTCGGGCAGCGGAGCTGGACATTGAATCCGCTCCGCCTTCTTTGTCCAGCCCTGAAAAAACAAATAGGGAAGCTTAGATATCTTCCTTGAGTATACTAGTAAAGGATACACCTTGAAATATGAAAAACTTACCAGACTGGCAGGATGGGTCAGGTTGTACCCACGATCCTCGGTCGTCTTCAGCCACGTCTCATTGTCCTTGAAAAGCACCTTCCAGATGTCTTCATGCCTAGTGCCGAAGAACTCTTGCAAGGTCTGATGCTCAGCCGGATCGAACTCCCACAAATGGCAAGTCCGGCTTTGGAACGGAAGGATCCGGCGAACAAGCATCACCTGGATCACATTGACAAGCTTTATGTTCTTGTCTACCATCCTCCTGATGTGCGTCCGAAGCGCTGTCAGCTCGTCCGACGAAGACCAGTCCAGGCCCTTCTCTAGCTAGGAGGTGAGCCGCATCGGGGCTCCGGACTGGAATTCGGGAGCCGCGGCCTAGGTGGCGTCGCGAGGCTCTGTGACGTAGAACCACTACTGTTGCCACCCTTTGACGGTCTCCATGAAGGTACCTTTGGGCCATGAGATGTTGGGCATCTTGCTCACCATGGCGCCTCCGCACTCTGCGTGTTGGCCGCCCACCACCTTCGGCTTCACATTGAAGATCTTTAACCACAATCTGAAGTGGGGTGGGATGCGGAGGAGGCCTCGCACACAACAATGAATGCCGAGATTTTGAGGAAGGAGTTGGGGGCCGAATTGTGGAAATCCAGCCCGTAGTAGAACATGAGTCCGCGGACGAATGGGTGGAGAGGGAATCCCAATCTGCGGACAAAGTGGGGGATGAATACCACCCTCTCATGGGGCTCCGGGGTGGGGATGATCTGCCCCTTTGCTGGAAGCCGGTGGGCGATTTCCTGGGCTAGGTACCCAGCTTCCCGGAGCCTGGTGATGTCCTTCTCCTTGCTGGAGGAGACCATCCACTTGCCCTGCGGTCCAGATCTGGACATGGTCGGAGTGCTTTTCTGAGGCGAAGAGGATGAGAGCTTGGGCTCTGGAGCTCGAGAATGGGTGGGCAGAGAGAAAGAAGGTGTGGGTGAAAGAGTGAATCCTTGTCTCCTTATAAAGGCAGCAAATATCAAGCGCCTCCCCACTCGCCTTGAAAACTTGCCTATTCCCCAAGGGCCGTGCAGACAGTGCGGTTGGATTACCCACGCCTGTATTGATGAGAATCCCGCAATAAGGGGACACGATCTCTGCTTCGACAAGACGTGCCAATAAAACCGCATCTTGGAACATGGAGCGGGAGGCTAAAAACGGTACGAAATAATGACCGGGCAGCGACGTGATGTCACGCTACAAAAGTTGTCATTAGTTTGTACTCGTGAAATATTATAATCTCTACGTGTGTGTGTGGTACTTGTTTTGCAGAGCCGAACATGGTTTCTGTGTTTGAAGGCTATTTTGGAGTATTCGGAGGAGGAACTCGGCTTGCAATGCCGAAGACAATCTGCACGTCGGACACATCGTCATTGAAGCCTGGTTCAGGGGCTACTGAGGTTAAGGGGTCCTCGGGCATCCGGACTATGTAACATGGGCAGAACTAATGGGCTATGAAGATACAAGACAGAAGACTTCTTCCCGTGTCAGGATGGGACTCTCCTTTGCGTGGATGGCAAGCTTGGCGTTCGGATATGAAGATTCCTTCCTCTGTAAACCGACTATGTACAACCCTAGGCCCCTCTGGTGTCTATATAAATCGAAGGGTCTAGTCCGTAGGGATAATCACAATTGAACAGGCTAGGCATCTAGGGTTTAGCCATTATGATCTCATGGTAGATCAACTCTTGTAATCCTCATATCCATCAAGATTAATCAAGCAGGAAGTAGGGTATTACCTCCATCAAGAGGGCCCGAACCAGGGTAAACATCGTGTCCCCTGTCTCCTATTACCAATTTACCATCGACCCTAGACGCATAGTTCGGGAGTCGGGACGCCCTACCCGAGATCCGCCGGTTTTGACACCGACACATATGTTTGCACATCTTTTCAGTACAAACTTTTAAAAAAGTTTCTTTCTGAACTTCTTAAAATTAATATACGTGAACTTGATTATCTCTTTAACATGTACTGATATCAGCTTCGTTGGATTTTCGTGCGTGTGCTTGTAACACAATTAGTACAGATCTCGAGGGAAGATAAGTTCAAGTTCACTAGTATTTATAAAATGTTGGTTGCAGTACTAGTATTTACAAATTTCTTATAATCTCCATAGGTCGGAGGCCGTACATATTTCTTATTCCTATTGCTATAAGTTCAAGTGATCAAATGCTATAAGCTCGCATGTTATTCTCCAATTAGTTCAAGTGATCATTGTTTTATTTGATTGTGTATATGTCTAATAGTAAACTTTGTGACCTGAAACTTCTACTTACTGCTTAGAGAAGGTCCCTTTTGTGGCATGAACTTTCTTCCTATTGCTTAGAGAAGGTCCCTTGGAAAAGATGTCTACCTTTCCAAGCTGGATTATCCTCAAACAGTTTATATTTTGATATGGAATAGGAAAATAGGTTTGCTTTGCGAGTGTGTTTTACAATTAGAACGTTTCAGACTTCATATTATTTGCTTATGCCAAAAAAACAGAGGAGAAAAGCTGGCTGCCTGCGTATAGTTTTTATAATTTCCATGGGAAACTAATATTCATGCACCTCTTTGATGGATGTTTTGATATATTTCCTTCATGACTTGTAGTTGTCTAATGGTGTTACACAATTACTATTCTAGCATCATTATTTATATTGTAATATTTTAGCATTCTTGCAACCCTATTAACAACATCTTTTGTGCAGTGTTTGTCGGTTTTTCTTTGATTTATGGACATCTTGGGCTTGCTGGGTGCAGAATCAAGAAGGACAGTGAGAGGTACTAGTAGAAGGCCAGTGAAAGCTAGCAGCATCAGTTCATCAGTTCTTTAATGGTGCGCTGCTGGTGGCATGAAGGCAATCAAATGGTAAATTATCGACCAGATAACCTCGTGTACTACTACAAAAGCAGAAAGGATCTCTGAAAATTAGTTAATAGCACCATGCCGTGCCTCTTGTGTTGCACGACTGCTAGTTCTTCAACTAAAAAATACATTTCTCTTAGCATTCTTTCTGGATGTGGTATTACATGATATCAGTCCCCCAAAAAATATAAATTTCTTCTATTGTCAGTTCAATTTACTCTAGTATGTATGTTCTGAAGATGATGAGAGAATGGTCTGGTGGAGATGATGCATGTTTGTTTGCTTTTTATCATGATATATAAAAAGATGTTGGTAGCTCTAGTACCTATACTACAACAGTTCATTGACAAAAAATATATCAGTTCGATACATATTTGGAAAAAAGTTAAATACTAAGTGTTCTTTGCCTAGATAGTGCCTATAAGAAATTAAATCGTGCATTTCCATAAAACTATGTACTGATAAATCAGAACTTGTGCATTTCCATAAAATTCTGTAAGTTTCGTGTGTGTGCTACTACAAATCTGAAATCTTTTTCCAATCATGCTAGTAGTGATGCAATCACCTAAAAAAGTTGAAGATAAATTCTGTAAGTTTAGTGCGTGTGCTGCTACAAATCCAAACTTCTTGTCCAGTCATTCTAGTACTGATGAAGATCGAGTTGACTGAAATAATGTAGTCGATTCCTGAGACCCTTACTAGTCCCTCCATATATTTGGACATTTGCCTCGTCAGTACAACATCACGCTCCACAGCTGGTCATGAGAAAAGAGCTATGTGCAGGCCGCCCTGTGCTCCATCCTCGATCCAGCTCAGTCATCTCCCTCTCATCCTCTCTCTCTCTGCTCCGTGTGTGTGTGTAGGGAGTGGGAGGAGATAAAGCAGGGGAGTGGGAGGCCCTTCCATGGCAAATTCATAGGCATCTTCCATGGAGATTGTGAGCTCTCTCGATTATTGCTTGAGGATTTATGTTGTTGGTCTGTCCACTGTAGTTCCTATATAGCGTCCTCATCTTTATCTAGTGTTCCTCTTTCAATGTTGTTGCATGTGTTTAATAACCCACTGATATGATTTCTGGAGACAAGCTTCAGTACAAAGAAGCTTCAGTACTAGAAAAAATGGGTCGTTAGTTCATCCATGTGCAACCTCCTACATGGTCGTCAATTTTTATTTGGATCCTACTCGCTGCAATGCACAACATAGGTTGGTGCTCACCTTCTTCGAGACTGCTGCCCTCCGTCCGCTCCCACATTTGCAGGCTCCTACAGCAAGACCTACTGCCTCGCCAACGCCACCTGTGAGCAAGCACACATAAAAAATCTTCCATTTTTGTTTCTTTTAACCTCAGAACCTTGCTTACAAACAAACACAATAATAACACCGTCAGTCTAAACATTCCTTCACCACCACCTACCCATCCACCACGGTTGCTGGCAGCCGTCCAAGTTGAGTGCTGATGGTAGTCCTCTGCGTGCATCAACGACACTTTCTCACACACCGCTGCCTAGCCCGCGCCCACAGCCATCCACCTCACCGCCGCGAGGGACCTCCCGGACATCACCGCCAAGAGCCTCTCTCTGCCACCACGCCTGATAGTTGAACTTACATGGGATGACCTGTGACCAACTGCCTCACCTCTACAAGCTTCTCGGGGGTGACTTGGTAGTCACTGGGATTCCCTGCAATCGCCAAAGCCCGGCGCCGCTCCTGATCTCCGCCTCCATCAGCTCCACTTCACCAGAGCAATCAATCCAGAGGAGGAGGTGTAGCGGGTCCACCCGATCTCCAACGTCTTATACCTTAGTTCAAAAGTGCCAAAGAGTTTAGTTCAAACTATACTGTCTAAATGTCCGTATTGTAGATAATATTTGCATTGTCTTAAATTTTTGGAAACAAGCTTTAGTACAAGAAAAATGGGTCAATCAGTTCGTCTATATCCAAACCCCCGTCCAAGTGTGGCGGCAGGAAACATTTCCAGGTTGTTTTCTTTCTCTCTTTGCTTAGCACAAAATTGCGAAAATGCCTAGCAGAAATAGAACTTGTTCGTATACATGGGTAGGTTCATGAAAAAGTGTAGTAGTAATTCGGTGAAAGGATTCACATCAGTTAAAACATTTTTGAATGTTCAATAAAAGTTCAAATAGACCAGAGGCTTTCACCTCATTCTGAAAACCTAAAGCAACATTACAATGATAGAATAAAAATTAGTTCAAAAAAAGCTGGAGGTTTGTCGGAATGACGGAAAAACATCAGTTCAATTTTTCTATACCATCGCTTTTATTGCTAAATGTTTTAGTCACTTTTTTTATTGATGCCATCAGGTATTTGCTTAAATACTTCGGTCTTGTGCCGCTAGTACTAGTGTGGATGGGTAGCAAGTTCAACTACCAATCAAGACCAAGTTCAGGCATGTTGTGTGACTCCCACATGTTCCTAGAAGTTGTTCTAGGATTGGAAATCTAGCAGCAGCACCCTCTTGTTTACACTGTTTAAGTTCACCTCAACTAAATTAAGTTCTGTTCATAGGAGTGCTTGTAATCAATTAGTTTGGTTTTACTTATGTTCCTTGAATTTCTAGTACCCTAATAGATTTGGTAGTTACATGAGCTTCCTCTCCACCACTCCAGCATATGTAGCGCTGTCCTAGTCCGGCCCCATGCCGTACATTAACTTAGTTGTTATAGCAAAAACAGTACAAAACTCTTTTTATTTTTATTTCTGAACTTATGATGTTACTGTACATTAACTTGGTTGTTCTTTGTACATGAACTTGTACATTGCCTTGTCAGGTTGTGCGTCTACTACTCAAAAGTCCACAATAGTTCAACGAAAAATGTCTACATCAGTTTCAACTCAAAAAGACCATAGACGAAGAAAAAACCACTAGCACGTTTTGGTCCACACAGGCCATCAGAGGAAGAAAAAAAGGTTTCTTCATTCAGTTCAGGTTGCTCTAGGATTTCTCCATGCTCTGGAGGGAAGTAATTGACTTGTGGTTTGGAGTCGTACCTACTGTATAAAAAATATGTGTCACCAAATATGTGTTGAATATTGTTGATTGGAGGGATGTGCATTGTTGGAGAACTGTTGTTTGGTACCTAATGGAATTTGAACATCACTTGTTCTCATTTTCTGGGTGAAAGTTTGCTTCGTATTGCATAACTGCTGCAGTATACCTTCTATGCATGGCAATGTAAACATACAAAATATATATGCTACTCCTGGAAGTGTTGATGTAGTGAACAATTTTCTACCATGGCAATTTTCCTGAAAGGGCTGCTGTAGTGAACATGGTGCCAACTTGTTGCTAGTTATATTGAAAGTCCACCTTGCAAAACAACATCAGTTCTCTCATGAACATGCGTCGGTTCAAGGGGTGGACATGCACGGTTCAAGGGTTACAAAGTAAAAAAAAGCAATGTATACACAGACCCCATAACAATGTTTCCTTCTATAAAAAAATATATTTAACTAGGTAATGCAAGGCATTGCACTGGTTCAATATAGTAAAAAAAACCTAATAGTTCAACCGAGACCATTGGGAGGTTCAATGAATACAATATGACGGTTAGAAAAAAGATAGCATGTTTTATAAAAAATGTGCTTTGGTCCATGAAAACACACTCCGTACAAATCCATGCGGAGATCAGTTTGGGTACTCTATTTTTGAAATGAAAAAAACACAAACGGCCTCACCGTATTCAAAAATATTTATGAAAAATACCTCAATAAAAACACACAAATAGATCAGTACGAGTACTCTGTTTTTCGACAGGAAAGACAACACGATGGGTCTCACCGTATTCAAAATCACTATTCAACGGTTGCGAATTTGAGAAAATATTCAACATGATTAAGTTCCGCATTTTCGATATATTTCCAACGGTATATTATTTGCCCTATTTCGACAAATGTTTAAACAAATCGTGTTGGAAATCAAATTTGACTGTATTCGAATTCGAGTTTAAAACATAAGGAATTAGAAAAACATTTCTATACAAAAAAGTTGCGCATTTTCCGTTGCTTCTTGACCCAGCTGAGAGAACCCTCATGTTAAAAAGTATAAAAGCAGTTTTAGCAATTTCTAGTGTCTTCAGAAGCATTCATGGTTAAAAAACAAACGACTACCTCCTCCGTTCAAGTTGAGCACTAGTCATCGTCCAAGTTCAAAGAGGATTATTTGCAAGTACAAAAGTCTATTTTAGTGAGAAAATGCAGCGTTTTCAAAATATTCTATATAATTCATTTATTCAACCCTAGAACTTGGCGATATTTAGTCTATTTTTTGATGATGAAGGCACACATGAAATCATGTGCAATAGTTATACCCCTAGCGTTTCAAAGATTCATATTTTTCTTCAAATGTGTTGTGCACCTATTTGATGAGGTAAGACAAAGTAAGATAGTGAAAATGTCATTAAAGACACTTGGAAGTACAAATGTAAAAAAATAAGTTCTAATTCTCGTCAGGTGGGAAGTTTGGAGAAGAAAACATAAGTTTTTAAAAGAAGGGAATGGTAAAAAATTAAGTCCGCTCAACTATATAAACCATAAAGGTACGATGGTGATGACACCGTTAGTAAGGATAAGGATGAGAAAGAAAATTAAAGAGTAGAAGTAAAAGAGCATTGAGTGATTATTTTTTCAGAAGTAGAAACTCTAGTACCATAAGTACCATGAATTAAAAACTAAAAATTGCATCTGTTCTGACTCAAGGAACAATAAAAATTTGCAAAAAGAATGTATTAGTAAAAGTTTGGATGAAAAAAGCAACTTAATAAATGAAAAAAACTACAAGTTCACAATTACAAAAGTTGTATGTTCAAACATGACGTCTCAGATAAGTTTGCAAAAAAGATCAAACAAAAGAAAATACCATGGAAATTCAAATGGTAAAAGCTCAAGTCGCAAAACACGAGAAGTCCAAAACATCGTTGTAAAAAAATTGAGTTGAAAAAAGAAACACACAAACTATTTTCTTTTTGAAAAAATATCATTCAGTTCAATGATACAAACCATGCAAGTTCGAGGACTATGATATAGTAAACCATTGAAAAGTTACAAGGAAAAGCCGTACCAAAAAAAGGCAATAAAGTCTAGTCTGTGAAAATTATCTCCTCAGTACAAACACATACAGAGATCAGTACGAGTACTCTGTTTTTCCTGATGGGAAAACAACACAAAGGGTCTCACCGTATTTCAAATTAGTCTTCATCAGTTGCGAATTTGAGAAAACATTCAGCATGACTAAGTTTCACTTTTTTGATAGCTTTGCATAGACGTTGAACTGAAATCTTTGTCCTCTTTGAAAGTTTCACATTTGACAATTCTTTCTGAAATTTTGTTGCACACCTACCGTGAAAGTTTCCCAAAATATGAGCTGCCATTTTATAGCTTGTATGGTGCTCAGTCTCATGTCATATACATTAGTAAGTAACTATTGTTAGCCCCTGATCAAATACTACTACTATAGTAGCTCCGCCAGCAACAACATAGTGCCAGATAATTAATTAGCGACGGAATCTCCTCAGCTCCCAGTCAAGGATAGGCACATGGCCAACATAACTACACTTGCCGGCGACTAAGGTATATGAGTATATCTATGAATGAAATGCGCATATGGCTTACATTGCTTTGCATAAAGTCAGAGCTTGAACCTAAAAACTTCTCACTCTATGCTCCTAGTCCACTTCGGATGAGTCCAGGTCCAGCTCCATACAGAGTGCTTTGAAAAGGATCGGCCTGTGAAGTAGTAGGCCTGCCTGCCAATCCTCCCTCCCAGATCAATGTTCATCGCTCCCATCACAGCTGAATAAACAAAGAATGTTCAAACTAGGAGCCACAGTTCATTCGATCCCCACTCTCTAGTGTCGGATCAGATCCCACCGAAATGCCCGCACAGTGTTGAAAGCAAAGAAATCCTTCTGTGGTCAGTCAACGCTAGTTTGATTCGATTGATTCGATGAGCCGCAACAAAAAGACAGGGCGATTCAATTCATTTCGTTTCGAGGCGCAAACATGAAGCAGCGGAGCCTTTCGCCGGCCCGACCGCCCCTCCCACTCCGGCGGGACCCGCCACCGTCCTCTGCCCTTCCCTTCCCAGGATGGTAAGGAAAACGAAATCAGTGGAGTGATCACTTAATCCTTTCAACCACATCACCGCCCGGGACCTTCAAAAGAAACATCACAGCTCGGCGCCATGCCGCCAGTACAAAGGGGAAGGAGATGGTGGCCCACTCCGCTCCCCTCCTCCTCCTTCCCCGAACACGGTGACGCCACCACCACCTTGACCCGATCCCCTGGCTGGAAATGGAGGCCTCCCCCTCCGCCCTCGCGCTCTCCCCCACTACGCGTGTAAGCCATCCTTTGTGCCTTCGCTTGAGTTCTCTTTGCTGATTTCTCGCTTGGTGCTGTTTGCAGGTGGTAGTTGCTCCATTCGTGTTGCGCTGAGGTGGACGCCGGCACCGCGCGTGGTCGCCGTCTCCTCCGTCCAGCTCCGCGCGTGCTCTTGGGGCGCGTTGCCCCCTCTACGGCCGGAGCTCGCTGCGGTCCCTCCTCGCCATGGCGCGCCCGCTGCAGGCGCCTGCTCCGCCTCACGCATGTACGCACCCACGCCAGACTTCTCTCCACCATACGAGCTCCAGCAGTAGCGCCGCCGCCGTCGCTCGCACCCCGGCGCCCATCGTCGCACGTAGGATAGGGCCTGAGTTGCCTGGAGGGTGGCAGGCGGGTGGAGGGATCGGCCACAAGCAGCTCGGTCGACGGCTGGAGTGGCCGGCTAAACGGGGAGAGAACGGGAGGGGCTCTTATTTGTTGTTTTAATAAAAAAACGACCAGTTCAACAAAACGACAGAATCAGTGCAACCGCTCGAATTCATCAGTTCAATAATGGCAACAGAATAATATTACACTACTAGGGAAAACCCTAGTAGTAGCGCGGGTTTTGAGGCTATCAACAGGGCGGGCAACCGCGCTACTAATAAGGCGCTACAGCTAACTGTTAGTAGTAGCGCGATGCACCGCCAGCTACTACTATTGACTATATCGACAAAGCTTTTCCGTAACACGCTACTATTAGTTAGTCAGTAGTGCTTTCCTAGCCTCAAGGCCATCGCTATGTGTTTCATCATTTCCCCCGACTTCCTACCAGTTTGATTTCAATAAACTGCAATTTCCAAATACTAGGTACTACTAGATATCAATTTCATAAAGCATTATAGGTATTAGCTAGTACTACCTCCGTTCCAAATTACTCGTCGTGGTTTCAGTTCAAATTTGAACTAAAACCACGATGAGTAATTTGGAACAGAGGGAGTACTAGATAACAATTTCATACATAGTCAACATGCATCCTCAAGCAGTACAAGGTGATATCGACGACGATCATCATATGTAGTTCTAGATGATATCGACGACGATCATCATATGTACTTCTACATGATATCGACGACGATCATCATATGTAGTTCTAGATGATATAGCCACACACACATATGTAGTTCTAGATGATATCGATTTACGATCATCATCCTCAAGCACAGGCGGTGGGTGTTCCTGATAGTAATTGGGATGGCCTGTCCAACACGAAGATTCTTGCCAACGAGGAATCTCTTCCACCCAACCGAGTTTAAGTGTGTGCGGCCGTCTGTGTCCATGCGGTAAGTACATGTGGTGACGGAGCCCCTTGCGGTAAGGCGTAGTCCAGCTGAGCCTTCTTCATCAGGCTCGATACCACAACTCACAAATAGGTTCTTTGGCAATTTTTGAATAAGAAAAACATATCAATGAATAAATAGCCTCGCACATACTCTTGCAAATATATTTCTATTAAGTATAGATTTCTACACTATCAAAAGACACAGTATTACACATTTATACTAATTAAGCATTAATTACTAATAAGTATATATGGATTATCTACACTATTAATAGTTCCTTCAATTCTACACTAATAAGCATGTGATCCGACTCTACACTAAAGCATATCATCGACTGGAGATATATATACTAGCAAAAAGGCCTGTACGTTGCAACAGGAGAAATAAAAGTCCTCTCATATCTCTAGCCGGGTTAACTGGACAAACTGTGTGTGGCCGGCTGGCAAGTTATGAGATCGAACCCTCCCATCATCAATTTTATTTTTTGCCAGCTCACCGGACCTAGGCCACAGTGCGCCGTCAGATGGTCTTCCTACGTTGGGCGAAAACGGGTGCCAAGTAATGAAACCAAATTGCGTACTTGAAATTAACTAGTAAGTATGCACGTGCAACGCACGTCTTGATCAAAGCAGCGTATGAAATTCATGTGGGTATTGAATTCTGAATTTGTATTGAGATTAACTTTCATGTCACAAAGCTCTCATGCGTGAAATGAAGCTTCCTGTGTACTACTCCCTCTGTTCACAAATATATCATTACAGAGTTAGTTCTATATACAACAACACATGAGAAATAGTCATAAGTCCATGTAATAGCAGCATCTACGATGATCATATAGAGAACAAAAGAGAATGATAAAAAGTTCCTGCATGAAGCAATCACTGCTATATGATCCCGAAGCAAAGTAAACATATTTGAGATCTTCAATCTTGGCACATAGCGGTTGACCTTGTTTCACAAAGGTTATGTGGGTCATTCTCCTGATTAGGAAACATTTGGCTTCAGGCCTTCAACTCTTCACCCCAAACCATTTTCTTTAGTAAATAATCTGAAAAGAAAGACCGAATTAGGTTTATAAAATGAAACCACATAAAACTGAACACCAGAACAATCAAGTGTGTCATCGAAAGATAAGTGCTTACCAAAGAGGTAATAAATCAATTTTGATTTCTATATCACTAAAATCAGATAACAATCCAAATGGATCTAAGATAGAATCAAATGACGGCTTCACGCCTTCAGCTCGCTTCAGTGCTTGTAGTCATCGCTAGGTGGTCTATGAATTTGGATGTAATTTTTATTATTTCTGGTGTTCGTTGTACTACCATGATTGAAGAAGAATAGATCGGAAGCTTTCCCAAGAAAAAATACAAAGGAGAACAGTTTACATAATAGGTTGAAGATTATGAATCTATGTTTTAGCAAGTGTGTTTGCAAACCAAATGATTTGTATTGCGATTAAACTTTCCATGAGCATCCTTGGCTCAGTTGCTACCACAAAATTAATTATGAACACATGATGTTCTCAATTATGAAGCCCATCCTCGCTTTGATGCCACAAAAAAGAGATTAGTTGCTAAACATCCTTGGTTCAGTTTGTGCGGCAATGGCACATCCACAACCCTTTGTTGGGGAACGTGGTAATTTTAAAAAAATTCCTACGGACACGCAAGATCATGGTGATGCATAGCAACAAGAGCGGAGAGTGTTGACTACGTACCCTCGTAGACCGTAAGCGGAAGCGTTTATCAACGCGTTTGATGTAGTCGTACACCTTCACGATCCGTCCCGATCAAGTACCGAACGTACGACACCTCCGCGTTCAGCACACGTTCAGCTCGATGATGTCCTGGCGTTCTTGATCCAGCAAGAGGGGCAAAGTAGTAGATGAGTTCCGGCAGCACGACATCGTGGTGACGGTGTTGATGAAGAACAATCTTCGCAGGGCTCCGCCTAAGCACTATGAAAACTATGACGGAGGATAAACTAGAGGGGACGGGATTGCCGGCACACGGCTTGGTGTTTCTTGATGTATCTTGGGTGCTATCCCTACCCCTCTATTTATATGTTGAGCCTTGGGGTCCAAACTTGGAGTAAAAGCCTCCACAAAGTCGGTTTCACCCGAAAGGCAAGAGTCCTTCTCGGACTCAGGCCAAACGCCAGGTTCACGGCATCTGGACCCAGACGCCAGGGACCCTGGCGTCTGGCCCCTGGACTCCGCAAAACTTCCTTTTGCGCTTTCCAAAAACCTTGTGGGCTTTCCCCTTAGGCCCAAATAAAGTGTTCTTGTACCCAAACATTTCGGGAAACATCTGAACCCCTTCCGGAGACCAAACACTATTATCCATATATCAATCTTTATCTCCGGGCCATTCCGGAATTCCTCGTCATGTCCGTGATCTTATCCGGAACTCCAAACAACATTCGGTCACCAACATACATAACTCATATAATACTATATCGTCAACGAACGTTAAGCGTGCGGACCCTACGGGTTCGAGAACTATGTAGACATGACCGAGACACTTCTCTGGTCAATAACCAATAGCGGAACCTGGATGCCCATATTGGCTCCTACATATTCTATGAAGATCTTTATCGGTCGAACCGCATAACAACATACATTGTTCCCTTTGTCATCGGTATGTTACTTGCCGAGATTCGATCATCGGTATCCTCATACCTAGCTCAATCTTGTTACCGGCAAGTCTCTTTACTCGTTCCGTAATGCTTCATCCCGCAACTAACTCATTAGTCACATTGCTTGCAAGGCTTATAGTGATGTGCATTACCGAGAGGGCCCAGAGATACCTCTCCGACAATCGGAGTGACAAATCCTAATCTTGATCTATGCCAACTCAACAAACACCATCGGAGACACCTGTAGAGCACCTTTATAATCACCCAGTCACGTTGTGACGTTTGGTAGCACACAAAGTGTTCCTCCGGTATTTGGGAGTTGCATGATCTCATAGTCATAGGAACATGTATAAGTTATGAAGAAAGCAATAGAAATATACTAAACGATCGAATGCTAAGCTAACAAAATGGGTCAAGTCAGTCACATCATTCTCCTAATGATATGATCCCATTAATCAAATGACAACTCATGTCCATGGCTAGGAAACTCAATCATCTTTGATTAACGAGCTAGTCAAGAGGCATACTAGTGACACTATGTTTGTCTATGTATTCACACATGTATTATGTTTCCGGTTAATACAATTCCAGCATGAATAATAAACATTTATCATGAAATAAGGAAATAAATAATAACTTTATTATTGCCTCTAGGGCATATTTCCTTCAATCTCCCACTTGCACAAGAGTCAATAATCTAGTTCACATCGCCATGTGATTAACACCCGAAGGGTTTACTAGAGTCAATAATCTAGTTCACATCGTTATGTGATTAACACCCAAAGAATACTAAGGTGTTATCATGTTTTGCTTGTGAGGGAAGTTTAGTCAATGGGTCTGCCACATTCAGATCCGTATGTATTTTGCAAATTTCTATGTCAACAATGCTCCGCACGGAGCTACTCTAGCTAATTGTTCCCACTTTCAATATGTATCTAGATTGAGACTTAGAGTCATCTGGATCAGTGTCAAAACTTGCATCGACGTAACCCTTTATGACGAACCTTTTGGCACCTCCATAATCGAGAAACATATCCTTATTCCACCAAGGATAATTTTGACCGCTGTCCAGTGATCTACTCCTAGATCACTATTGTACTCCCTTGCCAAACTCAATGTAGGGTATACAATAGATCTGGTACACAACATAGCACACTTTATAGAACCTATGACTAAGGCATAGGGAATGACTTTTCATTCTCTTTCTATTTTCTGCCGTGTTCGGGTTTTGAGTCTTCACTCAACTTCACACCTTAAAACACAGGCAAGAACTCCTTTGACTGTTCCATTTTGAACTACTTCAAAATCTTTGTCAAGGTATGTACTCATTGAAAAATCTTATCAAGCGTCTTGATCTATCTCTATAGATCTTGGTGCTCAATATGTAAGCAACTTCACCGAGGTCTTTCTTTGAAAAACTCCTTTCAAATACTCCTTTATGCTTTTCCAGAAAATTCTACATTATTTCCGATCAACAATATGTCATTCACATATACTTATCAGAAATGCTGTAGTGCTCCCAACTTCGAGATGCTTGCAGCGGTCCATAGATGGATCGCTGGAGCTTGCACACTTTGTTAGCATACTTTGGATCGATAAAACCTTCAGGTTGCATCATATACAACTCTTCTTCCAGAAATCCATTCAGGAATGCAGTCTTTACATCCATTTGCCAAATTCATAATCATAAAATGCGGCAATTGCCAACATGATTCAGACAGACTTAAGCATCGTTACGAGTGAGAAAATCTCATCGTAGTCAACACCTTGAACTTTGTCAAAACCTTTTTCCGACAAGTCTAGCTTTGTAGATAGTAACATTACTATCAGCGTCCGTCTTCCTCTTGAAGATCCATTTATTATCTATGGCTTGCCGATCATTAAGCAAGTCAACCACAGTCCACACTTTGTTCTCATACATGGATCCCATCTCAGATTTCATGGCCTCAAGCCATTTCGCGGAATCTGGGCTCATCATCGCTTCCTCATAGCTCGTAGTTTCGTCATGGTCAAGTAACATGACCTCCAGAACATGATTACCGTACCACTCTGGTACGGATCTCACTCTGGTTGACCTACGAGGTTTGGTAGTAACTTGATCTGAAGTTATATGATCATCATCATTAGCTTCCTCACTAATTAGTGTAGGAGTCACAAGAACAGATTTCTATGATGAACTACTTTCCAATAAGGGAGCAGGTACAGTTACCTCATCAAGTTCTACTTTCCTCCCACTCACTTCTTTCGAGAGAAACTCCTTCTCTAGAAAGGATCCATTCATAGCAACGAATATCTTGCCTTTGGATCTGTGATAGAAGGTGTACCCAGCTGTCTCCTTTTGGTATCCTATGAAGACACATTTCTCCGATTTGCGTTCGAGCTTATCAGGTTGAAACTTTTTCACATAAGCATCGCAGCCCCAAACTTTAAGAAACAACAACTTTGGTTTCTTGCCAAACCACAGTTCATAAGGCGTCGTCTCAACGGATTTTAGATGGTGCCCTATTTAACGTGAATGCAGCTGTCTCTAATGCATAACCCCAAAAAGATAGTGGTAAATTGGTAAGAGACATCATAGATTGCACCATATCTAATAAAGTATGGTTACGATGTTCGTACACACCATTACGCCGTGGTGTTCCAGGTGGCGTGAGTTGCGAAAGTATTCCGCATTGTTTCAAATGAAGACCAAACTCGTCACTCAAATATTCTCCTCCACGATTAGATCATAGAAACTTTATTTTCTTGTTACGATGATTTTCCACTTCACTCTGAAATTATATGAAGTTTTCAAATGTTTCAGACTTATGTTTCATCAAGTAGATATACCCATATCTGCTCAAATCATCTGTGAAGATGAGAAAATAACGATATCTGCCGCGAGCCTCAATATTCATCGGACCGCATACATCAGTATGTATGATTTCCAACAAATCTGTTGCTCGCTCCATTGTTCCGGAGAACGGCGTTTTAGTCATCTTGTCCATGAGGCATGGTTCGCAAGTACCAAGTGATTCATAATCAAGTGATTCCAAAAGTCCATCAGAATGGAGTTTCTTCATGCGCTTTACACCAATATGACCTAAACGATAGTGCCACAAATAAGTTGCACTATCATTATCAACTTTGCATCTTTTGGCTTCAATATTATGAATATGTGTATCACTACGATCGAGATTCAATAAACCGCTTATATTGAGTGTATGACCGTAGAAGGTTTTATTCATGTAAACAGAACAACAATTATTCTTTGATTTAAATGAATAACCGTATTGCAATAAACATGATCCAATCATATTCATGCTCAACGCAGACACCAAATAACATTTAGGTTCAACAATAATCCCGAAGGTAAAAGGAGTGTGTGATGGTGATCTTATCAATCTTGGAACTACTTCCAACACACATCGTCACTTCACCTTTAACTAGTTTATGTTCATTTTGCAACTCCTGCTTTGAAGTTACTACTTTTCAAAGAATCGAACCAGTATCAAATACCGAGGGGTTGCTATAAACACTAGTAAAGTACACATCAATAACATGTATATCAAATATACCTTTGTTCACTTTGCCTTCCTTCTTATTCGCCAAATACTTGGGGAAGTTCTGCTTCTAGTGACCATTTCCTTTGCAGTAGAAGCACTTAGTTTTAGGCTTGGGTCTAGCTTTGGGCTTCTTCATGGGAGCAGCAACTTGCTTGCCATTCTTTTGAAGTTCCCCTTCTTCCCTTTGTCCTTTTCTTGAAACTAGTGGTCTTGTCAATCATCAACACTTGATGCTTTTCTTGATTTCTACCTTCATCGATTTCAGTATCACGAAGAGCTTGGGAATCGTTTCCGTTATCCCTTGCATATTATAGTTCATCACGAAGTTCTACTAACTAGATGATGGTGACTAGAGAATTCTGTTAATCACTATCTTATCTGTAAGATTAACTCCCACTTGATTCAAGCTATTGTAGTACCCAGACAATCTGAGCACATGCTCACTGGTTGAGCTATTCTCCTCCATCTTTTAGCTATAGAACTTGTTGGAGATTTCATATCTCTCAACTCGGGTATTTTCTTCAAATATTAACTTCAACTCCTGGAACATCTCATATGGTCCATGACGTTCAAAACGTCTTTGAGGTCCCGATTCTAAGCCATTAAGCATGGTGCACTAAACTATCAAGTAGTCATCATATTGAGCTTACCAAACGTTCATAACTTCTACATTTGCTCCTGCAATCGGTCTGTCACCTAGCGGTGCATCAAGGACATAATTCTTCTGTGCAACAATCAGGATAATCCTCAGATCACGGATCCAATCCGCATCATTGCTACTAACATCTTTCAACTTAGTTTTCTCTAGGAACATATCAAAATAAAATAGGGGAGCTTAACGCGAGCTATTGATCTACAACATAGATATGCTAATACAACTAGGACTAAGTTAATGATAAATTAAAGTTCAATTAATCATATTACTTCAGAACTCCCACTTAGATAGACATCCCTCTAGTCATCTAAATCATCCGTGATCCATATCAACTAAACCATGTCCGATCATCACGTGAGATGGAGTAGTTTTCAATGGTGAACATCATTATATTGATCATATCTACTATATGATTCACGCTCGACCTTTCGGTCTCCAGTGTTCGGAGGCCATATCTGCATATGCTAGGCTCGTCAAGTTTAACCCGAGTATTCTGCGTGTGCAAAAACTGGCTTGCACCCGTTGTAGATGAACGTAGAGCTTATCACACCCGATCATCACGTGGTGTCTCGGCACGACGAACTTTGGCAATGGTGCATACTCAGGGAGAACACTTTTATCTTGAAATTTAGTGAGAGATAATCTTATAATGCTACCGTCAATCAAAGCAAAATAAGATGCATAAAGGATAAACATCACATGCAATCAATATAAGTGATATGATATGGCCATCATCATCTTGAGCTTGTGATCTCCATATCCGAAGCACAATCATGATCACCATAAATCGCGGTAGCGACACCTTGATCTCCATCGTAGCATCGTTGTCGTCTCGCCAACTATTGCTTCTACAACTATCACTACCGCTTAGTGATAAAGTAAAAGCAATTACAGGCGATTGCATTGCATACAATAAAGTGACAACCATATGGCTCCGCCATTGTCGATAACTCGGTTACAAAACATGATCATCTCATACAATAAAATATAGCATCATGCCTTGACCATATCACATCACAACATGCCCTGCAAAAACAAGTTAGACGTCCTCTACTTTGTTGTTGCAAGTTTTATGTGGCTACTACGGGCTGGGCAAGAACCGTTCTTACCTACGCATCAAAACCACAACGATAGTTCGTCAAGTTAGTGCTGTTTTAACCTTCTCAAGGACCGGGCGTAGCCACACTCAGTTCAACTAAAGTTGGAGAAACTGACACCCGCCAGCCACCTATGTGCAAACTGCAAAGCACATTGGTAGAACCAGTCTCGCGTAAGCGTACGCGTAATGTCGGTCCGGGCCGCTTCATCCAACAATACCGCCGAACCAAAGTATGACATGTTGGTAAGCAGTATGACTTGTATCACCCACAACTCACTTGTGTTCTACTCATGCATATAACATCTACGCATAAACCTGGCTCGGATGACACTGTTGGGGAACGTAGTAATTTCAAAAAAATCTTACGCACACGCAAGTCATGGTGATGCATAGCAACGAGGGGGGAGAGTGTTCTCTACGTACCCTCGTAGACCGTAAGCGGAAGCATTTATCAACGCGGTTGATGTAGTCATACACCTTCATGATCCGTCCCGATCAAGTATCGAACGTACGGCACCTCCGCGTTCAGCACATGTTCAGCTTGATGACGTCCTCGCCTTCTTAATCCAGCAAGAGGGACGAAGTAGTAGATGAGTTCCAGCAGCACGACGACGTGGTGACGGTGTTGATGAAGACCAATCTTCGCAGGGCTTCGCCTAAGCACTACGAAAACTATGACGGAGGATAAGCTAGAGGGGACGGGGTTGCCGGCACACGACTTGGTGTTTCTTGATATATCTTGGGTGCTAGCCCTACCCCTCTATTTATATGTTGAGCCTTGGGGTCGAAACTTGGAGTAAAAGCCTCCACAAAGTCGGTTTCACCCGAAAGGCAAGAGTCCTTCTTGGAGTCCAGGGCCAGACGCCAGGGTTCCTGGCGTCTGGACCCAGACGCCAGGGACCCTGGCGTCTGGCCCCTAGACTCCGCAAAACTTCCTTTTGCGCTTTCCAAAAACCTTGTGGGCTTTCACCTTTGGCCCAAATAAAGTGTACCCAAACATTTCGGGAAACATCCGGAACCATTTCCGGTGAATTCCGGAACCCTTCCGGAGACCAAACACTATTATCCAAATAAAATAGGGGAGCTTAACGCGAGCTATTGATCTACAACATAGATATGCTAATACAACTAGGACTAAGTTAATGATAAATTAAAGTTTAATTAATCATATTACTTCAGAACTCCCACCTAGATAGACATCCATCTAGTCATCTAAATCATCACGTGATCCATATCAACTAAACCATGTCCGATCATCACGTGAGATGGAGTAGTTTTCAATGGTGAACATCATTATATTGATCATATCTACTATATGATTAACGCTCGACCTTTCGGTCTCCAGTGTTCGGAGGCCATATCTGCATATGCTAGGCTCGTCAAGTTTAACCCGAGTATTCTGCGTGTGCAAAAACTGGCTTGCACCCGTTGTAGATGAACATAGAGCTTATCACACTCGATCATCACGTGGTGTCTCTCAGACGATTTAACTTTGGCAACGGTGCATACTCAGGAGAACACTTTTATCTTGAAATTTAGTGAGAGATCATCTTATAATGCTACCGTCAATCAAAGCAAAATAAGATGCATAAAGGATAAACATCACATGCAATCAATATAAGTGATATGATATGGCCATCATCATCTTGTGCTTGCGAGCTCCATCTCCGAAGCACCGTCATGATCACCATCGTCACCGGCCCGACACCTTGATCTCCATCGTAGCATCGTTGTCGTCTCGCCAACTATTGCTTCTACAACTATCACTACCGCTTAGTGATAAAGTAAAGCAATTACAGGGCGATTGCATTGCATACAATAAAGTGACAACCATATGGCTCCTGCCAGTTGCCGATAACTCGGTTACAAAACATGATCATCTCATACAATAAAATATAGCATCATGCCTTGACCATATCACTTCACAACATGCCCCTGCAAAAACAAGTTAGACGTCCTCTACTTTGTTGTTGCAAGTTTTATGTGGCTACTACGGGCTGGGCAAGAACCGTTCTTACCTACGCATCAAAACCACAACGATAGTTCGTCAAGTTAGTGCTGTTTTAACCTTCTCAAGGACCGGGCGTATGCACTCAGTTCAACTAAAGTTGGAGAAACCGACACCGCCACCACCTATGTGCAAACCGCAAAGCACATTGGTAGAACCAGTCTCGCGTGGCGTCTGGCGTAATGTCGGTCCGGGCCGCTTCATCCAACAATACCGCCGAACCAAAGTATGACATGTTGGTAAGCAGTATGACTTGTATCACCCACAACTCACTTGTGTTCTACTCATGCATATAACATCTACGCATAAACCTGGCTCGGATGACACTGTTGGGGAACGTAGTAATTTCAAAAAAATCCTACGCACACGCAAGTCATGGTGATGCATAGCAACGAGAGGGGAGAGTGTTCTCTACGTACCCTCGTAGACCGTAAGCGGAAGCATTTATCAACACGGTTGATGTAGTCATACACCTTCATGATCCGTCCTGATCAAGTATCGAACGTACGGCACCTCCGCGTTCAGCACATGTTCAGCTTGATGACGTCCTTGCCTTCTTGATCCAGCAAGAGGGACGAAGTAGTAGATGAGTTCCAGCAGCACGACGGCGTGGTGACGGTGTTGATGAAGACCAATCTTCGCAGGGCTTCGCCTAAGCACTACGAAAACTATGACGGAGGATAAGCTAGAGGGGACGGGGTTGCCGGCACACGGCTTGGTGTTTCTTGATGTATCTTGGGTGCTAGCGCTACCCTCTATTTATATGTTGAGCCTTGGGGTCGAAACTTGGAGTAAAGCCTCCACAAAGTCGGTTTCACCCGAAAGGCAAGAGTCCTTCTTGGAGTCAGGCCGACGCTGTGGTTCTCTGGCGTCTGGACCCGACGCCGAGGACCCTGGCGTCTGGCCCCTAGACTCCGCAAAACTTCCTTTTGCGCTTTCCAAAAACCTTGTGGGCTTTCCCCTTTGGCCCAAATAAAGTGTACCCAAACATTTCGGGAAACATCCGGAACCACTTCCGGTGAATTCCGGAACCCTTCCGGAGACCAAACACTATTATCCCATATATCAATCTTTATCTCCAGACCATTCCGGAGTTCCTCGTCATGTCCGTGATCTTATCCGAAACTCCGAAAAACATTCGGTCACCAACATACATAACTCATGTAATAATATATCGTCAACGAACGTTAAGCGTGCGGACCCTACGGGTTCGAGAACTATGTAGACATGACCGAGACACTTCTCTGGTCAATAACCAATAGCGGAACTTGGATGCCCATATTGGCTCCTACATATTCTACGAAGATCTTTATCGGTCGAACCGCATAACAACATACGTTGTTCCCTTTGTCATCGGTATGTTACTTGCCCGAGATTCGATCATCGGTATCCTCATACCTATCTCAATCTCATTACCACAAGTCTCTTTACTCGTTCCGTAATGCTTCACCCGCAACTAACTCATTAATCACATTGCTTGCAAGGCTTATAGTGATGCGCAGTACCGAGAGGGCCAAGAGATACCTCTCCGACAATCGGAGTGACAAATCCTAATCTCGATCTATGCCAACTCTACAAACACCATCGGAGACACTTGTAGAGCACCTTTATAATCACCCAGTTACGTTATGACGTTTGGTAGCACACAAAGTGTTCCTCCAGTATTTGGGAGTTGCATAATCTCATAGTCAAAGGAACATGTATAAGTTATGAAGAAAGCAATAGCAATATACTAAACGATCAAATGCTAAGCTAACGGAATGGGTCAAGTCAGTCACATCATTCTCCTAATGATATGATCCCGTTAATCAAATGACAACTCATGTATATGGCTAGGAAACTCAACCATCTTTGATTAACGAGCTAGTCAAGTATAGGCATACTAGTGACACTATGTTTGTCTATGTATTCACACATGTATTATGTTTCCGGTTAATACAATTCCAGCATGAATAATAAACATTTATCATGAAATAAGGAAATAAATAATAACTTTATTATTGCCTCTAGGGCATATTTCCTTCACCCTTTATGTCGGATGCTCTACTACAGAGGTTTGTAGTTCAGTTTTACATCCTTCCTTCCTAGGGTAGCAAATATGTACATGATTCAGCATTTTGGTGGATCAAAAGCTTTCCTATGTGAAATTCAGAAAACAAAGAACAAAAGAAGACGTTGAGAGGGAGAGAGATGTCAAGGACCAGACTGGTGTGGAGGAGACATGACGGTGTCGCTGGCAGCAGGGAGGTCGATGACGGCAGGGAGGAGACATGTGCTCCGTGCCGCGCGCCTCGCACACATGGCCTTGTTCGCCAGCAACCGACCGCCCCACGTACGTACACGTCCTAAAACTTAATCGTGGACGGAATCAGGATAGAAAGTTGCAGTTTTAATAGCAAAGAAACTTACATAAAACCTCCAACCAGCCAACACAACAATCCTGATTTCACTTCCAGAGGCAACATCTTTCATGGCATTCATAGAGTATGTCCATGCAAGGGCAAAATGATGCACTGTATGCCTTGTTGAACTTCTGTTTGCCTTCCCTACATGAGTTGTACACTTCAAGAACTTCATGGTAAAAAAGGGGAAAACTGAACTGATAAGTAAAGATTAAAGATGGCTGCAAAAATATTAATGATGGCATACCTTATTTGAGCTGGTCTTTGAGAAAATTCTAGTGATGCCCGCTACAGTAAATCGACGGTCTTTTGTATGTCAATTCCTCATCCATTGATTTTCTTTGTGTATCTCCTAAACAACACCAAGTAAAATTGCTGGACACAATTTGGTTAGTTACAGTGCAAAAATTAACAGGCATCATAGAAGTCATGAAGAGGGTATAGGTTCACCTCTTTCCCGAAGATACCAATTGTACTCCTGTTCTATAGTAGTAGCAAAGGTGAACAGGGATCCTAGTGCAACCGACCATCGAAGAGCAACTCCCTTCCATCAACATCCTATACATCAAAAAGAGCAAACATACACAAGTGTTTAGTGCATATGTGCATGTCTTCACACCAAATCGGTAGTTGAGAAGTGTTCAAAATACCATACCTGGTGAATAGAAAGGCTAGCATTGATGCCAGCACCATTTACTTCTTTGCCCTGAACATACACTCTCGGAACTGACGGGCCCATCCCCCTCGGGATACAACAATCACATTGTTGTTCTTCGGGACATCAAGGCCATGTGATTGCAAGTGTGCAAGGAGAAATCCATGAGATAAATGAAGAATATGGTTTTGTTTCATGTGAGAGAAGATTTTATCATATTTGTCTGCCTGTAGAAAGTAGGTGAGAACTTCAATTACAAGGATAGAACAAAGTGATGGCTGGACTCAGACAAATGTATCATACAGTGAATGATTCATAGTATGCTCCACATAGAGCATGCAAGTTAATTTCATTAATTAAACCAACATGATGCAAGGAAACATCATCCTGAAACTGAGCCTGATCTGAACAAACACTTGACAAAGGAAAGCCAAAAAGCATGCAGAAAGCTAGTGAGCGTCATGTGCACCTATGCGGAATCTGAGATGAGCTGGTAGTAGATGATATGGATCAGAGATTAAGGTAATAACACATTTAGAGACCAGAATAGCTAAACATGTATCATCATTATGTGTGTTCATAGGATCTGTTTTGGAGATTCATTAATACAAAAGCAGGTCTTTATGAAATCTATCGATCTAACAGCAAGGACAATGCAATAAAAAGACACAATGTTGGCAGAAAATGGGCTGCGACTAATACAAATCCAGCTTCATTCCGGTAGGTCATCTCAATCTCCCTTGACCTACATGAGAGAACACACCACGTATAATAGCTTATCCTAACAATTTGTACTACCAATACTGAATCAAATGCTTCACATAGATCGCTACATACATAGTAGATTCAGAATCAGTGTAAATAATTACAACATTTATAACCTAAAACTAATTGCGGAATACAGGTTTACCACTTCTTAATAATGAGATGACATAGCATGTTTTATCAGAGAAAAGCATCCTCCGTTAGGAACATTATGAAATAGCACCTCATTCCATCAAAATAATGAGATGATAAGAGAACTGCTTGATGTTCATAAATAAGCAAAATAGCAACATGCCAGTAATACAATTTTATTATTATGTACCAACGCACAGATCTTTACTCCTAGAAGTTAACTGGTGCCGGGGATCCATTCGCCGTTGGATCAGATCTCAATCAAATGGCTTCAGTCTTGGCGTAGCCTTTTCCCTCGACGTACCGGGTAATATGTGAAATCCTATAGACTGAAGTAACAAAACAGGATTGTGGATTGTCATGATGGCAAAAGCCATGATATGCTAGCCCAGGCAGGTATGAAGACCAGGCATGGGAGTGGACACGACGATGAAGTGATGCAATTCTACCATATGACCAAAAAAAGGAAAAACAAAATATAAGCCTCCTCTATACAGCAGGCTGTAGGCATGCGTTCACCAATACTCTGGTGCTGACATTTTTGCATCAATCACCTATAGATCACCTTCACTGTAGCTGTTACATTTGGATAATGAAACCATGTACAGATGTAAAATGCTCCACTGACCAAATCATTCCTACCAAATATGACATAGTCACGTTGCAAAAATATATGCCATTCGCTGCAAAGCTTTACTACTAATACACCATTATAAGTATCGCCAACATACCATAATCAATGCACACGATCACCCAACTGAAAATATCTAGCCGATTCATACCCACATGTGAATCAGATCAGGTGTGTGAACATGCAAAAGAAAATGGGAGAAGAACAGTACCCAAATCATCAGAAGCATCCACATTTCCATGATCCACCTGCATCTCCTCCTCACTCCCGTCATCATCCGCCTCTTCCACAGCATTATTCTCCTCCTCTTCTTCAACCGCAGCATCGACCTGAGAGCCGCCAGGGAGCGCCTCATCGACCCGGATCAGCGCGTCCATGATGCCATACACCTCGGCCTCGAACTCTGCAGGGAGCCCGGTCTTCCTCCTGGACGCAGCGCCCATGCGCCAGTACCTCCCATCGGTCTGTGCCTCCCAGCGCGGCACAGCCCCATACTCAGCCACAAGTGCCTCCCACTTCTGCCTGCACTCGCCGGTCGCCCTCCCCCTGCGCCTCGAGGGTGACCCTCTGGCCTCGGAGAAGGCGATGTTCTCCGTGACGATGGCCCACTTTTGGAAGGCGGAGACGGAGCGGGCCCAGCCATCGTCGTCCACGGCGGCAACGGCGGTGACGAGCGCAAGGGTCTCCGCGGTGGTCCACTCGGGCGCGCGGTCGGAATGCGTGCGGGAGGGCTCTGGAGTCAGGCGGCGATGTGTGGAGGATTTGAAGTCAGGCGGTGGCGCTCGAGGCCCTGGAGGATTTGAAGTCAGGTGGCGGCTGGTTTCTGGCGGCGGGCGTGAGGGTCTGGGGTTTGGACCACTAGGAATTGGGGGAAGCGAGGGACGGGGAGAGGCAGGTCCGCCCGAGGCGGGAGGCAGGTTGGCGGCCGGGATGCTGGCCGCATGTGGATGGCAGAGTTTTCGTCTGCTCCCTCGAATTGCTAGACGTACTTTTCGATGAGTGTTAATTGTTATCTGACGGTTAGATATAAATGAGTGATTTTGATCGTGAGGATCTAATTGATCCATCTTGTTCTGTGTACATTTGACGATATGGGTTTAGGAAAGATAATGTTTGCTCTTTTAACAGTAGTAGAGATTAAAGCGGGACCAAACGAAGCGAGACGAAACTAAGGATATTACCTCCCTTTATTAATAGGTATAGATATAGATATATGTGTATGTATCTATATATGCATCTATATATGTATGTATTGTATGTATGTATGTATGTATGTATGTATGTATGTATAGAGGCATTATTCTAATCCCAAGATCAGAATATTATTATGATTTATGATCCCTCGCGTCCCTATATAGGCGTGACGCGATGCTCCCGAATCCAGTCAGAATCGTCACGATAGAGAAAAAAAGGAAGGAAACAGGGGTGAGTCCCCTCGATCCATCCGCTTCCCCCCGCCTCCCTCGCCTTCATCGCGCCGCCGGGCTCCCTCCACCGAGCCGCCGGCCTCCCTCCACCGCGCCGCCGGCCTCCCCGATCCAAACGCGACACCCACCATCACCCGGCGACACCACCGCTGCACCTCCCCCAGTCGGCGCCTCCGAGGTCGCCCGGCCCCATCGTCGGCCACCGCTGCGACGGTCGCCCCGCTCCGGCCATCTCTACCGTTGCCATGGCCGCCCGCCCCGCCGCTGTTGTCGTGGCCACCCCACCCCCAACCGCCGACGCACCACAGGCCCGACCCCAACCGGCGAAATGCCACATCACCTCCCGGACCACGTCGGGGTCACCGGATCTAGCGAGATCCTTCACCGCCCTTCCCTTGTTGATGACCACTAACATGCGCACAGGTTGGATGCTTTCCTGCAGCTTAAGGAGGCATTGACCTTCAGCTGGAGGAGGCATTGACCTTCAGCTGGAGGAAGCAATGACCTGCAGCTGGCCACCACAAAAGACCTCTCCCGCACCCCTCCGTTGATCCCTTTGGCATTGTCACCTCTACCCGAGCTCTCAGTGACGTGCCTGAGGCCATAATTTCCTGTCTAGATCCCCTACGGTGTTCCGCGTTTTAGATATTTGGTTCTCGTCATCGTTTGACTACGATATGTGTAGAAATCTTCTAGTATCTCTTCTGCCTCCTCTTTTCCCTCTTTCATTTGTTGTTTGGAAATATCTCGCCGTCATGCAAAAAGACTTCACTGTTATTTGTACGATATATATGCGTAGGAATTTTGTTCTCCATTTTGTTTATTAGTGCATGCGTGATATTTTTCATGTTATGAACATATTGGTTTGTGAGAAGTTTGTGTAAAACTACCCAAGGAGTTCAAAAAAAAATCACTCACCATGAAGAGAAGAGGTGAGCAACGCCCAGGCGGTTCAACTTGGCCGCCTCAGGCTGTGCAACTCCGCTCGTGTGAACAAAGTGGGGGGGTTGGGGGTAGTTTCTTCTTAACAGTTGATTACGCACTTGTATGGTGCATTTTGTCTCAGCTTTGAGTTGAATTCTTTGCTTCTCTTACATTGTGTCCAACAGGCTAGCTTTGAGTTGAATTCTTTGCTTCTCTTACATTGTGTCCAACAGGCTAGCTTTGAGTTGAATTCTTTGCTTCTCTTACATTGTGTCCAACAAGCTACAAAAGTTTGCATACAAACTATTCGTGTATGTCTTGTAAGAGCTACTGTGATGTAGGGTGGAACCCTAAGAGATGATCTTTAACAATTTGGAGGGGGATTCCGGAAGAACACGAAGAACACAACGGAAAAAACAAGAGGAAACATTCAAATTGACTTGATCCAATCACACATCTGCTAGATCCAAACACACAAAGAGAGATACAAAGGTCCAAATCCAACACAAGAAGATATAAAAGGTAACTAGTTCATCCCAATCCTTAGAGGAGTTGAGGTCTTGAACCCTAGAAGGATCTTCCCATGACGGGGTCTTGATTCCCCTATGGGCTCTTCTCCAAAGGAGGTCTTCAACTCCAATAGAGTGGTCTCTCTCTCTCTCTCTCTCTCTCTCTCTCTCTCTCTCTCTCTCTCTCTCTCTCAAGAGTAGAGGTAGGTAGGAGCAAAGCTCACATACAAATGAGCTATCATATTTGCTAACCCTCGAAAAGAGGAGGGGGTCTATTTATAGTCTAGGCCACGAACGGGTAAGCGGGAGAGAGATACAAGGCCAAAGGCCCGGCTACGCACATACAGGCATTGGACGTCCGAGGGACATCGGTCGTCAGGTGGCTAGCAGGGGTTCGGACGTTCGGAGGGTGTCAGACTTTTGATGTTTTGGTTCTGTACAGGTGGCATCGGACTTCTGGTGGGCGTCGGACGTCCGGACGCTTGGACTTTACCGATGTCCGGTAGTCGTCGATCGTCCGGCTGCTATATCGTCTTCATCTAATGTTCTTCTGGCTAGGTCTTCTGCATCAGGTACCAGATGTTTGGTGGCGTCCGAACGTCCGGTGGCTGTAGCTTGCAGCAACTCCATTTCTTCTGTCTTCTCTTCCACGCTTCCCTCGCGGATGGTGTAGGTGATCCTTGGCGCTTGCACTCCTCCTCCTCCGTGAAACTCCGACAATACCTATGCATGCACACGAGAGTGGTGTCAAGTAGTATACCATCCTCAAAGGGGTCAAGTGAGCACGTCTAAAGGAGATGATTCACCTTTATGTATGTGAAGTAGATGTCGCACATGTCACTTGCCAAACGGGCTCTGGACATTGTGATGTTCGTAGGATGCTCCGCATCATCTCCTCCCCCCCCCCTCGGGAAAGATCTGACCTCGGATCAAAAACCAAATCACCATGGGAAAGAGATAGAGTCGCCTTGTAGAAGGGGAAGATCACCAAGCATTCATCATCTTGACGCTCGAAAAGGACACTCTCCAATATATCACACCATCTTGTGGTTCCTTCAAAAGGAGCAAGGACAACAAACACTTGGAAAAACAAATGTGGTTAGCATTAGGGAAAAGCTAAAGATGCAAGAGGTGATTCACCCAACAAGTGTCATCATCAAACATAGCATATGGTGTGACAAAGGATTGTAATATGGCATGTGAGCACATAAATTGAGCACAATCAAGGACATGATGGAAACAAGCATGCAAATGTGAGGTAGAGCTGCAAATATGTGTGTCAAGTGGACAACCATCTACCTCAAGGTCATAGCAAACATGCATAAAGTGCTCAACAAATGCTCTATGGTATGCATATGAATCATTCACAACACCAAATAAAATGAAGTGCCTAAACACATGGATCAAGTGCAAGACAATCCAAGCATAACGTGCATATGGTGTAGTGAAGATAGTGTGGCACTCAACACAATAGAAAGAGCAATTGTTCATCATGTGTGAGGCAATCAAGGCAAGCATGTAGCAATCAATGGGATATGGCACATGTGAAGAAATGACATTGCTACAACTAACATATGATAGGAACAAGTAATCTAAGAATTGGATGCAACACACAAGGTATATATGTCACGAGGCATGACAATGTGATAATGATAAGTCGAAGCAAGATATCTAGCATGTGTGCAATATGTTAAGGTGCAAGCAAAAGATAAAGTATGATCCACAATATTCATTCTCATGGTTTGGGGGTTCTCAAAAGAGAAGGATACCACCTTGAAAGCATGTCCTTGTGCGTCCTTCACAATGCCGAAGCACAAGCAAGTATGATATAGAAGCGTCGTGATCGAAGGTGGTTCACTCTCAAGGATTGAATTGTCAACCCACGTGAAGTGGAAGTTGACATGAAGTCGAAAGATCCTACACATACATACAACAAAGAAAAGAGCGTATGTGCATGGTAGATAAACACGTCATCCATCATGATGGTTCTCTTCTCTTGCACATAACCATTAGGAGCAAAAGTGCATGAATGATATGATGCAACAATGGTTATATTCATGGCACTAGGCATATGGTGCAAAGAAGGAAGGCAAGGATGCTTCACAAGAATTATGTCTAAATCTCCAAATATATGCGAGAATGCTATGGGGGCAATCTCATTAGCAAGACTATAATCATTGTTGCACTCAATACATGGCAAATCATCTAGCAAGAGAGAGGCAATATATGGAGACATATGACAAGAAGCAATAGCAATCACATGCAAAGCATGGTAATAGTGTCTATTAACCACATGAAATGAGCAAGTATGAATCATGGGTGATGCACTACACAAAGCAAGTATAGTAATCATGTCGTGCAAACTAGTAGTGCAAAGATGCAACATACTAGAGGAAATCATGGCAATAATGTCATGTGAGAAAATAATAGGCATAGACAATGCAGATGACATATCGCAAGCACGAAAGAAAATCATGGTCAAAGTATCATCATAGGCATGGGGTAGAAAGCAAACATGGCAATAACAAGAAATATCTCCACCAAGCTTGCAAATACACATACAAGTATGAGAATCAAGTATCATGCGTAATGCAAAGCATGGGTCATAAATGCATGGCAAAAGCATAGGAATGAGCATATCATGCAAAGTGAGCATGAAAAAAATGGTAAAAGGATATATAGTGGACAATAACCCATAACCATGTGAGGGCCATGTAGAAGAAAAGCGCAAAGTTTTTGCGCAAAGGGAATGGTGTGGAAAACAATCCATGGGATCCAAAATCACCATTGCTCTCTTGAGCTCATTTTTTCAACTCACGAGATTGTCAAGTTGACAAGTATTCATGGGTACCTACACAAAATTGACACAAAATGAAGAAATTGCGTGCGTGGTAAATGTACACATCATCCATCATGATGTTTATGTGCATGTGAGAGTTAGCACAAGATAAGCACCGCTCAAAGAAATTTGATGCCTGGTACAAGAACATGTCATCCATCATGAAAGAATAGTTGTTATGTATATTACGATGGAGACACAAATTAGATCAAGTATGTGGCACAACAATAGCAATTTTATTCATGGGGAGCATATGGTGTACACAAGCATTGGGATCATGCAATGGATGGGATGGATCAAAATCTCCTAAAATGTATGAGGAAACTATGGGGGTTTCCTCATGAGCAATATCAGAAACATCATATGGAGAATATTGAAAACATGGCAAACAATGCATGTCTGAAGCTATGTGATCATGGCATGGCATATGAGATAAATGATGCAAAGGGAGCATAGCAATATCATTAAAAGAAAAACAAATGCCAATAACCATGGGCTTGTCATCTATGCCATATGTGCAAATTGGGTTTATGTGAATGTCATATGCATAGTTACTATGAAGAGATTGCAAATATGACATATTGTTGATCTCATGCATAGCATATAACAAGTCAAGAGGATTGTCAAACATGATGTGACCGAGAGAATTATCACAAGAAATCGTACACAACATGCCATCACAACTAATAGACTCCACATGGCAATCATCAAACTCATCATAAATGGGCAAATCATCACATAGGGAAATCATACTAGCATGAAGCATGGCAATAGGTGGATCAATATCATGCAAGCAATCAATGTCAATATAGTCCACTAGTGGAACAAGAGCATTACCTTCACTTATGTTACCTTTCTCATTCCACACATGTCATGTAGGTGGGGTGGCAAAGACCAAATCATGGTCATCATCTTCATCTTGATGGAACCATGTGGGGGGCGCATCATATTCCTCCATGGCCATCATCTTGTCCAAAGGAGGACGAAGTCATCAAGGGTCAGCGCATCATCGTATATGGGACCTATCACCAAATGAAAAGACGCAATAGAGGTAGAGGTTAAGTCGTTAGTGTTGAAAGTGGCCTCACAAGACCTATCAACTTCCTCTCTCAACTCTTGTGGTGGCTGACTCACTCCCTCAAAGTAGGTGCACTCAAAGTCACATATACTAGAGTCACTCATCTCACTCAAGTGGTGGGGGTTGTGGCTCTCCTCACATGGGACTTGGGGCAACTCATCATATATATGGGGCTAGTGGTGAACTCGTTCTCACTCTCAATATGGTGGCACAAGTCACTCAAGTCATCATACATCGCCGTGGTCGAAGGGAACATCCCATGCTCAACCATCTCGTAAATGTCATGCCGTGGATGAAGTCTGAAGATGGCACATCATCACTCGCCTCCATGACCGAAGTGGAAATCCCATGCTCGATCATCTCACTTTCTCCTCAAAAGATGGAAGCATCATCCTTGCTTGCCACCTTGTCGCCCGCCTCCAAAGCATGTTCCTTGAGAGACTCCGTAGTCGTAGTCGTCGCCGCGCTGTCTTCAAAAAGAGTCATGGTAGACTCGCCATCATCAATGCCACAAAGAGGGATGGCGGTGAAGTCAAACTTGGCAACATCGTCTTGGAGCTCATCGGGCTTGGACATCTTGGCGGTACTATCCCCATGCTCGTTGTTGTGGAGCTTGGTCATCGTGAAGTGAGCTTGGGGTGAAGAAGCCTTGGCCTTCATGAATTCTTTTTCCACCATGAGAGCACCAAAATAGTTTTCATCGAGGGACATGTAGTTCTCGCGGAAGATAGTCTTGTATATGTCGTTTTTCAATCCCATCACGAAGTAACACTTCATTGAAATGGGGTCGTCCACGCTGGCTCATTGCAAGGCTTTCTTCATCTCCTTGAATTACTTGTCGATGGACTTGGATCCTTGGGTGGTGTTCACCAATTGGCGTTGAAGTTGTCCCATGTAGGTGGAAGGCAAAAACTCTTGCCACATAGCTTTCTTCGTCTTGGGCCAACTCAAGTCGAAGGTCTTCAAAGGTGTATGGAGCCACCATGTCAAGGCATACTCGTGGAAGTTACTTGTGGCGCACTTCCCTTGATCTTCGGAAGGGACTTGAAGTAGCTTGAGGTAGTCGTCCATCTTGTGCTCCCACTCGAGATACTCATTGATGTCTTGATTTCCGTAGAAAGGAATCACGTGGTCGATGTCGAGGTCGTAGTAGCTCGTGGAAGTCGTAGACTTGAGCTTGGGGAGCTTTTCTTGAGGTGCTTGTTCGCGAAGATGCCACATGTCCGAAGGCGAAGATGCCTTGAAGTTGCTTGGCGAGCTAGCTATATCCCTCTTTGGTGTAACAGAGTGCTGAAGCTACTGATGTAATTCGATTATGAAAAATCCTGGTTACCATTATACGAATATGAAATATATGGTGTGTTTTATAAGAAATTTCAATTTGATTACTAGATGGATTATCAAATAATAGGCTAATTACCCTGCTTATTGGGGTTTTCTATTGTAGAAGGTTACTCAGAAAACACCGTGGGCGATGAAATCAAAGAACCCACACGGTTTCTAGAAAGTAGGCGTGTTGGATCAACTAACAATCACACACGGCTTCCGGCAGAGAACTATTTGCGTTAGGCCACCTTGCACAAACGTTTCCACACAAAAAATTGTGTGTTAATTACATACGAATGAAAATGTTTTTTTGGATTCACTGTATGAGATGTACATACGAACAGAAACGATTGGGCTTCGATGCCTCACCCGATCGCACACGAGCTCATTTTGCCCCGCGTGTTTGGCCGGAGGGCCTATCCCTGACGGGTTCTGGGTCGTGTGAGAAGGACCCCCTATCGCACACGCTCACTAGGCTACGTTTTAAAACTCCATCATAGAAAGGGGGTAAAACCGTTTGTATAGCACGTCTCTGCATCTGTGTCTGGCACACATGCAAGCGATGGTTGTTCTCCTCTAGCACTCACTCACGCGGTTATCGGCGATGCTTCCCTCTGTCGGCCTCTTGGTCCATCACTTTCACCGATAGCGAGAGAGGTTAATTAATTTGACTTAGGAGGGGATTAATTTTTTGTTTGTCTCGCGATATAGATCATGCTGTGAGATTATATATAATAGCACATGTGTACACATGAATCCATCCTGCTGGATCGAAGGGGGGGGGGGCGAGCACACGACACGACATGAACCTCTTGCTTTGTGGGGGGGGGGGACCTTTGCAATTTTCAACGCATGCACCACATCAATGTTGTGCATAGGGCCGGGTATTCAACACATATGCATGCATCACACACCTCCATAAATATTTTCGAGACAAACGCATGCAATGATTGTCTTTGGACACACTCTCACTCGCTTGGTTATGGGCGGCAAGCCTATATATATTCGTGGGTCCGCGTGGACGTCCATCATTTTGACTAATGACGAGAAAGGTTACATGTAACATCCCAAAATTTACAATTTTGAAATGTTAATTATTTAAATAGGATTAAACCAAAACTTGCTTGTGTTGCTGATTGTTAGTTAATTTTGGCTAGATTTGAAAACTTTTGTAGTTAAATGGATATTCAAATTGAGAGGGAATAAGATGACTTTCCCAAATATTTATTTGTTGCTAATATTGGAGTTTGAGAATATTTAAAGTATTCAAAGCAATTTAGAAACAATATGAGAGAAGGAAATATGACTCCTTCGATATAAAAATTTGGAAATGCTTTAATTTTTATTTTGATATTATCGCTGGAGTTCTGTGACGCCCCCGATTCAATCGCACACTAATCATACACGCAAACGTGTACGATCAAGATCAGGGACTCACGAGAAAATATCACAACACAACTCTAAAACATAAATAAGTCATACAAGCATCATAATACAAGCCAGGGGCCTCGAGGGCTCGAATACAAGTGCTCGATCATAGGCGAGCCGTGAAGCAACAATATCTGAGTACGAGACATAAGTTAAACAAGTTTGCCTTAAGAAGGCTAGCGCAACCGGGATACAGATCGAAGAGGCGCAGTGCCTCCTGCACAGGATCCTCCTAACTACTCCTCGGTCGCCGCCGCCGGGCTGCACGTAGTAGTAGGCACCTCCGGTGTAGTAGTAAATGCGTCGATGGTGGCGTCTGGCTCCTGGGCTCCATCGCCTGGTCGCAGCAATCGGGTAAAGAAAGGGGGAAAAGGGGGAACAAGGCAACCGTGAGTACTCATCCAAAGTACTCGCAAGCAATGCATGGGTATATGTGTAAAGGGCCATATCAGTGGACCGAACTGCAGAATGCCAGAATAAGAGGGGGATAACTAATCACATCAAGACTACGCTTCCGGCAGCCTCCGCCTTGCAGCATGTAGAAGAGAGAAGATCAAGTCCTCCAAGTAGCATCGCATAGCATAATCCTACCCGGCGATCCTCCTCGTAACCACGATAGAGAGCGACCACCGGGTTGTATCTCGCACTTGGAAGGGTGTGTTTTATTAAGTATTCGGTTCTAGTTGTCATAAGGTCAAGGTACAACTCCAAGTCGTCTGTTATCAAGATCACGGCTATTCGAATAGATTAACTTCCTGCAGGGTGCACCACATAACCCAACACGCTTGATCCCATTTGGCCGGACACACTTTTTGTGTCATGCCCGCCGCTGAAGATCAACACGCCGCAGCCCCACCTAGGCACAACAGAGAGGTCAAGACGCCGGTCTAAACCTAAGCGCCGCAGTGCAGGCCCATCGCCCAAGCACACCAGACGTGGCGAGGGCGGCCGGAAGAAGACCTAGCCTAGCAGCGTTCAGTCCAATCCGGGCGCCGCCAAGGCCACAAGGCGTCACGAAGTGCCGGCTGAAACCACGACGTCGAGTGCCCATAAGCATTCCTGCGTAGTTGGTTAGTGCGTATAGACCAAATAGCCAGACTCAGATCAAATACCAAGATCTCGTTAAGCGTGTTAAGTATCCGCGAACGCCAACCAGGGCCAGGCCCACCTCTCTCCTAAGTGGTCTCAACCTACCCTGTCGCGCCGCCACAAGTAACAGTCGGGGGCCGTCGGGAACCCAGGCCCACCTCTACCGGGATGGAGCCACCTGTCCTTTCAAATTTCCCATCTCCTAACAACAGATCACATGTAATGTAATAGTGTAAAGTATATAGTATATGCCCGTGATCACCTCCGAAGTGATCACAGCCAAAGAGTATAGCATGGCGACGGACAAGAGTGTAGGGCCACCGATGGAACACTAGCATCCTATACTAAGCGAGAGGATAGCAGTAAAGGTAACAACAAGAGTAGCAAGGACAAAGCTATGCAGAAGATAGGATTTACTGAAAGCAGTAACATGCTACACTACTCTAATGCAAGCAGTATAGAGAAGAGTAGGCGATATCTGGTGATCAAAGGGGGGTCTTGCCTGGTTGCTCTGGCAAGAAGGGGTCGTCAACTCCGTAGTCGAACTGGGGGTCGCCTGCAGTCTCGGGGTCTACCGAAAAGAAGTAACGGAGGGGGAACACAATAAATAACAGAGCAATCAAAGCATCACAGAGCGTAACATGGCAATACGCGGTGCTAGGTGTGCCCTAATGTGGTAGTAGGTGATACCGGTGAAGGGGGAAAACATTCGGGAAAGTATCACCGATGTTTCTGTTGGGTTCTACGGTAGGGTGCGTCGACTGCAAATTAAAAATTCCTACACGCAGAACATCCAGGAACATGCTACGGGAGATGGATCACAATTCGTTACCACTAGACGTGCAGTGCCGTGCAGCGGAAGAAGAGTTGGGGCAGCGCGTCTGCATGGATCGTCTCCTCCTCGTTCGATCTCCCTTGAGCGGCCGGTCGTCCGATCCCACGTCACGAAGTTCGCCGAGCGGCGCAAGTGCACCGCCTCTAACGGTATCCGCTGCGTGCGGGAGGAACGTCGTCGCGGCGGACTGCTAGGTCCGATCACACGATGGCGGCGAGTGGAGGTGGCTATTCGCAACACATGCAAACCCTAGTCGCAGCTACCAAGCGATCAATCGCCTGAGTGTGCCGCACCTCCACTTTATATAGGCATCCGTCGCGGGCTCAACACTTGGGCCTCGCCACGGACCCTAAAGCCCAAAGTCTATTCGGTCACGTTCCTAGTCGATTCAGATCACATCCGACCGGGTCCTATGAACTGACCTCATAGGTTCCTTCCCTTAAGCCGCGACCCCTTAGGTTCAAGTCGGCTTGGTCACGATTCGGATCACCTTCGACCAGACGGTTGGTAGCGGCCTCTAGCAAGGCGTGCCGACCACCAAGCGACGATGAAGCTGGTTAGGCGAACTGCATAATGTGTCACACTTCTGTTCCCTTTGCCGCACGATATATGTTGTCGGGCTCAAGGCGAGACTGTCATCCTTGTGCTAACCCGACCTCTTTCTCGTTCCAATGATACCGACCACAATCCGGATTATCTCATAATCCTTGTCGCATGGCCATGCTACTCCTGGTCGGATCACACGAGGGCCCAGAGTATATCTCTCGACCGAGGAGGAAAATCCCATCTTGCTCGACCGTGTCTCGCATGACATGGGATCGACAAACCCGAAACCTACCTTTGTAACTACCCGATCCACGGAGTAGCGTTTGTCGGCCCAAAGCAAGTCTGTCACCATCCAGAGTACATGTGTCACCAGGTCTTAGGACATAGAACGTATGTTGTACTAGAGACTCACAGATGACATATCGCTGCGTCTCATAGTTGGGTCTGTCCGACTCGGACCTTATCTCGACTCGGATCCAACTATGTCGAATCCGACCAGACCTTTCCAAGTCCATATTATCCGGTTAGCATCCAATGCTCCATGGCTAGTGAGACCGAGCCATCGACCGTGTCATATGCCGATCCTAGTCGGTCAACGTCCACACAACCCTTTTGACTAGGGACCTTTTAGGACAGTCATCATACAATGCATAGTCCCACAAACAAGTCACATACTTGCTGATACACATCATTGATAATGTCCAAGGACTATCTTTATTCATAAACACATAGGAAATATCATCATACATGATTGCCTCTAGGGCATATCTCCAACAGTTTCGCGTTTTCGGACAGATGAACCAGAGGGGGAAAGTTGCGAGTTTGCTATGCCAGGGATGTGTGGCGGACGAACGGGCTGCGTTTCTGGATTCGTCTCGTCGTTCTGAGCAACTTTCGTGTACAAAGTTTTTCCATCCGAGCTACGGTTTATTTTATATGATTTTTCAAGTTTATTTGAATTTCTGAAATTACTGATTATATTAATTCGAATAAAAAAATGGATTAATTACTCTTGTCACCTAGTCCTACTCTAGCCAGAGTGTATGACAATGGGGCCAGGGGGTCTAGTTAGCAGAGTTAACCCAGTCAACATTTGACTGGTCAAAAGGTGAATAGTAAAGGTGGGTCCTGGCTGTCATGGAGTTAGTTTCTATTAGAGTTTTAATTAATCAGTTTAGATAACTGAGGGCCCATCTGTCAGTTTCTATTAAACTAATTTAGAATTAAATTAGTACTAACTAAAATTAGCACTAATCTAAATAGGGCTGGCCCTACATGGCAGAGACACAGCCAGGCTATCAGGCTGTGCTCGCCATGGCCTCGCGTGAGGCAGGGAGCAGCAGTCGCAGCCACTTAGCGCGACAGCGGCTGGTCGGAGCCGGCGGCAGTGGGCGTCGGTGAGGCGTAGTGGCGAGTGGCGCTGGCACGACGCTGCTCGGCGGCATGGCCGCCCGGAGCAAAGGGCGAGGCGGAGGAGCCGTCTTGGGTAGCAGAGGCGCCATGGCAGAGGCTCGGGCGAGCAAGCAGCGGGGAGGAAAGTCCGGCGTGGGGCGAAAAGGCGGGCGTGTGCGTGGGAGCGGCGACGCATGACAGGGGAGCGGCAACGGGCAGTAGCAGGAGGAGGGAGAACGCGTGCGTGGGCGCGATTGAAACTCCAGCGCATCCACGGGCGAGCGAGACGGCGGTGCTACGGCTGTTTGATCACGCAGCAGCGGCGGCCTACGGAGCGGCAGTGAGAGTGCTCGAGCTCGAATCCGAGCTCGGGAATAAACGGGTAAGTGGCGGAGCTCACATCGATGCGGATGACGAGCTCGTCGGAGGTGCGGAGGCAGCGGATCGACCGCGGTGGACGGGGCGGACGACCGACGAAGGGGATCGACGACTGCGGCTGCTCGGGTCCATCTAGTGGGCGCAGGTGAAGTCTATGACGACGACGATCCTCTTGGACACCTCAGAACGGCGAGACTTGGCCAGTGGCCACGACAATGGTGAGCGGCGGCGATGGCTTCCCACGGGTGCGAGTTTTGGATCGAGAGAGTGAGCGAGCGAGATGGGGAAAGGGGATTAGGGTTTCGAGGGAGGGGTGCCGGGGTTGCCCTCATCCATCACGGGGGCAACGGATGGCCGACACGTGCGCACCGCCGGCCATGGCGCCGGGGGATGAACGCCACGATCCCCCCTGAACAGGAGGTGGGGGATAACGGTGGTGGTGGGCTGGGCCGGCCTGGTGGGTCGTGGCCCAGTTGGGCCGGTGGCCTGCTGGGCCGGAGCCTTGGGGGGGTTTCTTTTCCTTTTTTTTTCTCTTTTGTATTTTCTTTCTTTTGTTTATTTTCTCTTCTTTTTTAATTCAATTTAAAATATTTATGCATTTTATAAAGTTGTGCCCTCTACACCATAATTATCTATGTAATATTTATTACAAATCAAACATTTTTATTTTAATGTTTGAAAACTTCTATTGTGTTCCTTTAACTAAATTATGAATTTGTTTCGGTTTTGAATTATCTAGAGTTTATCAACAGTAACCGAGGTGACGTGGCATCATTAGCGGGGGATCACTGTAGCTTAATCAGCCGGGCGTCACAATTCTCCTCCACTACAAGAAATCTCCTGCCGAGATTTAAGAGGTAGTGAAAGGGGGGAAGGTTTGGTAACGAATCTAGCGAGTCTTCTTATTCTGGCTTGCTCTTCTCGAAGAGGCCGGTCCAATATATTGATGTCTTCATTTCTCTGCTTTAGGTCATCTTGATGGAGTCGTCATCCTTTCTCTGAAGTCTTCATCGATCGTACGAAGGACAAGGAGTAACTCCGGAGGAATGGACCTCTACAAGGTTGGCTATCTAGTAGATAACCCATGGAAGGTGGCAGAAAGTAACTCTCGAGTAGGAACGTAAGAAAATATCGAGAGCATGGTAAGAAGGTACCTTGATCTCAAGGAAGGTGGCTCGTGATCTACATACAAAGCCAAGTGCGAGGAACAATTTTGGAGAACATGGATGTACAGGAGAGTCAGGTTTTGATCCAGTGGACCTGTGGGTTATGGGCCCATCATGTGGGTTAAAGTAAGAGGGGCAGCGACATCTTGCATGGACATGTAAGCAAGGCATGTCAGAGGTTAGTCTGCCAATTATGTCGACCACAACATTGGTACCAAGGGCGAGGGACGAAGAGAACCATTTTCCTGCTCGTTAAACGAGGCGGACCAGTAGGCAAAGTTCTCGTCCATGGGTGGTTACCGAAATGTCATCAACAAAAGTAACGGGGTCTTACTGACAAAGTTGTACACCGAGGTGTTTACATAAGCAGGGAATTATCACTGCTCAGTTAAGTAGATTACAAGAAAGGCTAAACAAAACAATGGAAAGGAAAATGCGTTTAAACACATATTTCAGGGGTATATCCTTCCCAAGGACAAGCAGAGCATGATATCAATGACAGGATATGATGTAGAAAACCCATTAGGTAGGGGAGAGAATTTTCATGACACTACCCGTACAACGGTGTTTGGATAATCGAGCAGGAAACTTTTAGCATTGGGCTCCAAATGTTCGTGTTGAAAATCGGAGTATCACAAACATGCTTTGAGATAGTATTGGCATGGTCTTTGGGTAAAGATCATACTTTGGATTCACAAAGGATCCGTCAGGAGCAACTTATATAATAAGTCTTACAATTTCCTCATGGAAGAATGGCTAAACTTGCTAAAAAGGATACTACAACAATAGGTCCTCCACCCGGGGGGGGGGGGGTGCTAGGCATGACATCATGTTACTGGGTCATCAAAGGACCAACATCATAACTCTTGGAAAGTTGTCCCAACCATCATATCGACCGAGATTCGAGATCCGATTGGTGTCATGATACCTCGCACTCGTGGATGTCCGAGAAGAAAAGGTGCAACACAAATAGACGAAATGACATTTCAAGATTCTCGTGAAATGAACTATGGGAGCGGGTTCTTGAAGCAATAGTTCATCCTTAAACCAAGGAGGGGATGAGAAGGTGGCTGATGGGCTCAGCGACAATTCATCGAGAATTCCAAACGGATGGCTTTCCACACTAATGTGAACAAGAAGATGACACTTGTCAATTCAAATGACATAATGGGGTATGCTCGAGGAAAACATACCCAATTAAACATCAGTTGAAAGGTGCAACCGAAATGTGGGCTTATAGTAGCATGATCAACGTTAGAATGGTGGTTCAGCAACCGATAGGCTAAGAATGAATTATCGATCATTAACTTCAAAGCAATAGGGTGGCTAGAAGTGCAAAATCCAAACAACACCGTTCACATGTGGGTACCCCGGTTGGAATCCACACGAGGACCAAGAAAGAATGGTGATGGTGAGAAGTATCATTATAGCAAGAATTTCTTAAGAGGTGGAGCAATCCTCACAACATTCTTGACATCAAAGATGGTAATACTCCGCGGTAGATCATAACATAAGTTGGATAGCATGGAACTCAAGGTACAACACAAAACAAGAACAAGTTTTGTGTTGGAGGGAATGCAATAATGTTGTGGATGATAAACCAAATCATCAAGGGCAAAGGATGCTATTTCTCATCAAGAATTCGATAGATATCTTGGAAGGCCTCAGAATGTTGATGATGATCACGACCCATTTGTCGAGTGGTTTCGAGAAGATGTAACTGATCGGCAATGACACCAAGTGAGCGGAATGATGAAGCAAAAAGTTATTAGAACCATGGGTACGACACAAAATCGAAAGCAAGCTTGCTGTTCAAGGACAAACGATATGACGTGGAAGATTGATTGTAAGATTAGCTCACCGTCGAAATTTGTGCTCCGGGAAGAAGGACCCGGTAGCACAGTTAAAATTTAGCACGATAATGATATAGCCAAACAGGCTAGGAATGGCATGATCGGGTACAAACTCGTGCTTAAAGAAGATTATCAAGAGTTGTTGAACCGTAGTGTGGACTCGATTCGCTTATCGGTGTCTTTGAGTGTTTAATGACTCGAGCCCTTGAAAAACTGTAATCGGTGAGAATGTAGTACTTGATGAAGAACTTATAAGAAGTTATGCGGTTCCAAGATAATCTCGAGATACCGGGGGTAATACTCGATGATAGATCAAGTAGAAGTTGGACTGAGGTATTGCTCTATATAAGACAAGTGCTTACACTTGCATCAAAAATGGTATTTGAAGGAGAACATGGTCGGAACCACGATTGTAAAAGGCGGATCCCGGATATAAGATGAACTTATACCAAAGGAATAATTAATTTAAGAGAAGCTTTAATGATAAGATCTACATCGTGTCCATGGGCATGAACGCAAGGTTCAAGGTCGACTCCCACTTCGTCAATGTATAACCTTCCATTCACTTCCCGCTTTGATAAAGGCATTAGTGTTGAAAGTTTTACCTGGTGAAATACCAGATGAGTATGACTCGTGAAAACTCTTGGGTTCACACAGATTAGGAAAGGCATTGATTTCAACCCATCGGGGCATCTTAGGAACATATACCACGAGCTTCAGGAGTAATGAACAATAGCTCGAAGGCATAGCATGCTTGACAAAGGGAGAGGATGCAAGATACCAAAGGCATTATGTATCGGGGAAGGCACTCACAAGGTGATCAAATGTGAAAGAAACTATCGGATAACAATCCAACAAGGGACTTGATGGTCAACAAAGGATCTTATGTGAGTATCGGTACTCAACCGTAAGAGGGAAGAATGCAATGCAACAGGTTATGGAATCATCTGAATAATTCGAAGCTTAAATGCAAAGGAATTATGATTCCATATCGAAGGATCAGAAGCAAACGCTCTGATCAAGGATGGATAAGTTGAATAGATTCAGGGGCACAATCAGTCAATGTTCGATTGGCGGAAAACTAGCTCATATCTGGAATGACGTCTGAGCCAGAAAGATAACTCCTAAGGATCAGCTGATGATTGTGAGCAATCACACACGTATTTAATCGAGGGACTCAAGATGATAATGACAAAGCAAATCAAGGAATATTGCTAGGCATATGGAATTGACCACGGTCTGAGGCAAGTATTGCAAAGCAATAAGCTACTAAGGATTTTTGGAGGATCGAATATTATTTCGAAGACCATTGTGAAATACATGAACAACTGGGGGATGAGCGGATACTCGATAAGTGCGAGAATTAACCGTAGGGGTATTCAGGTGACAAAGAACTGCTAGGCGATGGCACAAAGTATTCTCGGAACAATAGAGAAACTTGGGTATCTTGTAATAACAAGATCAATGGGGGATGATCGTATGAACGACAAGTGTAAGTAGTTATCCATACGGATTTATCGATGGTCGGGAATAGCAAAAGTGATGGGCACAAAGTCTCGAGAGAATATCAAAGAGTATCTCCGAAATCTTACAGTGCGATCGGTGATCATATGGATCAAGGGCCTCTCCGGGAGAAAGTATTTTCGAGAACCTATAGTTAGATTTTAGTAAAAATCGTTTAACCCGAATAGAAGAGAGTTCGTAATCCCAGAGTAAAGATCGAGGAGTAAAAGATCCTAGTACCACCCAATGGCGACGTGGGCCCGTACGGCACACAGCCATGTTAGTACAGTTTTGTAATGTCTAGACTCGACTTCGACCAAGGAGTTGGGAAGGGGGATTCCTTCAGGCAGTCGGCTCTGATACCAACTTGTGACGCCCCGATTCAATCGTACACTAATCATGCACGCAAACGTGTACGATCAAGATCAGGGACTCACGAGAAGATATCACAACACAACTCTAAAACATAAATAAGTCATACAAGCATCATAATACAAGCCAGGGGCCTCAAGGGCTCGAATACAAGTGCTCGATCATAGACGAGTCATCGAAAGCAACAATATCTGAGTACAGACATAAGTTAAACAAGATTGCCTTAAGAAGGCTAGCACAAACTGGGATACAGATCGAAAGAGGCGCAGGCCTCCTACCTGGGATCCTCCTAACTACTCACAGTGGTCGTCGCCGGGCTGCACGTAGTAGTAGGCACCTCCGTGTAGTAGTAAATGCGTCGATGGTGGCGTCGCTCACAGGCTCCATCGCTGGTCGCAGATTTCGGGTAAAGAAAGGGGAAAAGGGAACAAGGCAACCGTGAGTACTCATCCAAAGTACTCGCAAGCAAGGAGCTACACTACATATGCATGGGTATATGTGTAAAGGGCCATATCGATGGACCGAATCGCGTAATGCCCGAATAAGAGGGGATAACTAATCCTGTCAAGACTACGCTTGCAGCCTCCGCCTTAAAGATGTAGAAGAGAGAAGACTGAAGTCCTCCAAGTAGCATCGCATAGCATAATCCTACCCGTGATCCCTCCTCGTAACCACGATAGAGAGCGACCACCGGATTGTATCCGCACTTGGAAGGGTGTGTTTTATTAAGTATTCGGTTCTAGTTGTCATAAGGTCAAGGTACAACTCCAAGTCGTCCTGTTACCAAGATCACGGCTATTCGAATAGATTAACTTCCCTCTGAGGGTGCACCACATAACCCAACACGCTTGATCCCATTTGGCCGGACACACTTTTTGGGTCATGCCCGGCCATGAAGATCAACACGTCGCAGCCCCACCTAGGCACAACAGAGAGGTCAGACGCCGGTCTAAACCTAAAGCGCCGCAGTGCAGGCCCATCGCCCATAGCACACCAAGACGTTGCGAGGGCGGCCGGAAGGCAGACCTAGCCTAGCGGCGTTCGAGTCCAATCCGGCGCCGCCGATCGGCCCGACATCACGAAGTGCTTCGGCCGATACCACAACGTCGAAAGTGCCCATAAGCATTCCTGCGTAGTTGGTTAGTGCGTATAGACCAAATGGCGGACTCGGATCAAATACCAAGATCTCGTTAAGCGTGTTAAGTATTCGCGAACGCCGACCAGGCCAGGCCCACCTCTCTCCTAAGTGGTCTCAACCTACCACTGCCGCTCCGCCATACAAGTAAATCGGGGGCCGTCGGGAACCCGAGGCCCACCTCTACCGGGATGGAGCCACCGTCTTTCAAATTTCATCTCCTAACAAGTATCACGGGTAATGTAATAGTGTAAAGTATATAGTATATGCCCGTGATCACCTCCCAAGTGATCACAGCCAAAGAGTATAGCATGGCAGACGGACAAGAGTGTAGGGCCACTGATGGAACACTAGCATCCTATACTAAGCAGTAGGATAATAGGTAAAGGTAACAACAGTAGTAGCAAGGACATGCTATGCAGCAGTATAGGATTAATTGAAAGCAGTAACATGCTACATTACTCTAATGCAAGAAGTATAGAGAAGAGTAGGCGATATCTGGTGATCAAAGGGGGGGCTTGCCTGGTTGCTGTGGCAAGGAGGGGTCGTCAACTCCGTAGTCGAACTTGGGGTCGCCGGCAGTCTCGGGGTCTACCGAAAAGAAGTAACGGAGGGGGAACACAATAAATAATAGAGCAATCAAAGCATCACAAAGAGTAACATGGCAATACGTGGTGCTAGGTGTGCCCTAACGCGGTAGTAGGTGATACCGGTGAAGGGGGGAAACATTCGGGAAAGTATCCCCGATGTTTCGCGTTTTCGGACAGATGAACCAGAGGGGGAAAGTTGCGAGTTTGCTATGCTAGGGATGTGTGGCGGACGAACGGGCTGCATATCCGGATTCGTCTCATCGTTCTGAGAAACTTTCATGTACAAAGTTTTTCCATCCGAGCTACGGTTTATTTTATATGATTTTTCAAGTGTATTTGAATTTCTGAAATTACTGATTATATTAATTCGAATAAAAAAATGGAGTAATTACTCTTGTCACCTAGTCCTACTCTAGCCAGTGTATGACAATGGGGCGGGGTCTAGTCGTGAGTTGACCCAGTCAACATTTGACTGGTCAAAAGGTGAATAGTAAAGGTGGGTCCTGGCTGTCATGGAGTTACTTTCTATTAGAGTTTTAATTAATCAGTTTAGATAACTGAGGGGCCCATCTGTTAGTTTCTATTAAACTAATTTAGAATTAAATTAGTACTAACTAAAATTAGCACTAATCTAAATAGGGCTGGCCCTACATGGCAGAGACACAACCAAAGTTATCGGTCAGCTCGCCATGGCCTCGCGTGGAGGCAGGAGCAGTGCCAGCCCACTTAGCGCGACAATGCTGGCCTGAGCCGGGCGGTAGTGGGCGTCGGTGAGGCGTAGTGGAAGGAGCCGGCGCGGCGACGGCGCGGCTCGGCGGGCATGGCCGACCGGAGCAGGAGCGGGGGGGCGGAGGGGAGCCGTGCGGGCAGCCAGGGGAGGCGCCGCGGCAGAGGCCTAGGGTGAGCAGCGGGGGAGGGAAAGTCCGGCGTGGGGCGAGAAAAGCGGGCGTGTGTTGGGAGCGGCGACGCACGACGTGGGAGTGACAACGGCGAGCAGGAGGAGGGAGAACGCAGCGTGCGTGGTAGCGGCCCGAAACTCCAGCCAGCGTCCACAGGCGGCGAAGCAGCGGTGCTACTGGCTGTTCGGTCCACGGCAACGACAGCTAAGGAGCGGCAGTGAGAGTGCTCGAGCTCGAACCCGAGCTCGGGAATAAACGGGTAAGTGGCGGAGCTCACATCGATGCGGATGACGAGCTCGTCGGAGGTGCGGAGGCAGCGGATCGATCGCGGTGGACGGGGCGGACGACCGACGAAGGGGATCGACGATCAGCTGCTCGGGTCCATCTAGTGGGCGCAGTGAAGTCGATGACGACGACGGTCCTCTTGGACACCTCGAGCGGTGAGGCTTGGCCGATGGCCCGCAGCAATGGTGAGCGGCGGCGATGGCTTCCACGGTGCGAGCTTTGGATCGAGAGAGTGAGCGAGCGAGATGGGGAAAGGGGATTAGGGTTTCGAGGGAGGGGTGCCGGGGTTGCCCTTATCCATCACGGGGGCAACGGGATGGCCGACACGTGCGCACAGCCGGCCATGGCGCCGGGGGATGAACGCCACGATCCCCCCCTGAACAGGAGGTGGGGGATAATGGTGGTGGTGGGCTGGGCCGGCATGGTGGGTCGTGGCCCAGATGGGCCGGTGGCCTGCTGGGCCGGAGCCCCGGGGGGGGGGGTTTCTTTTCCTTTCTTTTTTTTCTCTTTTGTATTTTCTTTCTTTTGTTTATTTTCTCTTCTTTTTTTAATTAAATTTAAAATATTTATGCATTTTATAAAGTTATGTCCTCTACACCATAATTATCTATGTAATATTTAGTACAAATCAAACATTTTTATTTTAATGTTTGAAAACTTTTATTGTGTTCCTTTAATTAAATTATGAATATGTTTCGGTTTTGAATTATCTAGAGTTTATCAACAGTAACCGAGGTGACGTGGCATCATTAGCGGGGGATCACTGTAGCTTAATCATCCGGGCGTCACAAGTTCGTAAATATTTTATGGCACATTTAGAAAGCCAAAAACAAATTTTGTAAGAATGTTATGCGTATTTCATTTCATTGTTTTGGACTGGAAAAATGTTCAGTGTTTTATATTGATGAGGACATCAATACCATTGTTACACCCACAACCCCTACTACTACATATACTGGACCAATTACTACAGATCGTGCGCGCCAATTAAATTATCAGGTACTTTCGTTTCTTGGTAATGATTCTAATGTTCATGAGAATATGATGCTGCCAAAATTGGATACATTAGTTTTGCTTACAAATGAAGGGCCTAGCTTGGAGAAGGATGAACATTGGAGCAAGAACAAGCATGGAGTTGATGGCATGCGCAAGGGGAACAGGAACGGAGCTACAAGTGAAGATTTCAGGACTTTGAAGCCACCATAAGGAGTGCATGAAGCCTTGGACAAAATATACAAGATGGCACTTCATAAATTTCATCCAGAGGCTATTCTAGGTGTTGCGTCACCTTATTATTGGGCCAGGCCCATGTAATTTCGAAATACATAAGTATAGGCTGTTTTTAGAGTCCGTATGTGTGGGGAAACAAGAGATAGGGTTGGTTTCGGACCCCTTCCCCAAGGGCCACGAAATCCCCCCCCCCCTCTTCCTCCATATATACAGCCCTTCGGACACCGTTTCGACTTTGGGTTTTGTTTAGATTAAAAGTTCGCCATAGCTGCAACTTCACGTACTTCGTTTGTGTTCAACGACCAGACAAAGGTGTCACAGAACCCCACCTTGATCAATAAATCTTTCCTCTTATATTCGCAATATCCAGATTGCAATCTTAGTTTCTTTCTTGTTCTTCATTTGCCTGCAGGAAACAGACCTTCGTGGTCAGTTTGATCGTGCTCCGGCGCGGTCAATAACCTCTCAGAGTTGGTTTAGCGATTGCTAAGGCGCGACGTCCTCACACGTTCATAGTCGGATCGTCAAAGTCGACTTCCTCTAAAACGATAGCCACCATCTCATCGAAAGACGGGACACCTTTGCTTCTATCAAGTGGTATCAGATTTCTAGGCTGCTCAGTGAAATTTTACAGTTTTTCATAGTTTAGATTGAATCTGTGTTTCATACCTACAGTCCACGAAAAAGCCAAAAAAAATTAGGATTAGTTCATCATATCCGAACCAATCTGAGCCTTTGCATAGTCTTTTCAGTATTTTGCTTTGTTGAATTTGCGGTTGCATCGTTGTGTCAGGTTGCTGGACTTAGCATCTAGTTTCCCTTAGAGTTTCGAGTTCTGTTCACAAGTTGTCACGCCGCCACCGCACCATCGTCATCGCTCCTGCCATCTACCACCACCGCTTATCCGCCACCAATTAGTATCCATATACCATCACCAGTCCATATCCATATACCACCACCAATCCGTATCCATATACCACCACCAATCTGTATCCATATACCACCATCGCTGCCATATACCATCACCGCTGCCATATCTTACCATCCTATATCCACCACCAATCTGAGTCTTTTCATATTAGGTTTGTTTTTGAGATCCATCTATTTTCCGTTTCGTGTTTCCTTGCCTAAGTAGGTATCGGGAAAAAAAGTATGGAGACCCCTGGGCAGTTTTTAGTCCAAAATTTTGGCGACCAAAAATATTTTTTCCCTATCCTATTTTTAGGTCCCAGGGAGTGTTTTGAGACACTCGTCGTCATAGTGATTTTTTGTCGCACTTTTTCGTCGTCGCAGCCTTGATTTCCAAAAAAATAATCCAAAAAAAATTTCATGCCTATCCTGTTAGTTTGACTTGGGAAGAGTTTTGAGACACTCACCATTATAGTGATTTTTCGCAAGAAAAAAGGAGCGCAAAAAAGAGGAGCGCAAAGAAAGAGCAAAAAAAATCCAGAGTGTGCTTTTCCCTTGCTTACGTGCAGCGCCGTGATTTTGTTAGTGTTCTAGGCTCGTGTCTCTAGTACGGTCAGCACAGTACCGTCGTTGAGCATTTGTTCAACTTTGCATATCTGAATTGATTATTGCTGACCCTTTTTGCTACCATATTATAAGCCTTCCCAGCTCCACATACATCTACGTCATGCGTTTGACTCTCCCTGGTAATCGCTCTATCCAATCTTTGAGAGTTTTGACTATAATGGTTGCTGGTCACCACCTGCTGCTTGGTAAGAACTGGTAAGAATTTGATATTTTCTTGATGGATTTGTGACACCCACCACCACCACCACTTATTAGTAGTCTGTAGGATCATATTCTTGTGTGTTTACATTCTTTCGCTAACCATGCCGGGATCACAAGCCGGCGAGATTGATCGGGAGAATTTAACGAACAAGGAGCTTCATGATAAGTTTCAAAGAAATGATGACCTAACAGTGCAAGATGTGCTGAACAATTTTGAAGAGGCCATGGAGAAGATCATTGGCCTTGAGAAGACGTTCGAAACAAAGCTCGATAACAGATTTAATGAACTGCTTGCACTTCTTCCACCACCGGCTGCACCTGCCGCACCTCTGCAACAACAACAACGACGACGATGACGACGACGACAACGACTACCTCCACGTCGCGAAACAGCCCTCCGCCGAGCGAGCCATGTCCTTCTTCAGCCTGGCCAAACTATTGGTGCTGCTGTTGATACTTCTGTGGCTCCTACAGCTGATGCGGAGGATGATTATGCGGTAGATTATGAGGATGAGGTTGATCAAAATCAGAACTACGTGCAACGACCAGCACCACAACCACCAGGTTGTCCACATGCAAATAATGGCAATGGTAGGGGTCCCCCTCAGGTACGAGATCATGACCATCTCCCTAAACTGAAATTGAATATTCCACCATTTGAGGGTAGATATGTTCCTGATATATATCTTACTTGGGAGTTAGAAACTGAACAACGATTTACATGTTTACAATATCCCGAGGAGAGGCGTGTTTAGCATTGTTTATGCTTTCACTAGCTTTGCATGTGTTTGGTGGTCTGAACATTGTAGATTATATCCTATTCCAGCTACTTGGGCTGCTTTTAAAACTGCTATGCGTACTCATTGGGTTCCACCATATTATCAACGTGAATTAATTCAAAAATTGCAGTGTTTAAGACAAGGAAAAAATCATGTAGAAGAATATTATCAGGAATTACAAACTGGCATGATTAGATGTGGTATTGTTGAGGAGAATGAAGCTATGCTTGCATGTTTTATGGGTGGATTAGATAGAGAGATTCAGACCATTCTAGAGTATAAGGAGTATAATAATATCACTCGTTTATTCCATCTTGCTTGTAAAGCTGAACGTGAAGTGCAGGATCGACATGCATTGGTGCGAACTAACTTTTCTGTAGGTCGACCTTCATCATGGACACCACGTGCATCCTCTACTTCAACTGCACCATCACCTCCATCAGGTTCCACCTCCAGCCGTGATACAAGAAAGTAGGCACAAGCACCACTCTCTGCCAAGAGCACACCTGCTGGGCCTGCGCAGACCTCTTCTTCTTCCATGGCGTCAATAGGGCACACAAGTGATATTATTTGTCGTCGTTGTAAGGGAAGAGGACATTTTGTGAGAGAATGCAAATCTCAAAGCATGTGATGATTGCTCACGAGGATGGTGGGTATGAGTCCGCTAGTGACTATGATGAGGAGACTTTGGCTCTTATTACACATGAAGAACACGATGGGGATGATTACGATCATGAGACGCAATACATGGCTGCTGAAGATCTTTGTGCGGTATGAATGTTTAGTTGCTCAACGTGTTTTGAGTGTGCAGGTTACAAGCCGAGCAAAATCAGAGGCATAATTTGTTCCATACAAAGGGAGTTGTGAAGAAAAGTTCTATTCGCGTCATCATAGATGGAGGGAGCTGCAACAACTTGGCTAGCATGGAGATGGTGGAGAAGCTATCTCTCACCACAAGACCACATCCACATCCTTACTACATCCAACGGTTCAACAACAGTGGAAAGGTTAAGGTAACACGTATTGTTCGTGTGCATTTTAGTATCTCTACATATGCTGATTATGTTGATTGTGATGTGGTACCTATGCAAGCATGTTCCTTATTACTTGGTAGACCATGGCAATTTGATAAAAATTCTGTACACCATGGTAGAAACAATCAAGATACTCTTGTTCATAAGGATAAAAATATTACTTTGCTTCCTATGACTCCGATTCCATTTTGAAAGATGATATTAATAGAGCTAATAAAGCAAAACAGGAGAAAAATAAGAGTGAAAATCAGATTGTGGCAAAAGAATTTGAGCAACAAATGAAGCCTAATAATAAATCATCTAGTGTTGCTTCTGAAATTAAATTGAAAAGTGCATGTTTACTTGCCACCAAATCTGATATTTATGAGCTAGATTTTAGCAAATCTGTTTGCTATGCTTTTGTGTGCAAAGAGGCATTATTTTCGTTCGAGGGCGTGCCTTCCTCTTTGCCCCCTGCTGTCACTAACATTTTGTAGGAGTTTGCTGACGTCTTCCCACAAGACGTGCCACCGGGATTACCACCAATTCGAGGGATTGAGCATCAAATAGACTTAATTCCCGGTGCAACGCTACCCAACCGTGCACCATACCGTACCAATCCAGAGGAGACGAAGGAGATTATCGTCAAGAAATCAGGAGCTGCTTTCGACAAAGGTTATATACGAATCTCTTAGTCCTTGTGTTGTTCCTATTATACTAGTGCCTAAAAAGGATGGTACGTCGGCGTATGTGTGTTGATTGTAGAGGCATTAATAATATTACTATTCATTATCGTCATCCTATTCCTAGGCTAGATGATATGCTTGATGAATTGAGTGGCTCTACAATATTCTCCAAAGTTGATTTGTGTAGTGGATACCATCAAATTCGTATGAAATTGGGAGATGAATGGAAAACAACATTTAAAACTAAGTTTGTTTTATATGAGTGGTTAGTCATGCCTTTTGGGTTAACTAATGCACCTAGTACTTTCATGAGACTAATGAACGAAGTTTTACGTGCTTTCATTGGACGATTTGTGGTAGTCTATTTTGATGATATACTGATTTATAGCAAATCTTTGGAAGAACATTTGGAACATTTACGTGTTGTTTTTATTGTTCTACGTGATGCACGTTTGTTTGGTAACCTTGGGAAGTGCACCTTTTGCACCGACCGAGTATCTTTTCTTGGCTATGTCGTTACACCACAGGGAACTGAAGTTGAGAAAGCCAAGATTGAAGCTATTGAGAGTTGGCCGCAGCCCAAAAAGGTCACACAAGTGAGGATTTTCTTGGACTCGCTAGTTTCTATAGGCGTTTTGTGAGAGATTTTAGCACCATTGCTGCACCTCTCAATGAGCGTACAAAGAAGGATGCGCCTATTGTTTGGGGTACCGCACAGGAAGAAGCCTTCACGGTATTGAAAGATAAGTTGACACATGCTCCTTTACTCCAACTTCCTGATTTTAAGAAGACTTTTGAGCTTGAATGTGATGCTAGTGGAATTGAATTAGGAGGTGTGTTATTACAAGATGGCAAACTTGTTGCATACTTTTCTGAAAAATTGAGTGGGCCTAGTTTGAACTATTCTACTTATGATAAAGAATTATATGCTCTTGTTCGGACCTTAGAAACATGGCAACATTATTTAGGGCCCAAAGCATTTGTTATACATTCTGATCATGAATCTTTGGAACACATTAAAAGTCAAGCAAAACTGAACCATAGACATGCTAAATGGGTTGAATTCATTGAGACTTTCCCTTCTATCATTAAACACAAGAAGGGTAAAGAAAATGTTATTGTTGATGCATTGTCTCGTCGTTATACTATGCTTTCACAACTTGACTTTAAAATATTTGGTTTGGAGACCATCAAAGATCAATATGTGCATGATACTGAATTTAAATATGTATTGCAGAATTGTAAAGAAGGTAGAACATGGAACAAGTTAAATAGTTAACGATGGATTTGTGTTTCGTGCTAACAAGCTATGCATTCCAGCTAGCTTCGTTCGTCTTTTGTTGTTGCAGGAGGCGCATGGAGGAGGACTAATGGGACACTTTGGCGTGAAGAAGACGGAGGATATACTTGTTACACATTTCTTTTGGCCAAAGATGAGACGGGATGTTGAGTGTTTTGTTGCTCGCTGCACTACATTGCAAAAAGCTAAGTCACGACTCAATCCTCATGGTTTATATATGCCTTTGCCTGTACCTAGTGTTCCTTGGCAGGATATATCTATGGACTTTGTTTTAGGTTTACCTCGAACAAAGAAAGGGAGGGATAACATATTTGTTGTCGTGGATAGGTTCTCGAAAATGGCACACTTTATACCATGTCATAAAAGCGATGATGTTGTTAATGTTGCTGATTTGTTCTTTCGTGAAATTATTCGCTTGCATGGTGTGCCAAATACTATTGTTTCAGATCGTGATACTAAATTTCTTAGCCACTTTTGGAGATGTTTATGGGCTAAGTTGGGGACTAAACTGCTTTTAGTACTACTTGTCACCCCCAAACTGATGGTCAAACTGAAGTAGTCAATAGAACATTGTCTACTATGCTTAGGGCTGTTTTGAAGAATAATAAGAAAATGTGGGAAGAATGCTTGCCTCATATTGAATTTGCTTATTATCGTTCGTTGCATTCTACTACTAAGATGTGCCCTTTTGAAATTGTGTATGGTTTCCTACCTCGTCCACCCATTGATTTGTTGCCTCTTCCATCTTCGGAGAAGTTTAATTTAGATGCTAAACAACGTGCTGAATTGATCTTAAAAATGCATGAGTTAACTAAGGAAAACATTGAGCGTATGAATGCTAAATATAAACTTCTTTGGAGATAAGGGAAGAAAACATGTTGTCTTTGCACCTGGAGATCTTGTTAGGTTACATTTGCGTAAGGATAGGTTTCCTAATTTGAGCAAATCAAAGCTAATGCCACGTGTTGATGGTCCTTTTAAGGTGTTAGAGAAAATAAATGATAATGCATATAAACTTGAGCTGCCTGCAGATTTTGGGGTTAGTCCCACTTTTAACATTGCAGATTTGAAGCCTTATTTGGGTGAGGAGGATGAGCTTCTGTCGAGGACGACTTCATTTCAAGAAGGGGAGGATGATGAGGACATCAATACCATTGTTACAAACACAGCCCCTACTACTACATGTACTGGACCAATTACTAGAGCTCGCGCACGCCAATTAAATTATCAGGTACTTTTGTTTCTTGGTAATGATTCTAATGTTCATGAGAATATGATGCTGCCTAAATTGGATACATTTGTTTTGCTTACAAATGAAGGGTCTAGCTTGGAGAAGGATGAACATTGGCGCAAGAACAAGCATGGAGTTGATGGCATGCGCAAGGGGAACAAGAACGGAGTTACAAGTGATGATTTCAGGACTTTGAAGCCACCATAAGGAGTGCATCAAGCCTTGGACGAAATATACAAGATGCCACTTCATCAATTTCGTCCAGAGGCTATTCTAGGTGCTGCGTCACCTTATTATTGGGCCAAGCCCATGTAATTTCGAAATACATAAGTATAGGTTGTTTTTAGAGTCCGTATGTGTGGGGAAACAAGAGATAGGGTTGGTTTCGGACCCCTTCCCCAGGGGCCACGAAATCCCCCCCCCTCTTCCTCCATATATACAGCCCTTAGGGCACCGTTTAGACTTTGGGTTTTGTTTAGATTAAAAGTTCGCCATAGCTGCAACTTCACGTGCCGTTTGTGTTCAACGACCGGACAAAGGCGTCCACGTAACCCCACCTTGATCAATAAAGCTTTCCTCTTATATTCGCAATATCTAGATTGCAATCTTAGTTTCTTGCTTGTTCTTTGTTTTCCTGCAGGAAACAGACCTTCGTGGTCAGGTTGATCGTGCTCCGGCATGGTCAATAACCTCTCAGAGTTGGTTTAGCGATTGCTAAGGCGCGACGTCCTCGCACGTTCGTAGTCGGATCATCAAAGTGGACTTCCTCCAAAAGGATAGCCACCATCTCATCGAAAGACGAGACACCTTTGCTTCTATCATACATGGTAGTAATAATGTTTTACTATGTGTTTTGGGTTTTTTTATCCAAAACATTTGCTATGTAAAAAAATTGTCCAGACTTTACTGTTTACTTGGGCTGCACAGTGCGCAACCCAGCAAACCCCCAGAGCAACTTTTTTTGGGAGCTGCTATACAGTGTTGTAAGCGCCGATTCGCGTAGCTAGCGCCAGCACAGACGTGGACTGGCCGTCCCAGGAAATGCAGCGAGCTTGTTAGATCGCAAAAGTTACCCGGAAAAGTGGTAGATCGAGGATCCGATCTCTGACCACCTGTGCACATTCGAACACGACCACTCAGCCAAACTCCATACAATGTTTATTTTGAGGACAGAGAACCCTTATTGTATACCCAACCTATTATGCATAATATTTTTTATGATAAAATGAAAAGAAAAAAAAATAATACACCATATAAAACGTGAATTTCAAGAAAGTTCATAAAACTAGAAAAAGGTTCGTACAAACTGAACAAAAATCTTGAATTTGATAAAATTTCAAAATTTTGAAAAAAGTTCACAAAATCTATGATAAAGTTTATGAAATTTCGAAAAAAGTTCACAAATTCGGAAAAAGTTCACGATTTTGAAAATAGTTCACCAATTTTGAACAAAAAGTTTACCAATTTAGAAAAGTTCATCGATTTTGAATACAAAAGTTCATCAAATTTGAAAAAGCAGTTCGCCGATTTTGGAAAAAGTTCATCGAGTTTTTAAAAAGTTCATCAACTGAGAAAAAGTTCACCAAAACTGAAAAAAGTTCTTCGATTTGAAAAAAGTTTATCCATTTTCTAAAAAAATCATCGAAATTGAAAAATAGGTTCATTGAATTGAAAAAAGGTTCATAGAATTCCAAAATAGTTCATTGAATTTGAAAAGGAAAGTTCGTCAAATTCAAAGGGGTGCAGGGGGAACTTGGTCGTAAAAGGAAAAACCAGAAAACAATAAAGGTAAAAACAAAAAGGGAAAACGGAAAAAAGAGGGAGTAAAGGACAGAAAAGGTTGTAACCTATCCAAACTAGTTGCGTGGCGCAGTGGTAACACAAGCATGTTGCGACGAGCGAGGTACCAGGTTCGAGTCACAACCTGCTCACTTTTTTGGTCTTCTAAAAACACAGAAGATAAAAAACCTCAGGCACCTCTACACGGGCCGACCCGTGGCTCCAGTTTGCGAAATGCATGCAAACGGGCGCCTGCAGAGCTAAATAGGAAACACCTTTTTTTCCTCCTTGCCCCCGCGCTAGGCAGCAGCAGCGAACAGGCCTTCGGCTCACTCCGGCGCAACCGGACAGCCCACCCCACAGGCCTCTCCTTCTTCAGTTTATTTTTTTCTCTTTCTCCTCTCTGGCACTGACGTTGGGTCCCGCCAGGTCATCTTCATCCTGGGGACAAACTCCTGGACACGCACGAGATACCAGGTTCGAGTCACAACCTGCTCACTTTTTTGGTCTTCTAAAAACACAGAAGATAAAAAACCTCAGGCACCTCTACACGGGCCGACCCGTGGCTCCAGTTTGCGAAATGCATGCAAACGGGCGCCTGCAGAGCTAAATAGGAAACACCTTTTTTTCCTCCTTGCCCCCGCGCTAGGCAGCAGCAGCGAACAGGCCTTCGGCCCACTCCGGCGCAACCGGACAGCCCACCCCACAGGCCTCTCCTTCTTCAGTTTATTTTTTTCTCTTTCTCCTCTCTGGCACTGACGTTGGGTCCCGCCAGGTCATCTTCATCCTGGGGACAAACTCCTGGACACGCACGAGATATCCTTTGTTCCCGATCCAAATCAGCGCCCGAATGGGATCGATCCTTCGCTGTTTCGCATGCCTATGACCCTATATGTATTCACCACCTTCCCTTCGTCTGACTTTTCTGCAAAATCCCCATCTCCCGTGCCGTAGAATGTTGTTCCGGTCTCGCCGCAGTCCACTGCTGCAGCCTGCAGAAGCTCCATCACCAGTCTTGTGCGCCGCCACCCGAGGGTTTCTGCTGGTGGCCTTGATCATATTCCGTTCGCCTTGATCCCCTAACTCTCTCTGACCTATCACTTCGTGTAGGGGAGCACCGTAGCGACTGCACTGACCTCCGCCCGAAGATTCCTGCCGCCATTGCTGCTCCAGCCGGACGGCGCTAACGCTAGGGGTGGTCCTGGCCGTCCTCGAGGACTGTTTCTAGTTCACTTCCTCCCTTTGCACGATGCCCCGTATCCTACAAGTCCTAGTCACCGCCGCTGGCGACACCATGACCGAAGTCCGAGCCGCCTGAGGCCTTCTTCGCTAACTCCGGCGACCACCAAACCTCTGTTTTCCGGTGAGTTCCTCGCGTCCGTTCGATCTAGAATGGACCAGGCATATTAGATCTAAGCTATTTTTTTCTCAAATGGGTATACACTAATTAGCCGTAGTTCAGAATCATTTTTGTTCTACAAATTTTCACCAAATATTCAATTAGCTATATCTTTTAATCTATATACCCAATTTAGGTGATTCTTTTCCCTGTGTACTCGTAGTGACGAGGAGAATACTGTTGAACAAAACTTTCACGTTTTTGAATGGTTTAAATTTGAATTTGCTCAGATTTAAAATTAACCTTTGAGAGGCCATATCTTTCAAACTGTTCATCCAAATTAGTCATTTCTTTTTGCGTTCTTATCCTATTAGCATGTAGATAATATATACCTACTGATATGTTTTGTTATTTAAGTTTTATTTGAATTATTTGCTGTTGGCTTTATTGTGGTGTTATGTGAGTATGATTTATTTATCTATGCCTTCGTTAATTGTATAGATTGTCTGGAGTGCGAAGCGGACCAAAATTAATTGTTAGAGTACTTCAGCACCTTTCAAGGCAAGTTTCACTTTTGATTATGCTCATCCTATATTTCTGCTATGCATGTGTAGTTGTTGTGATATGTTATATGTTTGGTTAATCATTATGTTCCGTGTTGTCATGTTTTGGTATTGACTATGTTATGTGATGGTGTGAGTAGCTTGCGATGGTAGACGTGGGTATGTGTCGAGTGACGCATGGAAGTGGTGAGTCTTTATAGCTGTAGGCTTGGGACTTTTTATCAGGTGAATGCATCAATGGCTGAACGCTTTATTGTCCCTAGATAATGTGCCATGGCTGAGCGCACTTGAGGTTTCGAAGCTTTAATCAGGTGAATGCATTAATGGAAGACCGCTCTATTATCCGTAGAGAATGTGCCACGACTGAGCGCACTTGAGACTTCTTGAAGATCTTTCTCATATCATCCTATGATTCTGAGGGTTCAAGTGTGCGAGTAATTTGGATGTGGTCTAGTTTGTAGTGTGACAACTGTGCTTGTGTACACCTTGCCTATGTAGTGGAGGTAGGTGAAGTTAGTTTTATGCCAAATCAAACTTGAGTGTATCGTTTGTTATACCTTGCTTGTGGATGTAGGTTTGCTATATCATTATGTGTGATTTGACAATACATTCAATATATTGATCCTTGTGGCTGCAACTTATCATGTTGCCGGATTTTCAGATGATCAGTGAGATACAGTAGGGTCGCGAGTCTTCACTCAACATTTTCGCCAGTGGGCATTGATGGGAATCATCGTTCATTACGCTACATTTTCGATGTCATTATTGAATAAAGCTAGCTATGTGCTATGAGATTGTAATACTTTATAACTTCTAGATCATACGTTATAGTAAATGATGCACTTGTTATCCGATATTCATATGTACTGTGTGTGCTAGCGAGTCGATCCAGGGACTAGCACGGTAAGCACAAAGACATCAAATCTTATTAGATTCGGGTCATGACATTACCAGGGTGGATTCTTCTTCTTTACTTCGAGTTACCGTATAGTAGGTCGATCATTCCAAGCCTAATTAATCTTGAGCGCATGCTACGTGTCATGAACCCTCGCTCGGTGTGGGGATTTTACAATTCCAAAGCATGGTGCCACATCAAATTTGTGCATTGGGTCTTCAAACACCACACACACCACTTCCATATACATACTTGGGCCACATGCACAGAGTGGGTTTGTCTTCATCTGATACTCCTTGGCGAGGTTAAGCGGCGACAAGCTAGCCCATGTTGCGGGCCCGTGTGGACGTCCATCACTTTGACCAACAATGAGCGGGAGAGGTTGTATGACCAAGTTGGATTCTGCTTGGCCCATGTTATAGTACGTCTTGGTGAGATGCCCTCCCCCTCAACATGTGTGTGTGGGGGGAGGTGGGGGAAACTACCACTTTTCTGCAACCTCCGTGGGGTCGGGAAGTCCGGTTAATTTCACGAGGCACACGTTCCACATCAAAGTTGTAAATGGTAGTTAAATAGCACACCACAGCCTTTTCATACATATAGTAGGGCCACCCTTGGTGGTTCGTATGTGGTCTCACCCATCTCGCGCCACAAGCACACATTTGTGGGTTGGCACACGATCCACCTTTGTCGGGAAGCGAAAGGGGAAGTTTGATCATATATATGATGGACTCCTATAAGTTTTGTGTTATGATAGGGTGAGATTTCAGACCTAGCTATTCTGGGGCATGCATTCATAGCTAGGATTCCCTTACCGCCGACATGAAGTGGGGTTTGTAGGGGGTGGATGACTAGCAATACTATGCTTTTGTGCGATAGGTGCAACAACAAAGTTGTGCACTGGGTATTCAAATATCAAACCGCCCTTTTCATACATATATTTTGTCCACATGCAAGTGTGTTCATGTTCTGACCCTTTCCTGTGTTATTATTTTTGCCAAATTTATAAACAGCACACGACTTGGATGCAGAAACCATGTGCGATTGGGGACTCAACATACACAGTTCGTCCAGACTACCCGTGTGCCATGCCCGTGCCCCTGCAGTCACTCACATCAGCACAGTAGATTGGGCTCCACGAGGCTTGCCTCCCACTCTCGAAAATATCTATTGCCTCGTAATCTCGAAAATATCTACTGCTTGGAAGGTCTTTATGTTTGATAGCACACGATTAGTATGTGTGGACCGTGTGCGATGTCTGTTACTCCCACTCTGCTTCAATCCCTTGATTCAAATTTTCAGTAGCCCCACCATGGTACTCCTGCCTCTATATCCCTCGCAATCTCAAAAATATCTGCCCACCATTGATCCAAATTTTCAGTATCCGTAACATTTTACTCCCGCCTCTGCATGCCTCGCAATCTCAAAAATATCTACCCGCCGTTGATCCAAATTTTCAGTAGCCCAACATTTTACTCCCGCCTAGTAAAATTTCCACTTGCTGTGGTATTTCCTCAAACACCACCTTGCCCCCCTCCGCACACACCACACACACACCCCAAAACCTCCGCTCACACAGACACACACCACCCCTCCCTTTCTCGAAACAATTGCCGCCGCCACCTCCATCCTGAATCTCTGCCTGTGTGCCGGGGAGCTCGAGGAGCCAATGGCCCAAAGCAGGTTTATCGCGGCCTCTTCGCCTGACACCGACGAGGTGGCCGTCGAGGTGTCCCCGTCGTCCTCCATGGGCTCTTTATCGTTCTGCCCTCGCCGGTCGCCCGATCCACCCGCCGCCACGCCCCTATGCCGGTTCGAGGACTTCCCCATCCTCCCTCAGGCCCGGCCGCCGACGAGGTCCTACCTCGGGGTCCGGCAGCGGCGGCGGGGGACGTGGGTCGCCGAAATTACGAACTGGGAGACCCACAGCCGCCGGTGGCTCGGTAGTTTCCACACGGCCGTGCTCGCGGCCATTGAGTACGAACGCTGGCAGGTCCGCTACCACGGCGCGATGGCTAGGCTCAATTTCCCCTTCAACACATGTTCGATCGACCTCGTTCCGCAGGAGCCAGGGGTGGTGAGCTCGGCTATGGCACGTGAGGACAGCCACGCGTGGGAGCGCCTCGAGGCCGAGGTTGCCGACGAGTCCTACATGCAAGAGCTCCGCTGGTAGCACCCGGAGCTCGTGAAGGCGGAGCGGATGATCTTTGCCGATGCAGAGGGCCGCGAGTCTATCGTGCCCTCCTCTAATGATGAGGTCGGCGGCGGGGACGGGCGGTGCGGGCGTCAAGGTGGGCGGCGAAATACGAGGAGATCGACGTCGACGAGTGGAGGAGTGTCTTCCCCAAGGACCCCGATGACGGCACCGGCCCAGACCTGGCTCGGGCACACCGTACGTGACGAGGAAGGATTGGCTGGACCTCCACTTCGACTGAAAGTAGCTTAGTTTAGTTAAAAATTATGTTTTATGTTCGGTTATGCAAAACTATCTATGTTTATGTTTGAATGCATGCTACTTTCGGTTGAACATGCTTTGAACTTGATTAGATTGATGTTTACAACGTTAATTTTAGGGGACCGACTAGAAACAGCCAAAAACTGCTGGAGTATATATATACTCCACTAAGGGTTTTAGTCTGTTAACTTTTAGGGGATCGGCTAGAGATGGCCTTATGCTTTGTTTATTTCATTTCTTCACAATGTGATGCTCTATATTGCAACTATTTGTCGTGCAGTTCAATTTCATCAACAACAGTTTCAACAATACCACTGTGAATTATGGTATTTGGTTGCTGTTAAGGATGTTGTAGTTAACACGCCTTTTCATTTTTTTAACAATAACTAGTGTACTTTAGACCTGCATAATACTAGTTTAAATGACCATATTTGCTTGTTTTTAAATGTTATGCCTATTGCGGTTAACACATCTTTCCACTTCTTGTTTTTCTTAACTAGCATGCTTAAACCTCCACACTGAAGCTATCATTTGTAGATTATGTTGTCTACCATGGATATATTTGGTTGATGTTTAGCCTGTTGTTCTTAACATGCCGTTATATGTACTCATACAAGACAATATTGAGAACAACTATTGTTTTCCCTCGAGGTTAGTTTCATTGCATTGCTTATATATACTCACTATTCAGGATATCGGTAGCTAGTACCATATAGCCTGGGGGCTGATAAGGGATTAACTGTCGAATTGGACATTCCGTTTATCGATAGATTAACTAGGGCCATATTTAATATGTCTGAGGCTACATAGCAACATGCATTGTATGGAATGACTAAATATGCAATCCCAGGCTACATAGCAACAAGGAAGAGTGTTACCTTAATGTTCTGACGATGTCTAGATATACATGTAATAAGATCTTATATAATGGGATGCAGGTAGTGTGGTACTACATCATTTTACAATTGTTGTTTAGCTTCTAATATTAACTTGGTGCTTTTAGGTACATATTTCATTGCCAGAGATCCACACTTCGACCCTTTCTATGTATGTGGCAATGAGATATTCATGAACCAGTATCAAGTGAGGAAACTGATAAAGATCGTTATTAAAATGGGTCAAAAGATGTCAATCGAACTATTTGTTTACACTTTATGCAAGACAATAGTGAACTGCAGAATAGTAATTAATAACTTTCTAGCCTTGTTTTTACTGCCCGTAATGAATTGTGTTAGATGACAATGTCTGAATCTTTTTTCCTTTGTAGTGGATCCTGAAGAAGTTTACTCAAGATTACCTCTCAAACTACATGATTTGCGGCCGACCATCACAAGGAGTTGGACTAGAGTCGTGCATGCCTTCTGCATCGAGGAGAGCACAATAGGGCCATTTCGCTTCACCTTGTTCAGCAACCAGAATGTCTCTCGCCTCTTTCTTTACCATCTTTAATAGTACAAGTATACAAACCTGGTTCATCATTCCTTATTTGGTGCTTATATAATTCTCGAACATATGTACCTGTGAATCGGATAATGCATTGGTTGTTTGAACCTAATGGAATAGAGCTAAAGCCTATTTTCAAATTCAAATTAGGTACAATTTTAAATAGCAGCAATTAAATTAGGGTGAAATTATGCTCTACAGGTCGTTATGGTGCACACGGTCTATAAAGCACATCGTGTGTGATATACATCATAATCTGACATGGTTCATGGAGAGGAAATGCGTGTAACCATGCACACAGTTGTCGTTTGCAAAGCGTGTGTGATGTCAGACAATATCACAAACGGTGCAGGAAAACTAAATGTGTGTGATTGTCGACCTAGCGTACACGGTTTACAATCATGAACTATTTGTGATTGCCAAGCATCATAAACGTAGAGCTAGTTTGGTATGTGCTTGGAAAAATCCCATGCATGGAATGTGCTTGGACTGCGCCTGGTTTTAGGTAAAACAATAGAAGTCCAACTGCAACGGCAATTCTAGCACAAACGAGTTGCAAGGATGAATCGTTTGGGATATTCGAGATATCAGAAATAGTTTTCCAGGGACAACTGTATGCATCATGGCTGTCGTGGGAAACCACGACCACCTATGGGACCAAGGGTCCCTTGCTGGTTCGGCAGGGGGGATGTCACGTTGCACAAAGAGCAGAAGAGCGTGGGGTAGCACGACAGAGATCAGACGGGCAATTTTACCCAGGTTCGGGCCGCCGTGAGGCGTAAAATCCTACTCCTGCTTTGGTGGATTGATGGTGGAAGAATGGTGATGGAGCATAGTACACTTGCCCGTCAAGGTTGCCTCACGACACCAGTGGCTACGCGTGTATGGGTGTGTGTGTGTGTGTGTGTCCAACCTTCTAACCCTTTCTACGGTTGCCATGGGCCTCCTTTTATAGGTTAAGGGGTCACCACAATGGCAAAGTAGTCATTATGCACTGATAAGATAGCAAACAATGCTATCATACCTAACCCTGCAGGCTGACAGGGTGCACTAAATGCACCGCTCAACATCACATCATCGCTTGCCCATCAAGCCTTGCCGGGCTGCTTTGCCAGCTTCACACTTGCTTGCTCTACACGTTGCAGGACGGGCGTCGTTCGTAGGCACCTCTTGTGAAAAGAGGCTGCCATGTGGCGAATGGCTGCCACTTAATCACTTTGCGGTTGACATCGCACTTGTTGACGACGTGGGTTGTGGCGGAGTAGTTGGGTGAGGTGGTTTTGCCTCCGCGAGTCCTGGCAGGCTCTGTCGGGACGTCCTAGTTGTTTTCTTCCGGGGGTGACCCTGCCCACGCCGAGCTCGCCTGCCCGGCAAGGGATGCTTTTCTCCTGGTGGTATCTTGCTTCCCTGGCTTGATCTTGGTCCTCTTGAGCTGCATGTTGTTCCTTCGAAGATCTTGATCCCTTGAACTCCGGCATAGTCTGGCGCCATAATCTCGTTCCTGCGCATGTGCACAGTCCGGGCAACAGACCCAGTTATGTAGGGTGGAACCCTGTACGACCGATTGTTCACGAAAGGAGCGGATCCCAACTAAGAACACGAAGAACATGAGGGGAAATCGAGGGAAAACACAAGAGGAACTCGGAAACCAACAAGATATAGTCACACATATGCTAGATCCTCAGAACACGAGAGGAGATACAAGATCCAAAGTCAACAAGGGACGATACAAAGGGTAACTGCTTCTTCTCCGTGAGTAGGTCTTGATGGGGCCACCCAAGAGGCGGTCTTGAATCCGCTTGGAAGGATCTTCTCCGGTGGAGGCGCGATCTCCATGGAGAAGGTAACCAAGTGGATGAGCAAAGCTCTCACACAAACATGAGCTAATCCTTTGCTAACCCTAACTAGGAGGAGGGAGAGGTCTATTTATAGTCTTAGTGCAAAGAGGGGTGAAGTGAAGGGGGTACATGGGCTTGACCCGGCTGGGCCTTGAGCAGGTCCGGACGTCCAAGAGGCGCCGGTCGTCCGGAGGCTCGCGGGGGTCCGGACGTCCGTAGATCATCGGATGTCCGCAAATTAGGTTCTGTCACCATGTTGCCGGACGTCCGTAGGTGTCCGGTCGTCCGGTCGCCGGTCATCCGGTCTTCCTCGGATTTTCATAGATTTGGTTCTGTTGGCGTAGCGTCGGTCGTTCGGAGGGATGCGGTCGTCCGGAGCTTGGGAGTTGTCGGACGTCCAGTCTGGGTCGGTCGTCCGGCCGCTGTAGCGTTGGCTGGCATGGTTTCATTGGGCTGTAGCGACCTCCAGGGGTCGGACGTCTTGGCTGGGCCGGTCGTCCGGAGCCTGTAGCTTCCGTGGCAGCTCTTCCTCTTGATCTTCGCGCTTGGTGTACTCGCCGTCTTGCCCATTGGATGTAGATGTTCCATGGCTTCCCTCCAAGTACCTGATCACACATAGTGTGTCCGTTTGAGGTAGTAGCCATGTCTCATGTGTCGAAAGTGGTAGTTCGAAAAGGAGCGAGTTCACCTTATCTTCAATAGCCTTGGCTCGGGCTCTTGTCATTGGTCCAAGTGGTGTCGTTGGAGTGTAAATGCGTCCATGGGGATGATCGTGGGATGCTCCGCATCATCTCCCCTCCCTTGGGAAAGATCCGACCTCGGATCGAAATCTTCATCACCATGGTAGGGCGAAAGGTCCTTGATGTTGAAGATGTCGCTCACGTTGTACTTGTCGCGCGGGAGGTCGATCTTGTAGGCGTTGTTGTTGTAGTGTGCTAGCACATTGAAGGGTCCATCGGCTCGTGATAGAAGTTTGGACTTGCGTTCGTTGGGGAAGCGGTCCTTGCCAAGGTGTAGCCACACGAGATCTCCAATGTTGAATATCATGGGTTGCTTGTTGATGTTGAGCTTGGTCGCGAGTCGTTGTACTTGGCGCTCGATGGTGTGCCTTGTATCTTCATGCATCTTCTTGAGGTAGGTTACTCGGGCACTCGCGTCCATGTTGATGCGCTCTTGTAGTGGTAGAGGAAGAATGTCCAATGGGGACAACGGGTTGAAGCCGTAGACGACCTCGAAAGGGGACTTGCCGGCAGTCTTATGTCTTGCATGGTTGTAGGCATACTCGGCGATAGGTAGGCACTCCTCCCACTCCTTGATGTTCTTCTTGATCAAGACACTTAGTAGAGTGGAGAGTGTTCGGTTCGTCACCTCCGTTTGGCCATCGGTTTGTGGATGGTATGCCGTGGAGAATAGTAGTTTAATTCTGAGCTTGGCGCATAAGGTTTTCCAAAAGTAACTCAAGAACTTGACGCCGCGGTCCGAGACAATCGTCTTTGGCACTCCATGAAGTCGCAATATTTCCCTACAAAAGAGATTGGCAACATGTGAAGCATCGTCTATCTTGTTGCAAGGAATGAAATGTGCCATTTGAGAGAATCGGTCCACAACAACAAACACGGAATCCTTGCCATTTCTAGTTCTAGGCAAACCAAGCACAAAATCCATGCTAATATCTTCCCATGGTTGATATGGAATTGGTAGCGGCATGTAAAGGCCATGAGATTGCGCTTTAGACTTAGCTTTATGACATGTAGAGCATCGGTGGGTGAAGCAATTGACGTCGCGAAACATCTTGGGCCAAAAATAGTTCTTGGAGAGCGTAGCAAGTGTCTTGTCGCGTCCAAAATGTCCCATTAGTCCTCCTCCATGAGATTCTTGCAAAAGCAACAAACGAAGAGAAGACTCGGGGATGCAAAGTTTTTTAGCTCTCATAAGATAACCATCCTTGATGTAATATCGTTCCCAAGATGGATGCGTCAAACATTTGGCATAAGGAATTGCAAAAGTAGGATCATGGTCGTACAAGTCTTTTATGTGCTCAAAGCCAATGACATTCAATTCAAGTTTAGTAACAAGCATGCATATACGGGAAAGCGCATCCGCCACAATATTTTCCTTACCTTTAATATACTTGATGACATAAGGAAAAGACTCAATAAATTCACTCCATTTAGCATGACGCTTGTTCAACTTTGTTTGACCCTTAAGGTATTTAAGCGTTTCATGATCGGTATGGATAATAAATTCATGAGGGCGGAGATAATGTTCCCATTCACGTAAAACTCGCACTAAAGCATATAGATCTTTGTCATAGATGGGGTAATTGAGTTGCGCTCCGGAAAGTTTCTCAATAAAATAAGCAATTGGCGCTTCTCTTGTGTTAACACACCTCCTATGCCATTACCACTAGCATCACAATGAATTTCAATAGGTTTGTCAAAGTTGGGTAATGCAAGCACGGGAGCATGAGTAAGCAAATTCTTAAGCTCATTGAAAGCACTATCTTGAGATGGTCCCCAAACAAATGGTGCATTTTTCTTACTCAAAGCATGCAAAGGTGAAGCAATGGTGCTAAAATCCTTCACAAATCGACGGTAGAAACCGGCTAAACCAAGAAAACTACGCACTTGTTGCAAATTGGTTGGTTGGGCCAAGTTTTTATAGCATTGATCTTAGATTCATCAACATGAACACCCTTAGAAGATACTACAAAACCCAAGAAAACAAGCTTATCAACACCAAAGAGGCATTTTTCCATGTTAGCATAAAGTTGCTCTTTTCGAAGAGTTTGTAGCACGGTGCGAAGGTGGGTGACATGCTCTTTGAGAGATTTGCTAAAAACAAGGATATTATCGAAGTAGACAACAACAAATTCACCAATGTAAGGGCGAAAGACATAATGCATAAGACACATGAATGTACCGGGTGCTTCCGATAAACCCATAGGCATGACTAACCACTCTTACAAACCAAGCTTTGTTTTGAAAGCGGTTTTCCATTCATCACCCTCTTGTATGTGTATTTGATAGTAACCACTTTTAAGATCAATTTTGGAAAAGATAGTGGCACCGCTAAGTTCATCTAGCATATCATCAAGGCGTGGAATGGGGTACCTATAGCGAACGGTGATAGCATTGATGGGTCTATAATCGGAAACACATGCCAAAGCTACCGTCTCTTTTTGGCACAAGAATGACCTGTAGGGCATAAGGACTCAAACTTCCGCGCACATGTCCATGGTCTATGAGATGCTTTACTTGCCGTTGTATTTCTTTGGTTTCTTCGGGGTTGACTCTATACGGGGCCTTGTTTGGAAGTGGCGCTCTGGGAATGAGGTTGATGTGGTGCTCGATGCCTCGTAGTGGAGGTAGAACCGGAGGTAGCTCATCGGGGAAAACATCTTGGAATTCCTGCAATAAAGAAGATAACACTAGAGGAAGATTGTGAGAGGTGTTAGCTTTTGGTGCCTCGTCCTTGCACAATAGGACATAGTGTAGGACACTTGATGGGTTCTCACACACTTCTCTCATATCACGTTTGGTGGAAAATAGAACTAAGTTTTTCTTGTCGCTCATCGTGGAGGCACTCAATTTGGGCTTGTGGTGCTCACTCTCTTTTTGGTGGTTCGCTCTCTCACTATTCTCTCCATGATGGGTGGCTTGTTTTTCGGCGATCACTTGGCTTGGAGACATAGGTCGTAGCACATACTCCTTCCCTTTCATCTTGAAGCTATAGTGATTTGTACGACCATTGTGGATGACACTGCGGTCAAATTACCATGGCCGTCCATGAAGGAGGTGGCAAACGGTCATCGGAAGGACATCACACTCCAAAGTGTCTTCATAAGCTCCGATCTTGAAAGAGACTTGTACCCTATGCTCGACTTGGATGGTGCCGTTGTCACTTAGCCATTGAACTTTGTAAGGGTGCGGGCGCTTCATCTTGACCAATTGGAGCTTGGAGCATAGTTCTTCACTTGCAAGGTTATGGCAACTCCCTCCATCGATGATGACCTTGACGGACCTTCCATTGATTCCGGCCTTGGTGTGGAAGATAAGGCATCTTTGGTCTTTGTCTTGTTCATGTTGAAGAGTCAAGACCCTGGAGACAACAAGAGCGGGACTTGAATCTTCGTCACAAAAGACTTGATCATCTTTGTCTTCATTGTTCACTTGCCGGTGCATGGCCACTTGCTCAAGGGCTTCCATTTCTCCTCCACTCATTGAGTCATATGTTCCGTCGTCGTTGAGGATCATGGTGCGCTTGTTTTTGCACTCGAAGGACTTGTGGCCTCGGCCTCCGCATGTGAAGCATTTGAAGGAACTTGTCTTGATGGTCTCATCGGTTGGGATAGATGATGGTGAAGCTTTCGGCTTGAAGTTGCTTGTTGTAGGAGGACAACTTGAGGTTGTCAAAATTTTCTTGTAACTTGACTTGTCACTGTTGCTTGTAGATAGCTTGGTTGAAGTAGAAGTTGTTAGAGTCGTCGGCGCTTGGGTATTGGAGAAGCCATAGGACTTGGATGAGAACTTGGCATACTTGAAGTCATCGTGCACTTGACGTTCCGCTTTGGTAGCTTGGTGCACTAGCTCGATGAGGTTCGAGTATGGTTGGAAGTCGGCGATCTTCTTGATAGGATGGTTGAGTCCATTCAAGAAATGTGCCAGAGTTTGCTCATCATCTTCCGTGACATTGGCTCGTATCATGGCAATCTCTATTTCCTTGTAGTACTCTTCAACGCTCTTGGTTCCTTGCTTAAGGAATTGGAATTTCTTGAAGAGGTCGCGGTTGTAGTAGTTTGGCACGAATCGTGCTCTCATGACATCCTTCATTTGCGCCCAAGTAGTGATGGGTGGTTCACCTCTTGCCTCTCGGCGCTCAATCACTTGTTCCCACCAAATGAGGACGTAGTCTTGGAAATCAGGGGATGCCATCGTGATTTGCTTCTCTTCTTCGTAGTTGTGCAAGCAGAAGATTTTGTCGACCTTCAATGCCCATGATATATACTCTTCGGGGTCATTGCTTCCGGTGAATTTGGGCATGGTGAACTTTAGCTTGCCGTATCGTTGCTCTTCATTGTGTTGGGGTCTAGGATGATGACGCCCATGTCGTTGAGGATTGACAATCTCATGTTGCTCTTGGCGAGGAGGGTTGTCGACCTCATGTTGTTCTTGTCTTGGAGGAGGTCCATTGTGTTCATGCTCTCCATGGACTTAATGATCTTGTCTCGCTAGAGGAGGAGCTTGTCGATCTTGAGGAGGAGCTTGTCGATGCACACATGCTTGGTAAATCCTTTCTTGAGCTTCGTCGCGAAGTGCTTCTTGATGTAGACGAGCTTATCGGCCTCGGTTGGCTACGACTCGACTAATCTCGAAGGGCACGTTGCACCTCAGGTGCTTGAGCTTCACGAAGTTGTTGTTCTTGGCGTTGTGCCTCGGCATCTTGTGCATCTTGATGTTGTCGCGGTCGCTCCTCTTGTTCTTGTTGTCGTTGGCGTTGCCGTTCTTGTGCTTGCGCGAATGCAGCTTGGTTTTGACGATGCCGATGCTCTTGAGAGAAGGTGTCCTGTAGAGGATTGCGGCTAGCTTGACGGTCTTGACGCGCGGCACGACGAAGAGTGTTTGATGTCGGTGTACTTGAGCCGGAGATAGTGTCGTCGGAGTGTCGACTCGAGCGGCTCCTTCTTCAGTAGGACGAAGTGGTAGAACAGTGGTTGACCAACAAGGCACGAATCTCGTCCATTCTTGCGTCATTCTCGTGCTTGTGTTCGTCGAGCTTATTGTCGAAGTAGTCTCTTGTTCATTGCTCGGAGAGTCACAAGTTGGTGGCGAGGTTGTTGATGCGGTCGCTCATTTCTAGTTGCTCTTCATGCAAGGCTCGTTGTGTACCAAAGAGGTGTAGCTTGGTGACGTAGTTGTTCGGGTCATCGTCTTGCTCAAGAAAGAGTGGGTTGTTAGAAGTACTTGGCCTATCCATCATTCCAAACAAATATATGTGAGTGGGAGAAAGAGAAAAACCAATACCAAATGTACCTTGACTGATGTTGAAGATGGATCAAAGATCACTCCAATGTGTAACAAGGAAATAGCACAATTGGTACCAATTCTTGGCGGTTTCTCACACCTACACAAGTAAAAGCTTATGGTGGGGCTTGGTTCGGATGGTGGCATAAAATTTGATGCAATTGTTAGTGAGCTTCAATAATGTTGGAAAAGATTCACAAATTTGCAAATGCAACAAGTAGACCAATAGCAAGATATGGTAGACGGGAACACACACACAAATAGATAATGTGGGGTTGTGCAACCAAGGGTGAGCCAAAATGTGGAATCAACCAAGATGCTCTTGTTGCACAACACTTAGAGAGACGCTAGCATGATTGCACAATAGGCAGATACGAACTTGTGAACAACCTACTAAGCAAAAATGCAACAACTTCTATCCCAAGTATGCTATATGTATGATGTTCCGATGATATGAACCAAGATGATCGAGTATGACAAGCTTAATGTAGTATGATGCTATGGTTCTTGCTTATAAGCTCTTTGCTTATCTTTCCCTTTTGCTGAAAAGCTTGTTTGGTTCTTTGTTGTTTGAGCTCTTTTCTCATGCAATGCTTCACGAACCAATATAGCAATTGTGTATGCGATGACAACTTTGTGACACAAGAGATGATACCACGATATGCAACACGATGATATGGTATGTATGCTATGGGAAGTATGATCACTAATGTGCACAAGTCACGTTGCCGGCAATACTCAAAGGCTAGTCTCGAAGGGTAAGCTACGCAAAAAGGAAGGCCATGGGGTTATCAATGCAAATGCAAGAGTGTATGATGATATCACGATACCAAGATGATACCAAGGTGAGGTTGATACCACAATGGTGTAGCCGATCGTAGTAGTCCGTGGAGAAGATGAGTAGTAGTGATGTCGATGTCGAACTGTACCTAGATAGCCGAAACACAAAAGGACACGATTACCACAACTCAAATTCTCCAAGACCAAAACATGTCAAAATTGTCGGAGTTGGGTAGCGGACAAGCTATGGTGGTGGCATGCGGAAGTGGTTGTGGTATAGGGAGTTGTAAGCGGAAGTGGATGTGGTGGCTGGAAAATTTTTGGGGAAAAATTCAGTTTCATCAGAGTTTTACGGACTTCCGGGAGGTTGCGGTCGTCCGATCATCGGACGACCAGAGGCGGTCGGACGTCCGGTGCCTGGGCGATTTCGGGCACGGGATGAACTGCTAGGGTTCGTGGTGGGAGTGGCGAAATTGGTCAAATCCGGGCGCTTTTGTGGATGGAAAAGGTGGAGATGATGGGGAAAAGCTAGATCCACTCAAGGCAAAGCAAATCCATGGATCAAATCCAACAAAACTTCATCACACCAACAAATCACAAAAAAAATTGGGGCTATTTTTGGTGGCGACTTTTTGGATTAGGACGAAAAACAACAAAATCAAGCTAGAAAACAAAGAGGGGAGGCTCCGAAATCGTGATCAACGTGGCTCTGATACGAAGATGATGTAGGGTGGAACCCTATACGGCCGATCTTTCACGTAAGGAGCGGATCCCAACTAAGAACACGAAGAACACGAGGGGAAATCGAGGGAAAACACAAGAGGAACTCTCAAACCAACAAGATATAGTCACACATATGCTAGATCCTTGGAACACGAGAGGAGATACAAGATCCAAAGTCAACAACGGATGATACAAAGGGTAACGGTTCTTCTCCGTGAGGAGGTCTTGATGGGGCCACCCAAGAGGGGGTCTTGAATCCGCTTGGAAGGATCTTCCCCGGTGGAGGCGCGATCTCCAAGGAGAAGGTAACCAAGTGGATGAGCAAAGCTCTCACATAAACCTGAGCTAATCCTTTGCTAACCCTAACTAGGAGGAGGGAGAGGTCTATTTATAGTCTTAGTGCAAAGAGGGGCAAAGTGAAGGGGGTACATGGGCTTCGGCCCGAAACTAGACGCAGCCAGGGTCCGGATGTCCGAGAGGCGCCGGTCGTCCGGAGGCTCGCGGCGGTCTGGACGTCCGTAGATCATTGGATGTCCGCAAATTAGGTTTTTTCGCCACGTTGTCGGACGTCCGTAGGTGTCCGGTCGTCCGATCTTCCTCGGATTTCCGTAGATTTGGTTCTGTAGGCGTAGCGTCGGTCGTCCGGAGCCTGGGAGTTGTCAGACGTCCGGTCTGGGTCGGTCGTCCGGCCGCTGTAGCGTTGGCTGCCCTGGTTTCCTTGGGCTGTGGCGACCTCCAGGGGTCGGACGTCCGGGCTGGGCCGGTCGTCCGGAGCCTGTAGCTTTCGTGGCAGCTCTTCCTCTTGATCTTCGCGCTTGGTGTACTCGCCATCTTGCCCATTGGATGTAGATGTTCCATGGCTTCTCTCCAAGTACCTGATCACACATAGTGTTTCCGTTTGAGGTAGTAGCCATGTCTCATGTGTCGAAAGTGGTAGTTCGGAAAAGAGTGAATTCACCTTATCTTCAATAGCCTTGGCTTGGGCTCTTGTCATTGGTCCAAGTGGTGTCGTTGGAGGTATAAATGCGTCCATGGGGATGATCATGGGATGCTCCGCATCACCCAGGGCTTGTTGCATCGACGGAAGCCCCCGAGCCTGCCCCGAACATGCTGCCGAGCATCGTCGGGGTAGGCCCTAATAAGTGCACAGGCAGGGGCATGGAAGAGGCTGGCTTCTTGAGGTCTTCTTTGCTTCTTCATTAATCTTGAGTCTGGGCCAACTTCTGGTTTCTCCGCACGTCGTGTGCGATGTTACGAAAAAACTTGGATCGTGGTCCATCGGATGCCCACTCACCATGAAACTGCCATCCCACTTGCCCCTTGCTTTGAGTGCACCCGCCACGTGTACCCCATACATTAAGAGGGGTAGGTGGTGGATGCGGACGGCGGCGGCAACCCACATCGCGTCAAGAACGGGGACGACCATTCCGACACGTCGTGTTTGCCGGTGACTCCGTGTCCCCCATCTGGTCCTTCGACAGCGTCACCATCCACGCCTGCCCTCCGATTTCTTCCTCCTTGCTGGGGAACAGCGTCATCCTGATCCCGGGGTGGCCCCGAGTCCCAGTAGTGTACGCTCCTGGCCTCCTCGACCTCTTCCTAAAGGATATGGACAAGGGCAAAGGCATCATGGAGCACTTATCTTTTTTTAATCTTAAACTCGCCGGCACTTGCCAAATTTTAATTCAAATAATGTAATCTATCGAGTCCATGTTTGTGTTCTGTAAGGTTTGTACTTGTACTATCAGCATATTAATGAAAAGGATGAACTTCTCCGGGAACTCGCGCATGTATATGTCCATGTAGAGGTGGGATGCCTCTTTAGTTTAAGTAAATGAGTCTTCCCCGGCAGGCTATCCTGCCGGTACCGTTTCCTTTGCCGGAGAACTAAGCCTACCGAGAAAAAAAGGGACCAGCCCCCTGCCAACCTCTTTTTACCAAAGGCCACTATGACCATCTTGACTAAAGCAACGTTCGGGTCAAGGATGGGAGCACCTAAGTTTCAAAAGAGTGGCGAGATTTTCTTATGCACAAGCTCTAGCTTACAGAACACTTATGGACAAGAGGTAGAACTTATCTACTTGGCTCGCTAGGGATCGCAGTGCTGGTCCATCTTCCCAACTCCTTGTAGAGGCTAAGTTCACGGCAGGAACCTGTAGCTTCATGCAGATGGGAATGATGCAAGATGCAATCCTATCTACATGCATAGGAAAATGCTTAGGAAATGCTTATGCAATGTTCTTGGAAATGCTCATGCATGCATGCAACTTGGTTGCCCCCCACCCCCAGCGCTTCGTTTATTTCTCTGTTCCTTAGGGTCGCCGCCTGGCTTTGTACAAGGGGTTACATGCAACTGAGGCAAGGCCTGTACAAAAGGGTGGCTACCGGGCAGGGCCCGACAACCGCGCCTTACAGTTAGAACTTGCGGAGATGCACAATATTCCATGAGTTTTGCAATTGAATGCCATCTCCGGTCTCCAGACGGACCGAGCCAGACTGGTGACTCGTACTACCCAGTAAGGGCCTTCCCACTTTGGCGTCAACTTGTTTGTACCCTTGGCGGACCGAACGCACCTAAGGACAAGGTCGTCTTCCTCAAAACACCGGGCATGAACCCTGCGGCTATCGTAGCGATGCAGGGCCTGCTGATAGCGTGCAACACAAGTTGCAGCCCGGAGACAGTTCTCCACGAGTAGCACAGTCCATGGGGATAACTGCTTCTGCCCCATAGACTAGGGAGAAGGGAGTCTGCCCAGGTAGCTCGATTTGTCGTTCTGAGGGACCAAAGAAATACCGGCAGCTCATCGATCCACCGCCTACCATCTTCTGCAGCGTATCAAAGGTTCTTGTCTTGAGTCCTCGCAGCACTTCAGTGTTCGCCCTCTCAGCTTGTCCATTGTTGCTGGGATGTGCGACAGAGGCAAATGAGATCTTGCTTCCGAGGATATGAACATATTGCATGAAGGCGCGGCTCGTGAACTGGGTGCCGTTGTCAGTAATGATCCTTACCGGAACTCCAAAACGACACACCAACTCTTTCAAGAACTTGATAGTTGACTAAGCGGTCACCTTTCTCATGGCAGTCACTTCCGGTCACTTCGTAAACTTGTCGATAGCAACGAACAAGCATTCAAAGCCCCCGATTGCTCGGGGGAAAGGGCCGAGGATATCGAGCCCCCAGACCAAAAATGGCCATGATAAAGGGATTGTCTGAAGAGCTTGGGCGGGCAGGTGGATATTCTTGGAATGGAACTGGCAGGCTTCACATCTGGTGACTAGCTCAACTGCATCTTGGAGGGTTGTGGGCCAATAGAATCCTTGCCGGAATGCTTACCCAACCAATGCCCTCGATCCAATGTGGGAGCCGCACATGCCTTTGTGTATCTGAGCCAGCAGTTCCTTTCCTTCTTCCCGGCAAATGCACTTCAATTTCACACCATTGGTCCTCCTTCTGCACAGAGTGGCACTGACAAACTGATACATACTGGTCCTCCGGGCTACTCTTCCAGCTTCATCTTGGTCACCAGGAAGTTCTTCAGTTTGGAGGAAGTGGACTATGTGCCTTGCCCAAGTTGGAGCCTGGGGCTCGGCAACGAGGACTAGCGGCACCTCCTCAACTGCTGGGGCACATTCCTCGTTCGCGGGGGCCATGGGCCCGGCTGGAGGGTGCGGTCCGGCAGGCGGTGAGGAGTTGTTTTCGGCAAGGTCTCTACCAGGAGCGGAAGGCTCTACCTGGAGAGGCATACTGGAGTCCATCTTTCTCCTTTTCCAGGCCATTGTTGCTGGGGATACGGAGGGCTGAGTAAGATGGAGAACAAAAGTCCCTGGGTCCACAAGAAGCTTCTGCACGACACACTTTGACAGATGATCAGCTATGCTATTTTCCGCATGGGGTACGTGCTCTGTTTGCAATCTGTCAAAGTGCTCCTCCGATCTTCTCACTTCCTCAACGTATTCCTCCATCAATTGGCTTTGGTAACCCTTATTGACTTGTCTCACCACAAGCTATGAGTCTCCTCGAATGTCAGCTTTTTAATTCCCAATTCTGCGGCAATCCTGAACCCGGCAAGGAGCCCTTCATACTCTGATGTATTGTGGTCGCCTCTTCTCGGTAAAAATGCATCTGGAAACGTACTTCAAGTGCTCCTCAGCGGGGGCGACGAGAAGCACGCCAGCCCCAGCACCTTGTAGGGAAAAGGCACCATTGAAATACATAATCCATTCTTGGGGCGCTTCCTTGCCGGGGATGACTGTTTCTGGCAGGGGTTGGCGTCCATTCTGCAATAAACTCTGCCAATGCCCTGCTCTGGATTGTTGATGTGCTCTCAAACTTCAGGACAAAACTGGATAACTCAAAAGCCCACTCCACTATTCTGCTGGTAGCCTCAGGGTTTTGGAGTATCCTTTGCAATGGGAAGCGAGTGACAACCGTGATCTCATGGGCTTGGAAGTAGTGGCGTAGTTTCGTTGAGGCCATGATCAGACCAAAGTTCAACTTTTGCATGCCAGAGTACCTCGATCTAGCCCCTTGTAGTAAGGACCTGACGAACTACACTAAGCGCTGCACCACTTTCTTCCTTGCCGTGTCCTTGGGGTTGCTCTCGCTACCGTGTTCATTTTTGTCCTAATCCTTCTCTGACTCTGCAGGTCCTTGCTCACTCTCTGCTTCGTCCACTTCCCCCTGCACCACCAAGGTTGCAGTAACCACTTGGTTGGTTGCCTCCAGGTATAGCAGCAATGACTCTTGTGGTTTGGGAGAAACCAAAGTGGGCACAGAGAACAAGTAGGTCCTCAACTCTTGCAAAGCTGCATCTGCTTCTGGGGTCCACTTCATGGGTCATGCCTTCTTCAGGATTTTGAAGAATGGCAGGGCGTGCTCGGCAGACTTGAAAATGAATCTGCTTAGTGCGGCAACACACCCTGTGAGACGCCTCACATCCTTTGCTTTCCTTGGCGCTTGGATCTGCTCAATAGCTTTAATCTTATCTGGGTTGGCCCTGATCCCCCGATGGGATACAAAGAACCCAAGTAGCTTGCCGGAGGGAACGCCAAACACACACTTCTCCTGCGTTGAGCTTCAAGTTGATCTTGCGCAGGTTAGCAAATGTCTCCTATAAATCCTGGATAAGGGTTGCTACGTCCTTCATCTTTACCACAATATCATCCATATAAGCTTCAATGTTTCTATGCAGCTGTGGCTTGAAACCAACCTAGACTGTCCTTGCAAAAGTAGACCCGGCACTCTTTAATTCGAATGGCATGCAGATAAAACAGTACGTACCACATGGGGTGATGAACGATGTCTTGTCTTAGTCTTCTTTGGACATGAAGATTTGGTGATACCTAGAATATGCATCCAGAAAGGAAAGAAAATCACAGCCTGAAGTGGAATCCATAATCTGATCGATGCGCGGCAAAGAAAATGGGTCCTTCTAGCAAGCCTTGTTAAGATCTGTGAAATCTATGCAAAGCCTCCATTTCCCGTTAGCCTTCTGAACAACCACTGGATTTGCTAACCAAGTTGGATGTAGCACTCCTCTGGCCAAACCAGCTGCTGCAAGCTTCTTGATCTCCTCTGCAATAAACTGCTGACTCTCGAAGGCTTGCTTCCGGACTTTCTGCTTTACAGGTCGGGCATGTGGGCAGACAGCAAGGTGGTGCTCGATTACCTCTCTGGGAACACTGGGGATATCAGATGGTTGCTAGGAAAACACTCCGATATTCGCCCACAGGAAGGCAATGAGCGCGCTTTCCTATTTTTCATCAAGGGTGGCGCTGATAGTGAAAGTACCATCAACGCAGCCAAGCCTGCGGGGACCTTCTTCACATTGGGTGCAGTGACCTTGGATCTTTTGCTATTGGAACTCTCCTGCAAGTCATCAACAAACGCAGCGTACTCCGAAGAGGTACACTTCCCGGATTCCCTGCCAGCGTCCTTGCTATCCTTCTTCTTTCCTCTGTCCTCCTTGGCGGGAACTACTGCTGCCGCTTCCTATGCCGCGACTGATTCCCGGTACATCTTGTCCACGCAAATGATTGTGTCCTTCTGATCTGATGGGATGGAAATGACTCCTATCGGCCCAGGCATCTTCAAGGTGTTGTAGGCATAGTGGGATGCCGCAATGAATTTAGCCAGGGCTGGGCATCCAAGGATCCCATTGTACAGCAAAGGGAGGTCGACCACATCAAACACAATCTTCTCAGTCTGGTAGTTCAGCTCTTTCCAAACGTCACCGGCAGCGTGATCTTTCCCTAAGGATGACTCCTGCCGGGGTTAACTCCTTGAAGCGTGCCGGTGACCTTCAACTCTTTCTCCGCAATCTGAAGTTTGCTGATGATTATCGGCGAAATCAGATTCAACCCGGCCCCGCCATCCACCAACATTTTTGTGACCTTGAGGTTGCGAATTGTTGGAGAGACCAACAATGGCAAACATCCTACTGCAGTGGTACGGTCAGGATGATCCTGTTCGTCAAAGATGATGGGCATGTGTGACCATTTGAGTGGTTTTCGGGCCCCTGGTGCTGGTTCCATGACATTGACCTCACGTGCCCACCGTTTGAGTTGGCGGTGAGAGGTGTGCAGAGATGCACCCCCGTCAATACACAGGCCGTCAATAGCCTTCTGAAACTCCTACTCACTGGTTTCCTCTTCATCCCCTCCATCACTCTCATCATCATAGGCTTCCTTCTCTCAACCTCTGGTGGGTTTTCCTTGGTTCCGGAAGGGTTTGCCGAGGCGATTTACTTCACCGCCTTGGCCCTTACCGCCATCGGCATTCTGACCCTTTTCCTTGTCACGATTCTCATATTCTGCTCTCTGCCTCTTAACAAGCTGCTCAACCTGATAACACTCTTGAAGGTTGTGGCCCTTGGTACAATGATTCCTGCAGTACGGCCCATCGCCTTTCCCATCCTTCTCGGCAGTCGCAACCTCCCGGCAGTCAGCTCACATGGTAGCTTCCTTGCTAGGGACTTCGGCCTTAGCCTTCCTGCCGGTACTAAGTGTACCCGATCCTTCAACAGACATCACTGCCTTATCCTTGCGCTTCTTAATGCATTTCTTGCTCTTCTTTTGACTGGTGGATTCATCATCATCCTCTAAATCAACGTTGATGATCCTCCTCTCCGGGTAACTTCCTTCCCTCCTCCATCCGGGCACACTTATCCTCCAAGGTGTAAAGCTCCTTCACAGTCTTGGGAAACCACACGTTCATCTTGGAATAGATCATGCTGTTGCGCACATTGGATTGGAAGGCAGCTATCACCGCTGCTGGATGGACATTTGGGATGTTCCTATGGACATTGTTGAATCTCTGCAAATACTCCCGGAGGGTCTCTTCTTTCTGTTGGAGAAGCTGCAAGTCGCTGGGCCTGCCTGGCTCTTGATGGCTGCCGGTGAAAGCGCCAATGAACTCATGGCACAGGTAAGCCCACGACAAAATAGAGTTCTCCGGCAGGTGCATTAGCCAAGACCTCACATTGGACTTGAGAGCCAAAGGGAAGTAGTTGGCAAACATCTCATCACTTCCCCCGGCAGCCTGAACAGCGATGGTGTAGATGCTCAGAAACTCTGTCGGGTCAACCTCCAATCGTACATCTTGGGTATCTCTGGCTTGAACATGTGAACAGACAGCCAACAGACTTGCCGCATCTCACGAGTAAAGGCGGGGCACCCAACCTCGAAAGGTAGGCACCCGCCAACACCGAGCGCAGGCTAGTCGACATCGGGCCATCGCATCCATCAGTCCGGCGGTGGTCGCCGTGGCGTCGCTCAATGACGACGCGCACCTCTCCCCTTCGCCTGTCCTCCGGGGCTCGCTGTCGGCCTGGTCGCGCTCGAGGGTCGGAAGAGGCCATCGAGACGTCATCAGGTTCTTGATTCAGCTGCACTCACGCTGGTTGTCATGGCGGGGACTGCACCGTGGGGGTAGCCACTTTCGTACGGCCAGCAGGGCGAGCCGTCGTCGTCGCCTGGGGAGGCTGTGCTGGGCCAGCCCACTGAGAGCCCCTAGCCTTAGCGAAACCGAACAGACTCTGGATGGTGGCACGCCATTCGTCCATCTGCTCGTCTGCTCATGGAAACCTTAGCAGCAACTGAGCCCGCGCCATGGCCTTTGTAGCAGTACTTGGCATGGGTGATGACGATGTAGAGCGCACCGTCGCTCGGCTCCTAATGGTTCCAGCAGTGACAGTACCACATCCCCGCTGTTGGGGGGCGGCCAACTGGATGGCATGGTGGCGCGGCAAAGGCGCTTGAGGGACAGCGGCTCTGTCGGGCGCAGCGACTTGGTTGACCCGTCCCGAGGGAGGTACATGCATTGCGGTCGCTCTGGCGCCGGGGGCGGCCGGAGGGCGGCGATTCGCCCTGGACCGAGCGCCATTGTTGCAGCTGTGCTCGTTGGTGAGAGGAAGGGGTGTGGACGGAGTAACCCCTTCACCCGTACCTTGTGGAGCGTGGCCATCGGGGTGTTGCTGATCCTGCTCTCCTACGGTGTCTCCTGCTCCTGCTTCGGCCGAGGGGGGAAGTGGTGACGGTGTCACCTGCTCCGACCACATCCTCAGCAGCGTCTATGTCCTCGTGCGCCTCCGCATCCCCCGTAGCACTGGTGAGACGAAGTACCGGATTTCTTCTTGGGTGCCATGGTCGACGGCGCCGTCGAAGACGAAGATGGCAATTAAGATGACACGTTACACACGCTTTCAGGTTCGCACAAGTGATCCCCCTACCTGGTGCGCCAAAGATGTCATGGGAAACCATGGCCACCTATGGGACCAAGGGTCCCTTGCTGGTTCGGCAGGGGGGATGTCACGTTGCACAAAGAGCAGAAGAGCGTGGGGCAGTGCGGCAAAGATCACACGGGCAATTTTACCCAAGTTCGGGCCGCCGTGAGGCATAAAAACCTACTCCTGCGTTGGTGGATTGATGGTGGAAGAATGGTGATGGAGCTTAGTACACTTGCGGCGAGGTTGCCTCGAGACACTGGCCCAGCTACTGCAGCAGCGTGTGTGTGTGTGTGTGTGTCCAACCTTCTAACCCTTTCTACGGTTGCCATGGGCCTCCTTTTATAGGTTAAGGGGTCAACACAATGGCAAAGTAGTCATTATGCACTGATAAGATAGCACACAATGCTATCATACCTAACCCTGCAGGCTGATAGGGTGCATTAAATGCGCCGCTCAACATCACATCGTCGCTTGCCCAGCAAGCCTTGTCGGGTTGCTTTGCCAGCTTCACACCTGCTAGCTCGACACGTTGCAGGACGGGTGTCGTTCGTAGGCATCTCTTGTGAAAAGAGGCTGCCATGTGGCAAATGGCTACCACTCAATCACTTTGCGTCTTGACACCGCACTGATTGACGATGTGGGTTGTGGTGGAGTAGTTGGGTGAGGTGGTTTTGCCTCCGCGAGTCCCGAGATGCTCTGCCGGGACGTCCTGGTTGTTTTCTTCCAGGGGTGACCCTTCCCTCGCCGAGCTCGCCTGCCTGGCAAGGGAGGCTTTTCTCCTGGTGGTATCTTGCTTCCCTGTCTTGATCTTGGTCCTCTTGAGCTACATGTTGGTCCTTTGAAGATCTTGGTCCCTTGAACTCTAGCATAGTCTGGCGCCATAATCTCGTTCCTGCGCCTGTGCACAGTCCGGGCAACAGACCCAGGGTTTGTTGTACCGACAATGGCTCCCTATCCCCGACGGTTTCTGGGTCGTCCGGAAGTACCCCCGTATCGCACACACACACTTGGTGACGGTTCAAAACACCGTCGTGGAAAGGGGTTAAAAGCCCTTTGTATAGCACCTCATTGTACCAGTGCGTCGGTGATGATTTCATCAATCGCTGACAATTGTATACCAAGTTGCTTGCCGGCTAAACACACACGGCTTATTAGCGACAATAAATACGTATTATTATCGGTCTTCACACATATTTCTTATTACGGACCTGTTTGACGTGTATCACACACATCTTGTTAAGTTGAACCGTTTCTGTTGTCATGGCTCATCGCAAACAGTTCATTTGAGTGAACTATATGTTGTCTATCGCACACACCTTGATTTGGCTCACCATTTTTGTTGCGTTCTCTAGTCACAAACAGTTCATCCAAGTGAACTGTATTCTGTATATGCACACACCTTGATATGGCTGACCATTTCTGTTGTTTTGGCTCATCGCAAACAGTTCGTATGGATCAATTGTATGCCACGTATCGCACACGCAACTCTAAATTGAATCATGTTTGATGACTCCACCATCGCAAACATTTTGTATCATTGTTGACAGTTTTCTTACACCATCGTATGCGATTTATGCATCACACATAGTTTGATCGAAGGGTCTCTGATTGTAGGGTCGTGTTAGCAGCATACTGAAGTAATGTATGGCTCACCTATATATCAACTGCAACATAGGTTGTGGGGACATCTTCGTCCCCAGCTAGCTTTTCGCGTTCGACAACATGGTTCTACACACCAACTCGACCGGACGTCTCGACCGTGTTGAAATCTTTGTCCTGAAAAAAATCATCATGTTAGGGAGTCTGAAATACACCGATGACTCCCGTAGTGATCTCGCCCGCTCCGGTTGGATGCCAGATTGGCTTGAGAACTCTTCGGGTATCGCGGCCTTGACCCTGAAGCCGACGTACGATCCAGGCTTGGGGCCAGATCTCACACAGAAGCCAACTTCGAGTATGGACTTGATTACCGTCGCATCAAAACCAACCTTAAGCACGGATCTGATCACTAGCTCATCAGATCATGTAACATCCCAAATTTTCAATTTGGAATGTTATACATAGTTCATCATTTGCATATCATATTTTATTGCATTTTGGCTCGATCCTAGAAATTTCACGCAACTCAAGGACCCACGGAGAGAGTTGGAGATTTCGTTATTGTCATATTTGAGTTTTCTCAAATTTTGAAAATAGGATCATTTGGTTTTATTTATTTTATCTTCAATATTTCTATTATCAAAATATGAGAGAGGGAATAAAATGACTTTCCCAAAATAAAGGAATATTGAAGATTTAATAAAAAAATCAAATAAGTTTTTTATTTGGAGTTTATCGCTATTTTATTTGAATTTAGGAGAAATGCGCGTTTTTCAAAATTTCATTTAGGCCCCAAATAAATGTTCATCTTGTCCGGCTTGATTTTAGACACCGAGGAAAATTTATTTCAGGATTTTTGGAGACCGTTTAGTATTTCTTTCGTTGGTTTTTCTGCGCGTAATTATTTTAAAAAAACGAACCGACTATGGGCCGGATCCGGCCAGGACTCCTCTGGCCGGGGGGCTTTAAATAGCGCCACCTCGGGCCGCCTAGCCTCAAATTTCACCCCACCGCCCGTCGCCGCCGCTGGCCGTGCCGGAGCCGCCGCCACCGTTTTTTTTAGAAAAATCGTTCGGTTTTTTCGTCGGTTTTTCGTCGGTTTATTTAGATCCGTTTTTTTCGGTTTAGGTTAATTAGCGAGCGTTTGCTCGTTTGTTCGTTTTAACGAACGCGTTCATCGTTTAGATCCAGATGACGAACGTTCGTTCGTTAATCTGTTCATCGTTTTTCTTTTTCTCGGATTTATTCCGCGATTTTTTTTGATCGCAATTTCTGATCCGATTTTCGATCTAGTATAACTTTTCGGTCGCTTATCGGAATCAGGCGATTCAAGCTCCTAGAGTTTCGTCTCGAAACCCTCTTTCCGAATAATCAACTCAAACAAGTTTTGCCTTCGTAAAATTTGACTTAGGTCCAGATTAGTAAACGAAGCTTGTTTCTTTCGTCGTTTGACTTTCGTTGCTTCGTTCGATTTGATTCTTTTTGCAAACCGGAGTTCTTAAGTTGAACTTTCTGGTTAGATTCTTTTATTTGAATTTTACCTGTGCATTATATGAGTACTCATTGTATGTTTGTTGTTTGCGATAGAGTACCCGGAGTGCGCCGCTTGCTACTTTGAATCTCTAGGTTTCGCGGATCATCAGCAAGGAAAGTAACACTTTGATCATATCCCTTTTTATACCCAGTTTTTATGCATTAGATCAATCCTCAAAAATAGCATGATTAGGATCTAATTAAACTGTGGGTTTTGGGAAAGTAGTTGAGGTAGTACCTATTACCTGTTTTATTATCAAACCCTTGTGAGTTACTTCTACGTTTGCTTATTATGCCATGCTTTGCTTGTAGTCGTGGATTGGGTGAGTTTATCCATGACAGATGTGAGATTGTTAATTACTGTTTTATTTAAGGTGGCAACCTAAACACACATCTGGGTGGTTTGAGGTACTGGGTATTCGGGATTGCCTCTTTCTTTTTGGACCGCCACCCGGGCTCAAAGGGATCATGAGATTATTCATGCTAGAAACTTCCGTGTGCAGCCACAAGCTACTATGGGCTCTAGCATAGTTGACTAAGTCGTCACGAACTCTTACAGTGGTAGACTAGCGAGATGTAGGGGATGTAGGTTGGTACGGTCTACCCGTTAAGTAAGGTGCTAAGCGCTTCTGAAAGAATATGTCTCGGTCATCCGTTTCTCAAACACCATGTAGTGCGAGAATCCCAACGGAGGAGATCGAGTCTTGTGGGGAAAAGTGCACAAACCTCTGCAGAGTGTATCAAACAAATCATGGTTAACCGTATCCCCGGTTATGGACATCTTGAGTATCTAGTACTTGGATTATCATGTGAATCTCATCATGTTACTTTAATTAATATTGTTGGGTTTTAATTGATGATGCTTAATTGGGATTGAGAATCTTTGTCAACCATTCTCAATGTTTAACAACCACCATGATAGTTAAATAAATTTATTCCTTTGCAGTAGGGAAAAATTGGCTTTATGCAAAACTGTAACCATAGAGCTTTCCACCAGCCATATATGCATGTAGTATAGCATACTTTTGTTCATTACTCTCTATGTGTTATATTGCCAGCATATTCCATGTGCTGACCTGTTTTCGGGCTGCAACGTTCATGTTTCAGACTTTTCAGACGACGAGAAAGGTGCCTTAGGTCGTGGTTCTATACTTAGTGATGCCGCTGGAGTTGATGGACTCGCTTATCTTCAAGCCTTCCACTGTTATCGTTATTAGATGGCCTTAAGCCATATTATTTGTATTAATTTCTCTTTTGAGACATTCGATGTAATAAGTGTGTGATTGCTACTCTGTTATAAATCCTTCAAGTACTGTGTGTGTCAAAGATTCTTGATCCGAGGATGACACCGATGCCACGTAGATCGACTGTTTGAGGTTTGGTCGCTACAAGATGGTATCGAGCCCACGCCGATCAGAGACACGACCACTAAGCTAAAGCCTTAGATCACTACTCTTTCTTCTCATTTCTGACTCCTCATCTTTTCTATTCTTTTAGGATGGCAGATGCAAGGAACAAGTTTATGCAACCAGATGATGATACACCCTTTGGACGTCACTTGAAGGAAGTCACTAGATACCTGAACATCGGAGTACCAAGCTTCACCGGGATCTACAACGCCACTTTACCCGAAGAGGAGCGCTGGATGATTCAAGTTCAAATTCCAGGAAGGACGTTCGCACCAGTCACGGAGCCCATAGAGTTTTCCTTTGATGCACCAACCTGGAATCTAGGAAAGAGCAAGGCAGCCCACATCGCCATGGGACGTATTGGAGAAGTTTACTGCAATGATCTCAAGGATACTATCTACTAGATATGTGGGCACCGAGATGAGCAATGGGAGATGATCAGCACCAGGAGGGATAGATCAATCGCAGCTTTTATCCAATAGTTAAACCAGCACATCCGACGTTAGGAGAACCAGATTTGCGTAGGCATGATGGATCTACAGAAGGCCTTGACCAAGATCACGGAGCTAGAGGAAGAACTCAAGGCTACACGTGAAGATTACATGGAAGAAATTGAAGTGCTAGTGGGGAAGAATGACGACTTAACCAGGAAGCTAGGAGTTTTCATGGGAGACCCCGCACGAGCAAAGAGAAGACGCAGCGATTCCACTTGCTCGAATAACTATATCATCATCGACGACACCGACTCGGACCCCGACGACAGCGATGATGACTATGTTGATGAAGTTGGAGTGGATATCATGGAGTCTTCATCAGAGCAGTTTTTCTAGTTGACCACCATAACAGTAGTAGAATTACCCCCATTGTATCTAGTTTAGTCCAATCACTTTTGTAACGATAGATAGACCGTTGTATGCCCTTGTTTGAATTGATTGGAGTGATATTGTTTGAATTTGTCTCATGTGCATATGGATAGTGTTTTCTCACTAGACCTCATTCTATTCTATATTCTCATCTTCTCTAAAACCCTCAGATGCCTCCGAGACGCGACACCGGATTTGTTTTCCCACCAGAGATCACTCAGTTGATTCAGCAGAAGAATGCTTTGATGCAAGCACTGAAATGCAGTAACTAAAGGCAACAAGAACAACAACAACAACAACAACAACCCACCACCACCACCACCCGTTGACCATTTGACTCGTTTCTTGAGGTTAAATCCGCGGTGTTTTCGGTAGCACCGAGCCGATTGTTGCAGATGATTGGCTCCGCAAGGTTGGAAGGAGCTGACCGCTGCGGGATGCACATATCTGCGGAAAGAGTGCGTTTTGTCGCACATCGGCTTGATGGACCCGCAGCATCATGGTGGGAGAATTACACAGCCACACACCCTATTGACACCTTTGTCACATGGGATCCGTTTCAAAGAAGCTTTCCGTCTTGCCCACGTTTCAGCAGGAGCTATGGCCATGAAGAAGCGTGAGTTTATAACTTACGCCAAGGAGGACGACCTTGTAAGCCGGTATGTGGAGGATTTTAGTAAGTTAGCACGTTATGCCCCGGATGACGTTACAGCGGATGCAGCTAAGCAAGAGAAGTTTACGGAAGGACTTAATGATGAGCGAGCATGCAGTTGATGGTAGCCACTTTCAACAACTACCAGAGTTGGTAGATCGTGCTCTTATGATTGAAGAGAAGCGACAATAGATTGAAAACGCATAGCGGAAGTATGGTCAAGGGAAGTACAATTACGGAGCTCGTGAAGCTACGCTTTACCCGAAACTGGGAGGACAATTTCAGCATACCCATGGAGGAGGTAGCTCGCACAATCATAATGGCTCCAAGAATGGTAACGGGAATGGAGGAAGCAACGGACAAAACCGCACCAACCCGTCAACCCCAGCCAAGAGAGACCTGAGCCAAGTCACTTGCTTTAAGTGTAAAAAGACTGGACATTATGCAAATGAATGTCCCGAAGCCCAGAATGGAAATGGCAATGGAAGCTCAGGGAAGAAGACGAACCCTTTCAACAGGGCACAGGTGAACCACGTTACCGTGGAGGAGGTTGAAGCTCAGCCAGATGTAGTAATAGGTAAGTTTTTGGTTAAGACATTTACTGCAGTCGTTCTTTTTGATACTGGAGCATCGCACTCATACATATCTAGGGGATTTGTGGAGAAGTATAAATTGCCAACCCAAGCCCTTAGGTCACCCATGTTAGTAACCTCGCCTAGAGCAGAATATATGGCTAGTCTATGGTGTGATCGATTACCATTAAGGATTGGTAACTACGTGTTTCCCTCGGACCTAATAGTATTAGAATCACAAGGATTGGATGTGATATTAGGCATGGATTGGTTATCGAAGTATGGAGGAAACATCGATTGCGCCAGTAAGTCGATTTTGCTTACCACACCAGAAGGAAGAAAAATCAAGTATGTGTCACGGCATGAGCCGAGGAGGACACAAGTAAATTCCTTATCAGGAGTTGTGCAGGAGGAAGTACCAGTGGTGAAGGATTACCCGGACGTGCTCCCAGAGGAGTTTCCAGGCATGCCACCAGATAGAGACATTGAGTTTTTGATTGAGCTTTTGCCAGGCAGAGGGCCGATATCTAAGAGACCGTACCGGATGCCCGCACAAGATTTGGAAGAAATTAAGAAGCAAATTAAGGAGTTACTGGATAAAGGTTTTATTCGCCCAAGTTCTTCGCCTTGGGGATCGCCAGTACTTCTAGTGGAAAAGAAGGATGTATCATTGAGAATGGTTGTTGATTATCGAGGATTGAATGAAGTGACAATTAAGAACAAGTACCCGTTGCCGATGATCAATGACTTGTTTGACCAATTGCAAGGAGCTAAGGTATTTTCCAAGATCGATTTGCGATCAGGATACCATCAGTTAAAGATACGGGAGCAGGATATACCCAAGACAACTTTTACCACCAGGTACGGGCTGTATGAGTATACCGTTATGTCATTTGGTCTGACTATCGCACCTGCCTATTTCATGAACATGATGAACAAGCTGTTTATGGAGTTTTTGGATAAGTTCGTCGTGGTGTTCATTGATGACATTTTGGTTTATTCAAAGAATGAAGAAGAGCATAAGGAGCATTTGCGTTTAGTACTTGAGAAGCTTCGAGAGAACATCGCTATATGCCAAGTTCAGCAAATGTGAGTTTTGGTTGAAGGAAGTTGGATTCCTCGGACATGTTATATCCGGAGAAGGTATAGCAGTAAATCCCACCAAGGTTTTCACTGTGACAAACTGGGAAGCACCAACGACTGTTGGAGAGATCCGGAATTTCCTTGGACTGGCAGGGTACTACCGGATATTCATTGAGAATTTCTCGAAAATTATGAAGCCTATGACGGAGTATTAAAGAAGGATGCCAAGTTCAATTGGACTGAAGAATGTGAGGCTAGTTTCCAAGAGTTGAAGAAACGTTTGGTTACATCACCAGTGTTGATTCTGCCAGATCCACGCAAGGATTATGAGGTGTATTGCGACGCTTCACGTCGAGGACTTGGAGCAGTGCTTATGCAGGAGGGAAGAGTTGTTTCATATGCTTCACACAACTTAAGCCCCATGAGTAGAATTATGCTACTCATGATTTGGAGTTAGCAGTCGTGGTACACGCATTAAAGGCTTGGAGACATTTTCTCATTGGAAACCACTGTGAGATGTACACGGATCACAAGAGTTTGAAATACATCTTCACGCAGAAGGAGTTGAATCTCAGGCAAAGGAGATGGTTGGAGCTCATCAAGGATTATGATATGAGATTGCATTATCACCCCGAAAAGGCTAACGTAGTAGCATATGTGTTGAGCCGCAACAGCCATGTCAACGCACTAATGACCAGAGGTTTACCAAAGGAGTTAGCCGAGGAATTTCGAGAGCTATGTTTGGAGATAGTTCCGAGAGGCTATGTAGCAGCATTGGAGATTCAGTCTACCTTGATGGATAAGATCAGAGAAGCTCAGAAAACTGACAAGGAGATTTCCTCTATAAAGGAGAAAATGAGCAAGGGAAAAGCTAAAGGATTTCGTGAGGATGAGCACGATACCCTATGGTTTGAGGACCGCGTTTATGTGCCTAATGATCCGAAGATCAGGAAGTTGATTTTGCAAGAGGCCCATGATTCTCCATACTCGATTCACCCAGGAAATACCAAGATGTATTTGGATTTGAAGGACACTTTCTGGTGGACCGAAATGAAGATGGATATTGCGGAGTTTGTAGCCGTTTGTGATGTATGTCAGAGAGTGAAGACAGAGCATCAGAAGCCAGCAGTATTGTTACAGCCATTGCTGATACCCGAATGGAAGTGGGAAAAGTTAGGCATGGATTTTATCACTACATTGCCCAGGACTCGTTCAGGCTATGACTCGATTTGGGTTGTAGTCTATCGTTTGAAGAAGGTAGCTCATTTCCTCCCAGTAAAGACCACTTACAGCAGTGTCAAGTTGGCTAAGATATACATGACCAGGATCGTATGTCTGCATGGAGTTCCGAGGAGCATCGTATCAGATAGAGGAACCCAGTTTACCTCAAAGTTTTGGAATCAGTTGCATGAAACTTTGGGTACCAGGCTAGAGTTCAGTACAACTTTTCATTCGCAGACGGATGGACAGACAGAGAGAGTCAATCAGATTTTGGTGGATATGCTGAGAGCTTGTGCACTAGATTATGGATCTAGTTGGGACGACAATTTGCCGTATGCGAGTTCTCTTACAACAACAAATATCAATCCAGTTTGAAGATGGCCCCTTTTGAAGCCTTATGCGGAAGGCGGTGCAGAACCCCGCTGTTGTGGGATGAGGTTGGAGACCGCCAGTTGTTTGGACCAGGTTTGATTAAGGAGTCTGAACGGAAGGTGAAGTTGATTCACGATAGGCTCAAGGTAGCCCACTCTAGGCAGAAGAGCTATGCGGATTCTAAACGTAAGGAGACAGTTTTCGAAGTCAGAGATAGAGTCTATCTTCGAGTATCTCCACTTCGAGGAGTTAAGCGCTTTGGAGTTAAAGGAAAGTTAGCGCCACGTTTTGTGGGACCACATGAGTTACGAGCGCATGGGAGAAGTTGCTTACAAGTTGGAATTGCGAAGGATTGTTAGGAGTTCACGACGTGTTCCACGTTCCAGTTGAAAAAAGTGCCACGCAGAGATGGCTGATATACCGAGGATCTTGTACACCGAAGCGATTCAGTTGGGTAATGATTTGACCTACGAGGAGAAACCAGTCAAAATTCTCGAGTTTGCCAGCCGAGTCACCCGCAGCAAGGTTATAAAGTTTTGCAAAGTCTAGTGGAGCCACCACACCGATGATGAAGCCACATGGGAGCGAGAAGAAGACCTGCTGAAGGACCACCCTCACCTATTTTCTAGCCAACCCGAATCTCGAGGGCGAGATTCATCTTAAGGGGGGTAGGTTTGTAACATCCCAAATTTTCAATTTGGAATGTTATACATAGTTCATCATTTGCATATCATATTTTATTGCATTTTGGCTCGATCCTAAAAATTTCACGCAACTCAAGGACCCACAGAGAGAGTTGGAGATTTCTTTATTGTTATATTTGAGTTTTCTCAAATTTGGAAAATAGGATCATTTGGTTTTATTTATTTTATCTTCAATTATTTCTATTATCAAAATATGAGAGAGGGAATAAAATGAGTTTCCCAAAATAAAGGAATATTGAAGATTTAATAAAAAAATCAAATAAGTTTTTTATTTGGAGTTTATCGCTATTTTATTTGAATTTAGGAAAAATGTGTGTTTTTCAAATTTGCATTTAGGCCCCAAATAAATGTTCATCTTGTACGGCTTGATTTTAGAAGCCAGGAAAAATTTATTTCGGGATTTTTGGAGTCCGTTTAGTATTTCTTTCGTTGGTTTTTCTGCGCGAAATTATTTAAATAAAAATGAGCCGACTATGGGCCGGATCCGGCCAGGGGGCTTTAAATAGCGCCACCGCCCATTCCAGCCGCTTCACCGCCGCCGCTGGCCGCCGCTTCGCCCTTGTTTGCCTCGCCTCACGCCGCCACGCCGCCGCCGAGGTTGACCCATGACCGGTTTTTTTAGAAAAACCGTTTGGTTTTTCCGTCGGTTTTTTTAGATCCGTTTTTTTTATTAGATCCGTTTTTTCGGTTTAGGTTAATTAGCGAGCGTTCGCTCGTTCGTCCGTTTTAACGAACGCGTTCTTCGTTTAGATCGAGATAACGAACGTTCGTTCGTTAATCTGTTCGTCGATTTTCTTTTGCTCGGATTTATTCCGCGATTTTTATGATCGCGATTTCTGATCTGATTTTCGATCTAGTATAAGTTTTCGCTCGTTTGTCGGAATCAGGCGATTCAAGCGCCTAGAGTTTCGTCTCAAAACCCTCTTTCCGAATAATTAACTCATTGTATGTTTGTTGTTTGCGATAGAGTACCCGGAGTGCGCCGCTTGCTACTTTGAATCTCTAGGTTTCGCGGATCATCAGCAAGGCAAGTAACACTTTGATCATATCCCTTTTCATACCCAGTTTTTATGCATTAGATCAATCCTCAAACATTGCATGATTAGGATCTAATTAAACTGTGGGTTTTGGGAAAGTAGTTGAGGTAGTACCTATTACCTGTTTTATTATCAAACCCTTGTGAGTTACTTCTCGTTTGCTTATTATGCCATGCTATGCTAGTAGACGTGGATTGGGTGAGTGTATCCATGACGGATGTGAGATTGTTAATTAATGGTTTATTTAAGGTGGCAACTTAAACACACATCTGGGTGGATTGAGGTACTGGGTATTCCAGATTGCCTCTTTCTTTTGGACCGCTACCCGGGCTCAAAGGGATCATGAGATTATTCATGCTAGAAACTTCCGTGTGCAGCCACAACCTACTATGGGCTCTAGCATAGTTGACTAAGTCGTGCGAACTCTTACAAGGGTAGACTAGCAGATGTAGGGATGTAGGTTGGTACAGTCTACCCGTTCGTAAGGTGCTTGCGCTTCTGAAAGACTATGTCTCGGTCATCCGTTTCTCAAACACCATGTAGTGCGAGAATCCCGACGGAGGAGATCGAGTCTTGTGGGGAAAAGTGCACAAACCTCTGCAGAGTGTATCAAACTAATCATGGTTAGCCGTGTCCCCGGTTATGGACATCTTGAGTATCTAGTACTTGGATTATCATGTGAGTCTCATCATGTTACTTTAATTAATATTGTTGGGTTTTAATTGATGATGCTTAATTGAGATTGAGAATGCTGTCAACCATTCTCAATGTTTAACAACCACCATGATAGTTAAATAAAATTTATTCCTTTGCAGTAGGGAAAGATTGGCTTTATGCAAAACTGTAACTGTAGAGCTTTCCACCAGCCATATATGCATGTAGTATAGCATACTTACATTCATTACTCTCTATGTGTTACATTGCCAAGATATTCCATGTGTTTACCCATTTTGGGGCTGCAACGTTCATGTTTCAGACTTTTCAGACGACGAGTAAGGTGCCTTAGGTCGTGGTTCTATACTCAGTGATGCCGTTGGAGTTGATGGACTCGCTTATCTTCCAAGCCTTCCGCTGTTATCGTTATTAGATGGCCTTAGGCCATATTATTTGTATTAAGTTCTCTTTTGAGACATTCGATGTAATAAGTGTGTGATTGCTACTCTATTATAAATCCTTCAAGTACTATGTGTGTCAGCATTACTGATCCAGGGATGACACTGATGCACAGAGATCAGACTGTTTGAGGTATGGTCGCTACAGATCTCGACCTCGAGTCAAGTCCGACCCCTGATCTGAAGTTAAAATTGGATCCGATCTCTTTGCCCGTAGATCGAGAGTCAACCCTGGCCAGCAAGACTCTGAAGTTTCTTCAAGTAACCTATGGAGCATATTTCATATCAATCTGGCTTGTAGTCAGACCATGGACACTGAGGATCTCTCGCAACTAAACGAGATGCTAGATCGAATCTAGAATCTGGCGATCTCATCCTCAGTCTATGATCAAATCGGATGTAAAGCCGATGATAGGGAAATTTACATCCCTCCCACCACGCATCTCTACGGACAAAGACTTAACCAGCATACTAAACTATGCCTCTAATGAGGTAACTGACATGGATGAACATGTCAATGGCGCATCAGGAGCGGTGTCGCCTACGGTCATATCCCATACTGGAAATTGGGCTGCAACGTCTACCTATGACGTCTACATGGGAGACACACCCTAGGATCCCCCAAACCCCGACACCCTCGTAGGCGAACAAAAGGTACCGGCGGGGGCAAGAGCCAGACCAACAACACGGGAGCCATAGATGAAGGATCCAATCTACATAACACCAACGACCAGGGCAATGGTAATGATCACCATGCCGGGTCAGGTTAAAGGCCCTACAAGGATATCGAATAATGAGAATTCCGAAGATCTCGTGGAGGGGGAGGATAGTAACTACCTCCCTGAGTCCGAGGAGGATGTCAGCCTCGGACCTGAGCAGTTTATAGTCCCTGAGGACCCATATGAGCAGGGAGATTTCAGCGGTGCCTCATTGCAACCGCCCACAGAATGAAGAAAAAACAGTAGTGGCTTCTCAAAACACACAAAATGACAAGTGGGTAGAGATCTTTGCAGTCGAGTAAGACCTTGAGTTTCAATGCAAAGGCCAAGCTAAATCCTACCCACATTGGCGTCTACTTCCAGAATTCGAGGACGAAGTCACCGAAAAAGTGCCATTCCAGCACGGCCGAGCTGATCAACCTGATCGTCCTCCTGAGGACGGGACATGCCAACGCGGGAAAATAGAAACCCCCTCACATTACCTCGTCGTGAAGGCAAGGGCCTGGTCCAATACCTTGAGCCATACGATTCGTGACGGCATCTAAACACAAATTTGGTCCCGGCATGATCCATTTATGGATCACGAGGACATGTGCCTGCTGGACAAGTCGGCTACGAGCCCTGGCTAGACAGGCATGGTAGGGCTTGAGAGAAAGCGTATAACCGGATTCCAATTGGTATCCAGCTTGAAGCGGCTCATTTTCGAGGGCCTACACAACCAATATGCTTTACAGATGCGGTCATGGAACATCAGCTCCACGAAGGGTTTAAACCCATAAAGGTCGAAGCATACTGTTGTGGTTTTGTCACGGCAGATGTCCTCATGAAAGGACTTAGTCGTGGAGCCACCGCTACGGGTTAGCTTGAAGGGGTTAAAGCGGACACAAGGACGCAAGAGAGTTTAAACTAGTTCGGCCCCTTCGATGAAGTTAAAGCCTACGTCTAGTTGTGATGGAATTGATGGGGTTTCGATGACTAGGGAGCAAACAAGCTTCGCCTAAGTCTCGAGTTGTTGTCTGTTGTCCCTGAACTGCCGCCGGGTCGCCCCCTTATATACATGGGTGGCGCCCGTCGGTTTACAGAGTCCCGACGCCGGTTCATAGATGTATCTGGCTCGGTCTCCACTATTCCTAACTTACAATACAAGTTACATACCGACGCGGGTTTACGGCTACAGGCCTTGAACCGACTATGGGCCTTGAGCCCTCATCTGCCTACATGGGCTTTAACATACTCAACTCTTGTGACGGTTAACCCGGCTTGTCCCGGCCGGTTTACACCCGATAGTAATATCCCCAACATTAGGCCCAGTTGATTTGAACAGGTTCATGTCAATCCTTAGCAAAAACTTCATCTTGACATCTTTGTGTAGTTTGGTGAACCGCCATGATGTCATCTTCTCTGGTCGTTGTAAACCGGCGTGACGTCACCTGTCATAAAAATCTATCCACGAGGCCTCTTTTGTTTAATGGATCTGCGACAATCGAGGCGACAACTCCGTTTCCAAACTCGCGGCCCCTTGATTTTCGCGCCTGACTCATGTCCCTTGCTTTATAAATAAGACCGAAGGGTCATTTCTTTTTCCCCTTCGTGCCCTTCTGCTTCGTCTTCCTCGCGTCGCCCAACTTCGGAGCTCCACCGCCGCCGTCGACTTCTGCACCAACCTTGGCTGCTGCATCACCCTGAATATACCAGAGCATCGCGGCGATCTTCCATTTCTTCCTCAGCTCTGGTAAGTCTTCAATCTTTTCATCATAGATCTGTTCTAGGGTTTCCATGTTCTTCAGCGTTCATCGCTTTCTTCTTGTTCATATGATAAATCTTAGACAAGTCTGTAAGTCTTTGTTCTGCGTAGCGGTAGTTTTTTATCATCTGTCATCACTTGCGCATCTCAAAGCCATAGAACTCCCTGTATCCTTGCTCATTGATTCAGTATTGCTCCCTTTTGGACCTTTAACATTTATCTCTTTTCTGAACATGTTCCAGATCCAAAACTGTGATGTAATTTTGTGAAACATGTTTTCGCACACCTACTCATCTGCAATCTTGACTCTTCAATGTTTCAGACCAGGCGGTTTAACTTTGTAGAAAAATTGACAACTCGGTATATACCATTAGTCCCCTTGTTGAACCGTAGGGATTCCTTAGCTAGTATTGCCACTTTGCAGAACTCCGATTTGTAAGTAACTGCTTCCGGTTTAGCAATGAATGCATCAATGTATACCCTTCCAACATATTCTTGAACCGGTATTCGCTTTGTAGATTGCACCATGGCCAAGTAAGTGTACGAGTGCAACTAGGTCCCTTCTCGAGTGACCGAGACTCAACTGAATAACCTAGTCCAAACCGGCGCTTTAGGCAAAAAAGATGTCGTTCACTGGAGGGTCCCTGGCCCGGAATGTCCTCCAGAACCCAAAGATGGAGAGGTTGTTGTTTTTGCTGACCATCTAGCCCGGGGCTTCAGTCCGCCCGGTTCAAAGTTTTATCGGGATTTCTTGGCCAACTTCCAACTGCGTCCACAAGATATTGGCCCCAACTCCGTAACCAACATCTGTCACTTTCAAGTGCTTTGTGAGGTGTTCTTTCAAGAGGAGTCCACAGTTGAATTATTCAGAGATTGCTTCCATCTGAACCGCCGCACCGAATTTACTGACGGTCCCAATACCGAGTTAGGTGGTATGGCGATTCAAAAGAGGAAAGAGGTCACTTACCGTCGTGGAATTGTCACGTCAGATGTCCTTAGTGTCAGGACTTAGTCGCGAGGCCAACGCATCTATGTGGTAGCTTGAGAGGGGTTGAGCGGAATCGAGAGACGCAACACAAGACAGGGGTTTAGACAGCTTACCCCGGAAACATCATCCGGTAAAAACCCTACATGTTGTTTGAGGCTAGGTCTCATTATCATCACGAGGGAGTCGCCAGTAAACCAGCTCTCCTCTTTGTGTCTAGCCCTAAGATTGTTTCTTCTTGCTTGTAGCTTGTCCCTCTTTGGGAGCCCTACCCCTCCTTATATATCTTTGAAGGGGCGGGTTACATGTGGAGTCCTATTAGGATTAGGACTAGTCTATCTCTAATGCAAACCGGATACAAGTCCTGGTCTTAACTCCTTGTAAGGTAAATATTCCTCATGCCTTTCCTCTTAAACCGGCCCACAATAGTTGAACCGGCCTTCATGAACCGCCAGACGGGCCACTGGGTCTTGTCGCTCCTCTGACCCGTCCGCCGGGCCACCAGTGAGTTAAAACATCCTGGCGGGTTGCTGGTAAATTGCCAGGTCTGGGCGAGTCACCAGATGATTATCGCCAAGTGCCAGCGGGACCTCAAATAAACCGCCAAGTCCGGCCGGGTTAACTTCCGGCCGGTTTACACCGCGGGGTATATCCTCGACATTAGCCCCCAAGTTTAGCTTGGATTTATCCATGGTAAACTTATGCTGCAAAATAAACACCGTAACAAATTTGGCAGGTTGTGCTCCGGTTAAGAATTCTTGTAGACCGGCACCGATCGTCCTTAAGTCCTTTGTCATTTCCTCCTTCTAGAAAATCCGGGTCAATAACCAGCTTCATACTCAAATTGTTGATGTTGGCTTCTTATAGAAAAAATATTGTGAAGAATAATCCACTTGAGTCGGCTTCCAAAGCGCCGGTTTAAGAAATATTGGTCTTGAAATACTCATCTGATATTCAACCGGTTTGAAGATGCGGAACTTGCCGGTTTTATCATTGCCAAAGACTGTCGGGTTATAAAAACTTGATAATTTCGAGTCATGATTGTTGCAGACACCGGTTCATGATTGTTGCCAATGCCGGGTTGCAGCCACAGGGTCATAATGATTGGTGACGCCGGGTCAACCTAGTTTGCTCAATCAGAGAATTTGAAAATATTTCTTCGATAATAATATAATACCTGTAGCCCCCAAGTCTTTGAGCGTAACAAAGTGGTGGCTTAAGACTTTGCTTCAATATAAATATCGCCACTTTCAAAGAAATCCATGTTGTTCATCCCAAAGGACTAGTAAAAACTGAATACTCCATACTATGTAGCCCCCAAGTGCGGGTTGTCATGCTTGCAGCAACACAGGACTTGTAATTGTCTTATACTCATAAAAACTTCAACTGCTGTAGCCCCCAAGGGCGGGTCATTATGCAATAATGAGCGTGGACTTTGTAGGTATAATCATGTAGATTTGAGCAATGATGTGTAGCCCCCAAGGGCCGGCTCAGTAAGATAATATTGAGCTGGGACTTAATATATACTTCAATGAAAATAACATCATATGATGTAACCCCCATCATGGGACTTGAATCCACGCCCACAAGGTTAAGAGCCTTGTGCTTTACCAACCGAAAGCAAAGGACCCTTCAATATAATGAATAGAAAGCTTTGTACCTTCAACTGTTGACAGGAGCAATTGGTAGCCCCCAAGGGCCGACTCATTATAATGTGATGAGTCGGGTCTTCAATAATATGAGCAAAAAATTACTTTGCATTAGCCCCCAAGTGTCATGGTGCATGCTTGCAGTGACATGAGACTTGCATATTTGATATAATCTCAACTTAAACAATGTAGCTCCCAAGTGCCGGGTCGTAAGCCTGCAGCGACTCGGGACTATTCCTTCCATTGTAGAATAAATCATATCCTTTGATAGAATAATAGCCATTGCGCTAAAGCGACTTTGAAAACCTCAATAATACCGGTTATTAAGAACCATAATAAAAATCTAGCCATGTTGGCTATTCAAGATAATATAATCTGGTATAAAAAACCTTATTCATTCAATATCATAATGAAAATTCAGCCAAGTTTGGCTATTTGAATAATATAACCCAATGATTTATAAGCGCATGATTCCAATGGCGCAATCCAAATATGTACTGGCGACTTATAGTCCAAAGCCGGGCGGGTTGACAAACACCGGATAATTTCTCATCATATACCGCGACTTATCATCTTAAAGCCGCACCGGTTTAATAAACACCGGATAATTTATCATCATGCTTTATTCAACCTGTCTCTGCATACAACAAGTTTAAAGTGTCCTGGCGGTTTACCGCCGGACGGGTCATAATGCCCAACATATAACCCATGTTTGTAACCAAGGCTGCACTTAAGAATAATCAATGAAATATATCATATCTGTGACATTGAATCACATCATTGGTTTACCAACTTTTTGTAGTAAGGGTGATAACCCCAATCTTGAGTAATGATAACTCCTTTCATACTGTGTCGGTTTATGATAAAACCGTACCGGGTTGTGATAAACACCGGTTTAACCATATATAATACTGGCGACTCATAGTCAAACCAGACCGGGCGGATAGTCTCCGGATTATGATCTGATCATGTACTGACAATTTGTAATTGAAAGTCAAGCCGGGTTAATGAACACCGGTTTACTCCATAATAAGATGGTAACATAAAATCAAACCGGGCGTATAGTCTCCGGATTAGGATTTGACCGTGCTCGCCGATTTGTAATTGACAGCTTGAAACGGATTAACAATGTCGGTTTAAAACGCATGTAAGTAAAAGTTCTTTAACAAAAAAGAACAGAATTCAAGCAAAGGCAAAATAAAACCATTGCAAATGAGGCTTTACTGAGCCGATCAGATGGTGTTACCATGGTCGGACACGACCAAGCTCCCAATAAGGTGTAGCTATGGTTCAAGTCAGCCAGTCCCCAACTCAAACCGTGGCATTATGCCGATCAAATGGCGTGGCAATGGTTCGGGTTCGACCAAGCCCCAAGTGACTTTATGGGCTTAGGCTGATCAAGAGGCGTGATCGGTTCAGACTTGACCATGTCCCCAAGTGATCCGTGGCTTTCGCCTATCAAAAGGTGTTGCATTGGTTCGGACACGACCAAGCCCCCAAGTGATGTTGTGGCACTAGGCCGATCAAGAGGCGTGGCTATGGTTCGGATACGACCAAGCTCCCAAGTGATGCTGCGGCATTGAGCCGATCAAGAGGTGTGACTATGGTTCGGATACGACCAAGCCCCCAAGTGATATCATATAGAGCTTTTGAAAAGCTAACTCAAGGGGTAAACCGAGGTCGCTTTAAGATGTAAACTCCGTGTAACCACACATGATAGGCCAATAAGGCGGGATACCCATGTTTGAACTGCGCATCATGGCAACAGGTCCTCTCTGGCTCCCTTTAACCTTTTGCAAGAGATAAATCCTTCTTGAACCGGGATTTTGAACCGGATATTGAGAGCTTCAAAGCTTTGTGGGAGACATCTTTCCCTTGAACCGGATTGTAAACCGGAATCTTTATTTTTAGCCGGAAATTTTCTGATGGCCTTTCAACTCGAACTTGCGAGAAGTTAATTCCTTTTTGAACCGGACACTTTTAAACCGGATTTGAGCGCTTGAGAGCTTTGTGGGAGAATATATTTCCCTTAAACCGGACTATAATCTGGAAACAATGAATTTTGCTGGTTCTGCTCAATCTTCTATACACCGCCGCTGAAAACTTCTTCGATCTTGACTGATGATCTTTGTACTTTACATTAATTCTTCCCGACCGGCTCTTGCTGATCCGGCGGGCCACAACTTCTCTATCCCAGAAAGGGATCCCTTCAAGAACTCAACACCACCATGCGCAGGCCCCACGGTGGGCGCCAACTGTCATGGAATTGTCACGTCAGATGTCCTTAGTGTCAGGACTTAGTCGGGCCACCAGTGAGTTACAACGTCCTGGGGGGTTGCTGGTAAATTGCCAGGTCTGGGCGGGTCACCAGATGATTATCGCCAAGTGCCAGCGGGACCTCAAATAAACCGCCAAGTCCGGCCGGGTTAACTTCCGGCCGGTTTACACCGCGGGGTATATCCCCGACACTTACCCTCACGCCAAACTGCACAGCCATCCCAAAGAGTGGAATCAAACATGGTTTTACTGCAAAAGATACCTCTCCTGATGGAGAAAATCCCTTGCCGGGTTACCGTCTGGAGCGGCTAAGCAACACACATCCCTTCCCCGTAGATCGATCGCTAAGGAAAGAAGCAAATATGCTCCTCAACTATCCAAACTCGTGGCCTTCATGGCTAACGGGTTGATGAGGGTTGACCTTGCTCATTGCTTTGGATATCTTGGAGTATATTGCCCTTAAGCTCAGGTTCGGTTTGATGTGCAAATACACAGGAGATGTAAAAGACCCTCTACGGCATATTGAGATCCAGCTGATAGATGACGAGGTTACTGAGGCTGTGAAGAAGATATTAAATGAACCGGAAGCTGATTGCACTCAAACCGGCCTGCCTCCCTTTTGTACCATTAACAAACCGCCAGCCGTAATACTCATATCTTATGCTTTCATGGAATCTAACTATGTTTAAGCACCCTTTGTTGACATTAACATCTTTCAAACAGGGTGATGATCCATTTTGGAGCAAGAAGCTAAAAAAGAGAAACCGGAGAAACCAACCCAGCCCAAAACCAGAGTTGTGAAGAAACCAGCTAACAGGAAGAGAACCACTGCATCCTCCGATCCACCAGCTGACGATGTTGTGGGTAACCCGTACCTTGAGGTAGAGCTTGACTCACTTGGTTTATTTTTCACACACCTTATTGATAATGATTATTGCTAGGACGACGAAGTCGACCACGCCGATGTTGTAGAGGTAATCGCTCTTTCTTCGATTCAAACCCTTTGCCTTCACTAAAATCCGTCGTGCAAAGCGGAAAGTTAAATTTTCTCATCCTCTTGCTTATTTGGACCCAGACTTTCTTATGAAGACACAACAGACGAAGCTTCACAAGACAACCCAAGACAATGCCAGTAGCCATTACCTCCGTCGGTTTACCGAACAGTCCGGTTCGGAAACGCCGTTCAGAGGTCTCTAACTCTTTCGTCAATGCTTATCCGAAAGCGGGTCGTTTTTTCCAACCTCTTAATCCATCTGACTCCGATTATCAGGGCACTTCTCATTCTTCTTCCGGCGAATCATCAGCCATCCAGCTTCCACCACTCAAAACGGTGCTTGGGTAAGCCATATTCCTCATAATGTTGTTTGATATATCACTTTCAATATTCACTGGACTGATCCATCTTCTTCCTTTCAGGGCCAAGCCTAGGCCAAGCAAGAAAGCTCGTCTGGACAATGCGGCAGAAGAAAACGACGCTCCGGAACCTGACAAAATACCAGATCCCGAAGAACACATCCACGACGATGTGCTGAACGACCCACCATCGCAAGATCATGATGTTATCTTTGAAGAGGCACATGTTGATGCCACATGCCCTTTTAATCAGCCCACAAGTCCCGCCCGCATGCATAAAACAACGAGCCCATCAAAGCATAGCGATAAACCGGCGACCCCAGTGCGGACCGGTGAAGCCAAAGAGGATGATGTTGTCATTACTGGCGTTGGTCGTTCCAAGCCAAGCAATCATGTCGCTTTATCTAAGCACACTGCCAAAGATGAATTTGCTGCATTTGGCAAAGGCAAATGGAATGCCGATTTGGCCACTTATGCCGCTCTGAACACCCAAGATCTTCATTCCGGCTACCTGAATCGGCTATACACCAGCCGTGATTATGAAGCCGGTCTGGTAAATATTATGAAGGACAAATATGAGGTAATTTCCATATGACTATCTGCTTGTATATTTCAATCCGTCAACTCCAATAGCCCTCAAGTAACGGTTTTAAGATATCAACTTAAACCGGGACTTTCCAACGTGAACTTTAATGCAGCTGTACTTTGGGAATGTAGCCCCCAAGGGCCGGTTCAACTTAATGCAGTTAAACCGGGACTTTATTCTGTAAGAATTACAGTTTCACTAAAGGACTGAGAATATAGGCATTAGCCCCCAAGTGCCAAGTTGAATACTTGTATTGAGCTTAGGACTTGTATAGAAATTGTATGATGAAAAGCAAATATGCATTAGCCCCCAAGTACCAAGGGCATAACTTGTTATGTGGTTGGTACTTGAACTCTGCACCATACTCTTTATCAAATGATTATCTGTATGTAGGCTGATCTGAGCAAGAGAGAAAGTCAAATCGCCGATTCGCAAGAAAATCTGAAGTCCCAGCAAGCTGAAACCTCTAATGCAAAAAAGGAATTAACCAGCGCTTTAAGCGTCATGGAAAAGCTTAAGGAGGGTTTCAACAAAGAATGGGCAGATTGGGCCACTGAAAAAGCCGCTTTAACTCAACGAGCAGAGAAAGCCGGGGCTGCACTCAAACCGGTGGTGGATGAATTGACCAGTGTAAAACGGCAAGTGCATGCCATGACCGCTGCTGTCTTTGGTAAGCCTTCTTGATTTCTGAAGTAATGAGGTGATGTAGGGCGGAACCCTAATCGGGGATCTTTCACGTTTGGAGGGGATCCTACGGGGAAAACACGACGAACGGGCGGAAGGACACAAGGAAAAACACACAAGAGGAACACTAAACTGACAAGTATCGATCACACAAGGGCTAGATCATCGAACACATAAGGTAGCACAAGATTCAAAATCAACAAAGGATAGATACACGAGTAGCCGTTCTTCTCCATGAGGAGGTCTTGATGGGGTCCACCCTAGAGGGGGTCTTGAATCCCTTGGAAGGATCTTCTCCGAGGAGGCGCGATCTCCGAGGAGAAGGTAACCAAGTGGATGAGCAAGGGCTCTCACCCGAAATATGAGCTAAACGAATGCTAACCCTAACTAGGAGGAAGTGGGGGAGTATATATAGTTTACGGGGCGAAAGGGTACACGGGCCTCGGCCCAAGAGGCTGCGCGCAGGCAGGGCCGGAAGTTCCGGGCGACGGAAGGTCCGGGCAGGGTCCGGCTTAAGAAAAGAGTTGGTGCGGGTGGAGCTGGGCTGGCTTCCGGGGGCCGGAAGGTCCGGGCGGGCCGGAAGTTCCAGGGGCCGGAAGGTCCGGGACGGGTTCCGGGCAGGTTCCGGGCTAACCAGATAGTTGTCACGCCCGGGCTGTTCTATGTCGTCGGAGGCCGGAAGCTCCGGGCGGGCCGGAAGTTCCGGGGGCCGGAAGTTCCGTGCTGCGGCCGGAAGTTCCGGGATGTCCAGAGAGTTGACGCCTGTCGTTTCTTCTTCAGCTCCTGGTTCCTTGGCTTGAACGTTGTACCTGATCATGCATAGCGTCTCGGACTTAGGTAGTAGCCATGTCTCACTGGAAGAAAAGGGGAACTCGAGTAGGAGTGATGTCACCTCGGATTGAATAGCACGAGCTGTTGCTCTTGTCATGGGTCCACTTGGAGCTTGGATAGTCGATGGAAGGTCCATGGGGATGACCGAGGGATGCTCCGCATCATCTCCCCCCCCCCCCCCCTTGTGAAAGATCCGACCTTGGATCAAAGTCTTCATCACCAGGGTACGGCGCGAGGTCCTTGACGTTGAGATGTCGCTCACGTTGTACTTGTCTCGTAGTAGGTCGATCTTGTAGGCGTTGTCGTTGTAGCGTGCTAGCACCTTGAAAGGTCCATCGGCTCGAGGGAGAAGCTTGGACTTTTGTTCGTTGGGGAAGCGGTCTCTTGAAGGTGTAGCCACACTAGATCACCAATGTTGAAGACCATGGGTTGCTTGTTGACGTTGAGCTTGGTCGCTAGTCGCTGTACTTGGCGCCGATTATGTGCCTTGTATCCTCATGCATATTCTTGATGTAGCTTGCCTGCACTCGCATCCATGTTGGTGCGCTCTTGTAGAGGAAGAGGTAGAATGTCCAATGGTGACAACGGGTTGAAGCCGTGAGACGACCTCAAGGGGGACTTGTCGTAGTCGAATGTCTTGCACGATTGTAGGCGTACTCGGCGATGGGTAGACATGCCTCCCACTCCTTGATGTTCTTCTTGATCAAGACGCGAAGTAGAGTGGAGAGTGTGCGGTTCGTCACCTCCGTTTGGCCGTCGGTTTGAGGATGGTTTGTGGATGAGAACAAGAGCTTGATTCCGAGCTTGGTGCATAGGGTCTTCCAAAAGTAACTCAAGAACTTGACGTCACGATCGGAGTCGATTGTCTTTGGTACTCCATGGAGTCGCAGGATTTCCCTACAAAAGAGATTTGCAATGTGTGAAGCATCGTCTATCTTGTTGCAAGGAATGAAATGTGCCATCTTAGAAAATCTATCCACAACAACAAACACGGAATCCTTTCCATTTTGAGTTCTAGGCAAACCAAGTACAAAATCCATGCTAATGTCTTCGCAAGGTTGATAAGGAATAGGAAGAGGCATGTAAAGACCTTGAGATTGAGCTTTAGACTTAGCTTTGCGACATCTAGAGCATCAGTTGGTGAAGCGTGAGACGTCGCGAAACATCTTGGGCCAAAAGTAGTTCTTGGAGAGCGTGGCGAATGTCTTGTCGCGTCCAAAGTGTCCCATGAGTCCGCCTCCATGAGCCTCTTGCAAAAGGAGCAAACGAAGAGAAGACTCGGGAATGCATAGTTTGTTAGCTCTCATAAGATAACCATCCTTGATGTAATATTGTTCCCAAGAAGTATGTGTCAAACACTTAGCATAAGGAATAGCAAAAGATGGGTCGTTAGCATAAAAGTATTTTATGTGCTAAAAGCCTATAACATTCAACGCAAGTTTAGTGACAAGCGTGCATATGCGAGAAAGTGCATCGGCAACTACATTTTCCTTACCCTTAATGTACTTGATGACATAAGGAAAAGATTCAATAAATTCACTCCATTTGGCATGACACTTGTTCAACTTAGTTTGACCTTTTAACTACTTAAGCGTTTCATGATCGGTATGGATGACAAACTCATGAGGTCTAAGGTAATGTTCCCAAACATGTAGCACACGCACTAGAGCATATAATTCCTTGTCATAGATGGGATAGTTAAGTTGAGCACCGGAGAGTTTTTCACTAAAATATGCAATTGCTCGTTTTTCTTGCATCAAAACTCCGCCAATTCCGGTACCACTTGCATCACAATGAACCTCAAAAGTTTTGTCAAAATTGGGCAAAGCAAGAATCGGAGCATGAGTAAGCAAAGACTTAAGCTCATCAAAAGTGGTGGATTGCAAAGATCCCCAAACAAAAGGAGTATTCTTCTTACTCAAGGCATGCAAAGGAGCGGCAATTGTGCTAAAGTTTTTCACAAAGCATTTATAAAAACCCGCAAGACCAAGAAAGCTACGCACTTGTTGCAAATTGGTGGGTTGGGGCCAGGTTTTAATTGCTTCAATCTTAGATTCATCAACATGGACACCCTTTGAGGATACAACAAAACCCAAGAAAACCACTTTGTCAACGCCAAATGTGCATTTTTTTCATGTTTGCATAAAGACTTTCCTTGCGAAGAGTTTGCAAAACAGTCGTAACATGATCAAGATGCTCTTTCATTGTTTTGCTAAACACAAGAATATCGTCGAAGTAAACCACAACAAAGACTCCAATATAAGGCCGAAGCACATAATGCATGAGACGCACAAAAGTACCGGGAGCTTCCGATAAACCCATAGGCATGATTAACCACTCATATAAGCCAAATTTGGTTTTGGAAGCAGTTTTCCATTCATCACCTTCTTGAATGTTGATTTGATAATAGCCACTTTTAAGATCAATTTTTGAGAAAAAGTTGGCTCCACTAAGTTCATCAAGCATATCATCTAGGCGAGGAATGGGATGCCTATAGCGAACGGTAATAGCCTTTATAGGTCTACAATCGGAACACAAGCGGAAACTTCCATCGGGCTTAGGCACAAGTATAACGGGAACAACACAAGCGCTTAAGCTTTCACGTACATGACCGTTGTCGATGAGTTGTTGTACTTGCCGTTGAATCTCCTTGGTTTCTTCGGGATTGACTCGGTATGGAGCTTTGTTTGGTAGAGGCGCTCCGGGGATGAGGTCGATTCAATGTTCAATGCCTCGAAGAGGAGGTAGACCCGGAGGTAGCTCATCGGGGAAAACATCTTGGAATTCCTGCAAAAGAGATTGAAACACTAAAGGTAGCTCGTGAGGGGTGTTAGTTGTTGGCTCTCCATCCTTGCACACAAGGACAAAGTGCATCACACTAGATGGGTTCTCACACACTTCTCTCATCTCATTTTTGGTGGCAAATAGGATGAGGTTTTTCTCTCTAGGCGAAGAGGCGCTCAAGTTTGGCTTGTAGTTCTCACTCACTTTTTGGTGGATCACTTTCTCACTCTTGTCTCTATGATGGGTGGCTTGCTTGTCGCCTATCACTTGACTAGGAGACATAGGTCGTAGCACATATTCCTTCCCTTTCATCTTGAAGCTATAGTGGTTGGTGCGCCCGTTGTGGAATACACCACGGTCGAATTGCCATGGTCGACCAAGAAGGAGGTGGAAAACGGTCATTGGGACCACATCACACTCCAAAGTGTCCTCATATGCACCGATTTTGAAGGAGACTTGGACCGTATGCTCAACTCGTATAGTGTCGGGGTCACTTAGCCATTGAACCTTGTATGGGTGCGGGTGCTTCCTCTTGACCAATTGAAGCTTGGAGCATAGTTCTTCACTTGCCAAGTTGTGGCAACTACCTCCGTCGATGATGACCTTGACAGACCTTTCATTGATGTCAGCCTTTGTGTGGAAGATGTGGCATCGTTGGTCTTCTTCTTGTTGATGTTGAAGAGTGAAGACCTTGGAGACAACGAGAGCGGGGCTCGAATCCTCGTCACAAAAGACTTGAACATCTTCATCCTCGTTCACTCGCCGGTGCATGGCCACTTGCTCAAGAGTTCCATCTCCTCTTCACTCATTGAGTCATAGGTGTCGTCGTCGTTGAGGATCATGGTGCGCTTGTTGGTGCATTCATAGGACTTGTGGCCTCGGCCGCCGCAAGTGAAACACTTGAAGGAGCTTGTCTTGACGGTCTCATCGGTCGGAGTAGATGACGAAGCACGCGGCTTGAAGTTGCTTGTAGTGGGAGGAGGACGACTTGAACTTGTCGAAGTTTTCTTGTAACTTGACTTGTCGTCGTTGCTTCTAAGAGGTTTGGTTGATGTAGATGTTGGAGGAGTTGTTGAAGATTGGTTGTTGGAGAAGCCGTACGTCTTGGACGAGTACTTGGCATACTTGAAGTCATCTTGCACTTGACGTTACACCTTTGTAGCTTGATGCACGAGCTCAATGAGGGTGGAGTAGGGTTGGAAGTCGGCAATCTTCTTGATGGGATGATTGAGTCCATTCAAGAAACGTGCCATTGTTTGCTCATCATCTTCCTTCACATCGGCTCGAATCATGGCTATCTCCATTTCCTTGTAGTATTCTTCAACACTCTTTGTTCCTTGCTTGAGAAGTTGGAGTTTCTTGAAGAGGTCGCGGTTGTAGTAGGTGGGCACAAAACGTGCTCTCATGACATCCTTCATTTGAGCCCAAGTAGTGATTGGAGGTTCACCTCTTGCTTGTCGTCGCTCAATGATTTGTTCCCACCATATGAGCACATAGTCTTGGAACTCAAGTGATGCCATAGCGATCTTCTTCTCTTCCTCATAGTTGTGCAAACGAAAGATTTTGGCGACCTTCAATGCTCAAGAGAGGTACTCTTCGGGGTCATTGGTTCCATTGAACTTGGGCATGGTGAATTTGAGCTTTCCATATCGTTGCTCTTCATTGTGTTGTGGTCAAGGATGATGACGTCCATGTCGTTGAGGATTAACAATCTCATGTTGCTCTTGGCGAGGAGGGTCGTTTTCCTCATGTTGCTCTTGTCTTGGTGGAGGAAGTCCATGAGCAACTTGCTCTTGTTGAACTTGAGGTTGAGGTGGAGCTTGACGAGCTTGTGGAGGAGCTTGAGGAACTTGACGTTGCACACGTGGTTGGTAGTTCCTCTCTTGGATTTATTCTCGAAGAGCTTCCTCTTGATTGCGACGTTCGCGATTGCGGTTGGCGATGGCTCGACTTTATTCTTGAAGGGCACGTTGCGCCTCAAGGGCTTGCGCTTCACGTTGTTGTTGTTGAAGACGTTGAGCCTCGGCATCTTGTTCGTCTTGGTGTAGATGCGCTCGTTCTTCCTCTTGGCGCCGTAGTCGTTGTCGTTCTTGAGCTTGGGCAAAAGCGGCTTGGTTTGATTGAGGACGAGGGACTTGCTCATCGACTTGCTCTTGTGAATGCTTGTCATGTAGCGGGTTGCGAGATGCATGACGGTCTTGACGCGCGGCTCGTCGAAGAGTGTCGACTCGAGCGGCTCCGTCTTGATGATGAAGAAGTGGAATGATGTCGACTCCTCATCAAGGCGCGGATTTCGTCCATTCTTGCATCATTCTCTTGCTTCTGAGCGTCGAACTTGTTGTCGAAGTTGTCTCTTGTACGTTGCTCGGAGAGTCGCAAGTCGGTGGCGAGGTTGTCGATGCGGTCGTGCATTGCTTGTTGCTCTTGGTGCAACGCTCGTTGTGCACCAAAGAGGTGGCTCTTGGTGACGTATGAAGACATGTCATCATCTTGCTCGAGGAAGAGTGGGTTGGTAGAAGTACTTGGCCTATCCATCATTCCAAGAAAAATATGTGAGTGGTAGAAGGAGAAGAACTTATAACAATGTACCTTTGACCGATGTTGAAGATGAATCAAGTTCACTCAAATGCGGACAATGAAATAGCACTATTGGTACCAATTCTTGTCGGTTCTCACACCTACACAAATAAAAGCTTATGGTGGAGCTTGGTGAGGATGGTGGCACAAAATTTGATGCAATTGTAAGTGAGCTTCAATAATGTTGGAAAAGATGCACAAATTTGCAAATGCAACAAGTAGACCAAGCAAGTAGGGGTACACAGAAACACACACGCAAATAGATAAGTGGGATTGTGCAAACCAAAAGTGAGCCAAAATGTGGAATCCATGAAAATGCTCTTGTTGCACAATATTAGAGAGACGCTAACACGATTGCACAATAGGCGGATACGGAACTTGTGCACAACCTACTAGGCAAAAATGCAACGATCTCTATCCCAAGTATGCTATATGTATGGTATTTCGGTGCTATGATCCAAGATGATCCAATATGACAATCTTAATGTAGTATGATGCTATGGTTCTTGCTCAGAAGCTCTTTGCTTATCTTTCCTCTATGCTTAAAAGCTTGGGTGGCTCTTTCACTTTTGAGCTCTTTTCTCATGCAATACTTGACAAACCAAGATAGCAATTGTGTATGTGATGACAACTTTGTGACACACAAATGGATCCCAAGATATGCACCACGGTGGTATGGTATGTATGCTATGGAGTATGATCACTAATGTGCACAAGTCATGTTACCTGCAATACTCAATGGCTAGTCTCGATGGGTAAGCAACGGAAAAGATGGCTATGATGTTTATCAATGAAATGGCAAGGTTTGGACAAAGATGTCGACGAGATTACCGTCCTTGATTACGGTTAAAGGTTCCAAACGGATGCGAATGTGGATGATGATGTGATGCACGGTCTTCAGTACGTTGGCGAAGATGTCGTTGCACCGTGGTCGGAGTTGCCGAAGTAGCTGGAGTCACCAAAGATGCGCGACCTTTCTGTCTAGGCCGAAAGTTCCGGGCAAGACGGAAGGTCCGGGGTCCGGAAGTTCCGGGCTGGGCCGAAAGGTCCGGGGGCCGGAAGTTCCGGCTGATCCGGAAGTTCCGGTGGTCGCAATTCTGCCAAGAACAGGGACTTCGGGATCGAGGGTTTGGGCGGAAAAAATTGGGGGGAAAACCCAAATCCTGAGGGGAAAAGAAGAAATTAGAAGGGAAGAAGGAAGGGGAAGCTAGATCCGCTCGAAGCAAAACAAATCCGTGGATCAAATCCAACAAAACTTCATCACACCAACAAATCACAAAAAAAAATTGGGGCTATTTTTGCTGGGGATTTTCGGATTTAGGACGAAAACAACAAAATCAAGCTAGAAAAAACGGGGTAGGGGCTCCAAAAACGTGATCAACCTGGCTCATGATACCAAGATGATGTAGGGCGTAACCCTAATCAGGGATCTTTCACGTTTGGAGGGGATCCTACGGGGAAAACATGACGAACGGGCGGAAGAACACAAGGAAAAACACACAAGAGGAACACTAAACCGACAAGTATCGATCACACAAGGGCTAGATCACCGAACACATAAGGTAGCAAAAGATTCAAAATCAACAAAGGAAAGATACACGAGTAGCCATTCTTCTCCGTGAGGAGGTCTTGATGGGATCCACCCTAGAGGGGGTCTTGAATCCCTTGGAAGGATCTTCTCCAAGGAGGCACGATCTCCGAGGAGAAGGTAACCAAGTGGATGATCAAGGGCTCTCACCCGAAATATGAGCTAAACCAATGCTAACCCTGACTAGGAGGAAGTGGGGGAGTATATATAGTTTACGGGGCGAAAGGGTACACGGCCTCGCCAGAAGTCACACAGCAGGGCCGGAAGTTCAAGGGCTGAAAGTTCCGGCGATTAAGGTCCGCAGGGTCCGGCTTAAGCGTAGAGTTGGCGCGGTGGAGCTGGGCTGGCTTCGGGGCCGGAAGGTCCGGGCGGGCGGAAGTTCCGGGGCCTAAGGTCCGGACGGGTTCCAGTGTGTTCCGGCTAACCAGATAGTTCGCACGCCCGGGCTGGTCGATGTCGTCGGAGGCCGGAAGCTCCGGCCGGGTCGGTTCCGGGGGCCGGAAGTTCCGTGCTGCAGCCGGAAGTTCCGGGCTGTCCAGAGAGTTGACGCCTATCATTTCTTCTTCAGCTCCTGGTTCCTTGGCTTGAACGTTGTACCTGATCACGCATAGCGTCTCGGACTTAGGTAGTAGCCATGTCTCACTGGAAGAAAAGGGGAACTCGAGTAGGAGTGATGTCACCTCGGATTGAATAGCACGAGCTCTTGCTCTTGTCATGGGTCCACTTGGAGCTTGGATAGTCGATGGAAGGTCCATGGGGATGACCGAGGGATGCTCCGCATCATGAGGCCTTCTCATGTAACTGTCGGTTTACTAACCCTTTGAATGATACAGGGACACGTATTGGTCACTTGGGATCAGATGTGCGGAAGAAATTGAAAGCCGCCTATACATTGATAGAACAATCAGATAATCGCGCAACGGATCATCTCAGATCGCTTCTCACCACAACCCGGCACCCACCTTGATCCAGGACACTATTAAAAGGTTGTCGATGCTTCCTGCCCGGGTTGAAGAGTTAAAGAAAACTGCTGCTAGAACCGGTGCTATAAACGCCTTTAATCCGCAAAAGTATGGGTGCCGGATTTTGATCCTGTTGAAGCGCCTGTGGCTTCCCAAGCTTGAAGAAAGACGGACAGAGTTCAATAAGAGGATCTCCGAAGCTATAAACCGAAGTGCGCCCTCGCTTGTCAATTGGTTGAAGAGGCAGATTTGTCTCACTATCAAGCTCAATATGATGGTCAAAACAAACGAGTGGCTGCACCAATTCTCAAGCGGAGAACCTTGTACCTCCAATCCATAAGCATACTTACGCTTCCTCGACATTGAATCATCGCTTGATCAATGATGAAGCTGTCTTTCAAGCATTAACGGAATCGATCGGACAATTGTTGATTTCACTACCGGGTAGGGAAGCAGAGGTTGAAGCGGCGCAAGATGACCCGCAACCTTCAGGCCAAGCTGGTGACCAAGCCTGAACCGGAAGCCGGTTTAAATTAATGTTCCTTTATGTTACACATAAAACAATTATCTTATCTGGGCACTGTGTTGCCTTGTAATAGGCTAGCTGCCACACTTGGTTTTGATATGCCTTCATGCATACTTATTGCAACTTATGCTTCCGTTGAATCCTCAATCTTAAACTGTTGTCTGCAGCCAAAAAGCTTAAAACGCCGCCGTGGTTGTATCACCAGGCGGGTCATAATATCTATGTATATGAAATCAAAGATAATATCTTAGATTTATATGATCAAATATGGAAATATATGATACCCGCCATCGTAGGGCATGAAGTTGGCTGTGCCAATCTTGAAACGGAGTTTTAAGAAACCCACTACCGGAGGAGAAAACAACTCGTGGTATATAAGTTCAGTTTACCGTAAACCGCTCGGGTTACGATGAACACCGTGTTACTCCATAATAGGATGTTAACAAAAAATCAAACCGGCAAGAGTCTCCGGATTAAGAGTGGACTGTTCCGCCAACCGACAAATGAACCGGTTTAATAATTTTCGGTTTAAAAACACAACAAAAGAAATATGCATCGAAGGAGAGATAAAATTCAAGCAAAGACAAAGATAAAATCATTTGCAAAAAGAGGTTGTTTGAGCCGATCAAGTGGCATTACCATGGTCGGACACGACCAAGCCCCCAATAGGCGTAGCTATGGTTCAAGTCAGCTAGGTCCCCAAATGATGCAGTGGTATTACGCCGATCAAGAGGTGTAGCGATGGTTCGGGTTCGACCAAAGCCCCCAAGTGATTCTGTGGCCTTAGGCCGATCAAGAGGCGTGATCGGTTCAGACGTGACCAAGTCCCCAAGTGATTCTCAGGCTTTCGCCTATCAATAGGTGTTGCATTTGTTCTGGACACCACCAAGCCCCCAAGTGATATGATATAAAGCTTTTTGAGAAAGCTAACTCAAGGGGTAAACCGTAGGCCGCTTTAAGACAAAAACTCCGTGTAACCACACATGATGTAAAAATAACAGAGACCCCGCTTTAGCTAAGGCTCCGGTTTATTATATTGATCATAACATATACACTGTCATAATATGTACATAAGTAGAGCCTATGGCTCAAGTATAGTAAGGCCGAAGATGAGCTATGTTCCACGGCCTGTTGGTCTCCTCCTCTGATGTACGTGAGTCTTTATGCTCTCGAATATCGATCAGATAGTATGACCCGTTGTGCAGATTCTTGTTGACCACGAAAGGTCCCTCCCAAGGTGGGGATAGCTTGTGCATATCACCGTCTTGGATGAGCCGAAGCACCAAATCTCCTTCTTGAAAGGTTCTGGTTCTAACTCGGCGACTGTGATAGCGATGAAGATCCTGCTGGTAAATCGCCGAATGGGCAGCTGCAATGTCACGCTCCTCGTCCAACAGGTCCAAAGCATCTTGTCGTGCTACTTCATTGTCCGCTTCAACATAAGCTGCTACATGAGGTGAATCATGACGGATGTCACTGGGGAGAACCGCCTCATTCGTAGACCATGAAGAACGGTGTGTATCCTGTCGATTTGTTGGGTGTAGTATTGATGCTCCATAATACAGATGGTAACTCCTCAACCCAACAACCCGGCGTCCGCTGCAAAGGAACCACAAGCTAGGGTTTGATGCCTCGTAAGATCTCTTGGTTAGCCCTCTCTGCTGGGCCATTGATCATGGGTGAGCCATCGATGAAACGTCTGCCGGATGTGCTCACGCTCACGTAACTCCTTCATAGCACCCTTGGACAGGTTGGTACCATTATCGTGAATGATGTTGTGTGGAAAGCCAAACCGGAAAATCACCTTTTTGATGAATTGAACCGCCGTGGCTGCATCACACTTACTAACGGGCTCCGCTTCCACCCACTTTGTAAACTTGTCAACCGCCACCAAAAGGTGGGTCTTCTTGTCCTTGGACCTTTTGAAGGGCCCAACCATATCCAAATTTCAAGTCGCAAACGGCCAAGTAATTGGAATCATCCTCAATTCTTGAGCCGGCACATGAGCGCGTCTTGAGAACTTCTGACAGCCATCACATCGCCTAACCAGGTCCTCCGCATCAGCATGAGCAGTCAACCAATAGAAACCGTGACGAAACACTTTAGCCACCAAAGACTTTGAATCGGCGTGGTGACCACAATCCCCTTCGTGGATTTCACGCAAGATTTCACAGCCTTCCTCAGGAGACACACAACGTTGAAATGCCCCTGACACACTGCAATGATGTAACTCGCCATTGACAATAGTCATGGACTTGGATCGCCGGATTATCCGCTCGCCAGAGTCTCATCCTCCGTAACTCGCCCGGTTCATGTACGCAAGATAAGGAATCATCCAATCCGGAATGACATGAAGAGCCGCCACCAATTGTGCCTCCGGATCGTGAATAGCCAAATCCTCTTCACCGTGGAGCTTGACAGACGGGTTATGCGTAACATCCAAGAAGACACTAGGCGGGACCGGTTTACGTTGAGAGCCCAACCGCTTAAAGCGCCCGCCGCTTCGTTCTTCCGTCATCCACGTGATCCACCTGATATCCTTTGAAGTGACCTGCAACAATATCCACCTCATGACGATATGCTGCCATGAGCGGATCCTTGGAATCCCAAGTGCCAGACACTTGTTGGGCCACCAGGTCCGAGTCACCGAAGCACTTAACTTGGCTGAGATTCATCTCCTTAGCCATCCGGAGACCATGGAGTAAAGCTTCGTATTCAGCTGCATTGTTAGTACAAGGGAACATTAAGCGAGAACGTAATGTAACTTATCACCTCGTGGGGAAGTTAACACGACTCCAAATTTCGAGCCCTCCAATTGCTCGGACCCATCAAAGTGAATAGTCCAATAAGTGTGATCCGGCTTTTCTTCGTGTGCTTGTAGTTCCGTCCAATCATTGATGAAATCCACAAGTGCTTGAGATTTGACCACCGCTCGAGGCACGTATTTCAGTCCGCTGCCCAAGCTCTATAGCCCACTTGGCAATCCGCCATTGCCTCCCCTGCTCAATTATATCTCCCAAAGGAGCAGAATGACCACTGTGATGGGATGTCCCTGGGAGTATTGCTTAAGCTTCCGGCTTGCCATGAAAACTCCATACACCAGCTTCTGCCAATGCGGGTACCTTTGCTTGGACTCAATAAGCACTTCGCTGATATAGTAAACCGGATGCTGAACCGGATATTCCTTGCCCGCCTCTTTGCGCTCCACTACAATAGCTACGCTGACTGCATGAGCATTAGCTGCCACATACAGTAGCAATGGTTCCTTGTCAATCGGAGCAGCAAGAATAGGTGGATTGGCTAGCTGCCACTTTAAATCCTCAAACGCTTTACCAGCAGCTGAACTCCAGATGAATTGATCCGTTTTCTTCAGCATCTGATACAAAGGGATCGCCTTCTCACCAAGGCGGCTGATAAACCGGCTCAACGCGGCAATCCGCCTGCCAAGCGTTGAACGTCATTGATACACTTCGTTTAGCCAGGAGGTGATAGCGGTGATCTTCTCCGGATTAGCCTCAATTCCCTGTTGGATACCGTAAAACCCAATAACTTGCCCGCCGCAGACACCAAAAACACACTTGGCCGGGTTGAGCATCATCTTGTATGTCCGCAGGTTATCAAAGGTTTCCTTCAAAATGTCAACCAGAGTCTCCTTCTCCCTTGACTTAACCACAATATCATCCACATAGGCATGTACATTACGGCCGATTTGCTTATGAAGGCAATTCAGACACACCACCGATAAGTTGCACTGGCACTCTTGAGCCCAAAGGGCATAGATACATAGCGTAAGGCTCCAAAGGGAGTTATGAACGCCGCCTTCTCCTGGTCCTTAATCGCCATCTTGATCTCGATGATAACCGTAATATGCATCCGTAAAACTCAAACGCTCACAACCTGCAGAGCATCAATAACTGATCGATGCGGGGAGGGCAAAAGGATCTGCCGGACAAGCCTTGTTAAGGTCTCTGTAATCCACACACATGCGCTTAGGTGCCGCTTTTTCTTAAGGACCAAAGCACCGGATTAGCCAGCCATTCGTGATGGAAAACTTCAACAATAAAGCCAGCCGCTAAGAGCCTGGCCACCTCCTCTCCAATAGCTTTGCGCCTTTCTTCGTTAAACCGGTGGAGAAACTGTTTCACTGATTTGTACTTAGGATCGACATTAAGAGTGTGCTCAGCGAGTTCCCTCGGTACACCTGGCATGTCAGAAGGCTTCCATGCAAAAATGTCCCGATTCTCATGGATGAACTCGATGAGCGCGCTTTCCTATTTCGGATCCAAGTTGGCACTGATACTGAACTACTTGGACGAATTGCCGGGTACAAAGTCAACAAGCTTAGTCTCAGCTGCCGATTTGAACTTTAGGGCCGGATCATGCTCTGTAGTTGGCTTCTTCAATGGAGTCATGTCTGCTGGATCAACATTATCCTTGTAGTACTTCAACTCCTCCGCGGCACAAACTGACTCTCCATAGGCCGCATCACCTTCTTCACACTCCAAAGCAATCTTGCGACTCCCATGAACAGTTATTGTTCCCTTGTGACCCGGCATCTTGAGCTGCAAATAAACATAACAGGGCCGTGCCATAAATTTGGCATAAGCCGGCCGCCCAAATAGGGCGTGATATGGGTTCCGGATCTTCACCACCTCAAAAGTCAATGTTTCTGACTTGGAATCATGATCGTCCCCAATGGCCACTTCCAGGGCTATCTTGCCAACAGGATATGCTGACTTACCAGGTACCACATGGAATACCGTATTGGACGGTTTAAGATTTTTAGCTGTTAGCCCCATACGGCGGAAGGTCTCATAGTATAGGATATTAATGCTGCTCCCTCCATCCATGAGCACCTTGGTGAATTTATAACCTCCCACCTGAGGTGCCACCACCAACGCTTAGTCGACTCGGATTGTCACCCGGAGGGTGATCCTCTCGCCCATACGATTGGTACAGGCATCAACAGTAAATAGCGAGGCACGGCCGGTTCAACAGAATTCACCGCTCACTTGTGAAGCTTCCGGTCTCGCTCATCCAAGCTAGTGGTGAAGACATGATATTGCCCGCTATTCAACTGCTTCGGATTGCTCTGATAACCCGACTACTGCTGTTGCTGGTTGTAATCAGCCTGGCTACTCTGATTACTTTGATTGTTATGTCCACCCTGATTTCCATTGAAGCCTGAACCGGAATTTCCTCCGCCGTGACCCGGCCCATGGAATCCGGATCCTGAGCCACCACCTGACCCGTGATCATATCCGAAAGAATTAGAATTCTTGAACTCCTGCATAATGTAACAATCCTTCCAAAGGTGGTTGGCTGGCATCTCCTTTGTCCCGTGCTTTGGACAGGGCTGGTTTAACAGATAGGTCAGGCGGTCCGGGTTAGGACTTGGAGCTCCACTGCGATTCGATGGTTTACCCTTTCGTCGCTGGCCTTTGTCCTGTACGCTGGTATTAGCCACAAAGTCCATGCTGCTATCCGCTTTATGCTTGCCTCCGTTTCCATGACCTGCCGTGTTGTGTTGCTGCCCTTTGGAGTTGCTGCTCTTCTTTCCCTTCCCTGTCTTGTCATCATCAGACTCGAGATCCTTGGTACTATCAGAATCAGCATACTTCACTAACGCAGCCATGAGGGTCCCCATATCGTTACAATGGCGCTTCATCCGTCCCAATTTCAACTTCAGAGGCTTAAACCGGCAGTTGCCTTCCAAGGTTATAACCGCGGTATCAGCATTGATACGATCTGATGAATGCAAAATTTCCGAGACGCGCCGCACCCAACGGGTTGTTGACTCGCCTTCCTCCTGGACATAGGCCGCTAAGTCCACTATCGACATGGGCTGCTTACATGTATCCTTGAAATTCTGGATAAATCGGGCTCGCAACTGGGCCCATGAACTGATAGAATTGGCCTGTAAGCTTTTTAACCAAGTACGGGTTGTTCCTTCAAGCATCATGGTGAAATACTTCGCACACGCCGCCTCATCCACATCAAGCATCTCCATGGCCATCTCATAGCTCTCCACCCATGTTTCTGGAGACAAATCGACAGTGTAATTTGGCACCTTGCGCGGGCCCTTGAAATCCTTTGGGCAAAGACATTGCGTAAAGCGGGGACAAGACAGGGCACCCCCAAAGAACTAGAAGTAACCCCTGGATTGACCGAGGTGGTTGGACGAACCGTCGTAAGATGACGAGCCTCATACTGCGCCGCTAACTCGGCCTCCCTGCGCGCCCGGGCCCGGTCCACCACTTCCTAAGCATCACTAATACCACCTACCGGGTTGTTGCAACGGGGCGCTTCACGGTTCCGTGCATTACTTGATACGGCCGGTTCATCCATACGCCTGCTGTAGCTCCGGCTTGGACAGGGGGTGGAATGAATTCGGTCACGGCTGTATGAATATGCTTCCTGTTGAATCAAGGCTGTCCGAAGAAGCTCCTTAACCCGGCGCGTCTCCACCGCCTGCGGAGAATCACCTTCAATCGGGATGGCCTCCAGTCGTGAAGCGGCGGCGACAAGATTGTCCATTGATTGGAATAATGACCCGGGGTGTCGGACAGCCGAGGCACGACATTGTTCTGCCGAGGCGGCTCCATCAAAGTAGGTGAACCGCACGCCTTACCAGTGCCTCCGCTTGATTTATCACCGGCGGGTTACTAGTTCCTGCTCACCGGGTGTTAAAGAGATTGCTTCGAAAACCAGAGGCAAAGTAGACCGGTGCTTCCTCTTCAGACTTCATGCGACGCGGTTTGATCCAAAGATAAGCCTATAGGCTCTGCGCATCCAAAGCGGCCCACTCTGCGACCATCCTGGCGTTCTCGGCTGCTAGGTCGGCCTTGGCCTCGAGTGATCTGTTCCTCACCTTTGCAACTTCCGCTAGGGCGCCCCGATCCGCCGGGTTAGCCTCGCCATAAGCGCAGCCAACGCATCAAACAGATCGAGATAAAACTTGAGCCGGCGGGTGCACGGGCCTCCTGCTCGGCAGCCGCCGCTGCTGACCCGGAGATCATCGCTGCTGCGGTCGAAGAGTGGATCACCGCTTGTGTACCGACCATGAATATTCCAACCCGGTTGGGCAGATCAGAGGGGTCCGGAATACTGTCGCCATCTGAACAGCCCCCAATCCGGCCGTCTTGTAGCTGATAACGATTCGGTTTCTCCGGTTGAGGACTCGTCGCCGGAATAAACAACGGTCTCGCTACCAGATTCCGATCCATCCTCATATTCTCCTCCGTGGATGACTCCCACGAAGGCACGCTTCACGGCCGGTTTAACCTGGGCAGATCGCGCACGCTGAGCCGTTTCGATGAGGTCGGTGCAGATGTCCGGCTCAGGGCCCGGTTCACCGATCTTGCCGATGAAGACGTGTATGCCACCAAAGGGGACCCGCACCAGACTCAATCGAGCCGCCTCGGGGCCCCACCCTGCATCGTCAATGTAGAGCTTGCCGCGGCGACTCTTGGTCATCCGGCCCACAGCGTAGCCCTTGAGTCCTTCGAAGTTGCCCTCCAAGAACTTGAAACCATCGTGCGATAGCCCCACGGTGGGCGCCAACTGTCATGGTTTTGTCACGGCAGATGTCCTCATGAAAGGACTTAGTCGTGGAGCCATCGCTATGGGTTAGCTTGAAGGGGTTAATGCGGACACAAGGACGCAAGAGAGTTTAAACTAGTTCGGCCCCTTCGATGAAGGTAAAAGCCTACGTCTAGTTGTGATGGAATTGATGGGGTTTCGATGACTAGGGAGCAAATAAGCTTCGCCTAAGTCTCGAGTTGTTGTCTGTTGTCCCTGAACCGCCGCTGGGTCGCCCCCTTATATACATGGGTGGCGCCCGTCGGTTTACAGAGTCCCGACGCCGGTTCATAGATGTATCCGGCTCGGTCTCCACTATTCCTAACTTACAATACAAGTTACATACCGACGCCGGTTTACGGCTACTGGCCTTGAACCGACTATGGGCCTTGAGCCCTCATCTGCCTACATGGGCTTTAACATACTCCACTACTGACAAAGTTAACCCGGCCTGTCCTGGCCGGTTTACACCCAGTAGTAGTATCTCCAGCACATACGATGGAACTACCGACCCGGCTATGTGGTTCCTTCTCCACATTCATATGGCATGGGGAGATGATATCCATGCCATCAAGTACCTTCTGCTGAAGCTCAAGGATCGGCAAGGCACTGGCTCAATAGCCTCCCCCAGAACTCTATCGGGAGCTAGGAGCAGCTCGACGACGCCTTTAGGACAAACTTCCAGGGCACATATGTTTGAACTCCGGACACTGATGACCTTAGCCACATTAATCAACAGTCTGGCAAATCTGCTAGGAAGTTCCGGAGTCGGTTCTTGACTAAAAGAACTAGATAGTCGACTGTCTTGGCGCAGAAGTGATCACCGCTTTCCGGCATAATATCCGGGATGAGTGGCTGGCACGATAGCTTGGATAAGCTAAGCCGAGAACCATGGCGGCCTTTACCTCCTTGATGACCCACTTTTGTGCGGGCAAGGACAGCTTGTTGGCTCGTAGCACTCATAGAAGCGAGGCCGACACATCGGGGGTGCACGGTGGCAACAGCGGGCCTAGGCGCAACGAAAACAAGCGCCGGCATAAAAACAGTGGTAGTGACACCGATGACATGGCGGTCAACGTTGGGTTTAGCAATCCAAGGATTGTCCAGAAAAAGAAGCCCTTTAAAGGGAATAGGTATGGTTCTACTGCGCTTGATAAAATTCTTGAGAAGCCTTGCCAAATTCAAGGCACTTCGGATAAGCCTACAAATCATACAAACCAACACTGCTGGGTTATCAAGCAAGCCGGAAAGATTGCATTCTAAAGCCAAGGTAAGAGCCTGTCTCGTAGCGAGGACGAGGATGAACCTCGGAGGCCCAATAATGGATGCCGAAAGCAATTTCCTCCAGGTAAATGAGGTGAACATGATCTATGCCACTCACCTCCCTAAGGAGAGGAAATGTGCACTTCAGGATGTCGACGCCCTAGAGCATGTAGCTCCGAAGTACAACCCGTGGTCGGCCTACCCGATCACCTTTAATAAGCACGACCGTTCGACCAGTATCCTTCATGGAGGGCAGGCAGCCCTAGTCCTCGATCCCATTGTAGATGAGTTTCACTTAACATGAGTTCTTATGGATGGTGGCAGTAGCCTAAACCTTATTTACGCAGACAAAATCAGCAAGATGGGCATTAACCCGCCAAGGATCAAGCCCAGCAACACCACTTTCAAGGGTGTAATAGCAGGTGTGGAGGCGCAGTGCTCCGGGACCATCACTCTAGAAGTAGTCTTCGACTCTACCCAAGAACTTTCAAAGGAAGACATGATCTTTGATATCGTCCCTTTTCGGAGTGGTTATCATGCGCTGATCGGACGAACCGTGTTCGCCTCATTCAACGCAGTCTCACATTATGCATATCTAAAGCTCAAAATGCCTGGACCAAAGGGTGTTATTACAGTCAATGGTAACATTGAACGCTCCCTTCGCACGAGCAAACGCAGATCTCTCAGCCGAGGCCCAAGCAGCCAAGGAGGCATCTAAGACCCTCGCCGACTTAAAGGAACAAGGTTCATCAAAACGTAACCGATGAGTTCCCCTAGCCTCTCATCGGCCGATCGTACCCACAAATAGGGGTACGTGCTCTACGACTCCCCCCTGCTTAGTTGAAAACTATGTACCTCGAGTACACAACTTTGCACTTAAAATTCCATGGGGGTCATGGAGCATAACAAGGGCACACTGCTCGTCTCAACGAAGTAGCATCCTAGCGGTATCCTGGTCATATCTAAAGGGCGACCAGGAACAGCCCTATAAATATCATTAAGTTGTCATTCACGCCGCTACTTAATAAAACCTCTTCAAAGGATCCTCCGATCGAGTGCATCAAGCATAGGGAGGGCGGTGTAGCATGCGATATTGTTAAAACCTTGGAATTGACAAGGTAAAGCTGATAGGCAGCACGGAGGCACGGACATGCGGCAGGGCCAAACCAGGACGCTTAAACCCCAACTTCAGATGCCTTGTATAAAACCTCCTCCTTATTATATCTTTTCTCTATCTTTTAAAGTTTCTTTGATAAGCTCGGCATGTACGGTTCGACCTAAATGAAAGAAAAGACCCTTTACGATCGTTGCACATATATTTGTGCAATTTTTCTTTTATTTTTGCCTTTGAGCCAAAGATAACCATTTCCATACAGTATCTTTTCGAATGCATCGGTTCTTGACCGGGGGCTCGGATTTAAAACCTTGCCTACTTAATCATTATGATACTCACATAAAAGTATTTGGCATCTCAGACATCGCATTGTATACATCGGTTTTGAATCATGTCTTTGGTCAATAGTTGGGTTGCCCGGATCTTATGCTTAACCCTTACATTTCTGTATTGTTTGGCTAAGGGTATAATGGAAGAACCACTGCGATTGCGCTACCAGCTAGAACGGTCAAGCCTCAATGGAGAAAGCTGAAAACTGACTGTCATGATAAGCGTAAACTAGTCGGCGATCCGATGACCGTGTCAAACTAAAGATCGATAGAGGTTGCATGTGTTAAATGACGGGCTCTTGTCAAATGAGCCGAAGTGTTTAATGGCTTTATGATGCAGAGCATCCCAAGGTCATCCCCATGGACCTACATTCACCTCCCCAAGTGCCAGGTGGGCAGATGACACAGGCTCGTGCAAGGGCTATCGAGAACCAGGTTAACTCTCTCCTTGTTGAACTCCCCTTTGACCAACTAGAGACATGGCTACTACCTCAAACGGAGACACTTTGTATGCTTATGTACCAAGGAGAAGTTATGGTGCAAGACACCAAGAGCATGGAGAAGATTCTTGCCAGTCCAGAAATCCTGGTACAACCACCCAACTACCGCCCAACTACCGGTCTACCAGTACAACCGCTCGACTACTGCCCAACTACCGGTCCAGCTTCTGTGATCGAGCGGCATAAGACCGATACCGCCCCGGTTGTTCCGGCAGCTGCAGTACGACCGGTACAACCGATCCATCCACCGGTACAACCGCTAATTACTTCCGCGAACACCTCTAGCAACCAGTACATGAGCTCGCAGCGGTACAACCACTCCAATGACCGGTCCAACCGGCCTGCCTGCATGCAGTGAAAGGGGTTTCGACCCATGTATCCCCAACTTATGCCTTGGACTATAAGTACTCGTCTCTTAGCTCTAAATTAGGGTTAGCAAAGGATTAGCTCATATTAAAGATAGAGATTTGCTCATACACTTGTACCCCTACTCCATTGGAGACCAAGGCCTCCTCGGAGAAGATTCCCGAGTGGATTCAAGACCCGTTGTGGGAAGATCCTTTGTGGATTCAAGACATCCTTCCTTCGAGGATTCAGAAGACCTAGTTCCTTTGTATCCTCCCTTATTGTCCTTGGATCTTTGTGACCTCTCTATGTATGTCTAGCATATGTGTGATCGGATCTAGTTGATTTGTGTGTTTCCCTCTTGTGTGTTCTTGTGTGTTCTTCGTGCCCTTTGGGAATTCCCCTCCAAATCATGAAAGATTGGCCCCTAGGGTTCCACCCTACATCATCTTGGTATCATGAGCCACGTTGATCACAAATTTTTAGTCCCTACCCCCCCCCCCCCCACACACACACACTTTCTAGCCAAATTTTGTGTGTTTTTTGTCCAATTTCGAAAATCCCCACAAAAATAGCCGTACCAAAAAATTGTGATTTTTTGGTTTGATGAGATTTTGTTTATTTTTTATCCATGGATTCGTTGTGTTTTGAGTAGATCTAGTCTTCCCCATCACGAAATCTCCCCCCCCCCCCACAAATTTTTTCCCCATCAATTTTCGAGTTGGAAATCGTCTTTTTTTGCTCAGATCTAAAATCTAGAATTTTTTCCAGTGATTACTGGTTGTACCAATCTGAACATCGGTACTACCGCTCGACCGGTACAACCACCCTACCACCGCTTAACAACTGCCAGACGACTTCTGCAACTTTGAAACTTCTACAAGTAGGGCATCTTCGCCCTAGGTGCAGCGGCATCTTCGCCAATGTACTGGAGATCGTGCACCACATCATCAACCCTTGACGGCCTACGAACTCGTCATCGACAATGACACGTTCATCTTCATACCAACCATAAGCAAGGACGGTAACCTTGACGACATCATCTTATATTGTACCTTGCCATTGCATTGTTAACCCTGAGCCCATTTTGCGTGACTTTCCTATCAAGACTAGCCATTTGAGTATTGTCGGGCAATGTTACTTGTGCACTTTAGTGATCATCGTTTACATTGCATACACACCTCATATTGGTATACATCATATCATCTCTTGTGTCACAAGGTTGTTCCCGCATATACATAATTGCTATCTTGGTTCGAGCATTTTGCATAAGTGTCCAAAGAAAGAGCTCAAAAGAGAACGAGCGAAAAAGGCTTTAAGAAAAAGCAAAAGATAGGCAAAGAGCTTGTAAGCAAGAGCCATAGCATCATACCACATTGCACATGAAATTTCCATACTCGATCATCTTGGATCATATCACTGGAACATCATACATATATAGCATAATTGGGATAGAAGTCGTTGCATTTTTGCTTTGTAGGTTGTGTACAAGTCTCGTATCCACCTATTGAGCAATCATACTAGCATCTCTCTAGAGTTGTGCAACAAGAGCATTTTCGTGGATTTCACATTTTCAGCTCATTCCTTGGTTGCACAACCCCATTTATCTATCTGTGCGTGTGTTTTCATGCGCCCCTTTTTGCTATTGGTCTACTTGTTTCACTTGTGGATTTGCGAATCTCTTTCAACATTATTTAATCTTACTAACATTCACATAAATTTTGTACCACCAAGCTACTCCAAAAGCTTTATTTGTGTAGGCGTGTGAATCAAAAAGATACAGTACCAATTGTGATATTTTTGTGTTACACTATTGAGTGATCATTGATCCATCTTCGACATCGAATAAGGTACATTTGGTCTAGTTCTTTTCTTTCTTGCACTCACACATTTTCTTGAGATGATGGATAGGCTAACCACTTCTTCCAATCCACTCTTCATCAAGCAAGAAGAGGACCCGAACAACTACGTTATCAAGAACCACCTCTTCGATGCTCAATGAGCTTTGCATCAAGAAAATGAAGCATTAAACAATTGCATCGACCTACTCGCCACCGACTTGCGAAAACACAAGCTACATACAAGAGACTAGCTCTACCGCAAGATTTCCACACAAATGGAGGAGATCAACGAAAGGTTGTCTACTCAAAAGGTGGAGAACGATGCAAGAATGAAGGTGATCCGTGCCTTGTTGGTCAACAGTTCTTCTATGACATCGTCATCATCAAGACGTCACCACTCAAGTCGACACTCTACGGATTCTTCCTCGGATGCAAGTATACTCCGAGCTCATTCGCATCGTCTCCAAGGCCATGAATATCAGCAAGCTCCACAAAACCCATTTCATGGCAATGGTTTACAAGACTGCCTCCAAGAACGTGAACGACTATGTCACCAAGCTAATGATTATCCGGTCTAAGAGCAAGATCCAATACGACAAGATCAACAAGAACATCAAGATTGCGATGCCCCTCGACAAGAGCAATAATCTCATGAGGAACAATCCCGTGAAGCCCAATGTGCTCTAGTGAATCAACACGAGCCATCAATGCGCGTAACCGCCAAGTACGCCTACAAGAAGAGGCCGTCCGATGAGAGCGAAAAGAAGAAGCCGCATGCCTTGAGGAGCGCCAAGAAATGAGGAACCGTGCAAGAATTCCATGCCCTCAACCTCAACTTAATCAAGCGGAGCACGAGGAGCAAGCGGCTCAAGACCCTCCACCATGGCAAGAGCATCACCCCCTTCGAAAACAACACAATGAAGATCAACGCTATGGTAGGCTCAAGTTCACCATGCCTAAGTTCCCTGGAAGCAATGATCCGAAGATTACCTTTCATGGGCATTGAAAGTTGACAAGATAATCCGTTTGCACAACTATGAAGAAGAAAAAAGATCACCATGGCATCCGTTGAGTTCCAAGACTATGTCCTCATTTGGTGGGAGCAAGTCATTGAGCAAAGAGAAGCAAAGGGTGAACCACCCATCACAACATGGATCCAAATGAAGGATGTCACATGAGCGCGCTTTATACCCACCGTGACCTCTTCAAGAAATTGTAACTCCTCAAGCAAGGCACCAAGTTCGTTGAAGAGTACAAGAAAATGGAGATCGCCATGATCCGAGCCAATGCCACAGAAGATGAGGAGCAAACTATGGAAAGTTCATTAAATAGACTCAACCATCCTATCAAGAAGATTGCGGATTTCCAACCGTTCGAACCTCCTCGAGCTAGTACACCAGGCTACCAAGGCGGAGCGACAAGTGCAAGATGATTACGAATACGCCAAGTACTCTTTTAAGACCTACGGCTCATACGATCAACCTTCAATGACTATGACGCCTTCTACCTCAACGAAACCTACACCAAGCAACAGCGACAAGTCAAGTTACAAGAAAACTTCAACACTTTCAAGTCGTCCTCCTACTACAAGCAACTTCAAGCCGAGAGCTTCATTATCAACAACTCGACCAGATGAGACCGTCAAGACGGGTTCCGTCAAATGCTTCACATGTCAAGGCCGAGGCCACAAGACACTTGAGTGCCCCACTCGGCACACCATGATCGCCAATGACGATGGCACCTATGACTCGATGAATGAGGAAGAAATGGAAGACCTTGAGCATGTGGACATGCACTGGCGCGTGAATGAAGATGAAGATGACCAAGTCTTTTGTGACAATGATCTGAGCCCCGCTCTCATTGTCTCCAAGTTCTTGACATTTCAACATCGATAAGACAATGACCAATCTTGCCACATTTTCCACACTAAAGCGAGCATCAATGGACCTTCCGTGAAGGTCATCATCGACGGAGGGAGTTGTCAAATTTGGTAAGCGAAGAGCTATGTTCCAAGCTACAATTGTTCAAGATGAAGCATCCTCATCCTTACAAAGTCCAATGGATTAGCGACTCCGGTACCATTCTAGTGGAGCACACCGTTCCAGTTTCCTTCAAGATTGGAGCATACGAAGACATCTTGGAGTGTGATGTCGTTCCCATGTCCGTTTGCCACCTCCTACTTGGACGCCCTTGGCAATTTGACCGCGGCGTCATCTACAATGGGCGAACCAATCACTATAGCTTCAAGAGGAAGGGAAAGGAGTACGTGCTATGACCTATGTCGCCAAGTCAAGTGATCACCGACAAGCAAGCATCCACCTATATATCATGGAGAGAATAGTGAGTTTGTAAGCCACCAAAAATAGAGTGAGTGACACAAGCCTAAATCGAGTGCCTCCTTGATGAGCGACAAGAAAAACTTAGTGCTTTTAGCTACCAAAATAGAGATGAGAGAAGTGTGTGAGAACCCATCTAGTGTTATGCACTATGTCCTAGTGTGCAAAGACGAAGCAGCAAGGACTAACACCTCTCACCATCTACCTTTCGTGTTGTCTAATCTATTGTAGGAATTGAAGGACGTCTTCCCCGATGAGCTACCTCAAGGACTACCTCCCCTAGGAGGCATCGAACATTGCATCGACCTAATCCCTGGTGCACCTTTACCAAACAAGGCCCCCTATTGCGTCAACCCTGAAGCACCAAGGAAATACAAAGGCAAGTACAACACCTCATTAACAACAGGCATGTACGTGAAAGCTTAAGTCCTTATGTCGTTCCGCTAATTCTTGTGCCTAAGGAAGATGGTTGTTTTTGCATGTGTTCCGGTTGCCATCCCATAAATGCTATCACCATTCGCTCTAGGCATCCCATTCCACGCCTTGACGATATGCTACATGAGCTTAGCGGAGCCACCATTTTCTCAAAAATTGATCTTAAAAGTGGCTATTACCAAATTCGCATTCAAGAAGGTGATGAATGGAAAACCGCTTTCAAAACCAAGTTTGATTTGTATGAATGGTTGGTCATGCCTATGGGCTTATCCGAAGCACCCGGCACTTTCATACGCATGATGCATTACGTTCTTCGCAAATACATCGACATATCTGTTATGGTCTACCTTGATGATATACTTGTGTTTAGTGAATCTCTAGAAGATCATGTCACCCATCTTAGAGCCGTTTGCAAACTCTTAGAAATGAGCGCCTTTATGCTAATATGGAGAAATGCAAATTTGGTGTTGACAAGCTAGTTTTCTTGGGTTTTGTTGTATCTTCTAAGGGTGTTCATGTAGATGAAGCTAAGATCGATGTTATTAAAACTTGGCCATAACCAACCAACTTGCAACAAGTGTATAGTTTCATTGGCTGAGCCAGATCTTATCGTTGCTTTGTGAAGGATTTTAGCACCATTGCATGCTTTGAGAAAGAATAAAGCTCCATTTGTTTGGGGATCATCCCAAGATACCCCATTTCGTGAGCTTAAGAAATTGCTTTGACATACTCCATTGCTTGCCGTGCCCAATTTGGATAAAACTTTTGAAGTGCATTGTGACGCAAGTGGTAATGGCATATGAGGTGTATTAATGCAAGAGAACACCCGATAGCTTACTTTAGTGAGAAACTTTCTAGAGCGCAACTTAACTACCCCATCTATGACAAAGAACTATATGCTTTAGTGGGAGTCTTGCATGTGTGGGAGCATTATCTTCGGCCTCATGAATTTTTTCATCCATGTGGATCATGAGACGCTTAAATAACTTAAAGGTCAAACAAAATTGAATAAGTAACATGCCAAATGGAGTGACTTCACCGAGTCTTTTCCTTATGTGATCAAGTACATCAAAGGTAAGGAAAATATTGTGGCGTCCGCTCTTTCCCGCAAATGCATGCTTGTAACTCAATTTGAGTTGAATGTGATTGGTTTTGAACACATAAAGGACTTGTATGCACATGATCTACTTTTGCTATTCCTTATGCCAAATGTTTGACGCCTACATCTTGGGAGCGATATTATATCAAGGATGATTATCTAATGAGAGAAAACAAGCTTTTTATACCCGAGTCTTCTCTTTATTTGTTACTTTTGCAAGAGGCTCATGAAGGAGGACTTATGGGACACTTTGGATGCAACAAGCCATTTTCTACGCTCTCCAAGAACTACTTTTGGCCCAAGATGTTTCGCGACGTCTCTCGATACACCAACCGATGCTCTACATGTCGCAAAGCTAAGTCTAAAGCTCAATCCCATGGTCTATATATTCCACTTCCTATTCCATAGCATTCATGGGAAAATATTAGTATGGATTTTGTGCTTGGTTTACCACATACTCAAAATGGAAAAGATTCAGTATTTTTTGTTGTGGACAATTTTTCTAAGATGGCACACTTTATCCCATGTAACAAGATAGACGATGCTTCACATGTTGCCAATCTCTTTTGTAGGGAAATCTTGCATCTACGTGGAGTGCCCAAGACTATCGTGTCGGACCGCAACATCAAGTTCCTTAGCTACTTTTGGAAGACGCTTTGTGCCAAGCTCGGAATCAAGCTCTTATTCTCTTTGGCATACCGACCACAAACCGACGACCAAACAGAGGTCACGAACTGGACGCTATCTACTCTACAATGCGTGTTGATCAAGAAGAACGTCAAGGAGTTGTAGGAGTGCTTACCCATCTTGGAGTTCGCTACAATCGCGCAAGACATTCGACAACCGGCAAGTCCCCCTTCGAGGTCGTCTACGGCTTCAATCCATTGTCCCCATTGGACATTCTATCGCTACCACTACAAGAGCGCATCAACATGGACGCGAGTGCACGAGCGAGCTATCTCAAGAAGGTGCATGAGGATACAAGACAAGCAATTGAGCGCCAAGTACACCGCCTAGCGACCAAGCTCAACATCAACAAGCAACTCATGATATTCAACATCGGAGATCTTGTGTGGTTACACCTTTGCAAGGACCGCTTTCCCAAGGAATGCAAGTCCAAGCTACTACCTCGAGCCGACGGACCCTTCAAGGTGCTAGCATGCTACAACAACAATACCTACAAGATCGACATTCCATGCATCAAGTACAACCTGAGTGACATCTTCAATGTCACGGACCAATCTCCCATCCATGGTGATGAAGATTTCAATCTGAGATCGGATATTTTCCAAGGGGGGAGATGATACGAAGCATCCCAAGGTCATCCCCATGGACCAACCTTCACCTCCGCAAGTGCCAAGTGGACCGATGACACGAGCCCGTGCAAGGGCTATCAAGAACAAGGTTAACTCTCTCCTTGTTGAACTCCCCTTTGACCAACTGGAGACATGGATACTACCTCAAACGGAGACACTGAAAGGATCGATATGGTTGACTAGAGGGGGAGGGGTGAATAGGCAAATAACAATTTTTAGCTTTTCTTTACCAAATTAAACTTAGCATCAAAATATGTTGTCTAGATATGCAACTAGGTGAGCAACCTATATGATGCAACAACAACAAGCACACAAGAAAGCAAGGGATACAACACAATAAGCTTGCACAAGTAAAGGTAATAGATAACCAAGAGTGGAGCCGGTGGAGATGAGGATGTGTTACCGAAGTTCCTTTCCCTTGAGAGGAAGTACGTATCCGTTGGAGCGGTGTGGAGGCATAATGCTCCCCACGAGGCCACTAGGGCCACCATATTCTCCTCATGCCCTCACACAATTCGAGTTGCCGTGATTCCACTATTGGTGCCCTTGGAGGCGGTGTGACAGCCTAGTTTTTGCCCTCTTCTCTTTGTCTGATTTTTAGTTGGTTTGGATTTGAATTTGAAATTTTGAATCACTTCAGATGGGCTTAAACACTTGGGTACCACCTTGACTTTCACCCAAGTGACTTGTTTCTCTCTCTAGCCATCATTTCTTCTCGGATCCATCTCAAAATAATATTATGAATAATTTTTCTTAAATGAAAAATATTCATTTTCCCTCTAGAACCCTAACTAGCCCATTGTGTTCCCAAGCAACCCCAATTTTTTCTTGCCCACAAAAATCTGAGAAAATTCCCAAATATCCTTTGAACCCTAGGGCACCTTCCTCAGCAAAAATATTGCATCAATTTTTGGAATATTTTTGCTACAAAAAGTATTTTCTGTTCTGGACAAAAATGGTAGTTTCTACAGCAACTACCATTTTACTTGCTCAAATGTGGCTGAACTTTCTTGTGCATCACTACCCTCATAGATGATTGCTAACCTCCAAAGCTGAGCTCCCAACTCTTAGTATTTTGACCTCAGTAAGTTCTCAAAGTTACTGTCCAGAAACTTACCAGGAAGTTAAAATCCATCTTACTGCGCCTGAGCTCAACTCAAAGTGTTGTAACCACTCAAACCACCAAGGACTACACGCCAGACAGGGAGTTTAGGCTTAGCGCAGCCTGATGTCATACTTCACGCGGTGACTACGTTCGTCCAGGCGTGCTGGCATGCGGCCGACGCGCTCTGCAATGCGCCCGAGCCTCTGTTGATCGCGTGCTCGCTTCCTCGCCTGCCGCGCCTTGCCAAACTTCGCCACGATCATCATCCCAACCCCCTTAACTCCCTCCTGGCGCTCGCCGATGCCGTAGCGAGAACGGGCGTGGTCTGGCCAACCCAACAGTGCGCTGCGCACTTTGTTCGTGGCTACCCCCTCGCTCCTGTGCTCGTCTCCGCTCGCCCACAGTGCCCGCGTGAGCTGCGTCGCCTTCCCCTCGCTCACTGACGCTGTTCGTCGCTGGGAGCCGTGTCCAGGTGTCCTCCGATGGAGCCCGAACCTCTCACCTCGCTCGGCTATAAGTATAGCCCTCCCCAGCCTCCTCGAGCATCATCCACTCCTCACACACCCTCCACAAACCAGTAGGAAGCCATAGCCCGGCCGGGCAGGCCGCGGGCCGCCGTCCCCGAGCTTGAGCTCGCCGGCGATCCCCACGGGTCGTCTCCACAGCTCCAGGCTCGGGCCACCCTTCCAGGGCCTCCGCCTGGTTGGAGCCCCTGGTGCTGCCTCTGGTCGCCGTCATCTCCAACTCCGGCGACCTCTATGTTCTGTCACCCCTGGAGAGGCCATGTCCGACGCCGTCCGACCACCCCTAGCTAACCTACGGGTACGGGCAGGTGCGCCTCTGTCCCCTCTTTTGATCCATCCCTCTAGCTCAGGCCAAGGAGCCCTCCTCGCCGGCGTGTGCTCCGGGAGAGCCTCGCCGCCCTCTGTTTTCCTCTCCCCCTCCCTCTCACCTGACTAGCGGGGCCCACTAGTCAGCCACTCTGGCCGCGCCCGAAGCGGTACGAGTGGTGGCGCCCGCGGGGTTTACGCCTTCGACATCACCCACTCTCAGTTCTGTTTATTTAAATTCAAATTCAATTTTATCCAGAGAGCTTCAAACAGGCAAAACTTTTTAACCATAAGTCCAAATGAATTTATTCTTTTTGCATTGTGTTCTTTATGAAAAGATCTAGCAGCTCACGAAAAATGAGATTTTTCTCTGCTGTCTAGATTTTCTGGTGAATTTCACAAGGGTTCTTGATGTTTTCTTTTTGTGTTTATAATTGTTTTCAGAAATTGAAGCTTGTCTTGAGGATCACCAGGAGGATTGTGAACCTCATCTGCACTAAGGCAAGCCACAACAACATTTTCATGGTGCCATTCCAATATTTGTGATTTTTTTTAACTTGAAGTAATGATTTAATCCATGCATTTAAATCACTAGAATAAATTTTTATATTCCGTTGGATGCTTGTTTGAGTTGATATGCTTAGTTTAAATAAGTTTGAAGCTAACTAAGTTGTTTAAGTAATTAGAATTAATATTTGTTATGAAGAAGTAATATGGTTTCGGAAATAAGGAATTATGCTGAGTTATTTTTCTTGAATGAGAAAAATGAAATATGCTAAGTAAAGATTCTGTTTACACTGATGATTAATCATAACCAGAGAGGTATTATGAGTTATTGATGTCCATGCTTAGTGTTTGATACAGTTGATCTAGTTATTACCGTTGATATATGATGCATATGTTAGTGATGCATTTTCATGGCATATCATGACACCGGTCACTTTCACCTTAAGTTGAACCTGATAATAACTCAACTTGAATATATCGTTAATCGGGTCATGGTGCCACTGAATCGAGTTTTCCCAGTGCAACCACATTTGCCTTTATGGGAAGGCCTTTATTCGATCCATTGTCATGCCTCTGGTCGGTGCCTCCAATGAGGGAAGGTTATGGGCGTGCGTTACCCTGGCCCGGTAAGCAAACATAACCTTGTGTGCCCGTTGTTGTTGTTATGGTACCTTGTCCCCGTTTGGGACCGTTTATGTTTTGCCACGACGGTGGCCGCTGGTGTCTGTGGTAGACACGGGGCCACCCAGGACTAGTCCAAAGGGGGAGTGAGTCGGAGTGGCCGGGAGAGTGTCATGGCAATGGAGGGGTTTCGTCGGAACGCCGTTGGTCCACCCGAATGTGAGTGCGAGGCCATGGGTTCCGTGGTGTGGGTACAGTGCGCTACCCCTGCAGAGTGTATTAAATCTATTGATAGCCGAGTCCACGGTTACGGACACGCTCGAAAGTAGGTCACACCATGGGTCAACGTTTAATTAATTTTGCACACTAAATTATGAACTTTGCACTATTGAGGAGATGTTGGTTGAGAAACCATTGTGTTGATGGAGACCAAGTTGTTGGTCAGTTCGTGATCTCAGAATGATCACCGTTTGGTTACGAGGTAACCCGAGCAAAGACCAAGAGGTTGGTCCGTTTGTGATCCGAGAGCGGTCACCGTTTGGTAAGCAAGTCCGAGGGACTTATATCACAAGATCATGATCACTGCATGTATGATATGATTTTGCATTATTAAAGCAATTGGTTAATTATCATGATATTGTTTGTCATTATGTTTATGTTTGTTGTGAGCTTGCAAGTACATTCAATGTACTGACCTGGCGTGTCATGCCAGCTTTCAGGAAAGTCTCGTTGGAAAGGAGTGCTGTTCGAGTCCCTGTGCTATGGAGTTCCGCTACGACGTCATTCTGCTGCCGCGTAGTTGTTATGATCGAGGCCCCTTTATGTTCACTAAATAATGTACATATTGTTCAGCCGCACCGTGTGTGCCGCTTGGCCTCACCACTTGCTGTAATATGAACCTTGTTCCGCTAGCATCAATAAAGCGGTTGTTTTCTGTACCAAGATGTTGTGTGTTGCCAGAAGACACGGTCTCTGGGCTGGCAAAACAGGTAAACTGGTTGCTCTGAGCCGGGGTGCCACAACGCTTGGTATCGTGAGCTGCTACCGATCAGAGGGCCACGCTAGACTACGACGTGTTAACTGGACGTTAGTTAAGCGTATAAGATGAGTGTTGGTAGCATTTGTAGCTGGTTGTTGCATTGTACGCACTTGCTTTATTTTTATGCTAACCTACTAATGGCTGTGAGTGTAGATGGCTCCGGTGCCGTATCCGTGCCAGTTGCAGCTGATGCCATACACGTTGCCGCATCTCCTTTGCAATGTGTGGCGTCGGCTGTACCCCGTCGGTGACGACCCAGTCTATGGTGTGTACTGGGAGCGTCTAGCAAACTCAGTGTATGAGTATCACGCAGTGGTTACTCTGTGCACCAGCTCGTATTCCAAAGACTTACACTCGCATTCTCTCGGAGCGGTTTTGCTTCTACCGCTTCCTAGGCCGCCCAGCTTTGCTGCATTCGAGGTCCTTGTCGAGCTTCATTATAACGAGGTCCGGATGCGTAACCACCTGTGTTTCCACTACTATCCTCTCGCACGACAATGGTCGTGTCCGTTTTCCTGTCATTGATCCGGAGTCTGATAGTGTTGCTAGCCACCTTTCTTGTTATATCACTGCTAGCTACCTTATGATTCACGAGCTAGCTCGAGAGCTGACTCGTGCTCGTACTACTTTAGCTGCTACTAGATCTTTCACTACCCCATCATCTATGGGATTTATCCCTTATATTCCATCCAGTTCTAACTCACCTATTTCACCGGTTACTCCTCCGAGTAGCTCGGGCACATCGACCGTGAATCCTCTCAGTGCTCCTGCTGAGTGGGTGTCACTTCTCACTACTCTCGTAGCCCTGATGCTTCACCCTGCACCTGCCCCGGAGGGAGAGCCCTCGAGGCAGCGTAGTCGTGTTACCTTTAACCCAAAGGTTTCGGTTAACATCGTCAGTTCAGGATCCGAGTCCGCTTCAGGAGAGGACCCCGTAGCACCAGCAGAGCAGTAGAGTGTTTGAGTATCCGTAGTTGTCAGTATGATGTACGGATGTAGTCGTATGAGTCATGATGCTCCGTTTCATGTATGAGAGTAGTTGAACTTGGCATGTTGTTCATCTTTCATGTATGATTCTATGTATAATTATGTTGGAACTCTATTTTATTCATCACATTTTCTTCTTTATTTCGCCTTCTCTCGGGTTTTGTTGCTGGCTTTTCCCCAATTTAATTTTGATGTTTCTCATCTTGGTTGCGTTGTCTTGGTAAAAATCCACATTAGGATGACGCGGGGAGGCAGCAGTAGCGACGCTTGTGAGGATGTTCTTGTTTGTCGTTCCCCACGACAGGCAGGACACTCCCCCGAGCCGTACGTTCCACCACCGCCTCGACCACCAAATCCGCCCTCCACCGAGCAAATTTTGCGTATGTTTGAGGAAAGGGGGAATAATGATCTGATTGAAATAGTGAGGAGTGTGCAAGCTATGGTCAAGGTAATGGAAATCGTAACGGTCATCACTCCAAGTAGCCGATTTTCAGAGAACAAAGCCTCCTGGGCCAACAAAGTTATAGATCCTTTGGATGCAGATGATTGGTTATGAACCATTGAGAGGAAACTTGAGATTGCTCGTACTAAAGAAGATGACAAAGTCTTGTTTGCAACTCATTATCTTGAAGGCGCTACCGCCATATGGTGGGAAAATGCAAAAGCCATGTGGCCTGCTGATGAAGAAATCACCTGGGCAAAATTCAAGGATCGGTTCCGGAAATATCATATTCCTACTAGAATTATGAAGGTTAAGCAGCGTGAATTTCTCGCGCTCCTCCAAGGAAGTCAGTCTGTGGGTGAATATTTGCAAAAGTTCAATCATTTGGCCCGTTACTCTCTTTATGATGTGGCCACCGAAGAAAGAAAGATTGACAGGTTTATTGGGGGATTAAACCCGCATCTCCGATGTACCCTCAGTATGTTTGATTTCCCAGATTTCCAAACTCTAGTAAACAAGGCTTTCATTGCTGAAAGGGTGCGCAAGCTCATAACGGACAATAGGCTTGCTAATAACAACCACAAGCGCAAGTTCAAGCCAAGGAAGGAAGTGCAGCCAGTGCAAAAGGCTCATACCTGGAAGCATACTCAGGTGGAATACAAGCCCAATTTGCAGCAGAATGTTAACAAAACCACCACACAAGTCAAGAATGTTGTGACTAACCCGGTGCGAGAAGAGTGCCAGCACAACAATTCTTGTTTCAGTTGTTGGCAAACCGGACATTATGCCAGACAGTGTCCCAAGAACGGCAAGACTAATTCTCCATTCAGGCCACAAGTCAACTTTATGGAGTCATACCCTATCCAGCAAAACGTCACTGGGCACATTCATCACCTCTCCGCAGACGAAGCCCAAGAGAACCCCGAAGTCGTCATTGGTATATTTTCTATTAATAACATACCTTCTGTAATATTATTTGACTCTGGGGCTTCCCACTCTTTTATTTGGCAGAGTTTTGTTGCCCAAAACAAATTTCCTTGTTTACTTTTGGGCAAGAATATGCTGGTACAATCCCCGGGATCTTTGCTCAGAAGCAATCTGATCTGCCGTAACCTGGAAATCAATATCAACGGAGCCCGTTTTCCAACATCCTTCATAATCATTGAGTCCGTAAAGTTGGACATTATTTTGGGGATGAATTGGTTAACCCAATATCAAGTATGCATAAATTGCGCGACCCGAGAAGTCACTTTGACCAGTCAAGAGGGGCAGACTACAAAATTCTATGCTCGCAGGAGCATACTCAAGAAAGATATGGTCTTCACCACTGTGGCTGGTGAGTTGGAATTAATTCCTGTGGTCAGTGAGTTTCCTGATGTGTTTCTAGAAGAACTGCCAGGCATGCAGCCAGATCGAGAGCTTGAGTTTGCAATAGATATTGTGCCCGGAACCGCACCGTTATACAAGAAGTATTACCGGATGCCTTCATCAGAATTAGTGGAGCTAAAGAAACAACTTGATGAAATGCTCCAGAAAGGATATATCCGTCCCAGCTCTTCACCATGGGGATCACCTGCTATATTCGTGGATAAGAAGGATGGTAGCCTCCGCATGTGTGTGGATTACCGTCAGCTGAATGATGTCACCATCAAAAATAAATATCCACTTCCCAGAATTGATGACTTGTTTGATCAGCTAAGTGGGGCCAAGGTATTCTCCAAAATCGATTTAAGGACCGGATATCACCAACTCAACATTAAAAAGGAAGATATTCCTAAGACCGCATTCACTACCCGGTACGGTCTTTATGAATATACAGTTATGTCCTTTGGCCTCACCAATGCCCCTGCTTTCTTCATGCATATGATGAATAAAGTATTCATGGACTTCCTTGATAAATTCGTGGTGGTCTTCATCGATGACATACTTATATACTCAAAAGGTGAAGAAGAGCACAAAGAACACCTCGGAGTTGTGTTACAACGACCCCGTGACCATCAGCTAAGCGCCAAATTCAGTAAATGCGAGTTTTGGCTCAAGCGAGTTGGATTTCTTGGACATGTGCTATCCGCAGAAGGTATAGCTGTGGATCCGAGCAAAGTAAAGGACGTGCTCGATTGGTTGGCACCCACAACTGTATCTCAAATCCGGAGTTTCCTTGGATTAGCTGGCTACTACCGTCGTTTCATTGAAGGGTTTTCCAAGATTGCTAAACCCATGATGGAGCTACTCAAGAAAGATAAGAAGTTTGAATGGACTGAGGACGAGCTAAAAATCCGGCTGACGACAGCACCTGTGTTGACTATTCCAGACATCTACCGCAGCTTTGACGTGTACTGGGACGCCTCTAGTCAAGGTCTTGGATGCGTACTTATGCAAGATGGCAAGGTGGTAGCATATGCATCGCGATAGCTATGACCCCATGAGGGAAATTATCCTACTCACGATCTAGAATTAGCCGTGGTGGTTCATGCTCTAAAAATTTGGAGACACTACCTCATTGGGAAGAGGTGCCAAATTTTTACAGACCATAAAAGTCTCAAGTATATATTTACTCAGCCAGATTTAAATCTCCGTCAACGAAGATGGCTTGAGTTAGTCAAGGACTATGATCTTGGAATAAATTACCACCCGGGTAAAGCCAACGTGGTTGCCGATGCACTCAGCCGAAAGCCTGTTAGCCTGAATACCATAATGGAATCCTTGCCTCCTGAACTTCAAAAGGAGATTGCTCAGCTCAACCTAGTCATAGTTAGTGTTGGTCTTGCTAATATTATGGAAGTTACACCTACCCTTGAGGAAGAGATCCGCAAGGCCCAGCCAGATGACACTGTCCTACAGAAACGTGCCAATAGTATGTTAGTAGGACAGACTTCTTTTAAGGATCAACACGGTACACTACTATTTCATGGAAGGATTTGTGTACCCAGCCAGGAGGATTTAAGGAAGAAAGTCATGTAAGAAGCACACGAATCTTCATATTCTATTCACCCTGGAGGTACAAAAACGTATGAAGACCTTCGACCAATATTCAGGTGAGATGGAATGAAGAAAGACATTGCCTATTTTGTGGCTTGTTGCGACATATGCAACAAGGTGAAGGCAGAACATCAGAAGCCAGCCGGACTTCTCCAACCATTGCCAATTTCACAATGGAAATGGGATGATGTCTGCATGGATTTTGTCACAGAACTACCAAAGACTCAGCGAGGCAATGATGCGGTCTGGGTCATAGTGGACACCTTAACCAAGATAGCTCACTTTATGCCCATCAGAACCACATACCGAGCCAATCAACTTGCACAACTGTATGTATCCAGAATAGTCAGTCTGCATGGAGTACCTCGAACAATCACTTCTGATCGGGAGTCACTTTTTACCTCCGCTTTCTGGTCACGTCCCCACCAAGCCTTGGGGACAACATTAAAATATAGTACCCGCTTATCATCCTCAGACTGATGGACAGACTGAGCGGGTAAACCAAATACTCGAAGATATATTCTACGAGCCTGTGCTTTGGCCCAAGGACCTAACTGGGAAGACTGCCTGCTATATGCCGAGTTCTCATACAACACTTCTGACCTGGGGTCAATAGTCAGTCTGCATGGAGTACCTCGAACAATCACTTCTAACCGGGGGTCACTTTTTACCTCCGCTTTCTGGTCACGTCTCCACCAAGCCTTGGGGACAACATTAAAATATAGTACCGCTTATCATCCTCAAACTGATGGACAGACTGAGCGGGTAAACCAAATACTCGAAGATATGCTACGAGCCTATGCATTGGCCCAAGGACCTAACTGGGAAGACTGCCTGCTATATGCCGAGTTCTCATACAACAACAACTTCCAGACCAGTCTTAAGATGTGACCTTATGAGGCTTTGTATGGCCGTAAGTGCCGCACTCCTTTAAATTGGTCTCAAACTGGAGATAGCCGTATTTTCAGAACTGATCTCATGATGGAAGCTGAGAAGCAAGTCAAGGAAATCTGAGGCAGATTGCAATTGGCTAAATCTCGACAGAAGAGTTATTATGATGCCAAGCACCGTCAAATCAGTTTCGAACCCGGAGAACACGTATACCTCCGAGTCACTCCTATGAAGGGAGTCAAGAGATTCCAGACTCGTGGAAAATTGGCACCCAGATTTATTTGGCCCATTCCCAGTTATGTCCAGAGTGGGTACTGTTGCATATCAGTTGGAACTACCCCCAGAATTGTCGGACGTTCACAATGTGTTCCATGTTTCACAGTTGAGACGATGCATATCGCCGCCTGAGAAAAAGACTCCTATGACAGAAATAGAGTTGGCTAAGGATTTAACCTACGAAGAGAGACCGTTCAGAATTTTGGATCAGATGGAAAGAGTCACTCGTAGTAAAGCAAGGAAGTTTTACAAAGTTCAGTGGGAGCATTACACAGAGGCAGAAGCGACTTGGGAACGAGAAGAATTTCTAAAGGCACATTATCCATAATGGTTTTCCCGAGCAACTGAATCTCGAGGACGAGATTCATCCTAAGTGGGGGAGGTTTGTGATAGCCTGGTTTTTGCCCTCTTCTCTTTGTCTGATATTCAGTTGGTTTGGATTTGAATTTGAAATTTTGAATCACTTCAGATGGACTTAAACACTTGGTACCACCTTGACTTTCACCCAAGTGACTTATTTCTCTCTCTAGCCATCATTTCTTCTCTGATCCATCTCAAAATAATTTTATGAATAATGTTTCTTAAATGAAAAATAAAATATTCATTTTCCCTCTAAAACCCTAACTAGACCATTGTGTTCCAAAGCAACCCCAATTTTTTATTGCCCACAAAAATCTGAGAAAATTTCCAAATATTCTTTGAAACCTAGGGCACCTTCCTGAGTAAAAATATTGCATCACTTTTTGGAATATTTTTGCTACAGAAAATATTTTCTGTTCTGGACAGAAATGGTAGTTTCTACAACTACCATTTTACTTGCTCAAATGTGGCTGAATTTTCTTGTGCATCACTACCCTCGTAGATGATTGCTAACCTCCAAAGCTAAGCTCCCAACTCTTAGTATTTTGACCTCAGTAAGTTCTCAAAGTTACTGTCCAAAAACTTACCAGGAAGTTAAAATCCATCTTACTGTGCCTGAGCTCAACTCAAAGTGTTGTAACCACTCAAACCACCAAGGACTACACGCCAGACATGGAGTTTAGGCTTAGCGCGGCAAGTGTCATAGTTCATGCGGTGACCGCGTTCCTCCAGGCGTGCTGGCATGGGGCCGACGCGCTCCGCGACACGCCCGAGCCTCTGTTGATCGCGTGCTCGCTTCCCCGCCGGCCGCACCTTGCCAAACTTCGCCACGATCATCGTCCCGACCCCCTTAACCCCCTCCCGGCACTCGCCGACGCCGGAGCTCACCACAGCGAGCAAGGGCGCGGTCTGGCCAACCCAACAGTGTGTTGCGCACTGTGTTCGTCGCTGCCCCCTCGCTCCTGTGCTTGTCTCCGCTCGCCCACAATGCCCGCGTGAGCTGCGTCGCCTTCCCCCTCGCTCACTGACATTGTTTGTCGTTGGGCGTCGTGTCCAAGTGTCCTCCGACGGAGCCCAAACCCCTCACCTTGCTCGGCTATAAATATAACCCTCCCCAGCCTCCTCGAGCATCATCCACTCCTCACAGACCCTCCACAAACCTGTAGGAAGCCGTAGCCCGGCCGGGCAGGCCGCCGTCGCCAAGCTTGAGCTCACCGGCGATCCCCTCGGGTCGTCTCCACAGCTCCAGCCCTTCCAGGGCCTCCGACATGCCTCGATGGTACCGTTCCGCCCGGTTGGAGCCCCTGGTGCTGCCTCTGGTCGCCGTCATCTCCACCTCCGGCGACCTCTGCGTTCTGTCGCCACTGGAGAGGCCGTTTCCGATGCCGTCCGACCACCCCTAGCTAACCTACGGGTACGCGCAGGTGCGCCTTCGTCCCCTCTTTCGATCCATCCCTCTAGCTCGGGCCAAGGAGCCCTCCTCGCCGGCGTGTGCTCTGGCGGAGCCTCGCCGCCCTCTGTTTTCCTCTCCCCCTCCCTCTCACCTGACTAGTGGGGCCCACTAGTCAGCCACTCTGGCCGCGCCTGAAGCGGTACGAGTGGTGGCGCCCGCGGGGTTTACGCGTTCGACGTCACCCCCCCTCAGTTTTCTTTATTTAAATTCAAATTCAATTTTATCCACAGAGCTTCAAACAGCCAAAACTTTTTAACCATAAGTCCAAATGAATTGATTCTTTTTGCATTGTGTTCTTTATGAAAAGATCTAGGAGCTCACCAAAAATGAGATTTTTCTCTGCTGTCTAGATTTTCTGGTGAATTTCAGAAGGGTTCTTGATGTTTTCTTTTTGTGTTTATAATTGTTTTCAGAAAGTGAAGCTTGTCTGCAGAGTGTATTAAATATATCGATAGCCGAGTCCACGGTTACAGACACGCTCGAAAGTAGTCACACCATGGGTCAATGTTTAATTAATTTTGCACAATAAACTATGAACTTTGCACTATTGAGGAGATGTTGGTTGAGAAACCATTGTGTTGATGGAGACCAAGTTGTTGGTCAGTTCGTGATCTCAGAATGATCACCGTTTGGTTACGAGGTAACCCGAGCAAAGACCAAGAGGTTGGTCCATTTGTGATCCGAGAGCGGTCACCATTTGGAAGCAAGTCCGAGGGACTTATATCACAAGATCATGATCACTTCATGTATGATATGATTTTGCATTAGTAAAGCAATTGGTTAATTATCATGATATTGTTTGTCATTATGTTTATGTTTGTTGTGAGCTTGCAAGTACATTCAATGTACTGACCTGGCATGTCATGCCAGCTTTCAGGAAAGTCTCATTGGAAAGGAGTGATGTCCGAGTCTAGATCGTGTCCACATTGGTGTCCCTGTGCTATGGAGTTCCGCTACGTCTTCGTTCTGCTGCCGCATAGTTGTTATGATCGAGGCCCCTTTATGTTCACTAAATAATGTACATATTGTTCAGCCGCACCGTGTGTGCCCTTGGCCTCGCCACTTGTTGTAATATGAACCTTGTTCCGCTAGCATCAATAAAGCGGTTGTTTTCGATACCAAGATGTTGTGTGTTGCCAGAAGACACGGTCTCTGGGCTGGCAATACAGGGTAAACCGGTTGCTCGGAGCCAGGGTGCCACAGGCGGCGACTGAACCTTTACAAAAAAGTTGGGGCAATCTCCACAACTTAATTGGAGGCTCCCAAAGACACCACAAAGCTTCACCACAATGGAATATGGCTTCGCGGTGACCTCAATCGTCAAGGGTGCTCAAACACCCAAGAGTAACAAGATCCACATGGGATAAGTGGGGGAAATCAAATTTCTCTTGGTGGAAGTGTAGATCGGGGCCTTCTCAACCAATCCGTAGAAAACCAACAAGTTTGATTGGCTAAGGAGAGAGATCGGGCAAAAATGGAGCTTTGAGCAACAATGGAGCTTGGGGAGGAAGAGGTGGTCTTCTTGGGGAAGAAGACCCCCTTTATATAGTGGGGGAAAAGATCCAACTGTTACCCCCTTACTCAGCCCATGACACGCGGTACTACCGCTGGATGGTACGGTACTACCGCTTGTGCGGTAGTGACCATACGAGACCCTGTTGCGCATGGCAACAATCGGTAGATGGCCGGAGCGGTACTACCGCGTGCCCCCTGTGGTACTACTACGAGGCAGGGCTCTACTGGGCTGGAAAAAGCACGGACTAAATAGATTACGTCCGTGACTACTTCCGCTGAGGTAGGGATCATGTGAAAATCCGGCACGTTACTACTGCTCGCAGGGAGCAGTACTACCACGTAGGGGTGGAAGTAAAATATTACTTCCGCGCCTACTTCCGCATGCGTTAGCGTCCTGGCTAGAAGTAACGGTACTACTGCTCGCTAGGAGCGGTACAACCGCTGGACCCTGCGGTACTACCGCTCCCTTGAGCGGTACTATCAAGAGCACTCATGGTACTATCGCTTCCCTTGAGCAAGATTATCAAGATGCCACAAATGCTCTAGCATTTGGAAGCCTTAATTTCGCAGAGCCAAGGATAACCGGACGATGCTCCAATGAAGCGAAGGAAAGGTGGTGCAAAGGAACAGATGTGTACGTGTTGATTCCACGCTAACCTTTCTGAAGCGGACCCCCTCTTAATAGTACGGCTTTCCTACGACTCAAATCCACAGTAAACAAACGTAGAGAACCCCCGTCTTCGTTAGGCTCCGAGGGGCACCGAATCGTCTTGTGCCTAGACATGAGATATCTGAAATGGTCAATGCATACGATTAGTCCGCAAATGCACTGTCATCAATCACCAAAACCACGTAGAGAGAAATATGCCCTTACAATCTCCCCCTTTTGGTGGATTGATGACAATACGAGATTTGCACATAGGGATATAAAATGAACAAAGGCAAACCCAAAATCTATAAAATATAGACAGGCTCCCCCTAGATGTGTGCACTCTATAGATATGCTTTGGACTGCACAACACACATACTAGGATCAACACTCCCCCTATATTTTATAGAGAAGGCAACACTTGCAACAATATGAGTGACACTAATTATGAAGGTAAGATATGGTAAGTGAGCATGAAGTAATGAGCACAAGATAAAATAAGCTCACAATCTACTAAACATACTAGACAATAAAGGATAATCTTGAGGGCATATGTCTCACACCATATGATAGAATAAATCTCCTGGTCTCACATGCACACCAACACAAACCAACAAACCAGAGCAACAATGGTTCAACGATACAAAAGCAAAGAGACACAAGACTCGCAAATCCTACACTCTCTCCCCCTTTGGCATCGAGACACCAAAAAGGCAGAGAGGACACGTATGACACAGGTGGTAGCTCCCACTAATGTGATCACCCATCAAGCTCCTCATATGTCTCAGCAGCAGGAATGGACTCCCCATCTGACTCAGTCCACTAATAGCCCTGCCTCATCATCTAGGCAGCCTCAGGAGCAATGTTCTTCTTTGACCCGCTCGAGACTTGCTCGCCAAGCTTCCTGAAGATCCTCTTGTCACGCCGGCGACTCTCCTTTTGAGCAACGTGGGCCTGGTACTGCCCCTTGGCCTGCATGCAGAACAGAGACTACATCTTGGCCTTGAGCTTCTTAGCCCAAAATGGCTCAGAAGAGGGAGGTGCATACCCCTTAGAACTGTCCTCAGCCTCCTCCTCCTCCTCAAACTCATCCTCATCAACATCCATACGAGCAGCCTCGGCCTCAGCCTGGGTAGTGTTGTTAGCCTACTTGTTCTTCTGGCGCAACTTGATGGGATCATGGCGAATCCAGTTGGGACCAAGAAATTCTTCACCCGGAAAGAGCTTCTCCCAAGTACTCGAGATCAAGAGGAACAAATAAGGTCCATAGATGGGCACCTTACGATGGAACACAGCAAACTGAAGCTCACTCCACATGATATGAGAGACATCAAGTGGTCCAGGTTGGCGAAGACGGGCTTCCTAACAAATAAGCATCATGTCCACAAGATAGGAGTGCACCTTGTCCTTGTCGCCTATGCAAGGAAAAAGAGAGTTGTGGAAGATCCAATGCATGATATCAAGGAACGGGTTCAGCAAAAAGACTTCTTGCCATTGGGTAGAGTCTTCTCAACAAGGTAGTTCTGAAGCTTGTTCTTGAACGCAGACTCTGGGTTGGCATGCGGGTAGAGACCAACGGGCACCTCTAGCCCCTCATCACGAACATGCAACAGATCCATGAACTCCTCCCACTCAGCAGTCATCCTTTTCCCATTTGTCATCCAAGTCATGGTCCGCTTCTCATCCGTGTGGAAGTGGACAGAAGCAAAGAACTGAGCCACAAGCTCCAGGTCAAAGTCAAGGTGGAACGTGAGGATCCCCTCAATATCAAAGTGCTCCACCAAATCCAGAGGCTCGCCAAAATATGCCCGGTTCTTCTTCAAATGTTCCATGTCAATCCACAAGATGGGTAGTAGATGTTTTGCTTGGCCTTGATCACATCTAGATAGATGAGATTTTTTTGCTTGGTCCAGAATTGGTCATTGCCCCTACTGAGTTCCCTTGGATTGACGTAGGGGTTGAGCTTTCTTCGAATCAGAAACTCTGCTTGAGGCATTTCATCCATGCCGACAGTTGGCTCCTTGGTCTTGGTAGTTGTGGTCTTGACGTGGCGTTGTGGGGCGCAGGACCCCTCGGGAGCTTCTTGGTTGCGAAGGCGCTTGGAGCTCGTGTCACGGCTGGGATTCGAGCGCCTTGCATTGGAGCTGGAGCCACCACCTAAAACACACAACGCAAACACACAAGAAGAGAGAAGGATTATTGCAAAGACCAAGGCCAAAACTGAACGAAACAAGTAGAAATGAGATTGGGTGTGACAAAACAAGGTAATTCTTAAGTCAACGGTAGTAGTAGATCAGGATGCGGAAGTAAAAACTTGCATCTGCTCTAGCCACGGTAGTACTATGCCGGGTTGGCATGGTAGTAACGCGCCTAGAGCGGAAGAAATTTTTTACTTCCACGCGACGGGCGGTAGTACCGCTCCAGCGGAGCAGTAGTACTGCACGTGGCAGTTCTCGCACGAGCGGGCGGTAGTACCGCACGGAACTGCATCTCTCAAGAACATATCTAGGAACATCCGTAAAGATAGATCAGTACTGCCGTTGATTAAAACTACAGTGTTGCATCACACCAAATAGCATATCCATTGCACTAGCACTCTCCAACAATCTCCTCTTGCAAAAATTTAGCTAAAAATCACAAGAACTACACATGCATCTCCCAAAACCTAGAAGCACAACAATGGGGAAAAGAGAGAGGGACTAAGGGAGACAACAGGTTCCATGGCAAGAGGGCGAGGTGGGGATCGATCCCACCAGTTGGAATGCGAGGAGAGTGGCCGGAGAAGGAGATCTGGCGAGGTCCTCCGGCGCCATTTTTGGGCAGCAGAGAGAGAGAAAGAGAGAGAGAGAGAGAGAGAGAGAGAGAGAGAGAGAGAGAGGAAGTGAGGGGAAGGGATGAATGCGTATGGCGGAGTTGGAACTCCCCCTGCCCGCTATTAACCCCCACGCTCTCTCGACAGCGCGGTAGTACCGCAGGTCATCACAGTAGTACCGCCTGGGCGGAAGTACCGCACACAGGGTGGTAGTACAGCTCTTCCAGTGGCAATAAAAAATTACTGCCATGATGGAAGGGTTAGTACCGTGCCGTGGCCGCAGCTGTGCAAGAACAGGAGCCACCCACCTCCAGCGGCAGTACCGTGGCTTGCCACGGTAGTACCGTACACCCAAGAAAGTGCAAGTTTCGACAAAACAGAAAAACGCGGCCTTTGCAATGCACACTTCGAGCAATCGGACATACAAAATAGCACAAATGAAGCAACTAAACACAGACAAAGCCCGAAGGAAAGCAAAATGACAACGAGGACCAAACACAAACCAAAACCTCTCAAGAGGAGAGGGCGGTGGCCAGAGACACCTATGTTTGAGTGAATTGGTATGGCACCGCGAAGAATTATCCTTGGGCCCATGACCAAAACTCGTCTTTGAACCACAAGTACCATCTACAGTGGTGAATGTGAAAGAGGTGATCAATTTATGCATATGGGGGGAGGGAGAGTTCATTGAGAGAACAATACTCCCCCTATGTCCATGCCGACACCTAAACGAGACATCAAGATGAGTATGGTGGGGTGTGCAAAGGTTCAAGCCACATTGCTCAAATCAATGATATTTATCTCATGCCTTAACTCGCGAAATCTTGCTTCATCCAAGGGCTTCGTGAAAATATCTGCAAGGTTATCATGAGTGTTGACATAGTTGACCTCGATCTCCCCTCGCCTAATGTGATCCAGGATGAAGTGATACCGAATCTCAATATGCTTCGTATTGAAGTGTTGCATCGGGTTGAGAGAAATCTTGATGGCACTTTCATTGTCACACCAAAGAGGCACTTTGTTACAAATGACACTGTAATCGTTTAAAGTTTGCCTCATCCATAGAAGTTGAGCACAACAACTACCGCGGCCACATACTCGCTCGATGGACGAGAGAGACACACAACTTTGCTTCTTAGAAAACCAACTCACCAAAGAGCAACCAAGGAATTGGCACCCTTCGGAAGTTGACTTCCTATCCACTTTGTCTCCCGCCCAATCCGAGTCCAAAAAGCCCACAAGGTTGAAGTTATCTCCTCTTGGGTACCATAAGCCAAAGTTTGGGGTATGAGCCAAATATCGAAAGATTCGCTTGACCGCCACACAGTGGCTTTCCTTAGGTGCGGCTTGAAACTTTGCACAAATTCCCACACTCAACATGATATCCAGTATAGATGCACAAAGGTAAAGCAAGGAGCCAATCATGGAACAATTTACCTTTTGATCCACCGCTTTACCATTGGGATTATGTCAAGTTGGCATTTGACGGGCATTGGAGTGGAAGCCGGTTTGACATCACTTAGCTTGAATCTCTTGAGCATGTCTTGAGTCTATTTGGCTTGGTTGTTGAAGGTTCCTTCTCTTCTTTGTTTGATTTCGAACACGAGAAAGAACTTCAACTCTCCCATCATGGACATCTTGAACTTCGAGGTCATGAGAGCGGCAAACTCCTCATTGAAAGCTTTGTTAGGAGAACCAAATATAATATCATCAACATATAGTTGGCATACAAACAACTCCCGTTTGACCTTCTTAGTAAAAAGAGTGGGGTCAATCTTCCCAATTTCAAACCCACGATCTTGGAACAACTAGGTAAGGTGCTCATACCACGCACGTGGGGCTTGTTTAAGCCCATAGAGTGCCTTATCGAGTTGGTACACATGATTGGGGAACTCGGGATCCTCAAACCCGGGGGTTGTTTGACATACACAAACTCATTAATAGGACCCTTAAGAAAAGCACTCTTCACATCCATTTGGTGCAACTTGAAGTTATCATGAGAAGCATAAGCAATCAACAAACAAATATATTCAAGGCGAGGAACGGGAGCAAAGGTTTCATTGTAGTCGATACCCTCGACTTGGGAGTGGCCTTGTGCTACCAAACGAGCCTTGTTGTGAACGATAATCCCATGCGCATCTTTCTTGTTCTTTAATATCCACTTGGTTCCAATAACATTATGGTTCTCCTTTGGCCTTGGCACCAATCTCCACACCTTGTTGTCTCGAAGTTTTTGAGTTCTTCATGCATGCCATTAAGCCAATCTGGATCCTCGAGCGCCTCATAGACCTTTTTGGGTACAACACAAGAAACAAATGCGTGATGTTCACAATAGTTTGCTAATTTTCTACGAGTGCTTACCCACTTTCTTAAGCTTCCAAACACATTCTTCATGAGATGATCTTTGGTAGTGAGCCTGGATGCAATCTTGGCAGCACGACGCTCCAATTCCTCCTCAAGAGAGAGTTGAGGAGCGGTAACTTGATCATCTTGAGTGTCGCCTTGAGCTTGTTCTTGATCTTGAGCTTGCTCCTGATCTTGAACTTGCTCGGTGGTGAGAACTTCACCTTGGGCATTACTTGGTGGTTCACCACCATCTTGAGGTTGATCTTGCCCTTGATCTAGTTCATTTGGTTGAGGGCCTTCACTTTGTTCTTCGGAAGCGTGTGGGTCTTGGGTTGGTGATGGTTCCACTTGAGTGGAACATTGTCCTTCTCCTTCGCCCACAAGGGGTTCCTCAATGGGTAGGATATGACCAACACCCATTCTTCTTATGGCTTGGGGAGGAATTTCATCACCTACGTCACAAGTACCACTTTGCTCCACTTGGGAGCCGTTATTCTCATCAAACTACACGTTACACGTGTCCTCAATGAGTCCCATGGACTTGTTGAGGACACGGTACGCATGAGAGTTTGTAGCATAACCAACAAATATGCCCTCATGAGCTCTAGCCTCAAATTTAGACAAACGAACACCTTTATTCAGAATGAAACACTTACAACCAAACACCCGGAAGTACTTGAGGTTGGGCTTGTTGCTGGTGAGTATCTCATATGGTGTCTTGTTCAAGCCTTTGTGGAGATAGAGCCGATTGGATGCATGAAAAGCGGTGTTGATGGCTTAGGCCCAAAAGTTGTAAGGAGACTCGATCTCCGCCATCATGGTCCTTACCGCGTCCATCAACGTATGGTTCTTCCTCTATGCTACACCATTTTGTTGAGGGGTGTAAGGTGCAGAATATTGATGCTTGATCCCCTCATCACTAAGAAACTCATTCAAGCTGTAGCTCTTGAACTCGGTGCCATTGTCACTTCTTATTGTCAAGATCTTTGCATTGTGTTGACACTGAGCTTCATTTGGAAAGTCGATGACGGTTGTTCGGTCTCACTCTTCCTCTTGAAGAAGTATACCCAAGTGTATCTAATCCACAATCACCAAGCAATACTTTCTACCCCCAAGACCATCAAAGGATGGAGGCCCAAAGAGATCCAAGTGGAGCTCCAAGGGCCTCTTCAAGTAGATGATAGTCGTGGGAGGGTGAGCCTTCTCATGTATCTTTCCTTTGATACAAGCACTGCAAGCACGATCTTTGGCAAAACTAACATTTGTTAGTCCACGGACATGGTCCCCCTTGAGAAGACTTTGCAAAGATCTCATATTGATGTGGGCTAAACGGCAATGCCAAAGCCATCCCACGTCAATTTTAGCCATTAGGCATGTCGCGGTCTTAGTGGGTCGCTCCGAAAAGTTAATCACATAAAGACCATTCTTGACATGCCCAACAAAGGCTACTTTAAGAGTCTTGTTCCACAAGAGGGCCGCGGTATCAATATCAAAGAAAGTGGCAAATCCCATGAGTGCAAGTTGACGAACGAAAAGTAAGTTGTATGCAAGGGACTCAACAAGCATGACTTTCTCGATCGTGAGATCATGAGAAATGACAACCTTGCCATGATCCAATACCTTAGAGGATGAGGCATCGCCCCATTCGACATTGGTGGGCATTGATGAAACTTTGTGCACGTCCACCACAAAGTCCTTGCTTCCGGTCATATGATTTGTGGCTCCACTATCGAGCAACCATGGTCCCCCACCGGAAACAAACACCTACAAGAGATAAATGCTTGGTTTTAGGTACCCATTTTGTAAGGGTCCTTTGATGTTAGTAACAACGGTCTTAAGAACCCAAATAGACCATTCAATGTACTCATTGTAAGAACCAACAAATTTGGCATAAACATGCCCATCACTAGCCCGACATAACACATAAGAAGGGTTAAAGTCGCCGGCTTTGTTGGAAGGGGTGGCATTGCCCTTCTTGACACCACCATCCTTCACATTGTTCTTCTCCTTAGAAGCACCCATTCCCTCCTTCACAACAGTTTGCTTGAGAGGAGGAGGTCGTTTGGCCTTGTCATTCTTCTTCTTATTCTTGGACTTGGGTGCAAACCCAATTCCCTCCTTGCCGACGACTTCCTTTTGATTGCTCAAAAGGTCATTGAGGTTCTTCTCACCTTGTATGCAAGACACAAGGCCTTTCTCAAGTTGCTCCTTCAACTTGGCATTCTCCTCCACAAGATGCACATGCTCACAACACGGGTTAGTAGCATTTGCATTATCAATTAAAACCATATGAGGAAATGTGGCTTTCTCCTTGGTTAGCTTCACTTGGAGTTGATCATCAGACTCTTTGAGGCTAGCACGAGCACTCTTCAAGGCCTTGTTGATGTAGGGCGGAACCCTACGTGGACGATCTTTCACGTTGGAGCGGATCCTACGGGGAATCACGAAGAACACGCGGAAGAACAAGAGGGAAACGCGGAGGAAACGAGAGAGAAATCACTAAACCAACAAGAGATCAATCACACAAGTGCTAGATCGATGAACACAAAGGGAGATACATGATTCAAGGTCAACAAAGGACGATACAAACGGTAGCCGTTCTTCTCCGTGAGGAGGTCTTGATGATGGTCTTCTCCGCAAAGGGAGGTCTTGAATCCAAGGTGGATCGTCTCCGAAGAGGGGCCGCGTCTCTCTCGTGGAGTAGATCCGGTATGGATGAGCCAAGCTCTATCTATGAGCTAAATCAACGCTAACCCTAACTAGGAGGAGGTGGAGGAGTATATATAGTGCTAAGCCACGAAGGGGTAAGTGAGGGCGAAGGGGTACACGGGCTCGGCCCAATACACCTGTGCCACAGTGGCGGTAGTACCGGTCCTTGAGGCGGTAGTACCGCTTGAGGCGCTGCAAGCGGTAGTACCGCTATGATGGGCGGTAGTACCGCTCTGGAACTGCTCGAACTCCAAGTTTGTCGGACTTTATGGAAGTGGAGTGGATGTAGAGCGGTAGTGCCGCTTGTGATGATAAGCGGTAGTACTGGCTGGCCCGGGCGGTAGTACCGCTTGCTCCAGCCTTCTTCTTCCTTCTCCTCTTCCATGCTTGGCCTTGGTCCTTGGATCCTCCATGGTCGCCTCGGTTGTACCCGAGTGTATGCAAGGTCCATGCATGAGGTAGTAGCCATGTCTCACATGTGGAAAGTGACGGTTCAAGAGGAGTGAGTTCACCTTGTGCCCTATGGCGTATGGTCGAGGTCTCGCCATAAGTCCTCTTGGGGCTTGGAGAGTAGTTGGAGTGTACATGGGGATGAACGTGGTATGCTCCGCATCATCTCCCTCCCTTGGGAAAGATCCGACCTCGGATCGTGAACCTCATCACCATGGAAACGGTTGTCGAGACACACTTGTAGTTGGACGGTTGAAGACATGGTGCAATCCAAGTAGTCCAAGGTGTAGCCGGAGTGATAGAAATGCAAAAAGAGCAAACACAAGCAACACTCGGAAATACAATGGTTAGCGCACGCAAAGTGTCCATCATGTAAGAATGGGTCAGTGCGACAATATAGTTCGTGACAAAGCGCATGAAGCTTACCAAAATGATCTAGAATGGTATGCAAAGCATTCATGGGAACAAATGCAATCATTATGCGCACAATTGTGTTATGAGTATGGGCAATGCAACCACGGTGCAATATGATGTCATAATGGGATGGTGCATCAAAAGCATGAACATAGCAATGGATGCTCAATATGTGAATGTCATCATGCAATTGATGGTAGGCAATGTGATCATTATGTATGAATATGCCATCAAGAAAGATCACAACAAATTTGCTAAGGAAGTGAACAAGCTCAAATATCATGGATGACATGGGAATACAAGATGCAACAAGGCAATCATAATGTGTGTCAATCCATGCATAGGGTGCAAACTTGTGGTGAGAATGATATATCCATCGAGCATGACATGTATGAGCACAATCAACAAATATGGAGATGGTGGTGTACCAATGCTCGATGTCGTGGCATGAGTGGAATTCAAGGTGCATCCCATAAGTCCGAGCGCTCCTCAAAGTAAAGGTCCATAGAGCCAATCTCCAATGTCGATCCTCCATCCAATAGATGTATCATGTGGACAATAAGAAGGAAACAACAATGAAAGAATGACCCATCCAATATGCAAACTTGAGGATGGCTCAAGAAGAAGGAGTTCACCTTTATGAGGATGTCGAAAATGTTGGTGTCGCACATCATGTATGCCTTCACGTAACTAATATGTCTCATGACGGTAATGCCTTGTGAATCCTTCAAAACGAAAGAACATGACAAACACTCGGAAAAACAAATGAGGTTAGCGGAAGTGCAAAACCTATCATTCAAGTGGTAAGATACCCAACAAGTGTATGCATCATGCTCATCATAAGAAAGTACAACTGAGCATTTCATAGTATGGAGGCATATGATGCGAGAACAACCAAATACAATAGGCTCAAGTAAACAAGCATGCATCACAAGTGAAGTGTCCAAGTCTCCAAGATCATGAAGCATAGAGACAACTATAGGAGGCAAGCGACAATAAACAAGATATATCATGTGAGAGGCATAAACATATATGTCATCAACCCAAGAAAGCAAGTGATAGAGGAACATGGGTGATGCAACATAGTAAGAAATCATAGCGATCAAGTCAAGCAAGCTAGTAGTGCGAAGATGCAACATACTAGAAGGGATCATGGTAAGCATGTCATGTGTGCAAATAGTGGGCATGAATAATTCACATGTCATAGCACAAGCATGAAAGCAAGATATGAGCAAAATAGCATCAATAGCATGGGGCACATGATAAACATGGCAATAGCAACAAGAATCTCCACCAAGCATGCAAATACACATAGAAGTAGCATAATGATAAAACATGGGTAGATGCAAGCAAGGGTCACAAGTGCATGGCAAAGGCATAGAAGCAAGCATAACATGCAAAGTGAACGCGGTAAAATGAGCATAAGGTGGCAAGTGGTAAATAGCCCATAGCCGTGTGAGAGCCAAGTAGAAGAGGTGCGCGTAGTCCTGGCGCGAAAGGAATGGTGGTAAGGATAGTCCACGGGATCCCAAGTCATCATTGCTCTCAAGAGCTCAAGCCATTAACTCATGGGATTGAGATGTTGACGATCGTATGTGGGTACCTACACAAAACAAAGACAAAGAGAAAATTGTGTGTGCGTGGTAGATGTACACATCATCCATCATGATGCATACGTGCATGTGTCGGTTAGCACAAAATATATAGTGCTCAAATAAATGAGATGCGTGATATAGAAACATGTCATCCATCATGATAGGTTTGTTGTTATGTACGGCATAATGGAGACTCAAATTGTGCAATGCATCATGGGAAATATCTAGAGCATTGTTATTCATGGGAAGCATACGGTGCACGCAATTATGGGAATCATGCAAAGTATGGCATGTATCAAAATTTCCTAATATGTATGAGGAAACTATGGGGTCTCCTCATTAGTATGAGTAGCAACATCACATGGAGAATATTGACAACATCCAAAACAAAGCATATTTGGTTCAATGTGATCATGGCATGACATAGTAGATGAATTCGCTAAATCATGTAAAGGAAGCATGGTAATATCATCACAAGAGAAGCAAAAGCCAATGACCATCATCTCGCTCATCTATGCCATAAGTGCAAATGGGATTTATTTTAATGGGGCATGCATAGTTACTATGTTGAGATTGAAATGAGGCAATATGGGAGATCTCACTCATAGCATATGACAAGTTCAATGGATTGTCAAACATAATGTGACCAATAGAATCTTCACATGATATCCTATGAAGCATAGCATCACAACTAGGCAACTCAACATGATCATCATCATATTCATCATAAATAGGTAAGTCAAGGCATGAAGAAGTTTCACTAGCATGAAGCATGGTAATAGGTGGGTCGACATCATGGGAGCAATCAATGTCAAGATTGTCTACTAGTGGGACAAAAGAAGTACCATCACCTATGTTACCTTTGGAAGGTCGCTCATGAGTTGTAGGTGAGGTGTTGAAGATCGCCCTGCTGTCATCTTCATCTTGATGGAACCATGTGGGGGTGCATCATCATCCACCATGGCCATCGCTGCCTCCAATGTAGGGATGGACTCGTCAAGATAGGCATGTCGTCATGTAGGAGACCTAGCACCAAAGAAGAAAACACACTAGGAGTAGAGGTTAAGTCGTTAGAAATCATAGTGGCCTCATGTGCCGTGTCAACTACCTCACTCACTAAGTGTTGTGGCTCACTCACTCCCTCAAGGATGCTCTCACGTATGGTGGGTGGAGTCACTCAAATGTCTCTCAACCTCACATAGGATGTGTGGCATGTTCTCATGTGTGGGGCTAGTGGTGGTCACACTCATCCTCTCATAGGAAATGCTCTCAATGTCACGTATGGTGGAGTCACTCATGTCACTCATGGGGTGGTGGCTCTCCTCACATGGCAATTGGGGCATCTCGACATATGTGGGTACCGGAGAGATGTAGGTGCAAATGTCTCCATGCGCGGTCGCGTAGCTTGACTCGGAGTATGAGTCCAATGTGGGCGCTGCCTTCATGTTGTTGAAGAGGTTCGCGCTCGTCAGCCGTGGTCGAAGGGATGGCCCTTGCTCGACCGCCTTGTCACCGCCTTGGTGTTGGAGGCCCATATGATGTGGCACCTCATAGCTCGTCTCCATGACCGAAGGGAGTTTCCCATGCTCGGCCATCTTCCTTGAGGGGCTTCCGAGGATGGAAGGGTCGCCTCGCCAGAGGTGGTCGCCTTGGACTTGATGAAGTCGATGTAGGCGTACACGTGGTAAATAGGCGAAGATGTCGTACGTCCAAAGGCGAAGATGCCTTGAGAACACTTGGCGAAGATGCCGAAGTGGTTGATGTAGCCGTAGCACCGCCTTGGTGGTGGTCGTCTCGCGGTCTTCTCTTGTGCTTATGAAGCTTCGACTTGGCGTGAAGTAGGGCTTGTTGGGACTTGTGCCTTTGCGCTTGTGGAGCATCTTCATGATGATGATGTCGTTGTCGTGCTTGAGCTCGTAGTAGATGTCGCTCGTCGTCAGCCGTGCACATGATGCTTGGAGGTGACTTTCCTTCATGACGATGTTGATCACGAACGTGATGGTGGTCGCCATGGAGATGTGGACGACTTGCGCTTGCATCGCTTGGGCGCTCCAAGACTTGTGGCTTGAACGTCGCCGTCTTGAAGATGACAAAGGGAAAGAAGACTTGATCAAGGCCCGAATCTCCTCCATCCTTGCATCTTGCTCCTCTTTATGTGCGGCAAGCTTCTTGTCGAAGTAGTCCCTTCTCCTTGCTTCGGAGTGATGAATGTCGCTGGAGATGTTCTCGGCGCGCCTCGCAATCTTGATTGTGTGCCTTGCACTTGTCGTTGTAGATCGAAGAGAGACGCTTTGGTGATGTAGTTGTTCACGCCGTCGTTGTTGTCGAAGACCGGAGATGAAATGCCTTGCCTATCCATCACAAGACTCGAGCAAATATGAGTGGGAGAAAGAGAAGAACTTATACCAATGTACCTTGACCGATGTTGAAAATGAATCAAGTTCACTCAAATGCGGACAATGAAATAGCACTATTGGTACCAATCCTTGTCGGTTCTCACACCTACACAAGTAAAGCTTATGGAGGAGCTCGGTGAGGATAGTGGCACAAAAATTTAATGCAAAATGTTAGCAAGAGTCAATAATGTTGAAAGAGATTCACAAATTCGCAAGTGAAACAAATGGACCAATAGCAAAGAATGGCACACGGAAACACACACACGGATAGATAAATGGGGTCGTGCAACCAAGGAATGAGCACAAAATGTGGAATCCACGGAAAACGCCGTGTTGCACAACTCAAGAGAGACGCTAGCACGATTGCTCAATAGGCGGATACGACACTTGTGCATAACCTATAAGATGCAAAATGGATAAACTTCTATCCCAAGTATGCTATGTATGTATGGTTCCCGGTGTTTCTCTCAAGATGATCCAAGATGATCGGATATGGTAATCTTATATGCAATGTGGTATGATGCTATGGCACTTGCTTACAAGCTTCTTTGCTCTTTCTCTCTTTTGCTTAAAAGCTTTATTTCTTTTTTTTTTCTTTCTATGGCCACTTTTGCACAATGCACAAACCAAGATAGCAATAGTGTATATGCGGGAACAAACTTGTGGCACAAGATATGATACCAATATGATATGTTATGTATGCTATCGGAAGTATGATCACTAATGTGCACAAGTAACGTTGCCGGCAATACTCAAATGGCTAGTCTCGATAGGCAAGTAACGCAAAAGTAAGGCTAGGGGTTAACAATGCAATGGCAAGGGAATATACAATGGAGGGATACCACGATACCAAGATGATATGGAGGTTACCGTCCGGCGATGATGAGTAGCGGTGTTCTTGATGTAGATACCAAGATGATGGATACTCGTCCTAAGTAGCCAAACACCTTAGGAAACGGAAAACCGCGAACTCAAAATCTCAAACGTCCAATGTCAAAATGGTGGTAGCGGGAATGCGGTGGTGGTTTGCACTTGGCAATGCGGAAGTGGAATGATGGGCTATACACGTGTCGGAGTTGAAGTTGCCGTCCCTAAGTAGCCGAAACACCTTAGGAGACACAAGCCACAACTCAAACAAGCTCAAACAACTATTGGGTTAAGTTGGGGGTGGTTGAAGTGTATGGTGGGCAAGGTTATGTGGAAGTGGAGGTGGTGGTTGATGAAGAAGCAATCGTCCCTAAGTAGCCAAACACCTTAGGAGACTCGAATCACTACTCAAGCAACCACTAATGCTATGGGTAACAAAATTGGTTAGGTTGCGGAAGTCGGTGGTGGTTATGCGGAGGATGTGGCGGAAGCCCTAGGCAAAGATGCCAAAGTTCACAAAATTTGATGGTGTCAAAAGGTGGTGAAACCAAGGTGAGGACCTCGGCACGCCGATAGCTTCAAAACGAGCCAAAGAACACTCAAATCGGAGTTCGGAGTGAAAAGTTATGATGAAGATGGTGAAACTCGAACGCTGAAATCGGGTTGGGCGGTAGTACCGCTTGGGAGGGCGGTAGTATCACGTAGAGGCGGTAGTACCGCTTGGAATGGGCGGTAGTACCGCTCGTGTCGGGTTTTTTCGCAAAATCTGGCTCGAGGCGGTAGTGCCGTTTGGAAGGGCGGTAGTACCGCTTGAGGTGCTAAGCGGTAGTACCGCTTGGAAGGGCGGTAGTACCCGCTCGTGTCGGGATTTTCGCAAATCCGGATAGGGGCGCGATTTTGGGGCGGAAATGGATGATTTCTGGATCAAAATTGGAGAGATTTCGTGGATGGAAAGTGGGGAAACTTGGGGAGATGCTAGATCCACTCGAAACCAAGCAAATCCATGGATCAAAATCAACAAAACATCATCAAAACTAACAAATCACAAAAAATTTGGGGCTATTTTTGGTGGGGATTTTCGGATTTAGGACGAAATCAACAAAATTAAGCTAGAAAAAGAGGGTAGGGGCTCCAATAACGTGATCAACGTGGCTCATGATACCATAGATGATGTAGGGCGGAACCCTACGTGGACGATCTTTCACGTTGGAGCGGATCCTACGGGGAATCACGAAGAACACGCGGAAGAACAAGAGGGAAACGCGGAGGAAACGAGAGAGAAATCACTAAACCAACAAGAGATCAATCACACAAGTGCTAGATCGATGAACACAAAGGGAGATACATGATTCAAGGTCAACAAAGGACGATACAAACGGTAGCCGTTCTTCTCCGTGAGGAGGTCTTGATGATGGTCTTCTCCGCAAAGGGAGGTCTTGAATCCAAGGTGGATCGTCTCAAGAGGGGCCGCGGTCTCTCTCGTGGAGTAGATCCGGTATGGATGAGCCAAGCTCTATCTATGAGCTAAATCAACGCTAACCCTAACTAGGAGGAGGTGGAGGAGTATATATAGTGCTAAGCCACGAAGGGGTAAGTGAGGGCGAGGGGTACACGGGCTCGGCCCAATACACTGCAGGTACGCAGGCGGTAGTACCGGTCCTTCGGGCGGTAGTACCGCTTGAGGCGCTGCAAGCGGTAGTACTGCTATGATGGGCGGTAGTACCGCTCTGGAACTGCTCGAACTCAAGTTTGTCGGACTTTATGGAAGTGGAGCGGATGTAGAGCGGTAGTGCCGCTTGTGATGATAAGCGGTAGTACCGCTGGGCCTGGGCGGTAGTACCGCTTGCTCCCGGCTTCTTCTTCCTTCTCCTCTTCCATGCTTGGCCTTGGTCCTTGGATCCTCCATGGTCGTCTCGGTTGTACCTGAGTGTATGCAAGGTCCATGCATGAGGTAGTAGCCATGTCTCACATGTGGAAAGTGACGGTTCGAAGAGGAGTGAGTTCACCTTGTGCCCTATGGCGTATGGTCGAGGTCTCGTCATAAGTCCTCTTGGGGCTTGGAGAGTAGTTGGAGTGTACATGGGGATGAACGTGGTATGCTCCGCATCACTTGTGAGCCTTGTCAAGTATATAAAACTCCTCCTTGAGTCTAGCATGATCAACCCCAAGTTTAGCCTTCTCGGAATTGAGCACACGAGATACAACAAGAGCATGATCAAGATCTTTCTTTAATTTAGCATGATCATCGTTGTGTGACTCCTCAAGAGCCAAAGGATGACCACGCTCTTCCTCAAGCGCATTAGAGAGATCTGATATCTCATCAGCATAGTCATGACTATGCGCTTCCATCTTAGAGATGGTTTCTTCGTGAGCCTCGATCATGTCACTGGCTTCGCCAAGTTGTTCCAAGAGTTCAACGAAGTGCTTCTTGGATTTACCCTTGAGCTTACTCATAAAAGACGCAAATTCATTTTCTTCCTCCTTTGACCCCTCACTTTCATCGATGCAATCCGTCAAGGAAGGATTAGTAGTGATGGTGTTTTGATGTTGGGGATTACCTTGTTGGTGGCTTTAGCCATGAGACACTTGGCGGTGATGTTCTCGTTGGGTGAATCGAAGAGGGACACCCGTGGAGTTGTTGCAATGGCAACAAAGGCCATGGAAACTGTCTCACCATCATCATCATCATCATCATCCTCATTGTACTCTTCTTGTGCCACCAACCCCTTGGGCGGAGTCTTCTTGGTGAAGTTTTTCTTGTTGGGGAAAGACCTGGCCTTGTCTTTTCGGATAAGCTTGCCAACATTGTCTTCCCTCTTCTCGTACGGGCAATATGCAACAAAGTGGCTCACATTGTCACAATTATAGCATGTCCTCACACATTGCTTGCCCTTGGCGCCACTTGAGTTGTTCTTATTGAAGTTGGGCCTTGAGTTCTTCTTGCTTCAAAATTGCCGTGAAGCAAGAGCCATTTGCTCATGATAAGCATATTTGGTATCTTCGGGGCAACACTCCTCTTCTTCTAGCCTTGGCCTTCAAAGCAAGGTTGGGCTTCTATGCTCATTGAGAATGCAACACCGCATTGTCAGCGGTCTTGTCCAAGATCCTAATTGCAACAAACTCGTCCAACACTTCACTTGAGGACAAGGCGTGAAAGTCCGGCCTTTGACGGATGAAGGAGGACATGGCCGTATGGTAGGGCATGCTGGCCTTGAGAAACTTGCGCTTGATCCAATTGTCATCCGTATCCTTGCTCCCATGATCTCGGAGTGAGACCGCGAGAGTGGTTAATCTCCGGTAAAGCTCACGAGGTTCTTCATCTTCGTTCATTCCAAACTCATGGCTTCATCTTGCACCACTTCAAAGTTGGACCGTTGAATGCTTGTGCTTCCCTTGTAAATGGAAATAACAAGTTGCCATGCTTCCTCGGCCACGGTGAAAGGTCGGAGGTGTGCAATATCTTCGGGAGGAATTGCTTCTTGGAGAATGAAGAGAGCGGACTCGTTGAATTGATAGTATGTGGCGTCTCTAGGAGTGAAGTTGCTTGGGTCGTGTGGGTAGAAACCTTGCTCAATAATTCTCCAAAGATTAGTAGAACTATGATTTAAATAACGTTTAAAGAGATACACCTAAGAGGCAAAATCCTCATTTTTCACAAGTTTGGGAGGAGGACCAACATGATTCATATGCGTGGAGGGAACCAGTCCTCCATAAGTAAGTGGAGGTTCAACATGGGCAGAGATGCCATTTCCACCTCTACCACTAGTCAAAGGAACTTGATCACTAGTAGCTTCCCCTTGTTGGAGTTAGCATTCATCGCCTTGTTAGTGGGATCGACCATTTCCAACGGTGCGGTGGATAATTTAAGACCATCAAGGAAATTCTTAAGCATGCCTTTGACCTCGGTCATCATGGAGGTTTTCAATGTGTCCAAGGCCACATCGAACTCCTCACGAGAGACCGAGGATCCCCCATCGGCCAGAGACAAAGTGGGACTCGCACCGGGGTGCTCCTCCACCTCATCTGTGGTGTCAACCATAATCTTCGGACAACAAAGTCCTTAATAAAGAGATGAGGCTCTGATACCAATTGAAAGGATCAACATGGTTAACTAGAGGGGGGGATGAATAGGCAACTAATAATTTTTAGCTTTTCTTTACCAAATTAAACTTAGCATCAAAATAGGTTTGTCTAGATATGCAACTAGGTGAGAAACCTATATGATGCAACGACAACAAGCACAAAAGCAAGCAAGGGGTACAACACAATAAGCTTGCACAAGTAAAGGTAAGAGATAACCAAGAGTTGAGCCGGTGGAGATGAGAATGTGTTACCGAAGTTCCTTCCCTTTGAGAGGAAGTACGTCTCCGTTGGAGAGGTGTGGAGGCACAATGCTCCCCAAGAAGCCACTAGGGCCACCATATTCTCCTCACGCCCTCACACAATGCGAGATGCCGTGATTCCACTATTTGTGCCCTTGGAGGCGGCGACCGAACCTTTACAGGCAAGGTTGGAGAAATCTCCAAAACTTAATTGGAGGCTCCCAGTGACACCACGAAGCTTCACCACAATGAAATATGGCTCCGCGGTGACCTCAACCGTCTAGGGTGCTCAAACACCCAAGAGTAATAAGATCCGCAAGGGATTAGTGGGGGGAATCAAATTTCTCTTGGTGGAAGTGTAGATCGGGGCCATCTCAACCAATCCCTAGAAAATGAACAAGTTTGATTGACTAGGGAGAGAAATCGGGCGAAAATGGAGCTTTGAGCAACAATGGAGCTTGGGGAGGGAAGAGGTGGTCTTCTTGGGGAAGAAGACCCCCTTTATATATTGGGGGAAAAGATCCAACCGTTACCCCCTTACTCAGCCCGTGACATGTGGTACTACCACACACGCTTGCGGTACTACCGCAAGGGGTTGTAGTACTATCGCTGGACGGTGGGGTACTACCGCTTGCGTGGTAGTGACCAGACGAGACCCTGTTGCGCGTGGCAACGAGCGGTAGAACCGCCCGAGCGCTACTACCACGCGCCCCCTGCGGTACTACCACGAGGCAGGGCTCTACTGGGCTGTAAAAGTGATGCGGACCATCCCACGTTCATCTCCATGTACACCTTCATAGCACATCAAGCCCCAAGCGGACCTACCGGAGTTAAGCTGAACCCGCTCTTCTTCGAGAATATCATGAATATCCATTAGACTTGCTTGCTACCTCACCAAAGAGCTCTATGTGTCCTTAGATATGAAGACCGACGACCACAAGCTGGTGAGGAACACCCCAAAGGAGTAGGAGAAGGACCCCAAGGCCACAAGGAAGAAGATGGAGCCCAACAGGAGCTGCACAGGAGGTCCCAGGCGACCCCGTGCGCATGGACTACTCAGAGATTTTGCGCTGGAGCACCCCGTGCACACGGGCCTGTACCGTGCCCACGGGACCCCCGTGCGCACGGGCCCAACTTACCCCGTGCGCACGGGCTCATCAGGATGGACGGCCGTGATCTCCACTTCGTCCCCAAGACTACACATTCCGTACCTAGACCATTTGTTAGGGTTAGCAAAGGATATGTTAGACATATGAGAGCTTTGCTCCATGGATCCACTCCACTAGGAGATAAAGACCTCCTCTTGGAGTGACCTAGCTCAAGACCCCCTCATGGGTGGCCCCTATCAAGACCTCCTCACGGAGAAGAACCCGGTTACCTCTTGTATCGTCCTTTGTTGATCGTGGATCGTGTATCTCTCTTTGTGTTCATCGTTCTAGCGCATGTGGAATCGAATCTTGTTGGTTTTAGTGATTCTCTTGTGTTTTCCCCGTGATTTCCCTCGTTCTCTTCCGCTCGTTCTTCGTGTTCATCATAGGGATCCACTCCAAACGTGAAAGATCATCCCCATAGGGTTTCACCCTACATCATATGGTATCAGAGCCACGTTGATCACGTTTTTGGAGCCCCTACCCCGTGTTTTCTAGCTTGATTTTGTTGTTTTTGTCCTAAATTCGAAAATTCCCCACCAAAAATAGCCCCAATTTTTTTGTGATTTGTTGGTTTAGTGTGATTTTGTTGGATTTGATCCATGGATTTGCTTGGTTTCAAGTGGATCTAGCTTTCCTCCACCATCCCCTACCTTCCACCCTTCAACTTGACCCCAATTTCAAATTCCCCACGAATCCGGAGCGGTTAAATCGCTCTCAGAGAACCCGTCAAGACGGGCCATCGGGACCTCAGGCACACGGGCCTGTCTGCACCAGGCGCACGGCCCTTCCAATGCGTTTCTTCCGCGGTGCCTTCCACCTCCCACCCTCCCATACCACCCCCCCCCCTACTCCCCAGTCACGAGATCCATCCGCTTGGAGCCCAGATAGGGACGAAATCCGCCAAACCCGCATGTCCCAGGTGACCCCGTGCCCTCGATGTGTGTACCGTGCGCACGGGGACCCGTCCCCACGGGCCCTAGACCCCGTGGCGCACGCCCCCCAAGCCCAGCCACAAGCAGTTCACAGTTTCGCCCATAACTTCCACATCCGGAGTCTGATTTTCGCGTTATTTAGCTTGTTGAGTAGCTATTGACATCCACCATCCACCTAGATAGGTACCAACATCATTTGACTCCACCAAAGTTTTGGTACTTTGGCATCTTTGCCTAGGGCTTCCACCACATCAGCCGCATAGCCACCACCATAGCCTTCCGCAACTTAACCCAATTTTGTTTGAGCTTGTTTGAGTTGTGTGTTGTGTCTCCTAAGGTGTTTCGGCTACTTAGGGATGGCAACTTCAACATTGACTCGCATAACTCCATCATTCCACTTCCGCATTGCCTAGTGCAACACCACCGCTTCCCGCTACCACCATTTGACTTTTGTCCTTGAGATTTTGAGTTCGTGGTTTTTTCGTTTCCTAAGGTGTTTCGCCTACTTAGGGACGAGTCTCCATCATCTTGGTATCTACATCAAGAACACCGCCACTCATCATCGCAAAGGACGGTAACCTCGACAACACCATTGTATATTCCCCATGCAATTGCACTGATAACCCCTAGCCCATTTTGCGTTACTTGCCTATCGAGACTAGCCATTTGAGTATTGCCGGGCCACGTTACTTGTGCACATTAGTGATCTACACCTTCCATTGCATACATACCATATCATATTGGTATCATATCATCCATTGTGTCACAATATCGTTCCCGCATATACACAATAGCTATCTTGGTTTGTGCATTGTGCAAAAGTGGCCATAGAGAAAAAAAAGAAGAAGAATAAGCTTTTAAGCAAAAGAAAAGAGAGCAAAGAGCTTGTAAGCAAGTGCCATAGCATCATACCCCATTGCATATAAGATTGTCATATCCGATCATCTTGGATCAAACACCGGGAACCATACATATATAGCATACTTGGGATAGAAAGTTATCCATTTTGCATCTTATAGGTTGTGCACAAGTGTCGTATCCGCCTATTGAGCAATCGTGCTAGCGTCTCTCTTGAGTTGTGCAACACGAGCGTTTTGGTGGATTCCACATTTTGAGCTTATTCCTTGGTTGCACGACCCCATTTATCTATATGTGTGTGTGTTTCCGTGTGCCATTCTTTGCTATTGGTCTACTTGTTTCACTTGCGAATTTGTGAATCTCTTTCAGCATTATTATTGACTCTTGCTAACATTTTTGCATCTAATTTTTGTGCCACTATCCTCACCAAGCTCCACCATAAGCCTTATTTGTGTAGGTGTGAGAAACCGACAAGAATTGGTACCAATTATGATGTTTCCTTGTTACACATTGAGTGATCATTTATCCATTTTCAACATCGGTCAAGGTACATTTGGTATAAGTTCTTCTCTTTCTCCCACTCATATTTACTCGAGTCTTGTGATGGATAGGCAAGGTATTGCCTCTCCGGTCTTCGACAACAACGACGGCGTGAACAACTACATCACCAAAAGGTCCATCTTCGGACTACAACACGAATGCAAGGAGCACAATCCACATTGCAAGAGCGCATCGAGAACCTCTCCATCGACATTCATCTCGCCGAAGCAAGGAAAAGGGACTACATCGACAACAAGCTTGCCGCACAAAAGGAGGAGCAAGATGCGAGGATGGAAGAGATTCGGGCCTTGATCAAGTCTTCTTCCCCTTCGTCATCTTCAAGGCGGCGACGTTCAAGCCACAAGTCTTCGGAGCGCCCAAGCGATGCAAGCGCAAGTCGTCCACATCTACATGGCGACCACCATCACGTTCGTGATCAACATCGTCATGAAGGGCAAGTCACCTCCAAGCAACATGTGCACGACGACGACGAACGACATCTCCATCGAGCTCAAGCACGACAACGACATCATCATCATGAAGATGCTCCACAAGCGCAAGTGCACAAGTCCCAACAAGCCCTACTTCACGCCAAGTCCAAGCTTCAAGAGCACAAAAGAAGACCGCGAGACGGCCACCACCAAGACAGCGCTACAGCTACACCAACCACTTCGGCATCTTTGCCAAGTGCTATCAAGGCATCTTCGCCTTTGGACGTACGACGTCTTCTCCTACTTCCCACGAGTACCCCTACATCGACTTCAACAAGTCCAAGGCGACTACCTACGAGCGAGGGTGACACTTCCATCTTCGGAAGCCCCCCAAGGAAGATGGCCGAGCATGGGAAATTCCCTTCGGTCATGGAGACGAGCTATGTGGTGCCACATCATATGGGCCTCCAACAACAAGACGGTGACAAGAAGGTTGAACATGGGACTACCCCTTCAACCAAGGCGACGATAGGAGTTGAGCATGGAGACATTTGCACCAACATCTCTCCGACACCCACATATCATGAGATGACCCAATTGCCATGTGAGGAGAGCCACCAACCCATGAGTGAGATGAGTGACTCACCATATATAACATTGAGTACATTTCCTATGAGAGGATGAGTGTGATCACCACTAGCCCCACGCATGAGAGCATGCCACACATCCTATGTGAGGTTGAGAGCCATTTGAGTGCCTCCACCAACCATACGAGTGAGAGCATCCAAGAGGGAGTGAGTGAGCCACAACACTTAGTGAGTGAGGTAGTTGCGACGGCACATGATCGAGCCACAACACTTACCCTCTACTCCTAGTGTGTTTTCTCCTTTGGTGCTAGGTCTCAAACATGGCAATAGCAACAAGGATCTCCACCAAGCATGCAAATACACATGGAAGTAGCATAATGATGAAACATGGGTTGATGCAAGCAAGGGTAACAATTGCATGGCAAAGGCATAGAAGCAAGCATAGCATGCAAAGTGAACACGTTAAAATGAGCATAACGTGACAAGTGGTAAATGGCCCATAGCTGTGTGAGAGCCAAGTAGAGGAGATGCGCGTAGTCCTTGCGCGAAGGGGACAGTGGTAAGGATAGTCCATTGGATCCCAAAGCGTCATTGCTCTCAAGAGCTCGTTTCGTCAACTCATGGGATTGAGAAGTTGACGAGAAGACATGAGTACCTACACAAAACAAAGACAAAGGAAAGATTGTGTGTGCGTGGTAGATGTACACATCATCCATCATGATGCATACGTGCTTGTGTTGGTTAGCACCAAATATCCAATGCTCAAATAAATGAGATGCGTGATATAGAAACATGTCATCCATCATGATAGGTTTGTTGTTATGTATAGCATAATGGAGACTCAAAGGGTGTAATGCATCATGAGAAATATCGAGAGCATTGTTATTCATGGAATGCATATGGTCCAAGCAATCATGGAAATCATGCAAAGTATGGAATGCATCAAGATCTCCTAATATGTACGAGGAAACTATGGGGGTCTCCTCATGAGCATTAGTGGAAACTTCACATGGAGAATTTTGACAACATCCAAAACAATGCATATTTGGAACAATGCGATCATGGCATGTCATAGTAGATGAATTGCGCAAATCATGTAAAGGAAGCATGGCAATATCATCACATGAAAAACAAAAGCCAATGACCATCATCTCGTCATCTATGCCATAAGTGCAAATGGGATTTATTTTAATGGGGCATGCATAGTTACTATGTTGAGATCGAAATGATGTAATATGGGAGATCTCACTCATAGCATATGACAAGGTCAATGGATTGTCAAACATGATATGACCAATAGAATTTTCACACGATATCCTATGAAGCATAGCATCACAACTAGGCAACTCAACATGCTCATCATTATATTCATCATAAATAGGTAAGTCATAGCATGACGAAGTTTCACTAGCATGAAGCATGGGAATAGGTGGGTCAACATCATGGGAGCAATCGATGTCAAGAGAAGCACCATCACCTATGTTACCGTTGGAGCGTCGCTCATGTGTTGTAGGTGAGGTGTTGAAGATCGTCTCATTGTCATCTTCATCTTGATGGAACCATGTGGGCGGTGCATCATCGTCCACCATGGCCATCGTCGTCTCCATTGGAGGTATGGACTCGTCGAGGATAGGCATGTCATCATGTAGGAGACCTAGCACCATAGAAGAAAACACACTAGGAGTAGAGGTTAAGTTGTTAGAAATCATAGTGGTCTCACATGTCGTGTCAACTACCTCACTCACTAAGTGTTGTGGCTCACTCACTCCCTCAAGGATGCTCTCACTCGTATGGTTGGTGGAGTCACTCAAATGGCTCTCAACCTCACATAGGATGTGTTGCATGCTCTCATGTGTGGGACTAGTGGTGGTCACACTCATCCTCTCATAAGAAATGCACTCAATGTCATATATGGTGGAGTCACTCATCTCACGCATGGGTTGGTGGCTCTTCTCACATGGCAATTGGGTCATCTCATGATATGTGGGTGTCGGAGAGATGTTGGTGCAAACGTCTCCATGCTCAACTACTATCGTCGCCTTGGTTGAAGGGATAGTCCCGTGCTCAACCTTCTCGTCACCATCTTGGTGTTGGAGGTCCATATGATGTGGGGACGAAACGAGCTCTTGAGAGCAATGAAGATTTGGGATCCAATGGACTATCCTTACCACCGCCCCCTTCGCGCAAGGACTACGCGCATCTGCTCTACTTGGCTCTCACACGGCTATGGGCCATTTACCACTTCTCACCTTATGCTCATTTCCCCGTGTTCACTTTGCAAGTTATGATTTCTTCTATGCCTTTGCCATGCTATTGTGACCCTTGCTTGCATCTACCCATGTTTCATCACTATGCTACTTCTATGTTGTATTTGCATGCTTGGTGGAGATCCTTGTTGCTATTGCCATGTTTATCATGTGCCCCATGCTATTGACGCTTGTTGTGTTGGGAGAGTCATGATGCCCTATTGCTATGTCCATATGGCCTCTCGCCAATACATTCATGCCATTCTACTCATATTTTGCTTTCAAGCTTGTGCTATGACATGTGAATCTTTCATGCCCATGATTTGCACCAATGACATGCTTGCCATGATTCCCTCTAGTATGTTGCATCTTCGCACTACTAGCATGCTTGACTTGATCGCTATGATAGCCCGCTATGTTGCATCACCCATGTTCCACTATTACTTGCTTTCTTGGGTTGATCGCACCTATGTTCATGCCTCTCACATGATTTATATCGATCATTGTCTCTTGTCTCCGTTACGTGCATCTCTCATATCACCTTGTATTGAGGACCAACTTGCTATGCTTATTGATCTTGGAGACTTGGACACTTTACTTGTGAAGCATGCTTATTTGATTGAGCCTATTGTATTTGGTTGTTCTCGCATCATATGCCTCCATACTATGAAATGCTCCCTTGTACCTTCTTATGATGAGCTTGATGCATACACTTGTTGGGTATCTCACCCCTCGAATGATAGGTCTTGCATTTGCACTAACATCATTTGTTTTTCCGAGTGTTTATCATGTTCTTTCATTTTGAAGTATTCACAAGGCGGTGCCATAAAGACACATTTTGGTTATGCGAAGGTGTACATGATGTGCAACACCAACATTTGTGAGAATCTCCTAAATGTGAAATCCTTCCCTTTGAGCCATCTTCAAATATGCATATTGGAAGGGCCATACTTTCATTGTTGTTTCCTTCTTCTTGTCCGCATGCTACATATATTAGATGGAGGACCGACATTGGAGATGGACCCTAGGGACCTTCTAGTTGAGGAGTACCACGACATCGACCTAGGGTACATCCATGCCTACCGTGTACATGACGATACGGTTTACGATCCGAGGTCGGATCTTTCCCAAGGGGGAGGAGATGATGCGGAGCATCCCACGTTCATCTCCATGTACACCTTCATAGCACATCAAGCCCCAAGCGGACCTACCGCAGTTAAGGTGAACCCGCTCTTCTTCGAGAATATCATGAATATCCATTGGACTTGCTTGCTACCTCACCAAAGAGCTCCATGTGTCCTTAGATATGAAGACCGACGACCACAAGCTGGTGAGGAACACCCCAAAGGAGTAGGAGAAGGACCCCAAGGCCACAAGGAAGAAGATGGAGCCCAACAGGAGCTGGACAGGAGGTCCCAGGCGACCCCATGCGCACGGGCCCCTGAGACCCCGTGCGCACGGGCTACTCAGAGAGTTTGCGCTGGAGCACCCCGTGCGCACGGGCCTGTACCGTGCCCATGGGACCCCTGCAAGACGGACCCAACTTACCCGTCTCAGACGGGCTCATCAGGATGGACGGCCGTGATCTCCACTCCGAGCCCCTCTTCCTCCACTTCGTCCCAAGATTATATATTTCGTACCTAGACCATTAGTTAGGGTTAGCAAAGGATATGTTAGACATATGAGAGCTTTGCTCCATGGATCCACTGCACTAGGAGATCAAGACCTCCTCTTGGAGTGACCTAGCTCAAGACCTCCTCATGGGTGGCCCCTATCAAGACCTCCTCATGGGTGGCCCCTATCAAGACCTCCTCACGGAGAAGAACCCGATTACCTCTCGTATCGTCCTTTGTTGATCGTGGATCGTGTATCTCTTTGTGTTCATCGTTCTAGCGCATGTGTAATCGAATCTTGTTGGTTTTAGTGATTCTCTTGTGTTTTCCCCGTGATTTCCCTCGTGCTCTTCCGCTCGTTCTTCGTGTTCATCGTAGGGATCCACTCCAAACGTGAAAGATCATCCCCATAGGGTTTCACCCTATATCAAAAAGGCACGAACTAAATAGATTACGTCCGTGACTACTCCCGCTTAGATTGGGATCGTGCTAAAATCCGGCATTGTACTACTGCTCGCAGGGATCTCTACTACCGCATAGGGGCGGAAGTAAAAAATTACTTCCGCATGCGACAGCGTCCGGGTTGGAAGCAACAGTACTACCGCTCACCAGGAGCGGTACAACCGCTGGTCCCTGCGATACTACCGCTCCCTTGGGCGGTACTACCGCAAGCACCTGAGGTACTACTGCTCCCTTGAGCAGTACTACCGCATGCCACAGATACTCTAGCATTTGGAAGCCTTCATTTCACAGAGCCAAGGATAAGCGGACGGTGCTCCAATGAAGCGAAGGAAAGGTGGTGCAAAGGAACAGATGTGTAAGTGTTGATTCCACCCTAACCTTTCTGAAGCGGACCCCCTCTTTATAGTACAACTTTCCTACGACTCAAATCCACCGAAAAGAAACGTAGAGAACCGCCGTCTTCGATAGGCTCCGAGGGGCACCGAATCATCTTGTGCCTAGACATGAGATATCTAAAATGCTCAATGCACACGATTAGTCCGCAAATGCACTGTCATCAATCACCAAAACCACATAGAGAGAAATATACCCTTACGGACACTTTGTATGCTTAGGTACCAAGTTGAAGTTATGGTGCAAGATGGACACCAAGAGCATGAAGAAGGTTCTGCCCAGTCCAGAAATCCCGGTACAACTGAACTAATGCCCAACTACCGGTCCACCGGTACAACCGCTTGACTACCGCCCAACTACTAGTCCAACTTCTGTGATCGAGCGGCACAAGACCAGTACCACCCTGGTTGTTCCCGCAGCTGCAGTAAGACCGGTACAACCAGTCCGTCCACTGGTACAACCGCTAATTACTTCCGTGAACACCTCCAGGAACCACTACATGAGCTCCCAGTGGTATAACCGCTCCAATGACCGGTACAACTGGCCCGCCTGCACGCAGTGAAAGGGGTTTCAACCCATGTGTCCCCAACTTACCCCTTGGACTATAAGTACTTGTGTCTTAGCTCCGAATTAGGGTTGGCAAAGGATTAGCTCATATTAGATATAGAGCTTTGCTCATCCACTTGTACCCCCTACTCCATTTGAGACCAAGGCCTCATTGGAGAAGATCCCCTAAGTGGATTCAAGACCCCCTTATGGGAAGATCCTTTGTGGATTCGAGACCTCCTCCTTCAAGGATTGACAAGACCTAGTTCCTTTGTATCCTCCCTTGTTGTCCTTGGATCTTTGTGACCTCTCTATGTATGTGGATCTAGCGTATGTGTGATCGGATCTAGTTGATTTGTGTGTTTGCCTCTTGTGTGTTATTGTGTGTTCTTCGGGAATTCCCCTACAAATCGTGAAAGATTGGCCCCAGGGTTCCACCCTACATTACTTGACCTCGACACGGTCGAACACTTCAAAATCCGGGGGCTAGTCACTCGCCCCCACAGTCAAGCTCATATGACCAAATCAAAGTTATAAAGTCAAAATAGTCTGATTGCCTAGTTTCTACCAACATATACCGCCTTTGGGCACTGAGATATCGGCCAAGGGTTCAAATGTTGCAGAAACACCCCTTATATTATATACAAGGGGCAGAAGCAGATGACTGGTTACTTTCAGTATTAAAAATAGTCGCACATGAGTCAAAGTAAACAAATCGAACGGAAAAGGCCAAACATTTCAAAACAAAGCTTGTTTTTACATAGTTAAACCTTGGCATCCCCAGGAGACAACTAGTATAACAAGTCATCTCGGTGATCCGGGCACCTTCCAACACCTCGGCCATGTAGTTCTCGGGTGTCTGGTTCTTCCCTGCAGGGGCCCCGAAGTCACTTCTTCTGCATTGATACCGGGGTAATGCATCCTCACACACGCATATGCCCGTTGAGCACCCTGCAGGCAGGCAGAGTGCTTCCGTCTATCGGTGCAACGGATCGGACCCTGGGTCCATTGCCCAGACTGTGCACAGGCACAAGAATGAGTTTGCAGCATCCAAGATCAGATCAGGGCACAAGAGATCATTTCTTTGAAGGATCAAAGTGCAGATCAAGAAGTCCAAGACTAGCCAGAGGGGCAAGACATCACTAAGGGAAGAACCTCCCTTGCCAGGCAGGCGAGCCTGGCAAGATTGGGGCTACCCCAGAAGCAATCCTCCAAGATCGTCCCGGCAGGCCTGCCGGGGCTTGGGGAGGGAAGCCACTCCATCGTGCCACCTCCCACCGACACACGCTGTCAATTAGTGCGGTGTCTAGCTCCTAAGTCACTAAGTGGCTGCTTCCTACCACATGGCAGCCAGTTCCAACAGAAAATACCTCCAAATGACACCCGTGCTGAGATGTGTCAAGCAAGCATGCGTGAAGTTGGGAAAACAGCCCGGCAAGGCCTGCCGTGCACGCTGTGATGTGAAACTGAGTGGTGCATGTAATGTGCTCTGTCAGCCTGTAGAGTTAGGTATGATAGCAGTATTTGCTATCTAATCAGTATGTAAAGACTGATTTGCCACTGTCGTGACCCCTTCATCTATAAAAGGAGGCCCATGGAAACCGTAGAAAGGATTCGGACCCTCACACATTCATACACGCGTAGCCACTCTCGCCCCGAGGCAACCCTGTCGGGCAAGAGTGCTGCGTTTTACACCTTTATCCACCATCAATCCACCAAAGCAGAAGTAGGGTTTTATGCCTCGCGGCGGTACGAACCTTGGTAAAACTGCCCGTCCAATCTCGGTTGTGTTGTGTTATGCTTCTCCGCTCTTTGTGCAACGTGCCCATCCCCCCGCTGAACCAAAAGGGGCTCATGGCCCCATAGGTGGCTGCGGTTTCCCATGACATCTTTGGCGCGCCAGGTAGGGGGATCACTTGCGCGAACCCAAGATCGTAAGCAGCGTGTCATCTTCATCGCCATTTTCATCATCGACAGCTCCATGAACTATGGCGCCGAAGAAGAAGCCTGGTGCCGCAGCTCACCCGTCCACCTCGAAGGCCCCGCCGCCCGCGACCGCCGACGCCGCGAGAATGCGGAGATGCATGAGGATGTGGGTGATGCGGGGGACGTGGTCGGTGCAGGCGGCGTTGTCACCACCTCCCACTACTAGGGAAAACCTTATAAACAGAATCTTACCAAAGCGCTGGTAGAAAGAGGCGCCATCGCTAATTATCGCAGCGCCGATTGAAACAGCGCCATCGCTAACCGGCCGCCAGTAGCACGGCTCGATGGAACCAAGTTGCTACTAAAATCGACCGACAGTTCCCGCCACCCTACGTTTAGCAGTAGCGCGCTCGAGCTAACCGCGCTACTGATAAAGTAATAGTAGTAGCACGCTTTTTTTGTAGGTCGCTACTGCTAATTTTGAAACTGGCCACATGGCAGGCCTCGCTTAGCGAACCAAGAATAAGGGCTACAGCAGTTGCACAGGAAGCTCCAGGCGACCCCGTGCGCACGGGCCCCCGAGACCCTGTGCCCACGGGCTACTCAGGGAGTAGGCGCTGGAGCACCCTGCGCAAGACGGGCTCAGATCAGGCAAGACGGGCCCCTGTGCGCAGGGGCCCAACTTACCCCACGCACGGGCCTCCCGGATGGCTGGCCGAGATTGCATCTTCGGCTCCACTTCGCCTCCTTCACCCCTAGGCTATATATTCCGTACTAAGGACCATGTTTAGGGTTAGCAAAGTATTAGATGAGATATTTGTGAGCTTTGCTCCTTTCTACCTTCCCTTGTGGAATCAAGACCCCCTAGGGAAGAATCCTTGTGGAATTCAAGACCTCCTCAAGGAGTAGACTATCTCCAAGACCCCATCTCCTTTGGATTTTGGATGAACTTTGCCATTGTATCTTTCCTTTGATTGTGTTTGTGACTTGTGGATCTTGTGTTGTTACTCTAGTAGATGTGTAATCGGGAATTGTTGGAGTGATTTCCTCTTTGTGTTCTTGTGGTGTTCTTGTTGTTCTCTCCTTTTCCCCCTCCAAGTGTGAAAAGATCCCTCCTAGGGTTCTACCCTACATCAGGCGAGGTTGTGCGGGTCTGCCGTACGAGGGGCGCCCTCGTGATCCACTTCGCGTACGATGGCGCCTCCACACTTTTCTTCAAGATCTTTGATGCGGAGGGCCACCGGCTGGAGTGCTGCTTCGGAGGGGAGCGTCGGGCTGACGCGCGCTCCGCTCGCGGCCACTCCAGCAGTAGCAGCCCTTGGGAGTCCAGTAGCTCTCCTGAGCTCTGCGAGACTCCGGAGACGAGCGACGACAGCTACGTGCCGCCGAGCTCTCGCCGCGCTTGGAGCAGAGCCGCGGCGTCCGGCCGTCGCCATCGCTGATCTGGATGGGGCTGGTGCCGGCCTCCCGTGGCCCACTGTTGGTGATGGCGTCCGCCGCGGGAAGGTGTAGATAGGATCCCTCTTAGTTCTAGCTTTCGTCCCCTGTGAAGAATCATGAAGTACCCCGTGGGGGCGTGTAAAGGGTCTGTAATGTCTTTTGCGCTCATCTTCCCTGTTATGAAAATTTGGTGAATGCATGTCCTGTTAAGGCTCGGTCCCCCCTTTCTTCCCTCGCGATAGCTTGTTGCTCTACGCTGACAGGTCCCGGTCCCCAGGCAGGCTACAGCCGCAGATGCTGTGTCATGCTGCCGTGGTCAAGGCGAGGAGGTGTGCGGCCCGAGGTCCAGTAAGAGCCCCTGAGACACGATGCTCAGGAGGTCCCCCTTAGCGCTCAAGCAGGCATGGTAAGGCAAGAAAGGGAGTTGACGTGGCCGCAACGGGGCTGCGGCGAGGGTGACCCTTAGGCCCCAACATTTAGCCGATCCGAGAGCGGGACTTATCTTGTCGATTTCATGGCAATTCCTATGGTGCGCTAGGCCTGCGCGCCAGCTTGTGCGGCATAGCTAGGCCGGCCCATACGAGTTTCCCTCTTCCAATGCTCTTCTTAGTGCTCTACGTCCTCAGGTCCCGGCCCTCGAGCGAGCTCAGCCACCGCTGGTGTGCCAGGTCGCGATGCCGTGGGCAAGGCCAGGGGGTGAGGGCTGGAGAGCCAGTAAGAGCTCCTGAGTCGCGATGCTCAGGAGCCCCCCTTTCAACGCACAAGAGAATTGCATGAGAGAAAAGGAGACTCGCGGTGCCGCCTGCTATCCTCCCCATGGGATCCCTGTGAATAGTCACAAGAAGAAACACAGTTTGCCCTTATAGCTGCCAGCCTGCCGCTGGTTGTTCCGCGAAGAGGCGAGGGCACTGAGGGCCTGGTGAGGCGACGTGCGCGGGGCGTGCCGCGAGCCAGAGCTCGACCGCTCAGGTTTGTCGACGTGGCAGGGACGGACCCATGCGCCAGCGCCGTGCAAATGTGAGGAGGCCCCGTGGGAGGAGGCGACCGAGCAGGTGATAACCGTAGGCAGGTTAAGCATAGAAGGCAAATCAGCTTAGGCAAATGGAGGAAGATACATGCCACTGCGTCCGGCCCGAGCGGCTTGGGGATGATGCAGCCCGAGGGGCGCCCCCAGCAAGGTAAGCTAAAGACATAAGAAAAAGGGATACATGCCACAGGGACGGACCCATGCGGCTTGGGAATAATGCAGCCCGAGGGGCGCTCCCAACTAAACGAGCTTGGAAAATGTCACCTGGTTCTGTAGACGAAGTAGAGTTGGTGCAGCTGAAGGCATGCGTCGAAGGAATGACTCTTCACGAGCCACCGGGGCCCTGAGCCTCGGGAGGCTCTGGGGGCTCGGGAGGTTCCTTCAAGACTGTCTCCATTTCTTCCAGGAAGGCGTGGTACCTGGCCTCCTAAGCCGCCAGGACGTGCCGCATGTTGCGCTGATAGGCTGACGCCACGCTCGGCAAGCCAAAGGGCATGTGAACATAGCTATGTGGCGGGCCCTCGCAACGGCCCACACGCGAAGGCCAGAAACACTCCTGAGATGCGGCCCTGTTGAGCCCTGGGACGTCGATGCAGACACGCAGCCCAGCATCCTCGCCTAGATGGGGAGCTGCGCCTCGTGAGCGGCTGTCGCCGCGCATGGCTCTTGCGTCTTGCAGTTCCTGAGTGGTCTTGGTGATGAACTCATAAGCGGTGGGCACTCCTTGCCCTGTGTTCTCTTGAGGGAAACGTGTCACGAAGCACGCCTCCAAGTGGTGCCCAAGCGCCTCCCTCGTGAGATTGGCAAGGTCTGAGGCCCTCCAGAAGAGAGCCCATGAGCCCTGCCCAAGGAGGGCGCCGAGCGCGCCTTCCTATGCGATGGAGGGAGGCGCGCCTGAAGCGGGCGCTGATCCTGATGAGGCTCCAGCCGCGTCGCCGCCCTCCTGAGATCCTGCTCGGCGCAGCTGTTTCTTCTTCTTGGGGAGGGCCTCAGGAGGGCCCTTGCTTTTGCCGTCGGGGTCGTTGATTGCTGCAGCTTGGAAGGCGCTCTCGAGGGAGCACACCTCATCTCTCTCTTCACATGGGACCGTGATGATTCTGCCACTTCCCGGCATCTTGAGGACGTTGTAGCCGTGATGGGTGACTGCCATGAACTTGGCCAGGGCCGGATACCCGAGGATGGCATTGTACGCCAGGCGGATGTGCGCGACGTCGAAGTCGATGAGCTCGGTGCGGTAGTTCTTGCGCTATCCGAAGGTGACAGGCAGGCGGACCTGCCCTATCGGTGTGGTGGAACCGTCGGTCACTCCTGAGAAAGGCTTGGTAGGCTGAAGCTGCTCATATGGCACTTGGAGGTTGTCGAACGTGTCGACGGACAGGATGTTGAGCCCTGCGCCGCCGTCGATGAGGGTCTTGGTAACCTGCACATTGCTGATGACTAGGGAGCACAACACTGGGAGGGCGCCAGCGGTGGCTGCACACTTGAGCTGATCTGCCGAGTTGAAAGTGATTGCGCATTGGGACCACCTGAGTGGGCGCGTGGCCTCGAGCTTGGGGAGCACCGCGTTCACTTCTCGAGCAAACTGTTTGAAGATGCATTGAGAGGCTGGGGCCTGTGCGCTGCCCAAGATGCAGGCGATTGCACGCAGCTCCTGGAAGCCCCCAGCCCCCTCATCCTAATGGTGATCGTCGTTCCTTCTTGGTGGCAACAGCGGGGGAAGACCGGCGTTGCCCTGGGGGCGATCCTCACGAGGCTGGTCCCTCCAGACGCCCTCGCGAGGATGGTCCTGCCAGCGGTCCTCACAAGGCCTGTCGCGCCACTCCTAGCGCGGGCCACGGTCGTCCCAGCGTCCGCCTCCACGTCCTCCTCCACGGCTGTAGCCCCGGTCGCTACGCTCGGGGCGTGACCGAAATGTCCTCCGCGAATGGCTCTGAGCTCTTGACAGTTACTGGTGTTGTGGGTGTTCAGATTGTGGAAGGCGCAGAACGGTCGGCTGTTCTTGGATGACTCGGGCTGATCTCTGCCCCGCTTGGTGTCGGGCTCCGCTGCGAGCACTGCCGCTTCCTTGCGCTTCATGTCCTTGGCCTTGGCTTTCTTCTCCTCTGTGCCCGCGGCTGGCAGCTCGAGGAGGGAGAGGCGCCCCTCCTCAGCTCTTGCGCACTTGGTCGACAGGTTGAATAGCTCCTGAGATGTGCACAGCTCCTCATGGATAGCGAGCTCTTCCTTCATCTTGACGTCACGGACGCCGTCTGAGAACGCGGAGATGATGGCCTCGTCCGTGACCTAAGGGATCTTGAGGCGAGTGTTGTTGAAGCGCCGATGTACTTCGAGGGTCTCCTTGGTTGTTGCTTGATGCGGCGCAGTCACCCGCGGCCGGGCGGTCGCGGTGCCCCGGAAGTTGGCGACGGCGGTCGCAGATCTCATCCTGTGAGGAGATCGAGCTGCCGCAGTGTTCGTGGAGCCAGGAGCGGGCACCATCCTTGAGAGCCATAGGGAACCAGTTCGCCATGACTTTCTCATCGCCGTTGGCTGCTTCAATGCTCAGCTCATAGAGCTGCAGGAACTCCACGGGGTCGGAGGTGCCGTCGTAGAGTGCAGGCAGATCCGGCTTGAACTTGCCTAGCCAGGCGACGCTACGCAGCTCGGGGGTGAAGGCGCGGCAGCCGGCCATGGTTGCCGGGCCCACCTCGGAGGTGGAGCTTGGTCTTTATGAGGTCCGCGTGGCACCACCACAAGCAGTGCGTGGTCTTGGCGAGGCGGCGTGGGGAGCGCAGGTGCGGCTTCTCGTGACCGAGGGATTTCTTGGCAGCTTCTCTCTTCACGCGCGGGCACCGAACGTGGCGGATCACGCGGTGGGGCCGCGCGCCTTGGCACCAAGGCGCAGTCTTGGGGCAAAGGTGGTGGAGGCGCGCCATGAGCCACACCGCCGGTGCCTGGCGGAGGGTGAGGCAGAGAGAGGGACGACGCCGGGGAGCCCCCTGCAGCGCGGACGAGCTCGGCGACGCGGTCGAGCCACTCCTCATAGAGGTCGTCGACTGGGCGATAGCGCAGGAGCTCGTTCACTGCGAGGAGCGCGACTCGCGCCTCCATGGGAGCGCGGCGTGCATGAGACGAAGAACCGGCCGGGGTCAGTGACGGAGTGGCGGTGCGGCCGTCCTGCCGCACCGACGGATGCAGCAAGGACGCCTGTTGCTCGTTCCCTGCCGGGCCGGTGGCAGCGTTGGCGGCGGGAGACGGAGAACGACGAGGTGGCCCGCCGACGGGTGCCGTCTAAGAAACGCTGGCGGTGAGGGCAGCCCGGCGCTCAGCTCGAGCGCGGCGAGTGTCCGCCATGGAGACAACGGAGCGACGGATCGATGGAAGGGAAGCTACGGCGCACCCCTACCTGGCGCGCCAAATATCAGATGTCGGGTTCCGGCAAACCCTTAAGGTTCAAACTCTGGGGTGCGCGCGACGTCTTTCCCTCCTACTGATCCACGCCCTGGCTCGCTAAGATCTCGGTGACGAACTCGACGAACTCGCAACACAGAAAGACACGAGATTTATATCGTTTGGGCCATCACAGGTGTAATACCCTACTCCAGTGTGGTGGTGGTGGATTGCCTCTTGGGCTGATGATGAACCGTACAAGGGAAAGAACAACCTTCTGAGGTTGAGGTGTTCTTGTGGCTAGGGTAGGCTCTCGATCAGATCAGATCAGGCTGAGATGCCCCTACTGTGGTGGCTAGTTCTACATATATAGGCCCTGGTCCTCTCCCCAAATATTGAGCGGGAATGATGCGGAGCATCCCACGATCATACCCATGCATCCACAACCGTCTCATCAAGAGCCAAGAGGACCCATGACTAGAGCACGAGCTCGAGCTCTCGAGACCGAGGTGACTTCTCTCCTTAGTGAAATATCATATGACCCTCTCGAGACATGGCCACTACCTCAATCTGGAATGTTGTGCATGCTTAGGTACCAAGGAACCAACCTAGGAGAAGCTGCAGCCCAAGATGGACACCAAGAACAAGAGGAGGAGTTGCAGAGTCCAGAGGGAGCGGTACTACCGCTCAAGCCAAGCGGTACTATCACCGCCGAGCGGTACTACCGCTCAAGCCAAGCAGTACTACCGCTGAGCCGAGCCAAGCGGTACTACCGCTCTCCATCCGCCTACTTCCTCAAAACCCGACACACTCCAGAATCGAACGGGCGTCAGGCGGTACTACCGCCCACCAAGCGGCACTACGCTGAAAGCGGTACTACCGCCATGAAGCAACGGTACTACCGCCACTGCTGCAGTAGCTGCTTTGGGCCGAGGCCCATGTACTCTTTTCGCCTCAACTTACCCCTTGGAGGTCCTAGACTATAAATAGACCTTCCCTCATCCTTTCTAGGGTTAGCTTAGGTTTAGCTCATATTCTTGTGTGAGAGCCTTTGCTCATCCACTTGGCTACTTCTCCACCGAGATCAGACCTCCCCGGAGAAGATCCCCCAAGCGGATTCAAGACCCCCTTCTAGGGTGGACCCCCTCAAGGCCTCCTCACGGAGAAGAACGGTTACCTTTTGTATCTTACCTTTGTTGACCTTGAATCTTGTGCCACTCTATGTGATCGATGATCTAGCATTTGTGTGATTGATCCCTTGTCGGTTTAGTGATTTCTCCCTCGTTTCCTCCGTGTTTCCCCCTTGTTCTTCCGCGTGTTCTTCGTGATTCCCCGTAGGATCCGCTCCAACGTGAAAGATCGCCCACGTAGGGTTCCGCCCTACATCATCATGGTATCATGAGCCACGTTGATCACGTTATTGGAGCCCCTACCCTCTTTTCTAGTTTGATTTTGTTGTTTTTGTCCTAATTCCGAAAATTCCCCACAAAAATAGCCCCAAATTTTTTTTGTGATTTGTTAGTGTGATGAAATTTTGTTGATTTTGATCCGTGGATTTGCTTGGTTTCGAGTCGATCTAGCATCTCCCCAAGTTTCACCTCTTTCCATCCACAAAATCCATCGAATTTTGACCCCGAAATCACCCATTTCCGCCACAAAATCGCGCAACTGCTCGAACATTCAGTGAAATCCCGACGCGAGCGGTACTATCGCCTCCTAGCGGTACTACCGCTTAGAGCGGCATTACCGCCCTCCTAGCGGTACTACCGCTGAGTACGGCACTACCGCCAGCCCCTGCTCAGCCTAAATAGTCGGTAATCTCGACACGAGCGGTACTATCATTGCTCCAAGCGGTATTACACGAGCGGTACTACCGCCTCCCAATGCAGTACTACCGCCCGAGCCAGATTCAGCCTTCCGACTTTCACCATTTTCATCATAACTTTTCACTCCGAACTCCGATTTGAGTGTTCTTTGGCTCGTTTTGAAGCTATCGACGTGCCCGAAGTCCTCACCTTGGTTTCACCACCTTTTGACACCATCAATTTTTCCACCTCCACTTTCCGCTACCACATTTTCGCTTTTGGTCTTTGAGAATTTGAGTTGTGGTTCCCGTGTCCTATTGTGTTCCGGCTATATAGGTACGGTTCGACGTCAACATCACCACCGCTCATCTTCGCCAAGGACTCATCATCGTCAAGGACGGTAACCTCGACGACATCCTTGTCATCCTCGCAATTGCATTGATAACCACATAGCCTTACTTTTGCGTTGCTTACCCATCGAGACTAGCCATCGAGTATTGCCGGCAACGTGACTTGTGCACCTTAGTGATCATACTCCATAGCATACATAGCATACCATAGTGGTGCATATCTTGAGATCAACTTGTGTGTCACAATGTTGTCATAGCATACACAATTGCTATCTTGGTTCGTGAAGTTTGCATAAGAAAAGAGCTCAAAAGTGAAAGAGCCATCCAAGCTTTTAAGCAAAGAGGAAAGATAAGCAATGAGCTTATAAGCAAGAACCATAGCATCATACAACATTAAGATTGTCATATCCGATCATCTTGGATCATAGCAATCAAATATCATACATATAGCATACTTGGGATAGAGATCGTTGCATTTTTGCCTAATAGGTTGTGCACAAGTTCGCGTATCCGCCTATTGTGCAATCGTGCTAGCGTCTCTCTAGTATTGTGCAACAAGAGCATTCTCGTGGTTTCCACTTTTTGGCTCACTTTTGGTTTGCACAATCCCACTTATCTATTTGCGTGTGTTTCCGCAGTACCACTACTTGCTTGGTCTACTTGTTACATTTGCGAATTTGCGAATCTTTTTCAACTTTATTGAGTCTCACTTACAATTGCATCAAATTTTGTGCCACCATCCTAACCGAGCTCCACCATAAGCTTTTATTTGTGTAGGTGTGAGAACCGACAAGAATCGGTACCAAGAGTGCTATTTCATTGTCCGCATTGGAGTGAACTTGATTCATTTTCAACATCGGTCAAAGGTTGATGAGGACATCAATACCATTGTTACACCCACAGCCCCTGCTGCTATACATACTGGACCAATTACTAGAGCTCGCGCACGCCAATTGAATTATCAGGTACTTTCGTTTCTTGGTAACGATTCCAATGTTCATGAGAATATGATGCTGCCTAAATTGGATACATTTGTTTTGCTTACAAATGAAGGGCCTACCATGGACAAGAAAGATGAATCTTGGAGCAAGTTCAAGCATGGAGATGTTGGCATGCAAGGGAAACAAGAACGGAGTTACAAGTGATGATTCCAGGACTTTGAAGCCACCCTAATGAGAGCATGAGGCCTTGGACGAAATATACAAGATGCCACTTCATAATATTCGTCCATAGGCTATTCTAGGTGCTGCGTCACCTTATTATTGGGCCAGGCCCATGTAATTTCGAAATACTTAAGTGTAGGCTGTTTTTAGAGTCCGTATGTTTGGGGAAACAAGAGTTAGGGTTGGTTTCGACCCCTCCCTCAAGGGCCACGAAATTCCTCCTCTTTCTCCATATATACAGCCCTTAGGGCGTCGTTTAGACTTTGGGTTTTGTTTAGATTAAAATTTCGCCATAGCTGCAACTTCGCTGCATTTCGCTTGTGTTCAACAACCGCATAAAGGCGCCACGTAACCCCACCTTGATCAATAAAGCTTTCATCTTATATTCGCAATATCCAGATTGCAATCTCAGTTTCTTGCTTGTTCTTCGTTTGCTCGCAGGAAACAGACCCTCGTGGTCAGGTTGATCGTGCTCGGCGTGGTCAATAACCTCTCGGAGTTGGTTTAGCGATTGCATAAGGCGCGGCGTCCTCAAGACGCTCGTAGTCGGATCGTCAAAAGTCGACTTCCTCCAAAGCGAAAACCAACATCTCATCGAAAGACGGACACCTTAGCCTCTATCAAGTGGTATCAGATTTTCAGGTTGCTCGGTGAGATTTTACAGTTTTTCGTAGATTAGATCGAGTCCGTTTCTTCATACCTAAAGTCCAATGAAAAAGCCACAAAAAAATTAGGGTTAGTTCATCATATCCGAACCAATCTGAGCCTTCGTGATAATCTTTTTGGGGTTTTTGCTTTGTTGAATTTGCGGTTGCATCGTCGTGTCAAGTTGCCGGTCTTAGAGTCTAGTCTTTTAGAGTTTCGAAGTTACGGTCATAAGTTGTCACGCCGCCGCCAAGCACCATCATCATCGCCTTGCCATCTACCACCAATCCATATCCATATACCACCACCAATCCGTCTCCATATACCACCACCGCTACCATATACCACCACCGCTGCCATATACCACCACCATATATCCACCACCAATCCGAGTTCTTCTCATATTAGGTTTGTTTTCGAGATCCATCTAGTTTCCGATTCGTGTTTCCTAGCCGGAGTAGGTTTCGCAAAACGCACTTGTCGAAAAATTTTCTGGCTATCCTATTTTTAGGTGTTTCTAAGCGTATTGAGACAAATGCCATTATAGAAAGTTTTTTGACCCGTTTCAGCTTTTTGGGTCCCGGCAACAAAAAAAAAAAATTGGTCGAAAAAATTCCGTGCCCATCCCGCTACTTGACTCGGGAAGAGTTTTGAGAGACTCGCCATTATAGTGATTTTTTCGCAAAAAAAAAAAAAGAGCAGCGCAAAAAAAAATGCAGCGCAAAAAAAAAAAAGTCCGAAAAAAAATCCAGAGTTTGCTTTTCCCTGTTTAACTAGCAGCGCCGTGATTTTGTTAGTGTTATAGGCTACCGTCTCTAGAACGTTCTAGCCTAGGACCAAAGACAAGACTGGTCGTTGAGCGCTTATTCAACTTTGCATCTCTCGAATTGATTATTGCTGACCCTTTTGCTACCATATTATAAGCCTTCCCAGCTCCACATACATCTACATCGTATGCTTGACTCTCCCCGGTAATCGCTCTATCCAAGCTTTGAGAGTTTTGACTACATCGGTTGCCGATCACCGCTTTCTTCTTGGGTAAGAACTGTAAGAATTTGAGATTTGCTTGACGGATTTGTGATCGCCCACCACACAACCACCACCACTTCCTAGTAGTCTGTCAATCATATTCTTGTGTGTTTCTATTGCTGCTAACCATGGCAGGATCACAAGCCGATTTAGACCGACCGGGAGAACATGACAAACAAAGCGCTACATGATAAGTTTCAACAAATGATGAGTGGGCAGGTGGACGATGTGCTAAATAGATTTGAAGAGGCCATGGAGAAGATAGATGGCATTGAGAAGGCGTTCAAACAAAGCTCGATAACAAGTTTAATGAATTGCTCGCTGCGTCTACCACCACCACCACCGCGGCACCTAACGCACCTCTACTACAACAACAAGGACTACCTCCACATCGCTAAACAGCCCTCCGCCGAAGCTTCCCGTGTCCCTCTTCACCGCCAAGCTGCCGGTGCTTGCTGATACTTCCGTGGCCCCCGCCGCGGTGGGGAGGATGATTATGTGAGAGATTACGAGGATGAGGTTGATCAACATCGAACTACGTGCAACCACCAAAGACCACAACCACCGTGTCGCCCACATGCAAATAATGGCAATGTTCGGGCTCCCCTTCAGGTACGAGATCATGACCATCTCCCTAAACTGAAATTGAATATTCCACCATTTGAGGGTAGATATGTTCCTGATATATATCTTACTTGGGAGTTAGAAACTGAACAACGATTTACATGTTTACAATATCCTGAGGAGAGACGTGTTCCTGCCGCTATTTGTGCTTTCACTAGCTTTGCATGTGTTTGGTGGTCTGAACATTGTAGATTATATCCTGTTCCAGCCTACTTGGGCTGCTTTGAAAACTGCTATGCGTACTCGTTGGGTTCCACCATATTATCAACGTGAATTACTTCAAAAATTGCAGCGCTTAAGACAAGGAAAAATTCGTAGAAGAATATTATCGTGAATTACAAACTGGCTTGATTAGATGTGGTATTGTTGAGGAGAATGAAGCTATGCTTGCACGCTTTTCCGGTGGATTAAATAGAGAGATTCAGACCATTCTAGACTACAAGGATTATAATAATATCACTCGATTATTCCATCTTGCTTGTAAAGCTGAACGTGAAGTGCAGGATCGATGTGCCTTGGCGCGGACTAACTTTTCTCGCAGGTCGACCTTCATCATGGACACCACGTGCATCATCTACGCCCACACGCTCTACTACACCGGCACCTCCGCCGGCTGCCACCTCCAACCGTGATACAAGAAAGCGTGCACAACCACCACTATCTCGCCAAGAGCACACTGCCGGGCCTACACAGAGCTCTTCTTCTTCCATGGCGTCAACAGGCACACAAGTGATATTATTTGTCGTCATGTAAGGGAAGAGGACATTTTATGAGAGAATGCCAATCTCAGCGTGTGATGATTGCTACCGAGGATGGTGGGTATGAGTCCGCTTAGTGACTATGATGAAGAGACGTTGGCTCTTATTACACATGAAGAACATGGTGGAGATGATTCTCGATCATGAGACGCAATTCATGGTCACAAGATGTCGACAGTATGAATGTTTAGTTGCTCAACGTGTTTTGAGTGTGCAGGTTACACAAGTCGAGCAAAATCAGAGGCATAACTTGTTCCATACAAAGGGAGTTGTGAAGGAACGTTCTATTCAAGCGCCATCATAGATGGAGGGAGCTGCAACAACTTGGCTAGCATGGATATGGTGGAGAAGCTTTCTCTCACCACAAGACCACATCCACATCCTTACTACATCCAATGGTTCAACAACAATGCAAGGTTAAGGTAACACGTCGCTGTTCGTGTGCATTTTAGTATCTCTACATATGCTGATTATGTTGATTGTGATGTGGTACCTATGCAAGCATGTTCCTTATTACTTGGTAGACCATGGCAATTTGATAAAATTCTGTACACCATGGTAGAAACAATCAGTATACTCTTGTTCACAAGGATAAAAATATTACTTTGCTTCCTATGACTCTCGATTCCATTTTGAAAGATGATATTAATAGAGCTAATAAAGCAAAACAGAGAAAAATAAGAGTGAAAATCAGATTGTGGCAAAAGAATTTGAGCAACAAATGAAGCCTCATAATAAACCATCTAATGTTGCTTCCGAAATTAAACCGAAAAGTGCATGTTTATTTGCCACCAAATCTGATATTGATGAGCTAGATTCTAGCAAATCTGTTTGCTATGCTTTTGTGTGCAAAGAGGCATTATTTTCATTCGAGGACGTGCCTTCCTCTTTGCCCCCCGCCGTCACTAACATTTTGCAGAGTTCGCCGACGCCTTCCCACAAGACGTGCCACCGGATTACCACCTATTCGAGGGATTGAGCATCAAATTGACTTAATTCCCTGCATCGCTACCCAACCGCGCACCATACCGTACCAATCCAGAGGAGACGAAGGAGATTATGCGTCAAGCACAGAGCTGCTCGACAAAGGTTATATACGCCAATCTCTTCGTCCTTGTGCTGTTCCTATTATACTAGTGCCTAAAAGGATGGTACGTCACAGTATGTGTGTTGATTGTAGAGGCATTAATAATATTACTATTCGTTATCGCCATCCTATTCCTAGGCTAGATGATATGCTTGATGAATTGAGTGGCTTACAATATTCTCCAAAGTTGATTTATGTAGTGGATACCATCAAATTCGTATGAAATTGGGAGATGAATGGAAAACAGCATTTAAAACTAAGTTTGGATTATATGAGTGGTTAGTCATGCCTTTTGGGTTAACTAATGCACCTAGTACTTTCATGAGATTAATGAACGAAGTTTTACGTGCTTTCATTGGACGATTTGTGGTAGTTTACTTTGATGATATACTGATTTATAGCAAATCTTTGGAAGAACATTTGGAACATTTACGTGCTGTTTTTAATGCTCTACGTGATGCACGCTTGTTTGGTAACCTTGGGAAGTGCACCTTTTGCACCGACCGAGTATCTTTTCTTGGCTATGTTGTTACTCCACAGGAATTGAAGTTGATAAAGCCAAGATTGAAGCTATTGAGAGTTGGCCGCAGCCCAAAACGGTCACACAAGTGAGGAGTTTTCTTGGACTTGCTGGTTTCTATAGGCGCTGTGAGAGACTTTAGCACCATTGCTGCACCTCTCAATGAGCTTACAAAGAAGGATGTGCCTTTTGTTTGGGGTACCGCATGTGAAGAAGCCTTCACGGTATTGAAAGATAAGTTGACACATGCTCCTTTACTCCAACTTCCCGACTTTAATAAGACTTTTGAGCTTGAATGTGATGCTAGTGGAATTGGATTAGGAGGTGTGTTATTACAAGATGGCAAACCTGTTGCATACTTTTCTCGAAAAATTGAGTGGGCCTAGTCTGAACTATTCTACTTATGACAAAGAATTATATGCTCTTGTTCGACTTTAGAGACATGGCAACATTATTTATGGCCCAAAGAATTTGTTATACATTCCGATCATGAATCTTTGAAACATATTAAAAGTCAAGCTAAACTGAATCGTAGACATGCTAAATGGGTTGAATTCATTGAGACTTTCCCTTATGTCATTAAACACAAGAAGGGTAAAGAAAATGTTATTGCCGATGCTTTGTCTCGTCAGCTATACTATGCTTTCACAACTTGACTTCAAAATATTTGGTTTGGAGACCATCAAAGATCAATATGTGCATGATGCTGATTTTAAAGATGTAATGCAGAATTGTAAAGAAGGAAGAACATGGAACAAGTTCGTTATTAAGGATGGTTTTGTGTTCCGTGCTAACAAGCTATGCATTCCTGCTAGCTCTGTTCGGCTTTTGTTGTTGCAGGAGGCGCATGGAGGAGGATTAATGGGACACTTTGGCGTGAAGAAGACGGAGGATATACTTGCTACACATTTCTTTTGGCCAAAGATGAGACGGGATGTTGAGTTTTTTGTTGCTCGCTGCACTACATGTCAAAAAGCTAAGTCACGACTCAATCCTCATGGTTTATATATGCCTTTGCCTGTACCTAGTGTTCCTTGGGAGGATATATCTATGGACTTTGTTTTAGGTTTACCTCGAACAAAGAAGGGAGGGATAGCATATTTGTTGTCGTGGATAGATTCTAAAATGGCACACTTCATACCATGTCATAAAAGCGATGATGTTGTTAATGTTGCTGATTTGTTCTTTCGTGAAATTATTCGCTTGCATGGTGTGCCAAATACTATTGTTTCAGATCGTGATACTAAATTTCTTAGCCACTTTTGGAGATGTTTATGGGCTAAGTTGGGGACTAAACTGCTTTTTAGTACTACTTGTCACCCCAAACCGATGGACAAACTGAAGTAGTCAATAGAACATTGTCTACTATGCTTAGGGCTGTTTTGAAGAATAATAAGAAAATGTGGGAAGAATGCTTGCCTCATATTGAATTTGCTTATAATCGCTCATTGCATTCTACTACTAAGATGTGCCCTTTTGAAATTGTGTATGGCTTCCTACCTCGTGCACCTATTGATTTGTTGCCTCTTCCATCTTCGGAGAAGGTTAATTTTGATGCTAAAGAACGTGCTGAATTGATTTTAAAATGCATGAGTTAACTAAGGAAAACATTGAGCGTATGAATGCTAAATATAAACTTGTCGGAGATAAGGGTAGAAAACATGTTGTCTTTGCACCGGAGATCTTGTTTGGTTACATTTGCGTAAGGATAGGTTTCCTAATTTGCAAATCAAAGCTAATGCCACGTCTTGATGGTCCATTTAAGGTGTTAGAGAAAATAAATGATAATGCATATAAACTTGAGCTGCCTGCAGATTTTGGGGTTAGTCCCACTTTTAACATTGCAGATTTGAAGCCTTATTTGGGTGAGGAAGATGAGTTTCAGTCGAGGACGACTTCATTTCAAGAAGGGGAGGATGATGAGGACATCAATACCATTGTTACACCTACAGCCCTCGCCGCTATACATACTTGGACCAATTACTAGAGCTCGCGCATCGCCAATTGAATTATCGTACTTTCGTTTCTTGGTAACGATTCCAATGTTCATGAGAATATGATGCTGCCTAAATTGGATACATTTGTTTTGCTTACAAATGAAGGGCCTACCATGGACAAGAAAGATGAATCTTGGAGCAAGTTCAAGCATGAGATGTTGGCATGCGCAAGGGAAACAAGAACGGAGTTACAAGTGATGATTCCAGGACTTTGAAGCCACCCTAATGAGAGCATGAGGCCTTGGACGAAATATACAAGATGCCACTTCATAATATTCGTCCATAGGCTATTCTAGGTGCTCACACACCTTATTATTGGGCCAGGCCCATGTAATTTCGAAATACTTAAGTGTAGGCTGTTTTTAGAGTCCGTATGTTTGGGGAAACAAGAGTTAGGGTTGGTTTCGACCCTCCCTCAAGGGCCACGAAATTCCCTCCTCTTTCTCCATATATACAGCCCTTAGGGCGTCGTTTAGACTTTGGGTTTTGTTTAGATTAAAATTTCGCCATAGCTGCAACTTCGCGTACTTCGTTTGTGTTCAACAACCAGACAAAGGTGTCACAGAACCCCACCTTGATCAATAAAGCTTTCATCTTATATTCGCAATATCCAGATTGCAATCTCAGTTTCTTGCTTGTTCTTCGTTTGCTCGTAGGAAACAGACCCTCGTGGTCAGGTTGATGCGTGTTCGGCGTGGTCAATAACCTCGGAGTTGGTTTAGCGATTGCTAAGGCGCCGACGCCCTCAAGACGCTCGTAGTCGGATCGTCAAAGTCGACTTCCTCCAAAGCGAAAACCAACATCTCATCGAAAGACGGGACACCTTAGCCTCTATCAAAGGTACATTGGTATAAGTTTTTTCCGTTCTACCACTCACATCTTGTTTGGAATGATGGATAGGCCAAGTTCTTCTACCAACCCACTCTTCATCGAGCAAGACGACGACATGTCCTCATACGTCACCAAGAGCCACCTCTTTGGTGCACAACGAAGCGTTGCACCAAGAACAACAAGCAATGAGCGATCAGATCGACAACCTCGCCACCGACTTGCGACTCTCCGAGCAACGCATAAGAGATTACTTCGACAACAAATTCGAGGCTCACAAGGTTGAGAATGATGCAAGAATGGACGAGATCCGCGCTGATGAGAACACGGCATCACTCCACTTCTTCATCATCAAGACGGAGCCGCCGAGTCGACATTCCGACGACACCTTCTACGACTCAAGTACACCGTCATCAAACACTCTTCGACGAGCCAAAGGCCAAGACCGCTATGCATCTCGCAACCCGCTACATGACAAGCATTCACAAGAGCAAGTTGATGATCAAGTTCCTCGTCCTCAATCAAACCAAGAGGCTTTTGCTCAAGCCCAAGAACGACAACGTCTTAAATGCCGCCAACAAGAGGAAGAAAGAGCACGCCGTCACCAAGATTTAACAAGACGCCAAGGCTCAACGTCTCCAACAACAACAACGTGAAGCGCAAGCTCTTGAGGCGCAACGCGCCTTCAAGAATCAAGTAGAGCCTTCGCCAACCGCAATCGCGAACGGCGCAATCAAGAGGAAGCCCTTCGAGAAGAAATCCAAGAGAGGAACTACCAACCTCATGTACAACGCCAAGTTCCTCAAGCTCCTCCACAAGCTCGCCAAGCTCCACCTCAACATCAAGTTCAACAAGAGCAAGTTGATCATGGTCTTCCTCCGCCAAGAGCAACATGAAGATTTAGTACATTCCACGCCAAGGACGCCATCATCAACATCGCCAACAACACAATGAAGAGCAACGCTACGGCAAGCTAAAATTCACCATGCCCAAGTTCATGGAAGCAATGACCCCAAGACTACCTCTCATGGGCATTGAAGGTTGACAAAATCTTCCGCTTGCACAACTACGATGAAGCGAAGAAAATCGCTATGGCATCCCTTGAGTTCCAAGATTATGTGCTCATATGGTGGGAACAAATCATTGAGCGATTTACAAGCAAGAGGTGAACCTCCAATCACCACTTGGGCTCAAATGAAGGATGTCATGCGAGCACGCTTTGTGCCAACCTACTACAACCGCGACCTCTTCAAGAAACTCCAACTACTCAAGCAAGGAACAAAGAGTGTTGAAGAATACTATAAGGAGATGGAGATAGCCATGATTCGAGCCAATGTCAAGGAAGATGATGAGCAAACTATGGCACGCTTTCTTGAACGGACTTAATCATCCCATCAAGAAGATCGCCGACTTCCAACCATACTCATCCCTCATTGAGCTCAGACATCAAGCTACAAAGGCGGAACGCCAAGTACAAGATGACTTCAAGTACGCCAAGTACTCATCCGAGACCTACGGCTTCTCCAACAACCAAGCTTCAACGACTCCTCCAACATCTACACCAACCAAGCTTCCTTCAAGAAACGACGACAAGTCAAGTTACAAGAAGACAAGTTCAAGTCGTCCTCCTCCTACTACAAGCAACCTCAAGCCGCGTGCTTCATCCTCTACTCCGACCGATGAGACCATCAAGACAAGCTCCTTCAAGTGTTTCACTTATGGCGGCCGAGGCCACAAGTCATACGAATGCACCAACAAGCGAACCATGATCCTCAACGACGATGGCACATATGACTCTATGAGTGAAGAGGAAATGGAAGCCCTTGAGCAAGTGGCCATGCACCGCAAGTGAATGAAGATGAAGATGATCAAGTCTTTTGTGATGAGGATTCGAGCCCCGCCTCGTTGTCTCCAAGGTCTTGACTCTTCAACATCAACAAGAAGAAGACCAACGATGCCACATCTTCCACACAAAAGCCGCATCAATGGACGGTCCATCAAGGTCATCATCGATGGAGGTAGTTGCCACAACTTGGCAAGTGAAGAACTATGCTCCAAGCTACAATTGGTCAAGAGTAAGCACCCACACCCCTACAAGGTTCAATGGCTAAGTGACTCCTAAGACTATACGAGTCGAGCATACGGTCCAAGTCTCCTTCAAAATTGGTGCTTATGAAGACACTTTGGAGTGTGATGTGGTCCCAATGACCGCTTGCCACCTCCTTCTTGGTCGACCATGGCAATTCGACCGTGGTGTCATCCACAATGGGCTAACCAATCACTATAGCTTCAAGATGAAAGGGAAGGAGTATGTGCTACGACCTATGTCTCCTAGTCAAGTGTTAGCCGACAAGCAAGCCACACATCATAGAGAAAAGAGGAGAAAGTGATCCACCCAAAAGTGAGTGAGAGCCACAAGCCAAATTTGAGAGACTCTTCGCCTAGAGAGAAAAACCTCATTCTATTTGCCACCAAAAGTGAGATGAGAGAAGTGTGTGAGCACCCATCGAGTGTGATGCACTTTGTCCTTGTGTGCAAGGATGGAGAACCAAAACTAACACCATTCACGAGCTACCTTTGGTGTTTCAATCTCTTTTGCAGGAATTTCAAGATGTTTTCCTCGATGAGCTACCTCCGGTCTACCTCCTCTTCGAGGCATTGAGCATCGAATCGACCTCATCCCCGAGCGCCGCTACCAAACAAAGCTCCATACCGAGTCAATCCTAAGAAACCAAGGAGATTCAACGGCAAGTACAACAACTCATCGACAACGGTCATGTACGTGAAAGCTTAAGCCCTTGTGCCGTTCCGGTTATTCTTGTGCCTAAGACCGATGGAAGTTTCCGCTTGTGTTCCGATTGTAAACCTATCAATGCTATTACTGCTCGATATAGGCATCCCATTCCTCGCTTAGATGACATGCTTGATGAACTTAGTGGAGCCAACTTTTTCTCAAAAATTGATCTTAAAAGTGGCTATTATCAAATACGCATACAAGAGGGTGATGAATGGAAAATCGCTTTCAAAACCAAATTTGGTTTATATGAGTGGTTAGTGATGCCTATGGGTCTTTCTAAGCTCCCGTACTTTTGTGCGCCTTATGCATCATGTGCTTCATTCTTATATTGGAGTCTTTGTTGTGGTTTACTTTGATGATATTCTTGTGTTTAGCAAAACCATGAAAGAGCATATTAACCATGTTAAATCTGTGTTGCAAACTCTTCGCAAGGAAAGCCTTTATGCAAACTTGAAAAATGCACTTTTAGGCGTTGACAAAGTGGTGTTCTTGGGATTTGTTGTCTCTGCAAAAGGTGTTCATGTTGATGAAACTAAAATTGAAGCAATTAAAACTTGGCCCCAACCAACCAATTTGCAACAAGTGCGAAGTTTTCTTGGTCTTGCGGGTTTCTATCATCGCTTTGTGAAGGATTTTAGCACAATTGCCGCTCCTTTGCATGCTTTGAGCAAGAAGAATACTCCCTTTGTTTGGGGAACTTTGCAATCAACCGCTTTTGATGAGCTCAAGTCTTTGCTTACTCATGCTCCGATTCTTGCTTTGCCCAATTTTGACAAAACTTTTGAGGTTCATTGTGATGCAAGTGGTACCGGAATTGGCGGAGTTTTAATGCAAGAAAACGAGCCATTGCCTATTTTAGTGAAAAACTCTCCGTGCTCAACTTAATTATCCCATCTATGACAAAGAATTGTATGCTTTAGTGCGCGTGCTACATGTTTGGGAACATTACCTTAGACCGCATGAGTTTGTCATCCATACCGATCATGAAACGCTTAAGTACCTCAAAGGTCAAACTAAATTGAACAAGCGCCATGCCAAATGGAGTGAATTCATTGAATCTTTTCCTTATGTGATCAAGTACATTAAGGGTAAAGAAAATGTAGTTGCCGACGCGCTTTCACGCATAAACATGCTTGTCACTCAACTTGAGTTGAATGTTATTGGTTTTGAGCATATAAAAGACTTGTATGTGCATGATCCATCTTTTGCTTCTCCTTATGCTAAGTGTTTGACGCATACATCTTGGGAACAATATTCAATCAAGGATGGTTACCTTATGAGAGCTAACAAACTTTGCATTCCCGAGTCTTCTCTTCGCTTGCTCCTTTTGCAAGAGGCTCATGGAGGCGGCCTCATGGGACACTTTGGACGCGACAAGACATTCGCCGCACTCTCCAACAACTACTTTTGGCCCAAGATGTTCCATGACGCCTCACGCTTCACCAACCGATGCTACACATGTCGCAAAGCTAAGTCTAAAGCTCAATCTCATGGTCTTTACATGCCTCTTCCTATCCCATATCAACCATGGGAACACATTAGTATGGATTTTGTACTTGGTTTGCCTAGGACTCAAAATGGCAAGGATTCCGTCTTTGTTGTTGTGGATAGATTTTCTAAAATGGCACATTTCATTCCTTGCAACAAGATAGACGATGCTTCACATGTTGCAAATCTCTTTTGTAGGGAAATCTTGCGACTCCATGGCGCATCAAAGACAATCGCCTCCGATCGTGACGCCAAGTTCTTGAGTTACTTTTGAAGACCCTATGTGCCAAGCTCGGAATCAAGCTCTTGTTCTCCTCGGCATACCATCCTCAAACCGACGGCCAAACGGAGGTGACGAATCAAGACACTATCCACTCTACTTCGTGTCTTGATCAAGAAGAACATCAAGGAGTGGGAAGCATGTCTACCCATCGCCGAAAGCACGCCAACAATCGTGCAAGACATTCAACTACCGCAAGTCCCCTTCGAGGTCGCTTCACGGTTTCAACCCGTTGTCACCATTGGACATTCTACCACTTCCTCTCCAAGAGCGCACCAACATGGATGCAAGTGAACGAGCAAGCTACATCAAGAAGATGCACGAAGATACAAGGCACACCATCGAGCGCCAAGTACAACGCCAAGCAAACAAGCTCAACGCCAACAAGCAACCCATCGCCTTCAACATTGGTGATCTAGTATGGCTACACCTTCGCAAGGACCGCTTCCCCAAAGAACGCAAGTCCAAACTTCTCCCTCGAGCCGATGGACCTTTCAAGGTACTAGCACGCTACAACGACAACGCTTACAAGATCGACATACCTCGCGACAAGTACAACGTGAGCGACATCTTCAACGCCAAGGACCTCGCACCTTTCCATGGAGATGAAGCTTTTGATCCGAGGTCGGATCTCTTCCAAGGGGGAGATGATGCGGAGCATCCCACGATCATCCCCATGCATCCACAACCGCCTCATCAAGAGCCAAGAGGACCCATGACTAGAGCACGAGCTCGAGCTCTCGAGACCGAGGTGACTTCTCTCCTTAGTGAAATATCATATGACCCTCTCGAGACATGGCTACTACCTCAATCTGGAATGTTGTGCATGCTTAGGTACCAAGGAACCAACCTAGGAGAAGCTGCAGCCCAAGATGGACACCCAGAACAAGAGGAGGAGTTGCAGAGTCCAGCGAGCGGTACTACCGCTCAAGCGGCATTACCGCCCAATGAGCGGTACTACCGCTCAAGCCAAGCGGTACTACCGAGAGCCGAGCCAAGCGGTACTACCGCTCTCCATCCGCCTACTTCCTCAAAACCCGACACACTCCAGAATCGAACGGCGCCGAGCGGTACTACCCACCACCAAGCGGCACTATCACTGAAAGCGGTACTACCGCCATGAAGCAATCGGTACTACCGCCGCTCACAGCAGGCTGCTTTCGGCCGAGGCCCATGTACTCTTTTCGCCTCTAACTTACCCCTTGGAGGTCCTAGACTATAAATAGACCTTCCCTCATCCTTTCTCGGGTTCGCATGGGATTAGCTCATATTCTTGTGTGAGAGCCTTTGCTCATCCACTTGGCTACTTCTCCACCGAGATCAGGACCTCTCCGAGAAGATCCCCAAGCGGATTCAAGACCCCCTTCTAGGGTGGACCCCTCAAGGCCTCCTCACGGAGAAGAACGGTTACCTTTTGTATCTTACCTTTGTTGACCTTGAATCTTGTGCCACTCTATGTGATCGATGATCTAGCATTTGTGTGATTGATCCCTTGTCGGTTTAGTGATTTCTCCCTCGTTTCCTCCGTGTTTCCCCCTTGTTCTTCCGCGTGTTCTTCGTGATTCCCCGTAGGATCCGCTCCAACGTGAAAGATCGCCCACGTAGGGTTCCGCCCTACATCAGGGAAGGGAGCCAACAACAGCGGACAAATTTGAAGGGGGACAGCTAGTACAAGTTGTCCTGACAAAAGTGGTCTTTGCCTGCAAAAGGCTCTGGTGGTGACGCTGTCTTGGGCTCCACGATGACCTCCGTCCTGCCGTCCTTCTGGTCTTAGTCTCGTTGCACCGATATGGCAACCTTTGCCTGATGCCTCGGTACTCCTCGCCTGCGCTTGCCTCCTTAGCACCAAAGAGGAAACAAGGACGCTGCGCGCGCTGGCACCCGCCTGGCGCCCACCTGGTGCCGATCGTCATGGCTCACGTCATGAGAGCCTCGCGAGGTTTGCTCCGCCTTGATATCTCTGCTCCTCGTGAGCCCGCCTAGAGGGGCCGCTCCTAAGGAGGTCCTGGGTCGTCTGCCTCGCGAGGCTTGGCCCCTCGCAAGGGTCTTGGGTGCCTTGTTGATGAAGATGGGCCGTACGGCCCGCTGACTTAGCCACGCCGTGGGCCGCAGGCAGGCTAATCTGGGGACCCCCGTTCCCAGAACGCCGACAGAGGGGGTCTCGGGCGCTAGCCATAAAGGCTTCAAAAGCAGACAAGGAGCAGAAGCTAGTTACTTGAGGTTCATGTAGCGCGAGAGAGGACTCATAACCGCCGCCTCATGTACTGCATAGTTCCGCTATCACTCATAGTGATAGCTCTTCTCGCGTATATCATTGTTTAGATGGATGACGATGTAGTTGCAAGTATTCAAGACTTGTATCACTATTTTCGAGATGATGACGAGAGTCCACTTTGTGTTGGATGATGACATGATTTGATGAGACTATTTGTATGTATATGCTATGATTACATTTATGGTCTAGCAGCCATTTGTATGTGTATGATGATGACATTTGTATGTGCTAAAGATTCTTGTATAACGCATGTTCAAATACAAAAAAAATATGCAAAAAAAAAAACTAGAAACTAATAAGATTAGCAGTAGTGAGGGTCGTAAATTTAGCAGCAGCGTGCCGTTAGCAGTAACGTGGCTTAACACAGAACTAGAGCTATGAGCAGTAGTGCGTTGTCCTACATCTCGCTGCTGCTACGCTTGTATAGCAGTAGCGCGGGCCAACACGCCGCCATCACATAAAGTTAGTCAGAAGCGCCTTATCGCAGTACCCGCTGCCATCGTTATACCTAAAACCCGTGCTACTGCTAGGCTTTTCCCTAGTAGTGTCCCCCGCGGCCGAAGCAGGAGCGGGAGGCACCGGAGAAGGATATCACCAACAACATCCTAGCAACCATGCTCTGCGAGGTACGGGTAGAGAAATAATTCCTTCTGCCTAGCCGAGGGGCATAGCCTCGGCGGTGACGTTCGCCCTGAGGCAACCCCGCCGCGGGCGCGGTCGTAGGACATGCAATGCCCCCGCAGCAAACTGGCCCAGCCAATGCTCTGAACGGGGTCATTGGTCCACACACGCCACCACCTCGTCACCACGCCATCCAAGCGACTGGCCCCCGACGACGCGAGCCCGGCGCCGCCACTGCCGGCACCGTCAGGAGTCGGGTGACACTGCGGTCTAAATCATCATTACCTATGCCAAGCACCGCTTCGGAGGCCATGGCGCGGGCCCAGTTGCTACTGAGATTTCCGCTAGCAGCCGATCAGATGGATGAGTGGAGAGCCACCATTCAGAGTCTGATTGGCTTTGCCGAGGCTGGAGGCTCATAGTAAGCTGGCCCGCCACGACCTCCCCAGATGACGATGGCGGCCCACAATGATGGTCATGCGGAAGGGGCCACCCCACGGTGCAATCCCCACCGTGGCAACCAGCGAGAGGGCCACGCGACCAAGAGATTGATGATGTCTCGATGGCTTCCTCTGATCCTCGAGCACGTCAAGGCCGACGGCGAGCCCCGGAGGATAGGCAGATGGGGGGCACGCACATCACCACCGAGCGACGCCACGACAACCACCACCAGTCCAATGGGCACAATGGCCCCAACTTCGACGAGCCTATGCTCGGTGGAGGTGGGTACCTATCTTTCGAGGCTGGGTGCCCTGCCTTCACACGTGAGCTGCGGCAAGTCCGTTGGCCGTCCGCTCGCACATTCAAGCTAGAGATACTGGAGAGGTATGATCGGAGACTGAACCCGGCAGAGTTCTTGAGCATCTACACTATCGCTATTCAAGCTGCCGAGGGAAGAGATGAGAATGGTTTTGCCAACTACTTCCCTTTGGCGCTCAAGCCAAACGTGAGGTCTTGGTTGATGCATCTGCCGAAGAACTCCATCTCGACCTGGGCTGACCTATGCCACGAGTTCGTTGACGCCTTCACGGGCTGCCACCAAGAACCAGGGCGGCCCGGTGATTTATAGCTTCTCCTGCAGAAGGAAGGAGATACTACGTGGAAGCACATGCAGAGGTTGAGCCGAGTCCACGGGAATATTCCCGATATTCACGCGGCAGCTGTGATAGTCGTGTTCCAGTCCAACGTGCTGTGCAACTGTCAGATATGTTCCAAGATGAACGTTCGGTTGCCTAAGATCGTGAAGGTGCTTTACACCTTCATGGACAAGTGTGCTCGGGTGGAGGAGGGGAGGAAACTCCCTGGAGAAGAAGAAGGCGTGGACATCGACTCAGAGGATGGCGACGAGGCCACCAGTATGAAGAAGAAGAACAAGAAGCTCTGACCATTGAGGGATTGGGCACGCCTAGTACCCGCAAGAAGGCTAAGGCTGAAGCCACCGGCAAGGAGGCTGATGCGTGCACTGATTGCCGGGAGGCTGCAGCTGCCGAGAAGGCTGGGAAAGGTGATGGACCTGATGTAGGGTGGAACCCTATGGGGTCGATCTTTCAAGTTTGGAGAGGATCCCTACGAGGAACACGAAGAGCGAGCAGGAGAGCACGAGGGAAATCACGAGGAAAACACAAGAGAATCACTCAAACCAACAAGATTCGATTACACATGCGCTAGATCGATGAACACAAAGAGAGATACACGATCCACGATCAACAAAGGACGATACAAGAGGTAGCCGGGTTCTTCTCCATGTGGAGGTCTTGATAGGGGCCACCCAAGAGGGGGTCTTGAGCTAGGTCACTCCAAGAGGAGGTCTTGATCTCCTAGTGGAGTGGATCCATGGAGCAAAGCTCACAAATGTGTATCAACTACTTTGCTAACCCTAAACATAGCCCTAGGTACGGAATATATAGTCTTGGGGACGAAGTGGAGGAAGAGGGGCTCGGGTTGGAAATCACAGCCGTCCATCCTGGAGAGCCCGTGTGCACGGGGTAAGTTGGGCCCGTGCGCAGGGGGGTCTCGTGCGCACGGTACAGGCCCGTGCGCACGTGGTGCTCCAGCGCCAACTCCCTGAGTAGCCCGTGGGCACGGGGTCTTGGGGGCCCGTGCGCACGGGGTCACCTGGGACTTCCAGTTTTGCTGTTGTAGCACTCCGTCTTGATCCTTGGGGCCTTGGGGTCCTTCTCCTACTCCTTTGGGGTGTTCCTCACCAGCTTGTGGTCGTCGGTCTTCGTATCTAAGGGCACATAAAGCTCTTTGGTGAGGTAGCAAGCAAGTCCAATGGATATTCATGATATTCTCGAAGAAGAGCGGGTTCACCTTAATTCCGGTAGGTCCACTTGGGGCTTGATGTGCTATGAAGGTGTACATGGAGATGACCGTAGGATGCTCCGCATCATCTCCTCCCCCTTTGGAAAGATCCGACCTCGGATCATAAACCGTATCGCCATGTACACAGTAGGCATGGATGTACCATAGGTCGATGTCGTGGCGCTCCTCAACTTGAAGGTCCATAGGGTCCATCTCCAATGTCGGTCCTCCATCCAATATATGCATCATGTAGACAAGAAGAAGGAAACAACGATGAAAGTATGGCCCATCCAATATGCGTATTTGAAGATGGATCAAAGGGAAGGAGTTCACGTTGAGGAGTTGCTCAAGAATGATGGAGTTGCGCATCTTGTATGCCTTCACATAACCAATATGTCTCGGGATGGTACCGCCTTGTGAATCCTACGAAACGAAAGAACATGGCAAACACTCGGAAAAACAAATGAGGTTAGCGGAAATGCAAAGCCTAACATTCGTGTGGTAAGATAACCAACAAGTGTATGCATCATGCTCATCATAAGAAAGGACAAGGGAGTATGTCATAGTATGGAGGCATATGATGCGAGAACAACCAAATACAATAGGCTCAATCAGATAAGCATGCTTCCCAAGTAAAGTGTCAAAGTCTCCGAGATGAATAATCATAGTATGGTTGCACTCAATACAAGTGGATATGAAAGAGGCAACTAATGGACACAAGAGACAATGATCAAGATATATCATGTGAGAGGCATGAGCATATATGTCATCAACCCAAGAAAGCAAGTAATAGTGGAACATGGGTGATGCAACATAGCTAGCTATCATAGCGATCAAGTCAAGCATGCTAGTAGTGCGAAGATGCAACATACTAGAAGGAATCATGACAAGCATGTCGTGTGTGCAAATAGTGGGCATGAATAATGCACATGACATATCACAAGCATGAAAGCAAGATAGTAGAATGGCATGAATGTATTGGCGAGAGGCCATATGTAAATAGCAATGGGGCATCATGACTCTCCCAACACAACAAGCATCAATAGCATGGGGCACATGATAAACATGGAAATAGTAACAAGGATCTCCACCAAGCATGCAAATACACATAGAAGTGGCATAATGATGAAACAAGGGTAGATGCAAGCAAGGGTCACAATTGCATGGCAAAGGCATAGAAGCAAGCATAACATGCAAAGTGAACACGGGAAAATGAGCATAAGGTGACAAGTGGTAAATGGCCCATAGCCGTGTGAGAGCCAAGTAGAAGAGATGCGCGTAGTCCTTGCGCGAAGGGGACGATGGTAAGGATAGTCCACGGGATCCCAAAGCATCGTTGCTCTCAAGAGCTCGTTTCGTCAATTCTTGGGATTGAGAAGTTGACGAGTATACGTGAGTACCTACACAAAACAAAAACAAAGGAAAAATTGTGTGTGCGTGGTAGATGTACACATCATCCATCATGATGCATACGTGCTTGTGTTGGTTAGCACCAAATATCCAATGCTCAAATAAATTAGATGCGTGATATAGAAACATGTCATCCATCATTATAGGTTTGTTGTTATGTATAGCATAATGGAGACTCAAATTGTGTAATGCATCATGGGAAATATCTAGAGCATTGTTATTCATGGAACGCATATGGTGTACACTATCATGGGAATCATGCAAAGTATGAAATGCATCAAGATCTCCTAATATGTATGAGGAAACTATGGGGGTCTCCTCATGAGCATTAATGGAAACATCACATGGAGAATATTGCCAACATCCAAAACAATGCATATTTGGAACAATGTGATCATGGCATGGTATAGTAGATGAATTGCACAAATTTTGCAAAGGAAGCATAGCAATATCATCGCAAGAGAAACAAAAGCCAATGACCATCATCTTGTCATCTATGCCATAAGTGCAAATGGGATTTATTTTAATGGGGCACGCATAGTTACTATGTTGAGATTGAAATGAGGCTATATGGGAGATCTCACTCATAGCATATGACAAGTTCAATGGATTGTCAAACATGACGTGACCAATAGAATTTTCAAAAGATGTCCTATGGAGCATAGCATCACAACTAGGCAACTCAACATGCTCATCATCATATTCATCATAAATAGGTAAGTCAAGGCATGGAGGAGTTTCACTAGCATGAAGCATGGTAATAGGTGGGTCAACATCATGGGAGCAATCGATGTCAAGAGCGTCCACTAGTGGGACAAGAGAAGCACCATCACCTATGTTACCTTTGGAGCGTCGCTCATGTCTTGTAGGTGAGGTGTTGAAGATCGTCTCGTTGTCATCTTCATCTTGATGGAACCATGTGGGGGTGCATCATCGTCCACCATGTCCATCGTCGTCTCCAATGGAGGTATGGACTCATCAATGGTAGGTGTCGTGGTTTTGTCATGACAGATGTCCTCATGAAAGGACTTAGTCGTGGAGCCATTGCTACGGGTTAGCTTGAAGGGGTTAAAGCGGACACAAGGACGCAAGAGAGTTTATACTAGTTTGGCCCCTTCGATGAAGGTAAAAGCCTACGTCTAGTTGTGATGGAACTGATGGGGGTTCGATGACTAGGGAGCAAACAAGCTTCGCCTAAGTCTCGAGTTGTTGTGTGTTGTCCTTGAACCGCCTCCGGGTCGTCCCCTTATATACATGGGTGGCGCCCATCGGTTCATAGAGTCCCGACACCGGTTCATAGATGTATCCGGCTCGGTCTCTGCTATTCCTAACTTACAATACAAGTTACATACTGACACCGGTTTACGGCTACAGGCCTTAAACCGGCTATGGGACTTAAGCCCTCATCTGCCTACTTGGGCCTTAACATACTCAATTACTGATGAAGTTAACCCGGCCTGTCCTGGCCAGTTTACACCCAATGGTAATATCCCCAACATTAGGACCCAGATTGATTTGAACAGGTTCATGTCAATCCTTAGCAAAAACTTCATCTTCAGCATCTTTGTGTAAGTGGGTGAACCGCCATGATGTCATCTTCTCTGGTTGTCGTAAACCGGCGTGACGTCACCTGTCATAAAAGCTATTCACAATACTTTTTTTTGTTTGATAGATCTGCGACAATCGAGGCAACAGCTCCGTTTCCAAATTCGCGACCCCTTGATTTTCGCGCCTGACACATGTCCCTTGCTTTATAAATAAGACCGAAGGGTCATTTCTTTTTTCCCCTTCGTGCCCCTCTGCTTCGTCTTCCTTGCGCCGCCCAGCTTCGGAGCTCCGCCGCCGCCATCGACTTCTACACCAACCTTGGCCGTTGCATCACCCTGAGTATACGAGAGCATCGCGGCGGTCTTCCGTTTCTTCCTCAGCTCTGGTGAGTCTTCTATCTTTTCACCATAGATCTGTTCTAGGGTTTCCATGTTCTTCAGCGTTCATTGCTTGCTTCTTGTTCATATGATAACTCTTAGTCAAATCTATAAATCCTTGTTCTGCGTAGCGGTAGTTTTTAGCATCCGTCGTCACTTGCGCATCTCAAAGCCATAGATCTCCCTGTATCCTTGCTCATTGATTCGGTACCGCTCCCTTTTGGACCTTGAATATTTATTTCTTTTCTGAACATGTTCCAGATCCAAAACTGTGATATAATTTTGTGAAACCTGTTTTCGCACACCCACTCATCTTGATTCTTCAATGTTTCATACCAGGCGGTTTAACTTTGTAGAAAAATTGACAACTCGGCATATACCATTAGTCCCCTTGTTGAACCGCCAGATTTCCTAGCTATGTATTGCCACCTTGCGTAACTCCGGTTTATAAGCAACTTCTTTAGTAATGAATGCATCAATGTATAGCCTTCCAACATATTCTTGAACCGGTATTACTGCTTTGCAGATTGCACCATGGCCAAGCAAGTGTACGAGTGCAACTGGGTCCCTTCACGGGTGACTGAAACTCAACTAGATAACTTAATCAGCACCGGCGCTTTAGGCAAAAAAGACGTCATTCGCTGGAGGGTCCCTGGCCCGGAATGTACTCCAGAACACAAAGATGGAGAGGTTGTTGTTTTTGCTGACCATCTAGCCCGGGACTTCAGTCCGCCCGGTTCAAAGTTTTATCGGGATGTCTTGGCCAACTTCCAATCAAGGCCCACAACATATTGGCCCCAATTCCAGAACCAACATCTGTCACTTTCAAGTGCTCTGTGAGGTGTTCTTTCAAGAGGAGCCCACAGTTGAATTATTCAGAGATTGCTTCCATCTAAACCGCCGCACCCAATTTACTGACGGTCCCAACACCGAGTTAGGTGGTATGGCGATTCAAAAGAGGAAAGAGGTCACTTACCCTCATGCCAAACTGCACAGCCATCCCAAAGAGTGGAATTCAACATGGTTTTACTGCAAAGATACTCTTGATGGCTCGATCTCCTCCTGGGTGGCTGATGTTTTAGAGGTAATCGCTCTTTCTTCCGATTCAAACCCTTTACCTTCAGTAAAAATCCGTCAGGCAAACCGGAAAGTTAAATTTTCTCATCCTCTTACTTATTTGGACCGAAACTTTCTTATGAAGACACAACAGCATGAAGCTCGTCGCGAACCCGCACAACGGCCGTGTAGTTACCTCCGCGGTTTACCAATAACAGTCCGGTTCAAGACGCCATTCAGAGGTCTCTAACTGCTTTCATCAATGCTTATCCTAAAGCGGGTTGTGTTCGTCAACCTCTTAATCCATCTGACTCCGATTATCAGGTGACTTCTCATTCTTCCTCCGGCGAGTCGTCAGCCACCCAGCCCCCACCACTCAAGACAATGCTTGGGGGAGCCATATTCCTGATAATGTTGTTTGATATATCACTTTCAATGTTTACTGGACTGATCCGTCTTTTTCCTTTCAGGGCCAAGCCTAGGCCAAGCAATAAAGCTCGTCTTGACAAAACGGCAGAAGAAGACGATGCTCCTGAACCGACCAAAATACCAGATCCCGAAGAACACATCCACGATGATATGCTGAACGACCCACCATTGCAAGATCATGATGTTACTGTTGAAGAGGCACATGTTGATGCCACAGGCCCTTTTAATCAACCCACGAGTCCTGTTCAGACTGACAAAACAGGGAGCCCATCAAAGCATACTGATAAACCGGCGACCCCAGTGCGGACCGGCGAAGCCAAGGATGATGATGTTGTTATTACTGGCTTTGGTCTTTCCCAGCCAGGCAATCCTGTCGCCTTGTCCAAGCACACTGCCAAAGATGAATTTGCTGCGTTTGGTAAAGGCAAATGGAATGTCGATTTGGCTACTTATGCCGCTCTGAATCCCCAAGATCTTCATTCCGGTTTTCTGAATCGGCTATATACCAGCCGTGATTATGAAGCCGGTCTGGTAGATATGATGAAGGACAAATATGAGGTAAATCCCATATGACTCTCTGCTTGTACATTTCAATCTGTCAACTCTAATAGCCCCCAAGTGACGGTTTTAAGATGTCAACATAAACCGGGACTTCCCAATATAATCCTGAGCAAAGCTGTACTTTTGGTAAAGTAGCCCCCAAGGGCCGGTTCAACTTAATGTAGTTAAACCGGGACTTTTATACCATAAGAATTCCAGTATCACTCAAAGATAGAGCAAATAGGCATTAGCCCCCAAGTGCCAAGTTGAATACTTGTATTGAGCTTGGGACTTTATATAGAAATTGTAGGATGAAAAGCAAATATGCATTAGCCCCCAAGTACCAACGGCATAACTTGTTATGGGGTTGGTACTTCAACTCTGCACCTTAATCTTTATCAAATGATTATCTGTATGTAGGCTGATCTGAGCAAGAAAGAAAATCAAATCGCTGATCTTCAAGAAAACACGAAATCTCAAAGAAGTCGAAACCTCCAAAGCAAAAAATGAATTAACCAGCGCTTTAAGCGTCATGGAAAAGCTTAAGGAGGGTTTCAACAAGAAGCGAGCGGATTGGGCCACTGAAAAAGCCGCTTTAACTCAATGGGCAGAGAAGGCTGAGGCTGCACTCAAACCGGTGGTTGATGAACTGGCCAGTGTAAAGCGGAAAGTGCATGCCATGACCGCTGTTGTTTTTGGTAAGCCTTCTTGATTTCTGATGTAATGAGGCCTTCTCATGTAATTTTCGGTTTATTAACCCTTTGAATGATACAGGGACACGTATTGGCCACTTGGGATTAGATGTGCGGAAGAAATTGAAAGCCGCTTATACATTGATAGAACAACTGTATACTGGTGTGCACCGGGTTGAGCATCATCTTGTATGTCCGTAGGTTATCAAAGGTTTCCTTCAAATCATCAACCAGAGTCTCCTTCTCCCTTGACCTAACCACAATATCATCCACATAGGCATGCACATTACGGCCGATCTGCTTATGAAGGCAATTCAGACACACCGCTGATAAGTTGCACAGGCACTCTTGAGCCCAAAGGGCATAGATACATAGCGTAAGGCTCCAAAGGGAGTTATGAACACCGTCTTCTCCTGGTCCTTAATCGCCATCTTGATCGATGATAACCAGAATATGCATCCGTAAAACTCAAACGCTCACAACCCGCAGTAGCATCAATAATCTGATCGATGCGGGGGAGGGCAAAAGGATCTGCTGGACAAGCCTTGTTAAGATTTGTGTAATCCACACACATGCGCCAGGTGCCGTTTTTCTTGAGGACCAGCACCGGATTAGCAAACCATTCAGGATGGAAAACATCAACAATAAAGCCAGCTGCTAAGAGCCTGGCCACCACCTCTCCAATAGCTTTGCGCCTTTCTTCGTTGAACCGGTGGAGAAACTGCTTCACCGGTTTGTACTTAGGATCAACATTAAGAGTGTGCTCAGCGAGTTCCCTCGGTACACACAGCATGTCGAAGGCTTCCATGCAAAATGTCCCGATTCTCACGGATGAACTCGATGAGCGCCGCTTTCCTATTTCGGATCCAGATTGGTACCGATACTAAACTGCTTGGACGAATCACTGTGCACGAAGTCACCAAGCTTAGTCTCAAATTGTCGATTTGAACTTTAGAGCCAGATCATGCTCAGTGGTTGGCTTCTTCAACGGAGTCATGTCCGCCGGATCAACATTATCCTTGTAGTACTTCAACTCTTCCGTGGCACAAACCGACTCTGCATAGGCCGTATCACCTTCTTCACACTCCAAAGCAATCTTGCGACTTCCATGAACGGTTATGGTCCCCTTGTGACCCGGCATCTTGAGCTGCAAATGAATATAACAGGGTCGTGCCATAAATTTGGCATAAGCCGACCGCCCAAATAAAGCATGATATGGGCTCCGGATCTTCACCACCTCAAAAATCAATGTCTCTGACCTGGAATCATGATCATCTCCAAAGGCCACTTCCAGAGCTATCTTGCCAACAGGATATGCCGACTTTCCAGGTACCACACCATGGAATACCGTATTGGATGGTTTAAGATTCTTATCTGTTAGGCCCATACGGCGGAAGGTCTCATAGTATAAGATATTAATACTGCTTCCTCCATCCATGAGCACCTTGGTGAACTTATAACCTCCCACCTGAGGTGCCACCACCAACGCTAGCTGACCCGGATTGTCAACCCGGGAGGGTGATCCTCTGCTCCATATGATTGGCTGTTCGGACCAGCGTAAATAACGAGGCACGGCCGTTCAATGTAATTCACCGCCGCCAGAAGCTTCCGGTCTCGCTTATCCAAGCTAGTGGTGAATACATGATATTGCCCGCTATTCAACCGCTTTGGATTGCTCGATAACCCGATTGCTACTCGCTGGTTGTAACCAATTTCGCTATTCTGATTATTTTGATTGTTATGTCCACCGATCACCATTGAAGCCTGAACCGCATTTCCTCCACCGTGACCCGGCCCATGGAATCCGGATCCTGAGCCACCACCTGATCCGTGATCATATCGGAAAGCATTAGAATTTTTGAACTCCTGCATAATATAGCAATCCTTCCAAAGGTGGTTGGCTGGCATCTCCTTCGTCCCATGCTTTGGACAGGGCTGTTTTGATAGATAGGTCAGGCGGTCCGGGTTGGGATTTGGAGCTCCACCATGATTCGGCGGTTTACCCTTCCGTCGCTGGCCCTTGTCCTGCGCGCTAGTATTAGCCACAAAGTCCACGCTGCCATCCGCTTTACGCTTGCATCCGTTACCATGACCTGCCTTGTTGTGTTGCTGCCCTTTGGAGTTGCTGCTCTTCTTTCCCTTCCCTGTCTTGTCATCATCAGACTCGGGATCCTTGGTACTATCAGAATCAGCATACTTAACTAACGCAGTCATGAGGGTCCCCATATCGTTACAATGGGCGCTTCATCCGTCTCAATTTCAACTTCAGAGGCTTAAACCGGCAGTTGCTTTCCAAGGTTATAACCGCGGAATCGGCGTTGATAAGATCTGATGAGTGCAAAATTTCCGAAACTCGGCGCACCCAGGGGGTTGTTGACTCTCCTTCCTCCTGGACACAGGCCGCTAAGTACACTATCGACATGGGCTGCTTACATGTATCCTTGAAATTCTGGATAAACCGGCTCGCGAATCGGGCCCATGAACCGATAGAATTGACCGGTAAGCTCTTTAACCAAATACGGGCTGTCCCTTCAAGCATCAGGGTGAAATACTTTGCACACGCCGCTTCATCTACGTCAAGCATCTCCATGACCATCTCATAGCTCTCCACCCATGTTTCTTGAGACAAATCGGCAGTGTAATTTGGCACCTTGCGCGGGCCCTTGAAATCCTTTGGGCAAAGCGCACATTGCGTAAAGCGGGGACAAGACAAGGCACTCCCAAAGAACTAGAAGTAACTCCTGGCTCGATCGAGGTGGTTGGACGAACCGGCGTAAGCTGACGAGCCTCATGTTGTGCTGCTAACTCGGCATCCCTGCGTGCTCGGGCCCGGTCCACCACTTCTTGAGCATCACCTGCTGGGTTATTGCCATGGGGCGCCTCACAGTTCCGTGCATTACTGGATACGGCCGGTTCATCCATCCGCCTGCTGTAACTCCGGCTCGGGCGAGGGGTGGAATGAATTCGGTCACGGCTGTATGAATATGCTTCCTGTTGAATCAAGGTCGTTCGAAGTAGCTCCTTAACCCGGCGCGTCTCCACCGCCTGCGGAGAATCATCTTCAATTGGGATGGCCTCCAGTCGTGAAGCGGCGGCGACAAGATTGTCCATTGGATTGGAATAGTGACCTGGAGGTGTCTGGACAGGCTGAGGCACGACATTGTTCTGTCGAGGCGGCTCCATCAGGCGAGGCTGAACCGGCGCACCCGGCCCAGGTGCCTCCACCCAGTTTATCACCGGCGGGTTACTAGTTCCTGCTCCTGGTGTATTAAAGAGGTTTCAAGGCGTCGAAAACCGTCGGCAAAGTAGACCGATGCTTCCTTTTCAGACTTCATGGGACGCGTTACGGTCGTCCAAAGATAAGCCTATAGGCTGCGCAAGATTCAAAGCGGCCGCTCTGCGCCATCCGCTATTCTCGGCGACTAGGTCGGCCTTGGCCTGAGTGATCTGTTCCCTCACCTTTGCAATCTCCGCGTTGTGGGTGTCCTGATCCGCCGTGTTAGCCTCTGCCATAAGCACAACCAACGCATCAAACAGATCAGATAAAACTTGAGCCGGTGGGTGCACAGGGCCTCCTGCCCCGGCCACCGCCGCCGCTGCTGACCCGGAGAACATTGCTGCTGCGGTCGAAGAGTGGATCGCCGCTTGCGTACCGGCCATGAATATTCCAACCCGGTTGGGCAGATCAGAGGGGTCCGGAATACCGTCACCATCGAAACAACCCCCAATCTGGTCGTCTTGTAGCTGATACAATGATTCGGTTTCTCCGGTCGAGGACTCGTCGCCGGAATAAACACGGTCTCGCTACCAGATTCCGATCCATCCTCATATTCTCCTCCGTGGATGACTCCCACGAAGGCACGCTTCACGGCCGGTTTAACCTGGCCAGATCTCGCACGCTGTGCCGTTTCGACGAGGTCGGTGCAGATGTCCGGCTCAGGGCCCGGTTCACCGATCTTGCTGATGAAGACGTGTATGCCACCAAAGGGGGCCCGGTACCCGTACTCAATCAAGCCGGCCTCGCGGCCCCAACCTGCATTGTCGATGTAGAGCTTGCCGTGACGACTCTTGGTCATCCGGCCCACAGCATAACCCTTGAGTCCTTCGAAGTTGCCCTCCAAGAACTTGAAACCATCGTGCGATAGCCCCACGATGGGCGCCAACTGTCGTGGTTTTGTCACGGCAGATGTCCTCATGAAAGGTCTTAGTTGTGGAGCCATCGCTACGGGTTAGCTTGAAGGGGTTAAAGTGGACACAAGGACGCAAGAGAGTTTATACTAGTTCGGCCCCTTCGATGAAGGTAAAAGCCTACGTCTAGTTGTGATGGAATTGATGGGGGTTCGATGACTAGGGAGCAAACAAGCTTCGCCTAAGTCTCAAGTTGTTGTCTGTTGTCCTTGAACCGCCTCCGGGTCGTCCCCTTATATACATGGGTGGCGCCCGTCGGTTCATAGAGTCCCGATGCCGGTTCATCGATGTATCCGGCTCGGACTCTGCTATTCCTAACTTACAATACAAGTTCCATACTGACGCCGGTTTACGGCTACAGGCCTTAAACCGGCTATGGGCCTTAAGCCCTCATCTGCCTACTTGGGCCTTAACATACTCAACTACTGATGAAGTTAACCCGGCATGTCCTGGCCGGTTTACACCCAATGGTAATATCCCCAACAGTAGGCATGTCGTCATGTAGGAGACCTAGCACCAAAGGAGAAAACACACTAGGAGTAGAGGGTAAGTCGTTAGAAATCATAGTGGCCTCATGTGCCGTGTCAACTACCTCACTCACTAAGTGTTGTGGCTCACTCACTCCCGATGTGATGCTCTCACTCGTATGGTTGGTGGAGTCACTCAAATGGCTCTCAACCTCACATAGGATGTGTGGCATGCTCTCAAGTGTGGGACTAGTGGTGGTCACACTCATCCTCTCATAGGAAATGCACTCAATGTCATATATGGTGGAGTCACTCATCTCACTCATGGGTTGGTGGATCTCCTCACATGGCAATTGGGTCATCTCATGATATGTGGGGTCGGAGAGGTGTAGGTGCAAATGTCTCCATGCGCAGTCGCGTAGCTTGACTCGGATAATGAGTCCAATATGGGCGCCGTCTTCATGTTGTAGAAGAGATTCGCGCTCGTCGCCGTGGTCGAAGGGGATGGCCCTTGCTCGACCGTCTTCCTTGAGGGGCTTCCGAAGATGGAAGTGTCGCCCTCGCTTGTAGGTGGTCGCCTTGTTGTTGAGGATGTCGATGTAGGCGAACTTATGGGAAGTAGGCGAAGATGTCGTACGTCCAAAGGCGAAGATGCCTTGAGAACACTTGGCGAAGATGCCAAAGTGGTTGATGTAGCCGTAGCGCCGTCTTGGTGGTGTTCATCTCGCGGTCTTCTCATTTGCTCTTGAAGCGTCGCTTGGCGTGAGGTAGAGCTTGTTGGGACTTGTGCACTTGCGCTTGTGGATTATCTTCATGATGATGATGTCGTTGTCGTGCTTGAGCTCGTAGTAGATGTCGTTCGTCGTCGTCGTGCACATGATGCTTGGAGGTGACTTGCCCTTCATGACGATGTGGATGACGAACGTGATGGTGGTCGCCATGGAGATGAGGACGTGGACGACTTGCGCTTGCATCGCTTGGGCACTCCGAAGACTTGTGGCTTGAACGTCGTCGTCTTGAAGATGACGAAGTGTAAGATGACTTGATCAAGGCCCGAATCTCCTCCATCCTTGAATCTTGCTCCTCCTTTTGTGCGGAAAGCTTGTTGTTGATGTACTCTCTTTTCCTTGCTTCGGAGAGATGAATGTCAATGGAGAGGTTCTCGATGCGCTCTTGCAAGGTAGATTGTGCTCCTTGCATTTCATGTTGTAGTCCGAAGATGGACATTTTGGTGATGTAGTTGTTCACGCCGTCGTTGTTGTCGAAGACCGGAGATGAAATGCCTTGCCTATCCATCACAAGACTCGAGCGAATATGAGTGGGAGAAAGAGAAGAACTTATACCAAATGTACCTTGACCGATGTTGAAAATGGATCAATGATCACTCAATGTGTAACAAGGAAATAGCACAATTGGTACCAATTCTTGTCGGTTTCTCACACCTACACAAGTAAAGCTTTTGGTGGAGCTCGGTGAGGATAGTGGCACAAAAATTTGATGCAAAATGTTAGCAAGAGTCAATAATGTTGAAAGAGATTCACAAATTCGCAAGTGAAACAAGTAGACCAATAGCAAATGTGGTACACGGAAAACACACACACGGATAGATAAATGGGGTCGTGCAACCAAGGAGTGAGCTCAAAATGTGGAATCCACCAAAATGCTCGTGTTGCACAACTCAAGAGAGACACTAGCACGATTGCTCAATAGGCGGATACGACACTTGTGCACAACCTATAAGATGCAAAATGTATGAGCTTCTATCCCAAGTATGCTATGTGTATGATTCCCGGTGTTCTATCAAGATGATCCAAGATGATCGGATATGACAATCTTATGTGCAATGGAGTATGATGCTATGGCACTTGCTTACAAGCTTATTTGCTCTCTTTCTTTTGCTTAAAAGCTTATTCTTTTTTTTTGTATGGCCAATTTGCACAAGGCACAAACCAAGATAGCAATTGTGTATATGCAGGAACAATCTTGTGACACAAGAGATGATATGATATCAAGATGATATGGTATGTATGTAATGGGAGGTATGGACCAATGATCTCTAGTGTGCACAAGTACCTTTGCCGGCAATACTCAAATGGCTAGTCTCGATAGGCAGGTGACGCAAAATGGGCTAGGGGTTATCAATGCAATTGCAAGGGGAATATACAAAGGTGTCGTCGAGGTTACCGTCCTTTGCGATGATGAATGGCGGTGTTCTTGATGTAGATACCAAGATGATGTATACTCGTCCCTAAGTAGCCGAAACACCTTAGGAAACGGAAAAACCGCGAACTCAAAATCTCAAGGACAAAAGTCAAATGGTGATAGCGGAAAGCGGTGGTGTTGCACTAGGCAATGCGGAAGTGGTGGTGGTGGTTGCGGAAATATTGGTGGAAACCCGGTCAAAATGGTTTAATGTGGAAAGGTATGATGGGCTATACACGGTGTCGGAGTTGGTAACACGGTCCCTAAGTAGCCGAAACACCTAAGCAGACACAACTCACAACACAAACAACCACTAATGCTATATGGAGCGAAACGGGTTAGGTTGCGGAAGACTATGGTGGTTTTGCGGATGATATGGTGGAGGGCCTAGGCAATCTTGCTAAAATGTCAAAATGTTGATGGAGTCAAATGGTGTTGGAACCTATCTAGGTGGATGAGGGATGTCAATAGCTACTCAACGAGCTAAAGAACGCAAAAATCGCATTCCGGATGTGGAAGATATGGCCGAAATGGTGAAGTGCTGTCGGCTGACCTGGGGGGGGGCGTGCACACGGGGTCTAGGGCCCGTGGGCACGGGGTCCCGTGCGCACGGTACACACACCGAGGGCATGGGGTCACCTGGGACTCGCGGGTTTGGCGGATTTCTTGGCGATTTGGGCTCCAAATGGATGGATCTCATGGCTGGGGTGTAGCTGGGGGAAAGGGGGTGGTATGGGGTGGTGGAACAGAGGCCGAAGCACATAGGAAGGGCCGTGCGCACGGGGGCCCATGTGCACGGGGTCCAGATGGCCCGTAGGCACGGGGTGTCCAGAGAGTTTTCGGGGGCCCGTGCACACGGGGTCTGGGGTCCGTGGGCACGGGGTGGGCGGAATTTTTGCGATTTCGTGGCGGAAATTGGAGATTTCTTGGGCAAAATTGAGGAGATTTTTGGGATGGATGGTGGGGAAAAGATGGGGGAAGGCTAGATCCACTTGAAACCAAGCAAATCCATGGATCTAATCCAACAAAATCTCACAAAACCAACAAATCACAAAAAAAAATTGGGGCTATTTTTGGTGGGGAATTTTCGAATTTAGGACAAAAATAACAAAATCAAGCTAGAAAACACGGGGTAGGGGCTCCAAAAACGTGATCAACGTGGCTCATGATACCATATGATGTAGGGTGGAACCCTATGGGGTCGATCTTTCACGTTTGGAGAGGATCCATACGAGGAACACGAAGAGCGAGCGGGAGAGCACGAGGGAAATCACGAGGAAAACACAAGAGAATCACTCAAACCAACAAGATTCGATTACTCATGCGCTAGATCGATGAACACAAAGAGAGATACACGATCAACAAAGGACGATACAAGAGGTAACCGGGTTCTTCTCCGTTAGGTCTTGATAGGGGCCACCCAAGAGGGGGTCTTGAGCTAGGTCACTCCAAGAGGAGGTCTTGATCTCCTAGTGGAGTGGATCCATGGAGCAAAGCTCACAAATGTGTATCAACTACTTTGCTAACCCTAAACATAGCCCTAGGTACGGAATATATAGTCTTGGGGACGAAGTGGAGGAAGAGGGGCTCGGGTTGGAGATCACAGCCGTCCATCCTGGAGAGCCCGTGCGCACGGGGTAAGTTGGGCCCGTGCGCACGGGGTGCTCCAGCGCCAACTCCCTGAGTAGCCCGTGGGCACGGGGTCTTGGGGGCCCGTGCGCACGAGGTCACCTGGGACTTCCAGTTTTGCTGCTGTAGCACTCCGGCTTGATCCTTGGGGCCTTGGGGTCCTTCTCCTACTCCTTTGGGGTGTTCCTCACCAGCTTGTGGTCATCGGCTTCGTATCTAAGGGCACACAGAGCTCTTTGGTGAGGTAGCAAGCAAGTCCAATGGATATTCATGATATTCTCGAAGAAGAGCGGGTTCACCTTAATTCTGGTAGGTCCGCTTGGGGCTTGATGTGCTATGAAGGTGTACATGGAGATGACCGTAGGATGCTCCGCATCAGACCATATTGCAAGATGCATCGGACCAAGGGCCACGATCTTAAGGAATGTCATCAGGTTGAGCAGCTCGTCAAGAAGCAGAGGGATGAATATGAGAAGCGTGAAAAAAGTTCAGAATGGCACTGGTGGGAAGGGCCGAGGCGGTGAAGCAAATTGCCCCGGCAAGGCTCCTCGGAACCAAGGAAAACCCGCCAGGGGCCGAGAGAAGGAGGATTGCAATGATGAAAGTGATGGAGGGGATGAAGAGGAAACTAGCGAGAAGGAATTCCAGAAGGCCTCTGACGCCATGTGCATTGACGGGGGTGCATCTCTACACTCCTCTCACCGCCAACTTAAACGGTGGGTGCGTGAGGTCAATGTCGTGGAGCCAGCGGCAGAATCTGGGAAACCGCTCAAGTTGTCACGCACACCCATCATCTTTGACGAAGAGGACCATCCTGACCGCACCACTGCGGCAGGGTCCTTGCCATTGTTGGTCTCACCAACGATCCGTAACCTCAAAGTCACAAAGATGTTGGTTGAAGGTGGGGCCGGGTTGAATCTGATTTCCCCAAAGGTCATCAGCAAACTTCAGATAGCAGAGGAAGAACTCAAAGTCACGGGCACGTTTCAAGGAATCAATCCCGGTAGGAGTCATCCTAAGGGAAAGATCACGTTGCCAGTGACATTCGGAGGAGAGTTGAACTACCGCTGAGAAGGTTGTGTTTGATGTGGTCGACCTCCCCCTGCCTTACAACGGAATCCTTGGATGCCCAGCTCTGGCAAAATTCATGGCGGCATCCCACTATGCCTACTACACCTTGAAGATGCCAGGGCCGGTGGGTGTCATTTCCATTCCATCAGACGAGAAGGATGCAATTATTTGCGTGGATAAGATGTACCGAGACGCAGTCGCGACAGAGGCCGCTGAAGCTGCAGTTCCTGCCAAGGAAAGCAGGGGAAAGAAGAAGGCTAGCAGGGGCACCAGCAAGGAATCCGGGAAGCGTACCTCTTCGGAGTATACTGCGCCTGTTGATGACTTTTCGGAGAGTTCCAATAGCAAGAATCCAAAGCTGCATCACCTCTTGTGAAAAAGGTCCCGGCAGGGCTGGCTGGCACTGATGGTACCTTTACTATCAGTGCCACACTTGATGACAAATAGGAAAGCGTGCTCGTTGCCTTCCTGCAGGCGAATATTAATGTGTTTGCTTGGCAACCATCTGATATCCCCGGTGTTCCCAAGGAGGTAATCGAGCACCACCTTGTTGTCTGCCCACAAGCCTGACCCGTCAAGCAGAAGGTCTGAAAGCAAGCCTTGGAGCGGCAACAATTCATTGCAGAGGAAATCAAGAAACTTGAGGCAGCTGGTTTGGTTAGAGGATTACTATATCCAACATGGTTAGCAAACCAAGTGGTCGTACGCAAGGCTAACAGAAAATGGAGGCTTTGCATAGATTTCGCGGATCTGAATAAGGCATGCCCGAACGATCCATTTCCCTTGTCGCGCATCGACCAGATTGTGGATTCCACCTCCGGGTGCGATTTGCTCTCCTTTCTGGATGCATACTCTGGATATCATCAGATCTTTATGTCCAAGGAAGACGAAGAAAAGACCTCACTCATCACCCCCTGTGGCACATATTGCTTCGTGCGCATGCCTTTTGGGTTGAAGAGTGCCCGATCCACTTTTGCAAGAGCAGTCCAGATTGGTTTTGAGTCATAGTTGCACAGGAACATTCAAGCTTAGATTGATGATATTGTGGTCAAGACCTGGGATAAATCAATCCTCATCCAGGACTTAGAAGAGACATTTGCTAATCTGCGCAAAATCAACTTGAAGCTGAACCTGGAGAAGTGTGAGTTTGGCTCAAGCTACTTGGTTTCTTTGTGTCCCATCGTGAGAAACCCCTATAAGATCAAGGCTATCGAGCAGATTCAGGCACCTAAGTCAGTTAAGGATGTGAGGCATTTGACAGGGTGCATTGCTGCGCCTAGCAGGTTCATCTCCAAGTCTGTCGAGCGCGCCTAACCGTTCTTCAAAATTTTGAAGAAGGCAGAGCCCATGAAGTGGACTCCAGAAGCAGACGCAACACTGCAAGATTTGAAGACCTACTTGTCTTCTGTGCCCACTTTGGTTGCTCCCAAACCACAAGAGCCGTTGCTGCTATACCTGGCAACAACTAATCAAGTGGTCAGTGCAGCACTAGTGGCGCAGCAGGAAGTGGAAGGAGCAGCAGCCTCAGCTAGTGTCCCTTTCGGGGGAGAGAGTGAGCACAGCCCGACAGGGGTAGACATGGATCAAGGCACAGAAGAGCACGGCAGTGGAGACAACCCCAAGGACACGGCAAAGAATAAAGTGGTGTAGCGCCCGGTGTGCCCGTCGACTCCACATTGCGAGGCTAGATCCGTATTCCGTGTGCAAAAGTTGATTTCTGGCCTTGTCATGGCCTCAAGGAAAGCTAGCCACTACTTCCAAGCCCATGAGATCACGGTTGTCACCCGCTTTCCTTTGCAAAGGATACTCCGAAACCCTGAGGCTACCGGAAGAATAGTGGGGTGGGCATTGGAGTTATCCATCTTTGGCCTGAAATTTGAAAGCACAACAATTCAGAGCAGGGCATTGGCAGAGTTTATTGCAGAATGGACGTCAACCCCTGATGAAAAAGTGCTGGAGACAGTTATTCCCGGCAAGGAAGCACCCCAAGAATGGATCATGAATTTCGATGGTGCCTTCTCCCTACAAGGTGCAGGGGCTCGCGTGCTTCTCATTGCTCCCACTGGAGAGCACCTGAGACCGATGCGCCAGGTGTTCTCCAGTTACTCGTCGTCATTTCCACGTCATTCGCTTGCGTGTTGCACTTTGCCATGTCATCCTGCATTTTGTCTGCATGTTTTTTAAAACTTGCATCCGCTCAAATCTCCCAGTTCTCTCCGTTCTCCATTCTGAGCCCAGACACACTCGCACGCGCCCGTCGCACCTCCCAGATCTTGTTTTGTGAGCCGCAGAACAACGTTCTCGGTATGGGACGAGAGTTGACGAGTGGTCTTGGTATATCACCGTTAGACTGCGTGTCAAATTCCGTTCCATATGGAGGCCGTTTCATGCCCCAACGGTTAACCGTGTTAACCGCCGGACACCTCTCTCTTTGCAGTGCAACAACCCTCCACAACATCCCACTAGCCCATTTAAACTCCCCTACATGCTCTTCGTAGTCGGATCACGATTGTGTGGGCGAAAACCGCACCTCAATAGCCATCTCCTAGCTCCCTCTTCCTATAAATAAGCCTCCCCCGTCCAAATCTGGGAGAAATCCTACCCCTAAACCTAATCTTCCTCGAATTCCACGCCCTCCACTCCGCAGCCGCCACCTCCCACCTCCACGCCATCGGGCCCGCGAAGCCCATCTTCGGCCCGCCTCATCCCCACCTCGCTGAAGCCCGCCACCTGCGCCACTGGTCGTCGCCGGCCACCACCACTGCTTGCCGGCCCGCCCGCTCCGCCGCCCGCCGACCTCACTAGCGCCCCGCGCGACCCCGCCGCCGTCCGGGCTCGCCGCTGCCGCCGCACCTTCGCTCCCCCGTCGTCCTCGCCCCCGAACACTACCGGCCTACTTCCCGCGACTTGGGCCAGGCCCGCCAGGTGAGCGAGCCCCCCTTAACCCTCGCCCAGTGCGCTGTTCTCTATATTACGCTCGCCTGTGTTTTTTTTCTGGATATGGCTAAGTCCCTATTTTACAGCATCACGTATGGATCTTCATCATGGCATAACTTTGTGCATGCATCTTCATCACGGCATAACTAAGTCTGTGAATCTGTTATCATTTGCAATCTTGCCATGGTGTTTGAGCATGTTCTAGTGGTATTTATTAGTAGCTCAGTGATCATGTTTTGTTGTGCTTGACATGTACATTCTTGCCAATCCCTTTGATGCCATGAGATGTTCCTGTAACATATACATTTTTTGTCTCAAAGTATGCATCATGAATCTGTTTTCAGCCTTACTCTGTTTTTCACTAGGTCTGAGAATCTATTATTACTTGCATCTTTTCTTGATGAATGCCATTGATCTAGAGGTTATATGGAGATTCTTAGTAATCATTTTTTGCCATGTATAACCTGTAATTTACTGCCATGCTTTTGTTTGCCATGATCTTGCAATGTAGCATCATTGTTCCATGCCTCCAACATGTCAACATGTTATTTCTGCTCACATGTATGCCCTTTTTTTCACTGTCATAATCTATGTTATAAAGTTGCCTTTTGATTTGATCATGTTGGATTACTATTGATCCTATAAACCTGAAACTTGATGATAACTGAAGAATGTAATCTGTACTTTAAGTGCATATCATGTTTGTGCCTATCTTGTTCGTGTAGCATGTTGTTATGATGCTTGTAAGATGTCGAGTTGCTGTTTTGGACAGCTTGTCCTTTAAACTTGTTTCGTGTGTATGTGTTGAACCGTGACTCCATTTGGAGCATGCTCTACATGAACTTGCTTGGTATTGTGTGTACTTTCATCATGTCATGTTGCATCCTTGATTTGAGTATGTGTGCTTGATGTTTGAATGCATTTTATATCAATGCCATGTTTAACTTATTTTGCTCATATCTTCTAGGTCGTAGCTCCGAATTCAATGAACTTTATATGCAACTTGACTAGAAAAGCGTGTAGATCATCATGGTGTACTTTAACTTGCTGTTTAACACCTTCAACATAATGTGTTATTCATATCTGGACCAATTTCGAAACTTGCATATGGGGACTTTCCGAAATTGTTATATGTTGTTTTCGGCCTCATTTAAACTTGCTTTGATGTGGTTTTCTTGTATGCATAATCTCTTGCCATGAGTAGCATCATGTAGCCTTTTCATGCATCATACTTGGTGGAGCATCATGTCGTTTTATGTGTTGGGTGTTTACTATGTTGTTTGCTTCTTACCGGTTATGCTTCTTCCCGATAGTTTGTGTTTCGTTGCGATCGTGAGGATTCATTCGACTTCGCTTGGTTCATCTACGCCTGTTCGTCTTCTTCACGGATTCGATCTTCTTCCTAGCGGGATTTCAGGCAAGATGTCCGTCACCTTGGATCTCACTACTATCATTGCTATGCTAGTTGTCTCGATGCTATCGCTATGTCGCGCTACCTACCACTTGTTTATCAAGCCTCCTAAACTGCCATGATAGCCTCTAACCTTTTCCACCATCCTAGCAAACCATTGTTTGGCTATGTTACCGCTTTGCTCAGCCCCTCTTATAGCGTTGCTAGTTGCAGGTGCCGTTGAAGGATGTTCCATGTTGGAACATGGGTATCTTGGGATATCACAATATCTCTTATTTAATTAATGCATCTATATACTTGGTAAACGGTGGAAGGCTCGACCTTTCTCCTGATGTTCTGTTCCACTTTCGCCGCCCTAGTTTCTGTCATACCGGTGTTATGTTCCGTGGTTTTGCGTTCCCTGGCACGATGAGGGTTTATGGGCCCCTCTTGATAGTTCACTTTGAATAAAACTCTTCCGGCAAGGCCCAACATTGGTTTTACCATCTTCCTAATAACAACTAAACTTGCATAGGGACTTTCCGGTCCCCGAGGACTTAATCAAACCCCAAGCCAGTGCTCCTCATGAGTGTTGGTCCAAACAAGAGCAGCTTGCGGCGCCACCCCTTGACAACTTGGGGTTTTTTGGTCGCTGTAACCATAGCTCATCCGTGGTGGCCTGAGACGAGATACGCGCAGCTACTATTAGGGTGTCAGCATGTCGGGAGGTCTTGCTGGTTTTGTTTTACCACTTGAAATGTCTTGTGCATTGGGACACCGAGTTTGATCGGATGTCCCGCGATGGAGGACTGTCTCCGCGGATCGTGAGCTTGTCATGGGCTAAGTTGGGACACCCCTGCAAGGTTTAAACTTTCGAGAGTCGTGCCCGCGGTTATGTGGCAGACGGGAATTTTTAATATCCAGTTGTAGTGGACTTGAACTAAACTCAATTAAAATACACCAACCGCGTGCGTAACCGTGATGGTCTCTTTTTGAGTGAGTCGAGAAGAGAACACGGTGGGGTTATGTTTGAAGTAAGTAGTTCAGGATCACTTTTTGATCATTACTAGTTTGCGACCATTTGCGTAGTTTCTCATCTTATTCTTGTAATCATAGGTTAGCCAACATACAATGCTTAGTCGCTTGCTGCAACCTCACCACTCATCCAATCCTTACCCATTAAGCGTTGCTAGTCTTGATACCCATGGTAATGGGATTGCTGAGTCCTCGTGGCTCACAGATTACTATAACAACAGTTGCAGGTACAGATAAGGTGATGATCCCGAAGTGAGAGCGATGTTTACTAGTTTTGGAGTTCTTCTTCTTCGATCTTGGGATAGGTTCCTTGTCAGTAGCCTAGGCTAGCAGGCTGCATGTTGTTCTTGTTTTCTGTTTGATTTCATCTGTAGTCAGATGTCTCTCTTCTGTATGATGTATTCATGTGGCGTATGTATGCCTTTGTATGTATCCCCAACTATTATGTAATGGTATGATGTAATGATATCCACCTTGCAAAGCGTTTCAATATGCGGCTCTATCCTTGATGGGGCCTTGGAGTTCCTCTCGGATAGGATCACATATTGTGCGTGACAAAATTGGACTCCCGTAAGCCTCTCCTGGCAGAGCCTCTCGAGGCTCTTGGCAGGGACCCTGCCAGAAACAACTCCCCGTTGATTGCCGGGCTGCACCCTCCTGCCGGGCCACTGGTCCCTGTGGTCGAGGAACATGCTCCCACGAATGAGGAGGTGCCGCTAGTCCTCGTTGCCGAGCCCCAGGCTCCAACTTGGGCAAGGCACATAGTCCATTTCCTCCAAACTGGAGAACTTCCCGAAGAGCAAGAAGTAGCTAAAAGAGTAGCCCGGAGGGCCAGTATGTATCAGTTTGTCAATGACACACTATATAGAAGAAGGCCCATCGGTGTGAAATTTAAGTGCATTTGCCGGGAAGAAGGAAAGGAAATGCGGGCAGAAATACACAAAGGCATGTGCGACTCCCACATTCGATAAAGGGCGTTGGTTGGGAAAGCATTCCGGCAAGGATTCTGTTGGCCCACAGCCCTCTAAGATGAGGTCGAGCTAGTCACCAAATGTGAAGCCTGCCAGTTCCATTCCTAGAACATCCATCTGCCTGCTCAAGCTCTTCAGGCAATCCCTTTGTCATGGTGTCGGTGGGAACGACACCTATGGGATCACTGGGATCCCTTCTATGGTTGGCGGGTGCGGGGTTGTGCAAAGAGCGGGTATGGCGGTCAGCACAAGGATCGTTTACCCAGGTTTGGGCCGCAAAGATGCGTAATACCCTAGTCCTGCTTTGGTTTATGTATTTGAGTGTTCATGAGTTCTTGAGCTAGCTATGGTGCGTGTGTAGCCCAAAAGACCTGAATCCTTCTCCTGGACGCCTCGGGCCTCCTTATATATTCAAAAGGGGTCGCCACAGTGGCACACAGGAGGTGGAAAGGTGTACAGTGCGCAAGCTTATCGCCTATCATTACGAAACAAGACGCATTAAAGGCACCCCCTTAGGTGTCCCACTGCTTTATTGGGGATGGCAACGAGGCCCGTCCCGTCTGCCGCCGCTTCGCCTTTGCTCCGACATCGCCCGTGCCAACGATGCATGCAGCGCCATGTAGGCTGGCATGCTGCTGAGATGGCGTGGTGGTAGGGTCTTCACGAAGATCTGCATGCCACCACGCAGGTGCTTGCTGAGCTGGCCTAGATGCCGCACGTTGCCACGTAGGTGCCTGCCCAGCTGGTTGGGCTGGCAGCTGTATGGGAACGGCAGTGGAGTCTTGGCAGACACGGGCCTAGTTGTGGCCTCGCAGGTGCCCCCGTCAAGGGTCTTGTCGGGGCCCCGGCAAGGGTCCGCGGCATAGCAGTCGTCCCCGGCAAGGATCTTGCGGGTGGTCTCGTGGATTTCCTCGGCAAGGATCTTGCCGAGGATCATCCTCTTCTGGTCCTCATCTAATCTCGAGTGCTTATGATCTTCACAAAGATCTGCATGCCACCATGGAGGTGCCTCCCGAGCCTTGGTTCCAATGTGGTTGTTGGTGGTGTTGGAACCCTTGGGCTCAAGGGTCGCGCGCTCTGCTGGCGTCGGGCAAGTTGCCTCGGCAAGGCTCTTGCCGGGGGAGTCCACCTCGCCCTCTTGCTCTTTGTGTCTCTTGGTCTTGGCGTTGCTTTGCCCGTCTCGTGCTTTTGGCCAGAGCGCTTTCTTGTGTTCTTGCGCTTCTGCTCCCTCCCCTTGCCCTGCTAAGTGTGGCCACAGGCGTGGCTCTGACTGCCCGTGCACAAGTAGAGGGGCTCGATATCCTCGGCCCTTTTGTACACCGACACATGGCCGTTTTCGGTCTGGGGGCTCGATATCCTCGGCCCTTTCCCCCGAGCTGACGGGGGCTTTGAATTCTTTTTCGTTGCAATCGACAAGTTTACAAAGTGGCTGGAAGTAGAAGCCGTGAGAAAGGTGACTTCTCAGCCAGCTATCAGGTTCTTGAAAAGATTGGTGTGCCGCTTCAGGGTCCCTGCCCGGATCATCACCGACAACGACACCCAGTTCATGAATCGCGCCTTCATGCAATATGTTCATGCCCTCGGAAGCAAGTTCTCATTTGCCTCTGTTGCACATCCAAGAAGCAATGGAGAAGCTGAAAGGGCGAACGCTGAAGTGTTGTGAGGACTCAAGACGAGAACATTTGATAAGCTGCAGAAGTGCGGCAAGCGATGGACCGATGAGCTGTCAGTAGTTCTTTGGTCCCTCAGAACGACACCAAATCGAGCTACCGGGCAGACTCCCTTCTCCCTACTCTATGGGGCAGAAGCAGTTATCCCCACGGAACTCATTTACGGGTCACCTCGAGTGATTGCCTCTGATGAAGTAGCGCAGGATCAGCACTGGCGTGACGACGATGTGCTTCTCGAGGAGAACCGTCTCCGGGCTGCTACGTGTGCCGCATGCTACTAGCAAGCTCTGCGTCGCTATCACAGCCGCAGGGTTCATGCTCGGTGATTTGAAGAAGGAGGCCTTGTCCTTAGGTGTGTTCAGTCCGTCAAGGGTCCAAACAAGTTGACACCAAAGTGGGAAGGCCCTTACTGGGTAGTACGAGTCACTAGACCAGGCGCAGTTCGTCTAGAGACCGGAGATTGCATTCAATTGCAAAACTCATGTAATATTGAGCATCTCTGCAAGTTCTACCAGTAAGGCGCGGCTGTCGGGCCCTGTCCGGCAGCCACCCTTTTGTATAGGCCTTGCCTCAGTTGCATGTAACCTCTTGCACAAAGCCAGGCGCAGATCCTGAGCAACAGAGAAATAAATGAAGCGTTGGGGGCCCCGACAAGTTGCATGCATGCATAAGCATTTCAGGAGCATCGCATGTTCATGTAGATAAGATTGTATCGAGCATCATTTTCATCTGCATAAACTGTAGGCTCATGCTGTGGACTTGATCCCGAAGAGGAGAGTAAGAAGACGAGCCTACACTGCGATCTCTAGCAAGCCAAACAGATAAGTTCTTTCTCTTATCCATACGTATTCTCTAAGTAAGGACTTGTGCATAAGAAAACCTCGCCACCTTTTGAAACTTAGGTGATCCCATTCCTTGACTCAAACATGGCTTCGATCAGGATGGTCACAGTGTCTTTTGGTGAAAAAGATTGGCGGGGGGCTGGTCCCTCTTCATGATTTGTGCCCGGTAGGCCTAACTCCACGACAACAAAACTGAGGGTACCGGCAGGATACCCTGCCGGGGGAAACTTGTTTACTTAAAAGTATAGAGGCATTCCACCTCTGCATGGACATATAACATGCACGAGTCCCCGACAAGGTTTATCTTAATCATAAATATGCTGATCAAACAAGTACCGACCTTACAGGACACAAATATGGATTCAAGAGATTACATAGTTTGAACTAAAATTTGGCAAGTGCCTACATATTTGAGATTCAAAAAAGATAAGTCCCCTGTAATCTCCTCTTTTCGTTTTCCCTCCGCCAGGTATTGCTGTGGGAAGAGGAGAGGACAAAAGGAGCACCCGAGCAGGAGCCCACCCCGGTCCTGTCATGGCCTGCCGGGCGCAGCCTAATAAGATTGGGTGTGGCGAGGCTGCAAAGGAGGGGCACGAAGAGCAGCTCGGCGGTGCCCTGGTCACCACCTCCAAGACCAGCAAGAAGCCCCAGCTAGAGCACCGGTGGGTGAAAGTGCGTTATATCGACTAGAGGGGGGTGAATAGGCGATTTTTATGAATTCTTCACTGAGGAATTTGCCGGTGAGGAAATTCCTTAGCGAAGAACTACTTGCAGCGGAATAAGTACTCAGAAGTAAGCATAAGAGAATGCGGGCATGGTCATCATGATGAAATGAAGACAATCAAAGAGCATGCATAACGTAAACACAGGATAGCACAAGATGAAGACAAACAGACTGAAGAAATTGAACTGAGAAAATTGAGAAAGTCTTCAGTCAAAGTCTTCAAACACAGATATGAATGAACACTCAACACGATAATGAGGAAATGAAGGGTTGAGGAAATAGAACCAGTAAGGTTGGTGAAGACAATGATTTGGTAGACCAGTTCCAACTGTTGTCTCAGTTGTACGTCTGGTTGGAGCGGCTGAGTATTTAAACTCGAGGACACACAGTCCCGGACACCCGATCGGCGAAAGCACGCAGCTCAGGACACCAAGTCCTCATCAGATTCTCCTTGAACTAAGGTCACACAGACCTCGTCCAATCACTCGTGGTAAGTCTTCAAAGCGACTTCCAAACCTTCACAGACTTGGTCACTCGGCGATCCACAATTCCTCTTGGATGCTCTAGACCATGACGCCTAACCGTCTGGAAGAAGCACAGTCTTCAAAGGTAACAAGCGTCGGACCCACGCAGGATCAATCTCTTCAGTGATGCTCAATCACTTTGGGTTTCTAGGGGTTTGGTTTTTGGGTTTTTCCTCACTCGATGATTTTCGCTCAAAGTCCTCGGAGGATGGGTTGCTCTCAAATGACAAGTGTCAAGTTTCTCTCGGAGCAGCCAACCAGCTAGTGGTTGTAGGGGGCGGCTATTTATAGCCTAGAGAGCAGCCCGACATGATAAGACATAAATGCCCTTCAATGATATGACCGTTAGGTGGATAAGATATTTTGGGACAGTGGCGCAAGAAGACAAAGAACGGTTGGAAATTTGAATCTCAAATTCCTCGGGGCTATCATGTTCCTCATCGTAGGCAATCCGCCTTTGGCGAATTCCTAACTCCTCGGTCGTAACAAATTCCTCAACACCGTAAGAACTTCGCCTCTCACATCAAGAAATTAATCGAATCAGTATGAGATTTCCAAAGGCTTCACTCGAAGGGTTTGGTAGGTGTAGGATTTTGAGTTGAGCATCACATGGAAATTTTTCCTTAGTATTTCCTCGACCCCTTTAACAAAGACGGTGTTTCCTATGACTCAAGAAAGAGAAAACGAAACTACGAAAACAAAAGTCTTCACGCTTCATGTTCCTCAAATGAATACCAAGTCTTCAAGGTCACACCAATTTCTTCACTTTCAAAGTCTTCGTAAAGTCTTGAGAATATCAAAGTCTTCAACAAGAACTTCATTTTTGGGGTCGACTTTCACCAAATATCAAACTCCTCATAGACTTATAGACCTGTGTACACTCACAAACACATTAGTTTCTTAACCTATAAGTCTTCAATACACCAAAATCACTAAGGGGCACTAGATGCACTTACAGTGGGACCAACCACAGAAGCTCAGCTGGAAGACTACTGGAGGGGGCAAAGGCACCAGCGGAACATCCCTCCCCGGCTATCAGCCGAAGAGACCGGTGATGAGGCTGTCGAGGAGGGAGGGGAAGAGCGGAAATACGAGGCGGCAGGTCGCCAGAAGGAGACGAAGGCATCGGTGCCATCGTACTCGGACCTGCTGCCCTGCCACCCACCTTCTCCGTCTTCCCTCGTTTTCTCTCCATCACCACTGCTCCAGGGAGATGCTGGACCCCCCGGTCCGTCACCTTCCCCGGAGAAGCGGCCGACAACCAAGACGGCTAGGGTACTCGAGGTGCGCTGCTCCCCATCTTGGCGGGCAGGAAGGCTCCTCTTTATTCAGCGTCGGCCCTGGTTCCGCTAGAAGGGGCAGTGCTGGGATTACCAACAACCCCGAGCCCTGCATCCCGGACGGGCGCCGGAGGCTCCAAGAACCTGGTCACCAGGTCGATGGGCTGCAATGGCTCGTGGCAAGATCTGACGCTCCCTACACGGCCGGCCGAGGCAGAGGAGACAAGCATTCCACAACAATGGGAAAGCTTGATATATCTTGCACCACGGACGGCTCACCCACCGCACCTCCTCTGGACCTGGACCAGACTCACTCCCCAAGCATCAGCACGAGCATTTGGCGTCATCGACCCCGAGCTAAGGCCCGGGGCCTGGCCGCGGGCTCTCCCTTTCAGCATAACCAACGGAAGGAAAAGGATGGAGGGAGAGGGACATGAGAATGGATGCCTCCGCTCCTCCCCCACCCTTCCTTTTGTAGGCGGGTCGGGGAAGGGAGTCGATTCCTTGATGAGTAATCGCCGCCCTCCTCCACCAATCCATGAAAACCGGGCCCCTACCTTGATGCTCTCCCGCGCCACATGCCTCTGTTGCCTGTCCCACTTGATGCATGCAACATATGTGGCTAAGGATAAGGGCATAGTGGGAAGAGTGGATTGGTCGTTGCTCGCCTGTGCGTTAAAGTCATTCACGGGCCATTACAAGACTGGCCCCACTGCGATTGGCATTACGCGACGCGCGGAAGAACCGGAGACTGACCTGGGCTCAACTTAATGAAGAAGCAAAGAAGATATCAAGGGGCATGCCACCTCTATGCTCTTGCCTGTGCACTAGTTAGGGCCTATCCCGACGACGCCCGGCAGCGCGTTCGGGCCAGGCCCGGGGGCTCCTGTCAGTGCAACGGACCCTAGGTCCGTTGCCCAGACTGTGCACAGGCCAAAGAACGAGTTTGCAGCATCCAAGATCAGATCAAGGCACAAGAGATCATTTCTTTGAAGGATCAAAGTGCATATCAAGAAGACCAAGACTAGCCAGAGGGGCAAGATATCACTAAGGGAAGAACCTCCCTTGCTGGGTAGGCGAGCCTGGCAAGATTGGGGCTACCGCGGAAGCAAGCCTCCAAGATCATCCCGGCAGGCTTGCGGGGGATAGCGGAGGCAAACCACTCTACCGCGCCACCTCGCAGTAATGCACGTCATCAATCAGTGCGGTGTCAAGCTCCTAAGTAACTAAGTGGCTGCTTCCTGCCACATGGTGGCCACTTCCTATGGAAAATACCTCCAAATGAAACCCATCATAAGACGTGTCAAGAAAGCAGGCGCGAAGCTGGCAAAATAGCCTGACAAGGCCTGCCGGGCACGCTTTGATGTGACACTGAGCGGCACATTTAATGTGCTCTGTTAGCCTGCAGAGTTAGGTATGATAGCACTATTTGCTATCTACCTAGTATGTAAAGATTGATTTGCCACTGTGGTGACCCCTTCATCTATAAAAGAAGGCCCATGGTAACTGTAGAAAGGCTCCGGACCCTCACACATTCATACGCGCATTGCCACTCTTGCGCCCGAGGTAACCTTGCCAGGAAAGAGCGCCGTGTTTTACACCGTTATCCACCATCAATCCACCAAAGCAAGAGTAGGGTGTCACGCCTCGCGGCGTCCCGTACCTAGGTAAAACTTCCTGTGCGATCTCTGCCGTGTTGCATTAGGATTATCCGCTCTTTATGCAACGTGCCCATCTCCCCGCTGAACCGAAAGGGGCTCATGGCGGCATAGGTGGCCGTGGTTTCCCACGACACCAGCGGAGGACTTGGGGTATAGCATCTTGGAGCCACTGCGCCTGGATGAAGTAGCTGCTCGGCAATGGCCCTTGGGGCCAGAAGTTGATGCAGATGTCCTGCATTACCGGCCACGCCATGGGGTACAATTCCATCAGCTGCTTCATTTGATTGTTCAGTAGCGGTGGATGCAACGGCGCTTGGAACTGCTCCCATAAGCTCTTCGGATTCGAGTCACCTTCGATGGAACCATAGTAGCGGCCGGTGTCCAACGCGCCCCTCAGAAGTTCAAGCGTCTGAGGAACGCCAGATTTGCATAAGCTGGGTGAACCTGGTTTCACCAAAACGCATTGGAGAAAGTATGGCTTACCAGCGGCGATTCGCTTCACATGCTGGATCTCCTCGCGGTCTGCCCGGGCCTAGGTCTGGGCCTCTTTGCACGCCGAGCTCAGATTCTCAAGCTCGACTGCCTTCTTCTTATGGTCCTCCTGAAGGATGCACGCTCCGTGTACAGACCGTTCAGGTGCTCGTTGAGACGTCCATTTTGCATCATGTTTTCCTACTATTATTTATTATGATTTGGGTCATTATTTCATTCTATGATGCTATTCTAATGCCTTTTCTCTCTTATTTTGAAAGTTTCACATGAATAGGGAGATTGTAGGCAGCTAGAATTCTGGACCTGAAAAAGTTACATTAGAGATAGATATTCTCCACAACTCCAAATGACCTGAAAATTTACAGAGAATTATTTTGGAATTTATAAAAAATATTGTCGGAAGAGTTACCAGAAGGGGGGCCACCAGGGAGCAACGAGCTCAGGGGGCGGCCCCCTAGGGCGCGCCCTATGAACTCGTGGGCCTCCCAGGAGGCCTCCGGTGCCCATCTTCTACTATAAGAGGATATTTGCCCTAGAAAAAATAGAGAGAAGTTGATGGAGGGTGGAACCCTATGGGGAGATCTTTCACGAATTGGAGGGGGAATCCCCAAGAACAAGATGAACACAAGAGGGAAAACAAGAGGAACACTCAAGAACAAGTCCAATCACACATCCACTAGACAATCAAACACACAAGATCCACAAGGTACATGAACAACAAAGGGAAAGATACATGGTAAAGTTCATCCCAAATCCTATGAAGGAGATGAGGGCTTGAATCCTAGAAGGATCTTCCCACGAAGGTGCTTGAATCCATCGGGATCTTCTCCAATGGAGGACTTGAACTCCAATGGAGTGTCTCTCTCTCAAGAGAAATCCCCCAAGGGGAGATACATGAGCTAGGCTCTAGTGTTTAGATCTATCCTTAGCTAAGTCTAAATGGAGGAGATGAAGGAGTATATATAGTCCTAGGCAAAGAGAGGGATAAGTGGGGGCAAAATGGTAAAACAAGGGCAAAGCCCGCAACATCACACAGGGGGCCCCGTGCGCACGGGGTAAGTGGAGCCCGTGCGCACGGGGTATCCAGAGACCTGACGCAAGGGCCCGTGCGCACGGGGTCCGTGAGGCCCGTGGACACGGGGGTCCCGGGGGCACGGTCCACGACCGTGCGTCGCACGGGTCTTCGGACCGCCCACTGGGAGGCCCGTGGGCACGGGTCGGAGGGGCCCGTCTTGCGCACGGGTCGCCTGGGAGCCGCTGCCTTCTTCTTGGCGCTTCCTTATCCGCTTCTGTGCTTCCGTCTTGGATGGTGTAGTTGTTCTCGTGCGCTTGGACTCCTCCATGATGAATGTGTAGCTCCGCTCACACCTAAGTATGCACACGAGAGAGGGGTCAAGTAGTATACCATCCTCGAAGGGTGCAAGTGAACACGTGTAAAGGAGATGATTCACCTTTGTATGCATGAAGTAGATGTGGCACGTGTCACTTGCCAAATGGACTCTTGATACGGTGATGTCCATAGGATGCTCCGCATCATCCCCTCCCCCTTGGGAAAGATCCGACCTCGGATCGAAATCCACATCACCATGGGAAAGAGATGATGGCGTCGTGTAGAAGTGGACGATCACCAAGCATTCGTCATTTTGTGGTTCCAAATGGGCACTCTCCAATGTCGCACCGTCTTGTAATTCCTTCAAAAGGAGCAAAGATAACAAGCACTTGGAAAAACAAATGTGGTTGTCGTAAGAGCAAAACCAAGCATTCAAGAGGTGATTCACCCAACAAGTGTTGTCATCAAGCATAGCATATGGTTTGACAAAGGAGTGTGGCATGGCATTTGAGCACATAAATTGAGCAAAATCAAGTACATCATGGGAACAAGCATGCAAATGGGAGGTCAAGATGCAAATATATGTGATAAGTGAACAAGCATCTACCTCAAGGTTATAGCAAGCATGCATAAAGTGCTCAAAAAATGGTCTATGGTATGCATAGGAATCATTCACAACACCAAATATAGCGAAATGTCTAAACACATGGGGCAAGTGCAAGACAATCCAAGCATAGTGTGCATAATGTGTAGTGAAGATATCGTGGCACTCAACACAAAGTAAAGAGCAATTGTTCAACATGTGTGAGGCGATCAAGTCAATCATGTGACAAACATGTAGATGGTTGTCATCAACCGCATGAAATAAGAAAGTATGAATCATTGGTGATGCAACAAAGCAAGCAATCATAGGAATCAAGTCGTCCAAGCTAGTAGTGCGAAGATGCAACATACTAGAGGAAATCATGGCAATCATGTCATGTGAGCAAATAAGAGGCATAGACAATGCATATGACATGTCACAAGCACGAACACATAGCAAGATCATAGTATCATCATAGGTATGGGTCACAAATGGAACATGGCAATAACAAGCAATGTCTCCACTAAGCTTGCAAATACACATATAAGTAGTAGAAACAATCATCATGTGTAATGCAAAGCATGGGTCACAAATGCATGGCAAAGGCATAGGAATGATAATATCATGCAAAGTGAACATGGCAAGATGGGCATATAATATGTAATGGACAATAACCCATAACCAAGTGAGAGCCATGTAGAAGAAATGCGCGAAGACTTCGCGTGAAGAGAGCGGTGGGAAAGGCAATCCATGGGATCCCAAGTCATCATTGCTCTCTAGAGCTCGTTTTTTCAACTCGTGGGATTGCGATGTGGACAAGTATTCATGGGTACCTACACAAAAGAGACACAAACGAAAGAACGTGTGTGCGTGGTAAATGTACACATCATACATCATGATGTGTATGTGCATGTGTGAGTTTGCACAAGATAAGCATCGCTCAAAGAAATTTGATGCATGGTATAAGAACATGTCATCCATCATGAAAGAATAGTTGTTATGTATGACATGATGAGGACACAAATCAAGTATGCAATTATATGGCACATCAATAGCATTCTTATTCATGGGGAGCATATGATGCACACAAGTATTGGGATCATGCAATGGATGGGATGGATCAAAATCTCCTAAAATGTATGAGGAAACTATGGGGGTCTCCTCATGAGCAATATCGGAAACATCATATGGAGAAAATGGACAACATCCAAAACAATGCATATCCGAAGCTAGGTGGGCATGGCATGGCATATGAGATAAATGAGGCAAAGGGAGCATATCAATATCATCACAAGAGGAACAAATGCCAATAACCATGGGCTTGTCATCTATGCCATATGTGCAAATTGGGTTTATTTTAATGGCATATGCATAGTCACTATGAAGAGATTGCATATAAGACATATGGTTGATCTCATGCATAGCATATGACAAGTCAAGCGGATTAGCAAACATCATGTGACCTAAAGAATTGTCACAAGAAATCCTATGTAACAAGGCATCAGAACTAGGCAATTCAACATGCTCATCATCATAATCATCATAAAGTGGTAAGTCATGACATGAGGAAGTCGCACTAGCATGAAGCATGGGAATAGGTGGATCAACATCATGCAAGCAATCAATGTCAAGAATGTCCACTAGTGGGACTAGAGCATCACCGTCACCTTTGTTACTTTTGTCATTCCACTCAAGTGGTGTAGGTGAGGTGGGAAAGACTAAGTGGTGTTCGCCTTCATCTTGATGGAACCATGTGCGGGGTGCATCATATTCCACCAGGGCCATCGTCTTGTCCAAAGGGAGGACGTAGTCGTCGCGAATCGGCGCGTCATCATATATGGGACCTAGCACCAAAGGAGAAGACACAATAGAGGTAGAGGTTAAGTTGTTAGAAATCGAAGTGGCCGCATATGCCTCATCAACTACCTCACTCTCTCTATGTGGTGGTGGCTCACTCACTCCCTTAAGGTAGGTGCTCTCAATGTCGCATATGGTGGAGTCACTCAAATCACTCAAGTGGTGGTGGCGGTGGCTCTCCTCACATGTGAATTGGGGCAACTCATGAGATATGGGGCTAGTAGTGAAGTCACTCTCAATCTCAATATGGTGGCTAAAGTCACTCAAGTCATCATACGTCACCATGGTCGAAGGGAAAATCCCATGCTCAACTGTCTCATAGTCGTCGCCGGGGATGAAGGCCTAAGATGGCACACCATCACTCTCGTCGTGGATGAAGGCTAAAGATGGCACAACATCACTCTCGTCGTGGATGAAGGCTGAAGATGGCACAACATCACTCTCGTCGTGTATGAAGGCCGAAGATGGCACAACATCACTCTCGCCTCCTAAGATGGAAGCATCATCCTTGCTCGCCACCTTGTCGCTTGCCTCCAAAGCTTGGTCCTTTAAGGTCTCCGTAGTCGTACTTGTCGCCGCACCATCTTGAAAAAGAGTCAAGGTAGACTCAGCATCATCAATGACACAAAGAGGGATGGCGGTGAAGTCGCACTTGGGAGCATCGTCTTGGAGCTTGTCGGGCTTGGACATCATGGTGGTACTAGCCTCATGCTTGTCGTAGAGCTTGGTCGCCGCGAAGTTTGCTTGGGGTGGAGGAGCCTTGGCCTTCATGAGTTCTTGTTCCGCCTTGAGAGCACCAATGTAGTAGTCGTCGATGGACTTGTAGTTCTCGAGGAATATAGTCTTGGAGATGTCATTGTTCAATCCCATCATGAAGTGGAACTTCATTGAAATGGGGTCGTTCACGCCGGCTCGTCGCAAGGCAATCTTCATCTCCTTGAAGTACGCGTCAATGGACTTGGATCCTTGGATGGTGTTCTCCAATTGGCGTCGAAGTTGTTCCGTGTAGGTTGGAGGCACGAACTCTCGCCGCAAAGCTCTCTTCATCTTGGGCCAACCCATCTCGTAGCTCTCCGAAGGTGTGTGAAGCCACCATGTCGAGGCGTAGTCGTGGAAGTTTCTTGTGGCGCACGCCACTTGATCTTCGGGACGAACTTGATGTAGCTTGAGGTAGTCGTCCATCAAACGCTCCCACTCGAGGTACTCCTCGGGTTCTTGAGTCCCATAGGAATGAATCTTGTGGTCGGTGTTGAGGTTGTAGTAGCTCGTGGAAGTCGCGGACTTGAGCTTGGGGAGCTTCTCTTGAGTGTAGTCTTGAGGTGCTTGTTGGCAAAGATGCCCAATATCCGAAGGCGAAGATGCCTTGTAGTCACTTGGCGAAGATGCCATCGGTGTTGAAGAAGCAGAAGCCTTGAGGTTGATGTCGCGGCTCTGTATAGCCCGTGCGCACGGGGGTGCTAGAGGCCGTGTGCACGGGGTCCCATGTGCACGGGGGTCGAAGGCCCGTGGGCACGGGGGTGGCAGAGAAGCCAACTCTCGTCCAGAAGTGTGCTCTTCATGGTCTTGTCGATGTCGTTGCTTGTGTGTACTTGCCGGAGATGGTAGCTCGAGAGTCTTTGCACTTGAGCGTCTTCTTGAAGATGAGGAAGACCGCTTGCGGTTCTTGATGAGGGCCTTGAGCTCCTCCATGCGCTTGTCCATCTTGGCATCGATGAAGTTCTTCATAGCATCGAACTCGTCGTTGTTGTAGACCGAAGGTGAAATGCCTTGCCTATCCATCACAAGACTCGAGTAGAGGTGAGTAGGAAATGAGATAAACAATACCAAGTTACCTTTTCCCAAAGTTGAGGATGTATCTCGTTTCACTCAATGTGAGATGAAAGAATAGTGGAATTGGTACCGGACTTGTTCACTCACACCTATCAAGTAAAGCTTATGGAGTAGCTTGGTGAGGATAGTGGCACAAAAATTTGATGCAAAATGTTAGCAAGAGTCAATAATGTTGGAAAAGATTCACAAATTCGCAAGTGAAACAAGTAGACCAATAGCAAATGTGGCACACGGAAACACACACACGGATAGATAAATGGGGTCGTTCAACCAAGGAGTGAGCTCAAAATGTGGAATCCACCAAAACGCTCGTGTTGCACAACTCAAGAGAGACGCTAGCACGATTGCTCAATAGGCGGATACGACACTTGTGCACAACCTATAAGATGCAAAATGGATAAACTTCTATCCCAAGTATGCTATGTATGTATGGTTCCCGGTGTTTGATCCAAGATGATCGGATATGAAAATCTTATATACAATGTGGTATGATGCTCTGGCACTTGCTTACAAGCTCTTTGCTCTCTTTTCTTTTGCTTAAAAGCTTATTCTTTCTCTTTTTTTTGTATGGCCAATTTGCACAATGCACAAACTAAGATAGCAATTGTGTATATGCGGGAACAATCTTGTGACACAAGAGATGATATGATGATACCAATATGATATGGTATGTATGCAATGGAAGGGTGGATCACTAATGTGCGCAAGTAACGTTGCCGGCAATACTCAAATGGCTAGTCTCGATAGGCATGTAACGCAAAATGGGCTAGGGGTTATCAATGCAATTTGCAAAGGGAATATACAATGGTGTCGTCGAGGTTACCGTCCTTTGCGATGATGAGTGGTGGTGTTCTTGATGTAGATACCAAGATGATGGAGACTCGTCCCTAAGTAGCCAAAACACCTTAGGAAACGGAAAAACCGCGAACTCAAAATCTCAAATGGTGGTAGCGGAAAGCGGTGGTGTTGCACTATGCAATGCGGAAGTGGAGGTTATGGTGGTGCACTATACACGGTGTCGGAGTTGGAGGTCACCGTCCCTAAGTAGTCGAAACACCTTAGGAGACACAACTCACAACTCAAACAAAATTGGGTTAAGTTGGGATGGTGGAAGTGTATGGTGGGTAAGCCTATGTGGAAATGGTGGTGGTGGTTGATGAAGAAGCAACCGTCCCTAAGTAGCCTAAACACCTTATGAGACTCAAGTCACCACTCAAACAATCACAAATGCTAAATGGAGCAAAATGGGTTAGGTTGCGGAAGGCTACGGTGGTTTTGCGGATGATATGGTGGAAGGCCTGGGCAAAGATGCCAAAACGTCAAAAATTTGATGGAGTCAAATGGTGTTGGAGCCTATCTAGGTGGATGGGGGATGTCAATAGCTACTCAACGAGCTAAAGAACGCGAAAATCGGACTCCGGATGTGGAAGTTATGGGCAAAACGGTGAAGCACTCGCGACTGTCCTGGGGGGGGGGGGGGGTCGTGCGCACGGGGGGAGGAGCCCGTGGGCACGGGGTCCCATGCGCACGGTACAGGGCCGTGGACACGGGGTGTCCAGAGACTTTTCGGGGGCCCGTGCGCACGGGGTCTGGGGTCCGTTGGCACGGGGTGGGCGGAAATATTGCGATTTCGTGGCGAAAATTGGAGATTTCTTGGGCAAAATTGTGGAGATTTTGGGGATGGATGGTGGGGAAAAGATGGGGGAATGCTAGATCCACTTGAAACCAAGCAAATCCATGGATCAAATCCAACAAAACGTCATCAAAACCAACAAATCACAAAAAAAATTGGGGCTATTTTTGGTGGGGAATTTTCGAATTTAGGACGAAATCACACAAAACAAGGCTAGAAAACAAAGAGGGGGGCTCCAATTTCGTGATCAACCATGGCTCATGATACCAAGATGATGTCGGGTGTAACCCTATGGGGAGATCTTTCATGAATTGGAAGGGGAATCCCCAAGAACAAGATGAAGACAAGAGGGAAAACAAGAGGAACACTCAAGAACAAGTCCAATCACACATCCACTGGACAATCAAACACACAAGATCCACAAGGTACATAAACAACAAAGGGAAAGATACATGGTAAAGTTCATCCCAAATCCTATGAAGGAGATGAGGGCTTGAATCCTAGAAGGATCTTCCCACGAAGGGGGGCTTGAATCCCTCGGGATCTTCTCCAATGGAGGCCTTGAACTCCAATGGAGTGTCTCTCTCTCAAGAGAAATCCCCCAAGGGGAGATACATGAGCTAGGCTCTAGTGTTTAGATCTATCCTTAGCTAAGTCTAAATGGAGGAGATGGAGTATATATAGTCCTAGGCAAAGAGAGGGATAAGTGGGGGCGAAATGGTAAAACAAGGGCAAAGCCCGCAGATCACACAGGGGCCCTGCGGCGCAGGGTAAGTGGAGCCCGCGCACGGGGTATCCAGAGACTGACGCAGGGGCCCGTCAAGACGGGTCCGTGGAGGCCCGTGGATGGGGTCCCGTGGGCACGGTACACGCCCGTGCGCCCGGGGTCTTCAGGACCGCCAGCCTGGGAGGCCCGTGGGCACGGGGTCGCCTGGGAGCCGCTGCCTTCTTCTTGGCGCTTCCTTCTCCGCCTGTGCTTCCGCCTTGGATGGTGTAGTTGTTCTCTTGCGCTTGGACTCCTCCATGATGAATGTGTAGCTCCGCTCACACCTAAGTATGCACACGAGAGAGGGGTCAAGTAGTATACCATCCTCGAAGGGTGCAAGTGAACACGTGTAAAGGAGATGATTCACCTTTGTATGCATGAAGTAGATGTGGCACGTGTCACTTGCCAAATGGACTCTTTACATGGTGATGTCCATAGGATGCTCCGCATAAGAAGTTTCTTGGGATGAAGCACTGCAGGTTTGCTCTCTGGCGGAGCAATTCCGCGGGGGAAACTTCCCTCTGGGAGGGGGAAATCGAAGCCATCGACATCACCAACGATCCTCTCCTTGTGGGAAGACTAATGTTTATCAACATCTTCACTAGAACCATCTCATCTCAAACCCTAGTTCATCTATGGTATTCAAACTTTGTCCCAAAACCTCAGATTGGTACCTTTGGGTTGATAGTAATGTTGATTACATCTTGTAGTTGATGCTAGTTGGTTTATTTCGTGGAAGATTAAATGTTCAGATCTTCAAGCATATTCAATAAACTTCTGATCTTGAACGTGAGTATGATTTGTGAGTAGTTACTTTTGTTCTTGAGGACATGGGAGAATTCTTGTTATAAGTAATCATGTGGAGTCCGTATCCATTTGATATTTTAATATTATGTATGTTGTTCTTCCTTTAGTGGAGTCATGTGAACATCGACTACATGACACTTCACCATACTTGAGCCTAAGGGAAGGCATTGGGGAGAAATAAGTAGATGAGGGTTTGCGAGAGTGACAGAAGCTTAAACCCTAATTTATGTGTTATTTCGTAAGGGGATGATTTGGATCCATATGTTTCATGATATGGTTAGATTTATATTAATTCTTCTTTCATAGTTGTGGATGCTTGAGAGAGTGTAATCATTAGAGGGTTGCTTGTTCAAGTAAGAACATGACCCTAGCACCAGTTCGCCCACATATCGAATTATCAAAGTAGCGAACGTGGATCAACTAAACATGATGAACGTGACTAGACAACAATACCCATGTGTCCTCAAGAACACTTTGCTTACTATAAGAGAAAGTTTCGGCTTGTCCTTTGCTATAAAAAAGGATTGGGCCACCTTGTTGCCCCGTTTTTACTATTGTTACTTGTTATGAATTGTCATACTACAATACTATCTACTTTCAGTACTTGCAGAGAATACCTTGCTGAAAACCGCTTATCATTTCCTTATGCTCCTGTTGGGTTCAACACTATTAATTATCAAAAGGACTGCGATTGATCCCCTATACTTTTGGGTCATCAAGACTATTTTCTGGCGCCATTCCCGGGGAGTGAAGCGCCTTTGGTAAGTGGAATTGGTAAGGAAACGTTCTTATTACATGCTGAAATTTACTGTCACTTGTCACTATGGAAAATAATCATTTGAGGGGTTCGTTCAAGGTATCTTCACCTCCACCGGAAGCAATAAGATTTGCCCCTCAACCTAATGAACCTACTAAAAATATTTATTATGATATTCCTTTGGGTATGTTAGAAAAACTGCTAGCTAATCCTTATGCAGGAGATGGAACAGTACATCCTGATATGCACTCGATATATATAGATGAAATTTGTGGATTGTTTAAGCTTGAAGGTTTATTTGAGGATGGAGTTAAGAAGAAGGTATTTCCTTTATCTTTGGGTGGGAAGGTATTTACATGGTAGAGGCTATTGGATGATACTGGAACATGGGATTGGACCCGGTTGAAGCTGGATTTTCATCAAAAGTTTTATCTTATGCATCTGGTTCTTTGTAATCATAATTATATATATAATTTTTGGCATAGTGAAGGAGAAAGTATCGCTCAATCTTGGGGGAGGCTCAAATATATGATGCACACATGCCCTATTCATGAGCTCTTAAGAGAAATTATTATACAAAACTTTTATGCTCAAATTTCTCATAATGATCAATCCATGCTCGATACTTATTTACTGGTTCCTTTATGAAGAAACCTATTGAATTCAAATTGGATCTGTTAGAAAGAATTAAATGCAACTCCAAAATTGGGAAATCGACAAAGGTAAAGAGTCGGATATAATCTTGATTTTGATCGTGTTAAATCTTTTATGGAAACCGATGCTTTCTGTAAGTTCAGTACTAAACATGGACTTGACTATGAGATAGTGGCTACCTTTTGTGAATCATTTGTTGCTCATGTGGATCTCCCTAAAGAGAAGTTGTTTAAATTTCACCCACCTATTAAAGAAAATTGTGAGGAACCTATTAGAGCTAAAGATGAAAAAATAATTTATAATGTTGATCCAGTTGTGCTTACTGCTTATATTTAGAAACCTCCTTTCCCTATTAGGATTAAGGAACATGCTAAAGCTACAACTGTGGTTAATAAGAGTAATGCTAAATCACTTAAACCATTTGAACAAATTAGAGTGGAACCTAATTTTGTAATGATCAAAGATCTTTTGGTTGATAATATTGATGGACATCTCATATATTTATGTTATGAAGCAACTAGAATTTCTAAGATAGATAATTTAGATAAACACAAACTTGTTGTTGGCATGCCTATTGTTTCTATTAAAATGGGAGATCATTATTATCGTGGTTTATGTGATATGGGTGCTAGCGTAAGTGCTATTCTTTTTTACTTTATATCAAGAAGTCATGAATGATATTGCACCTGCTGAGACGGAAGATATTGATGTTACTATTAAGCTTGCAAACAGAGATACTATTTCACCACTTGGGATTGTTAGAGATGTTGAAGTCTTGTGTGGTAAGGTTAAATACCCTACTGATATTCTAGTTCTTGGATCACCACAAGATTATTTTTGTCCCATTACATTTGGTAGACCCTTCTTGAATATGGTTAATGCTAAGATTGATTATACTAGGGAAATGGCCAGTCTTAATTTTGGCAATGTATCGCACGAATTTCATTTCTCTAAGTTTCGTAGAGAATCTCATGATAGATAATTGCCTAATAAAGATGAAATAATGGGCCTTGCTTTTGTTTCTATTCCTCATACTGATCCTTTAGAACAATTTATGCTAGACCATGAAAATAATATGCATATGAATGAAAGGAATGAGATAGATGAAATATTCTGTAGGCAAGCACCTACCCTTAAACACATTTTGCCTATTAAACCTTTGGGAGACCCTCTCCCACCTAAGAGTGACCCTTTGTTGAATTGAAGAAATTGGCTGATACACTGAAATATACTTATCTTGATAAAAGAAAATATATCATGTTATTATCAATGCTAACCTTTCAGAGCATGAAGAAAAGGGATTACTTAAAACTCTGAGGAAGCATCGTGTGGCTATTGGATATACTCTTGATGATCTAAAGGGCATTAGTCCAACTTTATGCCAGCACAACATTAATGTGGAGCCTGACGCTCAACCTGTGGTTGATCACCAACGCTGTTTGAATCCTAAGATGAGGGATGTGGTAAGAACTAAAATATTAAAGCTTATGGAGGCAGGTATAATTTATCCTATAGCTAATAGTAGATGGGTAAGTCTTATTCATTGTGCTCCTAAGAAAGGAGGCATTACTGTTGTTCCTAATGATAAAAATGAAATTATCCCACAAAGAATCGTAACTGGTTATAGGATGGTAATTGATTTCAGGAAATTAAATAAAGCTACTAGAAAAGATCATTACCCCTTGACTTTTATAAATCAAATGTTAGAAAGGTTATCTAAGCATACACACTTTTCTTTCCTTGAGGGATATTCTGGTTTTTCTCAAATACCTGTGTTAAACGAAGATCAAGAAAAAACTACTTTTACTTGTCCTTATGAAACTTATGCTTATAGATGTATACCTTTTGGTTTATGCAATGCACCTGCTACCTTTCAAAGATGCATGACCGCTATATTCTCTGATTTTTGTGAAAAGATTGTTGAGGTATTCATGGATGATTTTTCCGTTTACGTCTTTTGATTTAAGATATTACTTATGGGATGACACATTTATATAAACAAGGAGTAGATCGTGTTTTTAGTCTATGTGTACCTGAGCATGAACAGGAACAAATCCTATGGAAGTGTCATTCCGAGACATGCGGAGGGTAGCATGCATGCTGGAGACAAAACTGCACATGAGGTACTATAGTCTGGTTTTTATTAGCCTACTGCTTTGAAGGATGCACGTAAGTTTGTCCTCTCTTGTGATGAATGTCAACGAATAGGTAATATCAGTAGTCGTCAGGAAATGCCTATGAATTATTTACTTGTTATTGAACCATTTGATGTCTGGGGTTTTGATTATATGGACCTTTTGTTTCCTCTAATGGGTATACTCATATTTTAGTTGTTGTTGATTATGTTACTAAGTGGGTAGAAGTTATTCCGACTAGTATTGTTGATCATAATACCTCTATTTAAATGCTTAAAGAAGTTGTCTTCCCGAGGTTTGGAGTCCCTAAATATTTAACGACTGATGGTGGCTCACATTTTATTCATGGTCCATTTCATAAACTTCTAGTAAAATATGATGTCAACCATAGAATTGCATCACCTTATCATCCTCAGTCTAGTGGTCAAATCGAATTGAGCAATAGAGAAATAAAGTTAATCTTGCAAAAGACAGTTAATAGATCTATAAATAATCGGTCTAAGAAACTTGATGATGCATTATGGGCTTATAGAACTTCTTACAAAAACCTTATGGGTATGTCTCCGTATAAAATGGTCTATGGAAAATCATGTCATTTACCTCTTGAGTTGGAACATAAAGCTTATTGGGCAATTAAAGAACTCAACTATGATTTCAAACTCTCCGATGAAAAGAGGTCATTTGATATTAGTTCTCTAGATGAATGGGGGACTCAAGCTTATGAAAACGCCAGGTTGTTTAAAGAAAGAGTTAAAAGATGGCATGACAAAAGGATCCAAAAACGGGAATTTAAAGTTGGTGATCAAGTTCTATTGTGCAACTCTTGTTTCAGATTGTTTGCATGAAAATTTCTCTCTCAATGGGAAGGACCATATATCGTCGAAGAAGTTTATCGCTCTGGATCCATCAATATCAACAATGCCGAGGGCACCAATCCAAGGGTGGTTAATGGGCAAAGAACTAAACATTATATCTCAGGTATGCCCATTAATATTGAGATTAATATTATTAAACAATTATACCAAAGGAACACATAAAATAGACCTTCCGAGACGATCCAGAACCCTGAAAAGGGGTAGGCATGTGATACGGTAAGTAAACCGACTCCAAAAGTTCCATAAAAGTAATTATTGTTCCTTTTGGAACATATAAAAAATTAGGAAAATGATAAACAACCAGGAAAGTGCATGAGGGAGCAACCACCTCAGGGGGCGCCCCCTTGGGGCACGCCGTGTGAGCTCGTGGCTCTCCCGTGGACTTTCCCGACTCCATTTTCTTCCAGATTACTTGTCCTGCACGGGGAAAATTCATCATATATACTCCTTGCTGGTTTGACCACTTCATCATGAGTTTTCCCTCTATTCTTGTTTTAGGCTATTCTTTTGATCGATCTAGATCACCATGGCGCCTCCAAGTTCGTCCAAGGACAAGTTCGACGAGAAGGTCATCAACCCTTACCTTCCGAAGGTCATGAAACACCCTCAAACCATTGAGATGCGTGAGGGGATGCTTCACATCTAGAACGTTCAAGGGCCCTAGAAGAACGGAATCGAGAAGGCCAGGCTCAAAGCTGTAGAACAGGAGATCTTCAAGTGCCAAGGGATGGTGGAGCGCGGTCTGAGCACCAACCACTCCATGATTACCAAATACATTCAAGAGCACAACTGGGACAGTTAGGAAATTAGAGATGCTAACTTCAAACTCAATGACAGGATTGATCATCTTCAGACCCAAGTATTTTACCTACAAAATCAAAACCTTGAGTATGAGTCTAGATTTAAGGACATGAGCTTGGCTACAACTTTCAGGATTCTGGAGACGCGTTCATTCTTTTATGATGGGGATCTTATGCCTTGGAAGACAGAGGACAAGCCTACTACCTCATCACCATCATCACCAAACAAAGACACTTGAGTACACGGGTATGGGCACCACCCTTGGCTTGTTCCAAGCTTGGGGACATCCCCGATATCGTATCACCATCACTTTTACCATCGTTATCTATCTTAGTTTGATCTTTAGTTATTTCGTGATACAGAAGAATAAAGTTCTAGTATGCTTTTTGAGTGCCTATTCTGTGGTCTATCTATCTATGTAATCGAGTGTGAGATTTATGTAATAAAGAGTAGTTTGAGTTCGTTGCTTTCCCTTCTTTAATCTTAGCAATGAAAAGAATAAAAAGTCATACACTAATCCCATGGGGAGTAATGGCTTCACATAAAAGAAGTATAGTTGATAACATTTGTTGGGAGTTAACAAACATAGCATTTGTCATGATGCAATTCATGAAAAATAATAAAGAAAGCACTACTGCAGGATGGTCCAAATGCGACACTACAATCAGAGAGCCTTCGACAAAACTGTGTGTGATGCATTAATCACAAATGGTGATGTAATAAAACCGTTAAAAAAGATACAAAACGAGACAAGAAACATGTTTCAGATTATAGTTGCGTGTGCGATGTGTGGCATACAGTTCACTCGAATGAACTATTTGCGACCAGCTTAACAACAAAAAGGCAGCCAGATGAAGGTGTGTGCGATATACGGCATACAGTTCACCCTGATGAACTGTTGTGATTAGGTAACACAACAGAAATGGTTGGGTAGATCAAGGTGTGTGCGACAGACGGCATACAGTTGAGTCGGATGAACTGTTTGTCATGAGCCGAGACAACAGAAAAGGTTCAACTTAACAAGATGTGTGTGATATGTGGCAAACAGGTTCACAATTGGAAATGTGTGAGAAGACCAATAATAACACAGACGATTGCTGCTAATAAGCCGTGTATGTTGTGGGCAAACACTTGCTGGTATACAATTGTCAGCTATTGATGAATTCATCACCGACGGGTTCCCTAGTATGGTCAGTGTGTGATATCATTACATATAGAACAACAATATATGCACTTATAACTTATAAGGACTTGATTCCATAAACTAATTGAACATCCAATTACATAGGTAGCTAGTATACACATGACATTTGCACACACCAAAGTATGTTCCAGAATGCCTAGAAAACTCAAATAGTGTATAAAAAAGCAAAACGAACCCTGAATAATTTCATATTTTCAGGACGACGCTCCTATAGTTGCATGTTGCCTCTGTAAAATAAATCAAGGCGGGAAGAGACAGCATATGTCGTTTCACACACATAGGTGACAAGTTCCCTCTCGGAACCATGAGGCTTCTTGAGAGATGCTCCGATTAGTAAGAAGTTTATACCAAAACTTGTCCCAAATTGGACTATTTTTTTACCACAGCACGTTGGTGCCATGCCATTGTTCATCAGGTTTACACATAACCTGGATTGAACAGGCAAATAACATCTAACTACACCAAAGTTTTGGGCACTCACAATCAAATGGATTGGTCTGGTCCATAAAATCAAGATCTTGGGACAAAAATTCTACTGGTCCATGATGATGACAAGTTGTTGTAAATAGAAGCCGAGCACATTCAGAAGCCCTTATGTCCACCTGAAACTTCTTTTTATGTTGTTCAACATGTCCACCCGTGAGTAATTTTTTTCAAAAAACTTAATCCTCATGGACAATAGTGCCCTTGCATTCAACATGAAGAATGTGACAAAGCTAGTGTTTGCATGGTTGGATGCATATCCTTCCAACATTATTGTTGTCATGAGAACTGAGAAAATCCTTGTGCTTCCTCAGCCATCCATTGGTCATACCCTTTTCTCCAATTGTTAGTACCTAAATAGAAATGAAGATTGAAAACAGTTAAAGTCTAAAATAGAGTATCTCGAAGGAGCGATAGTTGAACGGTTAATTCTAGTACATTATATATGGGCTTTCAATGTGCGTGAAGTCATCACCTTCATATACAAATTCTCCAGACATGGAAAGCATCGCAGCAAGCCAACAATCGTGTTCAGATCAAGACAACGCAGGTTGATAGAATCCAGCACCACTGATAGGCCATCCATGGAGCTCTGCATTCAGCAGAGAACATAATATTAGCACCGAAAGTGTACTCCAAGATGATATTTAACTTATGCGCACAAATGAAAAATGCATATTACAAAAGTGTACATAGATAATATATAGTACCTGAATAATTGTTGTGCTAAACACCCTCTTGAACCATTTAAATGGATCACGAATTTCACCCAAGGTCTCCAGTTAAGGCACAGAGACCACGGTTATTTGCGAAGGTGCATAACAAGAATCAAGGAGCAACCTTTGAAGTGAAGGGGCATCTTCAATGATGAGCTCTTGTCCTTCAAAATGAATTCCAATGCTTACAAGGTGAGGCGATTTTATGTTGAGACAAGGGATATGGATTCCTTTTCCAAAAACAAGCATCAAGCGCTCCAGGGCAGGACAACTGGAGTGGATGATATTATGCAGTGAGGCCTCCGACAGATGAACCAACATAAGCGTAATGTTTTTTAGTAGTGGGAGTCGAAGCATTTGTACCAGATTGTCTGCTAGATGGCACTAGGTCAAGGCGACGATGTGGAGAGAGGAGGAAAACCATGATATGGACATCGGTGGTGAGGGCACAGATACAACAATTTGATGAGGACATGACTACCTTGGATACAACCGAAAATATTGCATACATGTATATTTGTGAGCTGATTTCTAATGCAAATTATGCAATAATTTATTTATGTCATACAGGACAAAAATTCTTCACAAACTTTTCTGCCATGTCTAATTGCACGTGTATGGGACATTTGTACAATCCACATATGAAGATAAGGGAGAAAGAGATGTTTACCTGCTGTTCAAAAAGTTCTCTCACGTCACTTTTGGCCCAAGAGAAGATAGAGTCCAAGTCTCTCACGTTCTGGACTCGGATTCGGACTGCACAGACATACCTGACTCAAAACGTCAATAACTTTTTCATACAGACTCCAAATTGGTTGATTCTTTTTTTGTTGGAAAATAGATTTCGTGCACTTTCCAACCCAATTGGATTTACCTTAAAATTCGACCGGAGCATTGAGTTATGGATGAAACAATCTGATGATGCAGCAGAATCCGAGTCAAACTACAAGTCCAAAGGTGTTACGTCACCTCCACTTGGGCACATTGGCCTTGTACGACCTAGGGTTAGTTTTAGGCTGCCTTGTGACGTCCTCCCACCTCCTTGGCCGCCACCCCTTGCTCCTATATAAGTAGATCCATCTAGTAGCTTTTTCCTTAGGATTTGTTTAGTTAAAAGTTAGCCATTGCAACTTCGTACTTCGTTTGTGTCCAACGACCGCACCAAGGACGCCACGGATCCCCACCATTATCAATACTCCATATATATTCGCAATATTCAGATTGCTTTATCATATTCTTGCTCGTTCTTCGATTGCGTGCAGGAATAGACCTTCGTGGTCGCTGATTGTGCTTCCAAAGATCGCCAAGAACCTCGGAGATTGGTTTAGCGATTGCTAAGGCAAACGTCAGGCACGCTTGTAGTCGGATCGTCAAAGTCGACTCCACCAAATCGATAGTTATCATCTCATCGAAAGATCGGGACACCCTCGCCTTGTATCAAGTGGTATCGGTTTCAAAGTTGCTCGGTGAGAATTTCCCATTATCCCTAGATTAGATTTATTTTCTTACCTATTGTCCAAGAAAAAGCCACAAAAAAGTTAGATCTATTCATTTTTTGTCCAAGCCAGTCTGAGCCTTTGCAGTTTTCTTTTCATTGTTTGCATTATTGAATTATCGGTTGCATCGTCATGTCGAGTTGCTGGTCTTAGTGTCTAGTTCGTTTAGAGTTTCGAGTTCTGTTCACATTAGTCACGTTGTCGTTGCATCGTTATCCCTTCCGTTGACCACCATCCATCCATCAATTTCCACCATGTGCTACCCACCATTCATTGTCATAATCATAGTTGAGATCCTTCACATCTTCACTTGATCCAATCTGCATCTTATCTAGTTTGTTTGGAAAGAGGGAGAGAGAAAAAAAAGAGAAAAAAAGTAAAAAAAAAGAGAGAGAAATAAAAAGGAAAAAAAGTGTGAGAAAAAAAAGAGAGAGAAAAAAACAAAGTTCTGATCTATCTAGACTCAATCTCGTAGCTGAATTCGGATTGGAATCTGTTTTTTGCACTGTTTAGTAAAACAGGCATAACTTCCTCATACGAAGTCCGTTTTGGCTACGCGAGTACTCAAATTAAAGCTAGAAACGAGACGCATCTAAATAGTTGCAGAAGCTAGTTCAATATTTGGCACCTCAAAATCGGCTTCTAAATAGGTAATTTTGCCCTCCGAAGTTCGTGAACACAGCTTATTCCAGTTTTTCAAACCAGTTTTAGAATTTTTTTGACTCCTCATATCAACTCGGAATTGAGTGATTCTTTTTGCATTGGAAAGCTTGAGTTAGTAGCATTCTTTGAAAAAAGTTATCAGAAAATTGGCTCAAACTTTTCAAGAGGAAAATTGGAGAGAGAGTTGTTGTATATCCTGCTTGGCAGTTGTTTTCATCATTATCTTTCTTTGCCGTTGTGATCTTCACTTATATCTTGCTGTCCTGAGCTACTTATTATCCTTCATTGATGCTAGTTGTGCTACGCCATAACCTCATTAGTGTTCTAGGCTCGCGTCTCTAGTCCGGTCTAGCCTAGGACCAAAGACAAGATCGTCGTTGAGCGCTTATTCAATATTGCATCTCTGAATTGATTATTGCTAATATTTTGCTACCATATATAGCCAACCCAGCTCCACATATTTCTACACCGTGTATATGTACGTTCCCCTGGCAATTGCTTTACACAATCTTCGGAGTTATTTGACACCGCTGGTTGCCTGTCACCACCTGCCGCATGGTAAGAACTTGTAAGATATTGATATTTGCTTTACTGTGAGCACTTTACAACCACATCCTAGTAGTTCATCGGAACATTATTCTCGAATTTTGTTTCTTGTTTCTACTAATCATGACAGGTTTCGGAGATAGAAATTCTAGGACGATGGACACATCATCACCATCACGAGAGTTGGGACAACACACACAAGCACATGGTCAGGGTATCTCTTTACCGTCATTTGAGGGTAGATTTAATCCTGCTATTTATCTAGCTTGGGAGCTTGAAGTAGAACAAGTTTTTAGTCACCATGACTTTTCTGAACTTGAGCGAGTACGAGTAGCCACTAGAGCATTTACTGGTTTTGCTTTTGTTTGGTGGAGTGTGCATTGTACAAAAAACATTGATAACCAACCCACAACTTGGAAAGATTTGAAAGATGTAATGAGACAACAATTTTTCCCTCCTTACTATCGTCGTGAATTGCTTCACAAGTTTGAACAATTTAAACAAGGCAACAACACTGTTCATGCTTACTACCAGGAGTTTAAATCTTATATGCATCACTGTGACATAGAAGAATCTGAGGATGATACAATGAATAGATTTTTTGGTGGTTTGAACCATGATATCCGTGCAAGATTTCACTATATTCCTCGTTGCATTACTGGTATGTATGTTCGTGCTTGTACCTTTGAGAGACAGCTACAGGAGGATGCATTGGGTGACTACAACAACTACTATTCCAATTCATGCTCACTACCATCGGTTGATTCCTCCACTGTTGCACCTACTAGAGCAGCCACACCTCCGATCGTGAGCACGACATCATCTCAAGTGTATGATACATTGTCATTGTCCATACCTACATCAGCTACGTCTTTGCGACAAGGTAACAGTAAAGATATTGATGATATAACTTCACATGGGAATGATGCATAGCTAATTAACTTAAATACATCATGTGTTGAGTTACCTGTTGATTTGAGCACGCCACCTATTTTAGAGAATCATGTTACTATCATGAATGCATCATGTGATCAAACAACTGAAATACCAACAATTTTGAGTGCGCCCATTGAATTAACTGTTGATGCAAAAGAATAAATGTTTAATCATTTTGATATGACCTCTAATCTTGGTGATGATTCTGTGTCGAATGGCTTATTGCATGTTTGCTTATATAAGCATGTTGTAGCATGTAAATTTGATGCAAGTAAGGTTTATTCACCAATGTTGGGATGGTTTAATGATGAACATTGTCAATCTTTTGAAATGAATAAGAGCTTCACTTATATGTGCAAACTGAGTTGCAATATTTTCATGCCTTCTACTTCTTGTGATAATGTTTTGGCTTTAGATTTTATGAACTATGCAAGTTACTCATCTATTCATGTGTCATATGTGCAAAAATCAAGGGAAGTACAAATGGATGACATATACATATACAACATGTACACCTTGTCTTTTTGTTAGCCACATTTCAGATTAAGCAACGCCGAGGACGGCTTTGTTTTCAAGAAGGGGAGGATGATGAGGACATGACTACCTTGGATACAACCGAAAATATTGCATACATGTATATTTGTGAGGTGATTTCTAATGCAAATTATGCAATAATTTATTTATGTCATCCAGGACAAAAATACTTCACAAACTTTTGTGCCATGTCTAATTGCACGTGTATGGGACATTTGTACAATCCACATATGAAGATAAGGGAGAAAGAGATGTTTACCTGCTGTTCAAAAAGTTCTCTCACGTCACTTTTGGCCCAAGAGAAGATAGAGTCCATGTCTCTCACGTTTTGGACTCAGATTCCGACTGCACAGACATACCTGACTCAAAACGTCAATAACTTTTTCATATAGACTCCAAATTGGTTGATTCTTTTTTTGTTGGAAAATAGATTTCGTGCACTTTCCAACCCAATTGGATTCACCTTAAAATTCGTCCGGAGCGTTGAGTTATGGACGAAACAATCTGATCTTTGCAGAATCCGAGTCAAACTACAAGTCCAAAGGTGTTACGTCACCTCCACTTGGGCCCATTGGCCTTGTACGACCTAGGGTTAGTTTTAGGCTGCCTTGGGACGTCCTCCCACCTCCTTGGCCGCCACCCCTTGCTCCTATATAAGTAGATCCATCTAGTAGCTTTTTCCTTGGGATTTGTTTAGTTAAAAATTAGTCATTGCAACTTCGTGTACTTCGTTTGTGTCCAACGACCAGACCAAGGACGCTTACGGATCCCCACCATTATTAATACTCCATATGTATTCGCAATATTCAGATTACTTTATCATATTTTTGCTCGTTCTTCGATTGCGTGCAGGAATAGACCTTCGTGGTCAGGCTGATTGTGCTTCCAAAGATCGCCAAGAACCTCGGGAGATTGGTTTAGCGATTGCTAAGGCACAACGTCGTGCATGTTTGTAGTCGGATCGTCAAAGTCGACTCCACCAAATCGATAGTTATCATCTCATCGAAAGATCGGGACACCCTCGCCTCTATCACAATTGGTTGTAACCTATTTTCATAGTAATGGTGGAACTCAAGCCGCTGGAGTTTTTTAATTGACGGGATGTCATCCAGGCGCCTACCATGCAGGGTATATCCAGCTGGTAGCATGCCGGGATGCAGATGCGTTGAACACAACCCTGGTGGGAGCAGATGATGGCTCTGGGGAATTCTGAATCATCATCGACAGATAGCTGACGGCAGTCGAGATTAAGAGGTGCAACACACCATTGAGTGTGCCACCGAGATGCGAGGACTTATGTGCGGCAGCCATCCTTGGTGGAGAGAAGGGAGACGATATCCCCAAGGACGACGTCCAGTAGATTCCTGATGTGGTCCGCCCGAGATTCTACGGGTTCCTCAGATTCAAGGAGGCCATGACCGCTTCTGCCCGCGTTGTCGGGTGCAGGATCTACAATTGGCATTGCTGCTGGCTGGAGCCTCATCTATGTACATACCTATTTGGAAAAAATGGCAGAAACATACATGTGGACATTCAAAATCAATTCTCAATATCTGTAAGAAAAAAAGGCACAAACATATATGTAGGGCATTCAAAAACAATTTTCAAGATCTAGCTACGAATAATTAGCACACACACTAACCCTAGTCCGATTATTAGCAAAAATCATTTGTCCAGAACAAACAATTAATCACTAACTCTATACAGATATCATTCAAACAATTAATACACTACACGCATCTAACTGATCTTAATTTGATTTCATGGACTGAGAGAACATAACCATAGGATTTGTATTCCAAAAGAAGGAGAGGGGTGGGTATACAGATATCATTCAAACAATCAATACACTACACGCATCTAACGGTTTTCCATTGGAGTCGGAGTCGTTGCCGGAGTTGTTGTGGACCTCCGGCTCCGGCTGGTGAGGCACGACGGCGGCGACGGCAACCTCTGATCCCATCTTCATGTGTTGCGTGGGTGCCTCACCAGCCCCGGCGCCGCCACTCCCTCTGATGGTGCGCTTTGGCGGCATCCTCATACACTCTAGACGGCGGTGACCAGTGTGGACGGGGGGTGCGGCCGCCTATTATGTCCAGCGTCTCAGGCGTGCCATTAACATGGAGTAGTGGGAGTGAGGCGGGCGGTATCAAAGGCTGGCTCGCCTCCCGGTGAGCTTGTGTAGCGGACTTCTGGCATGCCTACCACCAATTCACACAATTACTCGAACGCCTCCCGGTGACATTGCGCAACGAAAACGTTTCTCGTCAATTCACACACCTCCATGAATGCCTCCCGGTCTGCCTGCTCGGCGGACTGCTCGCATGCGTTCCATCAACTCATGCATGCTTGCATGGCACACGGGGCGCGTGGCAGCATGCATATTTTTTCTTTTTTGATGATTAATTCTGCCGCTTTATTCCTTAAATGAAGCATGGCACGTATACATTGTTGGTCTAACACCCACGGTTCGAATGAATAATCCATTTGTGATATTGGTTGCCAATTATTAACAATCTCTCGTTTGTAAGAAGATTATATCAAAACTTTTCTCAAATTTGACGAAAAAATTACAATATCATAGTCTACTGGTGCCGATATGACACCGCGATAAGTTTCATGAATTTCAACTAAGTTTTGGATTTACTGAAAAAATCAAGATTTTCAATGTTTTGAAATTTCTTGCACGGGGAATCATGCACCCAAGGACACACATATGGTTTTGCAATCCATTTTCGTGCACATGTAGCTCAAATTTCAGTTTTGCACATTAAATCCCTAGGAAATAAATCAATTTATAAAAACGGTCGAATGATCTCTGTTTTTTTTTTAATTTTAACACGATGCTCCTTTGGTCACATGTTCACTACAGAGAAAGTTTGACATGCCTCAAAGTGGTGGTGGTGGTGCGGGATGTGTGTGTGGGGGGGGGGGGTCTGGCTGTACACTACAAGTCGCGAGCCTCCGTTTGGGATTGATCATTTTGTGAGTCATCTACGCCACATCAATGTCGGGAATTGGTTATTTAAAACATTACACAACCCTGTTATACGTACTTGTTCGTGCCACATGCATGCATTGGTGGTCCTCGGACACTCCCTTGTGCAGTTATCAGCGATTTGCCCATTCATTAACTCGTGAAGGTTATCGGTTTCCACCGACAACGAGAGGCATTTGACCAAAGGTGGATTCATCTTGGCATGTGTTACGGTGTGGATCATGGTGAGATTCCGTATCAAAGTTCGGGCACGTGCATACACATGAGTCCCTCACACTGACTCCAAGTGAGGGGGCTACGCATCGTGAACCTCTGTGTAGTGCGTTTCGGTTTGTGAAGCATGTGCGACATCAAAGTTATGCATTGAGTATTCAAACATCACACAACACCTCTTTTCGGGGACATGCACATGGTGGTTGTCCTATGACACTCACTCACGTGTGATGCTCTCCGTGGGCCCACGAAGTCTTCGTTGATCAGGTTAACCTACAGTGAGAGAGAGGTTAATTTGACCAACAAGGATGGTTCTTTTTCAGTTTGTGTTACATATATGCACGATAGGAGTATGTGGTAGATGTCAAAGAGGGGGACTTTCCAGTTCCCGAGGCAAGTGACACATTAAAGTTGTGAATTGATATTCAAACATCACAGAACACCATGTAGGCGGTGGTTGCCCTATAGGAACTCACTCGCGTGTGGCGCTTCCATCTGTGGGCCCGCGAGGTTGTCCTCCATCACTTTGACCCAACGAGAGAGGTTAATTCGACCATCAAGGATGATTATTTTTGGTTTGTGCTACAGTAGGAGTATATACCACGCGTCGAAGGGCGGCAGCACATACCACGCATCATGAACCTCGCTCTCTGTGGGGACTTTTCGGTTTCCGAGTTATAGGTGTCACATCAAAGTTGTGCATTGTGTATCCAAACATCACACAAACACCTCTTTGGGCGACATGCAGATGGTGGTTGTCCTATGTAGGATGCTCACTCGTGTGTGATGTATGCTTCGCTCCCGTGGGCCCGCGAGGTCATCGTCCATCACTTTGACCCAACGAGAGAGGGGTTAGTTTGACGAACAAGGGGGATTAATTGTTTTAGGGTTGTGTTATGGTAGGAGTATATAGTACGCGTCGAAGGGGGGATGGGACCAGTATATACTAAGCGTCATGAACCTCACTCCATGTGGGGACTTTACGGATTTCGAGGCAGATGCCACATCAAAGTTGTGCATTAGGTATTCAGAACATCACAACCACACACCTCTCCATACATATGTTTGGCACACATGCAAGCGATTGTGGTTATCCTCTGGCACTCACTCACGCGGTTATCGGCGAGGCTTCCATTTCTGGGCCCGCTTGGTCCATCACTTTCCTCGACAGCGAGAGAGGTTAATTTGACATGAGGGGATTAATTTTTTGTTTGTCTCACGGTATTGGTCATCATGTGAGATTACATAATAGCGCATGTGTACACATGAATCCATCCCGATGGACCGAAGTGGGGGGGGAGCACACGACACGTCATGAACCTCTTGCTCTGTGTGGGGATGATACGTCTCCAACGTATCTATAATTTATGAAGTATTCATGCCATGTTTACAACAATTCTATAAGATTTTGGTGTGATTTGATTAGAACTAACCCGGACTAGCACTGTTTTGAGCAGAACTACCGTGGTGTCGTTTTTTTGTACAGAAATAAAAGTTCTTAGAACGAGCTGAAAATTTACGGAGAATATTTTTGGAAAATATAAAAAATACTGGAACGAAAAGATATCGGAGAGGAGTCCCAAGGCAACCACGAGGGTGGGGGCGCCCACCCCCTAGGGCGCGCCCCCTGCCTTATCATCACCTCGCAGGACCCCTTGACTTGATCCTGACGCCAACATGTCCTATAAATCCCAAAAACCTCAGAAATAAACCTAGATCAGGAGTTCCCCTGCGGCAAGCCTCTGTAGCCACGAAAAATCAATCTAGGCCCTCTCCCGCACCCTGCCGGAGGGGGCCATTATGACCGGACGCCATGGAGGAGGATCCAGGAGGGGGCCATCATCAGCATGGAGGCCAAGGACCAGAGGGGGAACCTCTCCACATCAAGGGGGGAGGCCATGGAGAAGGAAGCACAAGGGGGAGACCCTCTCCCCCTCTCTCTCGGTGGTGCCGGAGAGCCACCGGGGGAACTATTGCTGGAGTGATCTTCTTCATCAACATCACCATCTTCATCACCATCCTCATCTCTTTTAAGCGGTCCACTCTCCCGCACCCCGCTGTAATCCCCTACTTGAACATGGTGCTTTATGCCACATATTATGATCCAATGATGTGTTGCCATCCTATGATGTTTTGAGTAGATTTCTTTTGTCTTTTGGGTTGATTGATGATATAGATTGGTTTGAGTTGTATTTTTTATTTTTGTGCTGTCCTATAGTGCCTTTCGTGCCACGCACACGTGACGGATTCCCACTGTAGGGCATTGCAATACGTTCATGATTCGCTTATAGTGGGTTGCTAGAGTGACAGAAGCTTAAACCCGAGTAAGGGGGTGGTTGCGTATGGGATAAAGGGGACTTGATAGTTTAATGCTATGGTTGGGTTTTACCTTAATGATCTTTAGCAGTTGCGGATGCTTGCTAGAGTTCCAATCATAAGTGCATATGATCCAAGAAGAGAAAGTATGTTAGCTTATGCCTCTCCCTCATATAAAATTGCAATGACGACTACGAATCTTGTTAACAATTGCCTAGGACAATTCCGCACACCGATCCATCATTATTCCACACTCGCTATTTATAATATATAGTAATATATTCTAAATTTATGATAACAGTACCTATTTTATATTTTAGTTCTCCGATATCATGCAAAGTTATCCTCTTCATACCCGCAACGTAGTTTTATTTCTCGTTTCTAGATGGAAGCAAACGTTCGGTGTACGTAGAGTCGTATCAGTGGCAGATAGGACTTGAGAGAATATTGATGTTACCTTTAGCTCCTTGTGGGTTCGACACTCCATACTTACCACTTCCACCTTTGGAAATTGCTATGATGATTCCTTGCACTTGGGGATTATCAAGCTCTTTTCTGGCGCCGTTGCCGGGGAGCAATAGCATGGGGTTAATATTCTCGTATGTGCTTGTTTGCTTTCTTCACTAAGTATTTTTTGTTTTCCCTTTTGTTTTTGTTTAATTCTGGGTGAAACAAACAAAAAAAATAAAAAAATGCAAAATACAAAAAAATTACTTGCCTCTTTTGCCTAAAAACTTTTTCGAAAAGAGAAGTGATCGGAAGGTTATGCATTGGAGAAGTGAGGGTCAACCTTGAACACTTGTGTTCATGCTCATGGAAACAATGTAGGATTTTTCATGGAAGTTTCTCAAACATAAGTATCCCCTTGTATATATCCATTAAATTATAAAAATAATGTGCCAATGTTTAACTTCAGAATGTTCAATTTGCTTGTTCGGTGTACTATTTGAATAGGAACTTTTGTTGTAGTATTGGAATTTTCATTTTTTTACTACAGCGTGATAAAATCTTGAAATTTTTACACAGTACTGCTATGCAAATTTTTATATATTATACTAATTTCTTAGAATTTTTAAGTTACAGAAGTATACGAAAGTTACAGATTGCTACAGACTGTCCTGTTCTTGACATATTCTGTTTTCTATGTGTTGTTCACTTATTTTGATGAATCTATGGGTAGTATCAGGGGGTATGAACCATGGTGAAGTTTGAATATAGTATATATAATGCTAATATGAAATTGGAATGAGTTTACAACAGTACCTAAAGGTAGTGATTTGCTTTATTATACTAACGGATGTCACAAGGTTTTTGTTAAGTTTTGTGTGGATGAAGTGTTCGAAGATCGACGTGTTATCGATATGAGAAGAATAAGGAGAGGCAAGAGTTCAAGCTTGGGGATGCCCAAGGCACCCCAAGTAAATATTTCAAGGATACTCAAGCATCTAAGCTTGGGGATGCCCCGGTTGGCATCCCATCTTTCTTCCTCAACAATTATCGGTATACCTTGGTTTTTGTTTTGTTCGCATGATATGCGTATTTTGTGTTTATTTTTCCTTTTTTCCTTTATAGAACATGCTAGTATGAGATAGTCCTTGATTGTTTTATAGAATGCTTCATGTGCTTCACTTAAATCTTTTGAGTATGGCGTTATAGAATGCTCTTTGTGCTTCACTTAACTCAGTATGGCTTTATAGGATGCTTCGTGTGCTTCACTTATATATTTTGAGCTTGGATACTGGTAAATCTATATTATTTGTAGAATGCTCTATGAACTTCACTTATATCTTTTAGAGTATGAATAAAATTATCATCAGAATTGGGCTTGGAAGAGTATCATTAGAATATCATGCCTAGCTAAAAAGGCATTAAAGAAAAGTGTTGTTGGGACACAACCCAATATTTACCCCTACAATTTTTGTGTGTTCTAATGATTATGCTACTGTAGTAATCATGTTTTATATCTGTTGTTTCAATAAAGTGCCAAGTAAGACCTTTGGGATGATCTATGGTAGTAGTTGATTTGATCTTGCTGAAAAACAGAAACTTTTGCGCTCATTGCCAGAATTTTTAAAAATCACATAAGCGTGATTTTGATCTGAATTTTTTACACAAGATTAATGTACAAATTGCCTAGGTTGTCCTAATTTTTCAGAAGTTTTGGAGTAGCAGAAGTATGATTGTTGTTCAGATCATTACAGATTGTTCTGTTTCTGGCAGATTCTGTTTTCAATGCATAGTTTGCTTGTTTTCTACTCCCTCTGTTCTAAAATAGGTGACTCAACTTTGTACTAACTTTAGTACATAGTGAGTCATCTATTTTGGAACGGAGGGAGTAGTTTCTATGGCTTATATTGCTCAATATAAATTGTAGAAATGATATGGTACAGTAGGAATTGTGTGAGAACAATTATGAATCTTATCTTGACAGTACCAAAGTGAATGATTTGCTCTTTATCATACTAACCCATCTCACGAAGTTCCGTTGAGTTTTGTGTGATTGAAGTTTTCAAGGTTTGGGTGAGATATCGATATGAGGAGAATAAGGAGTGGAAATACCCTAAGCTTGGGGATGCCCAAGGCATCCCAAGGAAATATTCAAGGAAGACTCAAGTGCCTAAGCTTGGGGATGCCTCGGAAGGCATCCCCTCTTTTGTCTTCAAAACTATCGTATACCTTACTTGGAGCTATATTTTTATTCGTCACATGATATGTGTTTTGCTTGGAGCGTATTTTCATTTTAATTGCTATTTGAATAAAATCATTGGATCTGAATCTTGAATGTGAGAGAGTCCTCCCATGGCTATTTAATTATTTGAATACTCACTGATCTTGACTTATATCTTTCTGGAGTAGTTTTGTCATTTACTCTCGTGCTTCACTTATATCCTATTAGTAAATGGTTGAATGAATTGAATAGCATAAATATGAAATATATATATGCTTCATATGCTTATCCAATGGGGAGTAATGAATTCACATATAATAAGTATAGGCGGTAAAATTTATTGAAAGTTAGCAAACACAACATTGGTCACTTGAACAATTCATGAAAGAATATTGAAGGAAGAGAGATTTCACATATAAATATACTATCTTGGACATCTTCTATGATTCTGAGCCCCATTAATTATTTTCAAACTTGAGAAAATTAGTTGAAGTTGGACAAGGAAGATAACGTAATGAGTTATGCTTGGGTATATTTGCATATAATTTATATTGTTATGGATCCTCTAACATGTGGTGCTTGCTTTGGATCCTTTGCAATTTGTACTAAGTAGAGATACTACTTGTGCATCCAAAATCCTTAAACCTCATTTCATGCCATGAGTGTCCACCATATCTACCTATGGATTGAATAAGATCCTTCGAGTAAGTTGTCATCGGTGCAAAAAGCAATAAAAATTGCTCCAAAATACGTATGATCTTTTATTGTAAAGGAAAATAAGCGTTGTACGAACTTGTGATAGTAAAGAAATAAAAGCGACGGACTGCATAATAAAGGTTGCTATCACAAAGGGCAATACAATGTGACATTCCTTTTCATTAAGGGTTTGCACATCCAAAATTGAAAAGCGCATGAAAACCTATGTTTCCCTCTGTGTAGGGCCTATCTTTTAATTTCATGTATTTACTTTTATGCAAGAGTCAATAGTATTCCTTCTTATTTCAACCTCAGTTATTCTTTAGTTGGCAAGCATCATGTGGTGGGGAAAGATCCAAGCATATATGGCCATTCAAATATATTTGATCATGAATTATTATTATTGAAAATTATCTATATGATAAATAAGTTGGGAGGCGAAACATTAAGCCCATATCTTTCTCTGTGTTTGACGGATGCTATTCGTTCTAAAAATATGCTTTGAGTGTTAGCAATCATGGAAGACTATATGATAGTTGAGTATGTGAGATTTGCTAATAAAAGCTCTTACATAGACCCTTCCTCAAAATAAGATGAATTGCAACTGTTTGATGACTGAGAACGTAGTTTATTAGTTTTCAAGAAAGTTTATCGTTTATGCTTTAACAGGTGAATAGCTTATTACTTGATCATGAGAAGTTTTATGAGATGAACTACGTTTATGATATGTAATGATGCTAGAAAAAGTGATTGAAATTATCATCGATCAAACTTGTGCACTTGCTAGCATTCACACTTCGAAAATTATTTCTTTGTTCATTTACCTACTCGAGGACGAGCAGGAATTAAGCTTGGGGATGTTGATACGTCTCCAACGTATCTATAATTTATGAAATATTCATGCCATGTTTACAACTATTCTATACGATTTTTGTATGATTTGATTAGAACTAACCTGGACTGACGCTATTTTCAGCAGAACTACCGTGGTGTCATTTTTTGTGCAGAAATAAAAGTTCTCGGAACGAGCTGAAAATTTACGGAGAATATTTTTGGAAAATATGAAAAATAGTGGAATGAAAAGATATCAGAGAGGAGTTTGGAGGCAACCAGAAGGGTGGGGGCGCCCCCCTAGGGCGCGCCCCCTACCTTGTAATCACCTCGCTGCCCCCCTTGACTTGTCCCCGATGCCAGCACCTCCTATAAATCCCAAAAACCTCAGAAATAAACTTAGATCGGGAGTTCTTCCACCACAAGCCTCTGTAGCCACAAATAATCAATATAGGCCCTCTCCAGCACCCTGCCAGAGGGGGCCATCATCACCGGAGGCCATGGAGGAGGATCTCAGAGGGCGCCATTATCACCATGGAGGCCAAGGACCAGAGGGGGAACCTCTCCCAATCTAGGGGGAGGCCATGGAGGAGGAAGCACAAGGGGGAGACCCTCTCCCCCTCACTCTCGGTGGCGCCGGAGAGACGCCGGGGGAACTATCACCGCGGTGATCGTCTTCATCAACATCACCATCTTCACCACCATCCTCATCTCTTTTACGTGGTCCACTCTCCTGCACCCCGCTGTAATCCCCTACTTCAACATGGTGCTTTATGCCACATATTATGATCCAATGATGTGTTGCCATCCTATGATGTTTTGAGTAGATTTCTTTTGTCTTTTGGGTTGATTGATGATATTGGTTTGAGTTTCATGTTTTATTTTGGTGATGTCCTATGGTCCTTCCATGCCACGCATACGTGAGGGATTCCCGCTGTAGAGTGTTGCAATATGTTCATGATTCACTTATAGTGGGTCGCTAGAGTGACAGAAGCTTAAACCCGAGTAAGGGGGTTGTTGTTATGGGATAAAGGGGACTTGATACTTTAATGCTATGGTTGGGTTTTACCTTAATGATGTTAGTAGTTGTGAATTCTTGCTAGATATCCAATCATAAGTGCATATGATCAAAGAAGAGAAAGTATGTTAGCTTATGCCTCTCCCTCATATAAAATTGCAATGACGACTACCGATCTTGTTAACAATTGCCTAGGACAATTCGCACACCGATCCATCATTATTCCACACTCGCTATTTATAATATATAGTAATATATTCTAACTTTATGATAACAGCACCTATTTTTATATTTTAGTTCTCCGATATCATGCAAAGTTATCCTCTTCATACCCACAACATAGTTTTATTTCTCGTTTCTAGATGGAAGCAAACGTTCAGTCTATGTAGAGTCGTATCAGTGGCATATAGGACTTTAGAGAATATTTATCTTACCTTTAGCTCCTTGTGGGTTCAACACTCCGTACTTATCACTTCCACCTTTGGAAATTGCTATGATGATTCCTTGCACTTGGGGATTATCAGGGGACCGTACCATTTTCAACGCATGCACCACACATCAATGTTGTGCATTGGGTATTCAACACATATGCATGCATCACGCACCTCCATAAATATGCTTGGGACACATGCATGGTAGTCTTTTTTGACAGTCTCGTTTTCTTGGTTATTGGCGGCAAGCCTATATATTCGTGGTCCTGCGTGGACGTCCCTCGTTTTGACTGACAACGAGAAAGGACCAGGGTGGATTCTTCTTCTTTGGTTCATGTTACCATATATAGGTTGATAATGGGGAGATTCTAGACCTAATTAAGTTTGAGTGCATGCTACGCGTTGTGAACCCTCGCTCAGTGTGGGGATTTTATGGTTCCAAAGCATGGTGACACATCAAAGTTGGGCATTGGGTTTTCAAACACCACACACCACTTCCATATACATATGTTTGGGCCACATGCACACAGTGGTTTTGTCTTTACGCACTCCCCCATTTTATGGTTCCAAAGCATGGTGACACATCAAAGTTGGGCATTGGGTTTTCAAACACCACACACCACTTCCATATACATATGTTTGGGCCACATGCACACGGTGGTTTTGTCTTTAGGCACTCCCCATTTTTGTGGGGCTGTGTGGACGTCCATCACTTTGACCAACAACGAGCGAGAGAGGTTATATGACCAAGTTGGATTCTGCTTGGTCCATGTTACAGTACATCTTCGTGAGATCTCCTCTCCAACTGACTCAATGTGTGTGGGGGCGGAGGGGCTACTTCGCACTTCCTGCAATCTCTGTGGGGTCAGGGAAGTTCGGTTAATTTGCGAGGCACATGTGCCACATCAAAATTGTAAATTGGGTATTTAAATATCACACCTCACCCTTTTCATACATATAGTAGGGCCAACCGGAGGTGGTTCGTATGTGGTCTCACCCAACTCGCGCCACAAGCACACATTTGTGGGTCGACACATGGTCCACCTTTGTCCCAAAGCGAAAGGGGGGTCTGACCATGATGGACTCCTATAGGTTTTGTGTTACGATAGGGTGAGATTTCAGACCTAGCTATTTGGGGGCATGCGTTAATAGGTAGGATTCCCTTACCGCCGACACAAAGTGGGGTTCACAGGGGGTGGCGGACTAGCAATACTATTTGCTTTGTATGACAGGTGCCACATCAAAGTTGTGCAATGGGTATTTGAACATCAAACCACCCTTTTCACACATATATTTGGTCCACATGCAAGTGTGTTCATATTCTGACCCTTTCCCGCGTTATTTTTCCCAAATTTACAAACAACAAATGAGTTGGATGCAGCAATCGTCTGTGATTGGGGACGCAACAGACACGGTTCACTCAGCGTACCCGTGTGGCACGCCCGTGCCCCTCTCACTCACATCGGCACAGTAGATTGGGCTCCACGAGGCTTCCCTGCCGCTCTCAGAAATATCTACTACCTCGCAATCTCGAAAATATGTACCACCTGGAAGGTTTTCTGTTTGATAGCTGATACGTCCATTTTGCATCATGTTTTCCTACTGTTATTTATAAAAAATTTAGGCATAATAATGCTTTATGGAGTAATTCTAATGCCTTTCTCTCATAATGTGCAAGCTTACACAAAGAGGGAGAATGCTGGCATCTGGAATTCTCTGGACCTGAAAAAGCTATGTCAGAGTTACCTATTCTGCAGAACTCCAAATGAGCTGAAAAATTTATGGAGAATTATTTTGGAATATATGAAAAATACTAGAGCAAATAACTACCGAAGGGGGGCCACATGGTGACCACAAGACACAAGGGCACGCCAGGCCACCAGGCGCGCCTTGGTGGGTTGTGGCCAGCCCAGCCTACCTCCAGTGCCCACCTTCTGGTATATAAGTTATTTTGACCTAGAAAAAAATAAGGTCGGGATTTTCGGGACGGAGCACCGCCGTCTCAAGGCGGAACTTGGGCAGGAGCACTTTTGCCCTCCGGCAGAGCGATCCGCCAGGGGGAACTTCCCTCCCGGAGGGGGAAATCGAAGCCATCATCATCACCAACAACCCTCTCACCTTTGGGAGGCCAATCTCCATCAACATCTTCAATAGCACCATCTCCTCTCAAACCCTAGTTCATCTCCTGTGTTCAATCTTCGTACCAGAACCTCCGATTGGTACCTGTGGGTGACTAGTAGTGTTGATTACATCTTGTAGTTGATTACTATATGGTTTATTTGGTGGAAGATTATATGTTCAGATCCATTATGCTATTTAATACCCCTATGATCTTGAGCATGATTATCATTTGTGAGTAGTTACTTTCGTTTTGAGGTCACGGGAGAAGTCATGTTGCAAGTAATCATGTGAATTTGATATGTGTTCGATATTTTGATGATATGTATGTTGTCATTCCCTTAGTGGTGTCATGTGAAAGTCAACTACATGGCACTTCACCATCTTTGGGCCTAAGGGAATGCATTGTGGAGTAGTTATTAGATGATGGGTTGCTAGAGTGACAGAAGCTTAAACCCTAGTTTATGCGCTACTTCATAAGGGACCAATTTGGATCCAAATGTTTAATGCTATGGTTAGATTTTATCCTCATACTTTTCTTGTAGTTGCGGATGCTTGAGAGGGGGTTAATCATAAGTGGGAAGCTTGTTCAAGTAAGAACAGCACCCAAGCTTCGGTCCAGCCACATATCAAATTATCAAAGTAGCGAACGCGAATCAACACAACTGTCAGTGCAACAAACCTTCACGTATGTTGCCCAGACTGTACTCGGGCGCAATGACGAGGATATAACAGCACCAAGCTTCCAGGCCAGAGAGATAACTCTTTGTGGGATCAAAGAGCGGATCAAGAAGACCAAGACAAGCCAAGGGAACAAGATGTCACTAAGATTTTCCCGGCAGGCTTGCCGGGGCCGCCAAGGGCAAGTCTCCCCGCCAAGACTCCACCGCTCCACCGCACAACGACACAAGTCACTTATCAATGTGTTGTCGAGCCCCCAAGTGATTAAGTGGCTGTCATTTGGCACGTCGCAACCATTTGGAAGGGAGATTCCCCCTATATGACACATGTCCATAGGCGTGTTATGCAGACAGATAGAAGATGATTAAGCGGCACGGCAGGCTTGCCAGGCTGCATCCATAGCGTGACACCTAGCAGTGCATTTAATGCACTTTGTCCTAACTGCCAGAGTTAGGTATGATAGCACTGTTGTCTATCTAATCAGTAGATAATGATTGTTTTACCACTGTGGTAACCCCTTAGCCTACAAAAGCAGGGCCATGGCAACCTAAAAAAGGATTCGGACCCTTGTACACTCATACGCGCATAGCTGCTCCCCCCGAGGCATTCTTGCCAGGCTTGAGCATTTTGTGTTGGTCGTGTTCTTCCACTCAAATCCACCGAAGAAAGAGTAGGGTTTTATGCTTCCAGCGGCCCAAACCTGGGTAAAAACCACCAGCGTCACCACTGTCGTGCTGTTCCATGGCTTCCGCTCTTCGTGCTACGTGATCCCCCCCCCCCCCCCGCCTAACCACAAGGGGCTCATGGCCCCATAGGTGAATGGGTTCTACCATGACATCTTTGGTGCGCCAAGTAGGGGGGAAGCGCTTGCACGAACCCGAGGTCTTGAAGAACACGTCAATCTTCATCATTGTCTTCTTCATCATTAGCTTCATCGTCCATGGCTACCAAGAAAGAGTCTGGCGCAACAGCTCACCCTTCCACCTCGAAGGCCCCCTCGTATGCAGCGGCGTTGGCGGACGTGGGCGTCGTGGGGGACGTGACCGGCGCATGCAGCACTGTCATCATTCCCCATGCGGCCGAAGCGGGAGCGGAAGACGCCGGGGGAGGGTGGCATCAACAGCATCCCGACGGCCGCGTTCCACAGGGCGTGGGCAGGGGGAATGTTCAGTCTCCACCTCCTCACCGTGCTGGTGGGCGCAGCCGCTAGCTCCACGCCCGCTCTGATGCGAGTCATGATCCCCCAGCTGTGCATGTAACTGATGAGGACATCAATACCATTGTTACACCCATAGCCCCTACTGCTACATATACTGGACCAATTACTAGAGCTCGCGCACGCCAATTAAATTATCAGGTACTTTTGTTTCTTGGTAATGATTCTAATGTTCATGAGAATATGATGCTGCCTAAATTGGATACATTTGTTTTGCTTACAAATGAAGGGCCTAGCTTGGAGAAGGATGGACATTGGAGCAAGAACAAGCATGGAGATGATGCCATGCGCAAGGGGAACAAGAACGGAGTTACAAGTGATGATTTCAGGACTTTGAAGCCACCATAATGGGTGCATGAAGCCTTGGACGAAATATACAAGATGCTACTTCATAAATTTCGTCCCGAGGCTATTCTAGGTGCTTTGCGTCACCTTATTATTGGGCCGCACCCTTGTAATTTCGAAATACACAAGTATAGGCTATTTTTAGAGTCCGTATGTGTGGGGAAACAAGAGATAGGGTTGATTTCGACCCTCCACCACGGGCCACTAAATCCCCCCCCCCCCTCTTCCTCCATGTATACAGCCCTTAGGGCACCGTTTAGACTTTGGGTTTTGTTTAGATTAAAAGTTCGCCATAGTTGCAACTTCATGCATTTCGCTTGTGTTCAACGACTGCACAAAGGCGTCACAGAACCCCACCTTGATCAATAAAGCTTTCATCTTATATTCGCAATATCCAGATTGCAATCTCAGTTTCTTGCTTGTTCTTCGTTTGCTCGCAGGAAACATACCCTCGTGGTCAGGTTGATCGTGCTCTGGCGTGGTCAATAACCTCTCGGAGTTGGTTTAGCGATTGCTAAGGCGCGACGTCCTCGCACGTTCGTAGTCGGATCGTCAAAGTCGACTTCCATCAAAGCGAAAACCAACATCTCATCGAAAGACGGGACACCTTTGCCTCTATCAAGTGGTATCAGATTTCCAGGTTGCTCGGTGAGATTTTACAGTTTTCCGTAGTTTAGATCGAGTCTGTTCTTCATACCTATAGTCCACGAAAAAGCCACAAAAAATTAGGGTTAGTTCATCATATCTGAACCAATCTGAGCCTTTGCATAATCTTTTTAGGGTTTTGCTTTGTTGAATTTGCGGGTGCATCGTCGTGTCTAGTTGCTGGTCTTAGCGTCTAGTCTTTTAGAGTTTCGAGTTCTGGTCATAAGTTATCACGCCGCAACCGCACCATCATCATCGCCCCTGCCACCTACCATCACCGCTCCGAATCCGTATCCATATACCACCACCAATCCGTGTCCATATACCACCACCGATCCATATCCATATACTACCACCGCTACCACCACCGCTGCCATATACCACCACCATATATCCACCACCAACCCGAGTTCCTTGCATATTAGGTTTGTTTTCGAGATCCATCTAGTTTCCAATTCGTGTTTCCTTGCCGCAGAGGGTTTCGGAAAAAAAAGAGTCCGAAACCACCCTCCGTTTAGGCCCAAAATTTTCCGAAACGCACTTGTCGAAAAATTTTCTAGCTATCCTATTTTTAGGTGTTTCTAAGCGTATTGAGACAATGCCGTTATAGAAAGTTTTTTGACCCGCTTCCAGCTTTTTGGGTCCGGCAATGGAAAAAAAATTGGTCCAAAAATTTCGTGCCCATCCTGTCGGTTTGACACAGGAAGAGTTTTGAGACACTCGCCATTATAGTGTTTTTTCAAGAAAAAGAGCAGCGCAAAAAAAACAGCGAATTTTTTTTCCCGAGTGTGTTTTTCCCTTGTTTACGTGCAGCGCCGTGATTTTGTTAGTGTTCTAGGCTCGCGTCTCTAGCACGGTCTAGCCTAGGACCAAGACAAAGATCACGTCGTTGAGCGTTTATTCAACTTTGCATCTCTGAATTGATTATTGCTGACCCTTTTTGCTACCATATTATAAGCCTTCCCAGCTCCACATACATCTACATCGTATGCTTGACTCTCCCCGCAATCTCTCTATCCAAGCTTTTGAGAGTTTTTGACTACAACGGTTGCTTAGATCACCGCTTCTTCTTTGGGTAAGAACCGGTAAGACTTTGAGATTTGCTTGACGGATTTGTGACACCACCACCACCACCACAATTTCCTAGTAGTCTCAGAGAATCATATTCTTGTGTGTTTCTATTGTCGCTAACCATGGCAGGATCACAAGCCGATTTAGACCGACCGGGAGAACATGACAAACAAAGAGTTACATGATAAGTTTCAAAGAAATGATGAGTGGACAGTGGAAGATGTGCTAAATAGATTTGATGAGGCCATGGAGAAGATAGATGGCATTGAGAAGGCGTTCAAACAAAGCTCGATAACAAATTTAATGAATTGCCCGCGTCTTCCACCACCACCACCGGCTGCACTGACGACCTCTACAACAACAACAACGACTACCTCCACGTCGCTAAACAGCCCTCCGCCGAAGCGAGCCGTGTCCCTCTTCACCGCCAAGCTTTGGTCTTCTTGTTGATACTACGTGGCTCCCGATCTTTGATGTGCAGAGGATGATTATGTGGGAGATTACGAGGATGAGGTTGATCAACATCGTAACTACGTGCAACCACCAAAGACCACAACCACCGTGTCGCCCACATGCAAATAATGGCAATGTTAGGGCTCCCCCTCAGGTACGAGATCATGACCATCTCCCTAAACTAAAATTGAATATTCCACCATTTGAGGGTAGATATGTTCCTGATATATATCTTACTTGGGAGTTAGAAACTGAACAACGATTTACATGTTTACAATATCCTGAGGAGAGACGTGTTCCTCGTCATTGTTTGTGCTTTCACTAGCTTTGCATGTGTTTGGTGGTCTGAACATTGTCGATTATATCCTGTTCCAGCTACTTGGGCTGCTTTGAAAACTGCTATGCGTGCTCGTTGGGTTCCACCATATTATCAACGTGAATTACTTCAAAAATTGCAGCGCTTAAGACAAGGAAAAAATTCGTAGAAGAATATTATCGTGAATTACAAACCGGCTTGATTAGATGTGGTATTGTTGAGGAGAATGAAGCTATGCTTGCACGTTTTCTGGGTGGATTAAATAGAGAGATTCAGACCATTCTAGACTACAAGGATTATAATAATATCACTCGATTATTCCATCTTGCTTGTAAAGCTGAACGTGAAGTGCGTGATCGGCAGGCATTGGCGCGGACTAACTTTTTCTCGCAGGTCGATCTTCATCATGGACACCACGTGCATCATCTACTTCCACACGTTCTACTACACCGGCACCTCCATCGACCGCCACCTCCAACCGTGATACAAGAAAGGTGCACAACCACCACTATTCCGCCAAGAGCACACCTGCAGGCCTACACGAGCTCTTCTTCTTCCATGGCGTCAACAGGGCACACGAGTGATATTATTTGTCGTCGTTGTAAGGGAAGAGGACATTTTGCGAGAGAATGCCAATCTCAGCTGTGATGATTGCTACCGAGGATGGTGGGTATGAGTCCGCTAGTGATTATGATGAAGAGACTTTGGCTCTTATTACACATGAAGAACACGGTGGAGATGATTCGATCATGAGACGCAATACATGGCTGTCAAGATGCCGATAGGTATGAATGTTTAGTTGCTCAACGTGTTTTGAGTGTGCAGGTTACACAAGCTGAGCAAAATCAGAGGCATAATTTGTTCCATACAAAGGGAGTTGTGAAGGAACGTTCTATTCAAGCGTCATCATAGATGGAGGGAGCTGCAACAACTTGGCTAGCATGGAGATGGTGGAGAAGCTATCTCTCACCACAAGACCACATCCACATCCTTACTACATCCAATGGTTCAACAACAGCGGCAAGGTTAAGGTAACACGTACTGTTCGTGTGCATTGTAGTATCTCTACATATGTTAATTATGTTGATTGTGATGTGGTACCTATGCAAGCATGTTCCTTATTACTTGGTCGACCATGGCAATTTGATAAAAATTCTGTACACCATGGTAGAAACAATCAGTATACTCTTGTTCATAAGGATAAAAATATTACTTTGCTTCCTATGACTCCTGATTCCATTTTTGAAAGATGATATTAATTGAGCTAATAAAGCAAAACAGGATAAAAATAAGAGTGAAAATCAGATTGTGGCAAAAGAATTTGAGCAACAAATGAAGCCTAATAGTAAACCATCTAGTGTTGTTTCTGAAATTAAATTGAAAAGTGCATGTTTACTTGCCACTAAATCTGATATTGATGAGCTAGATTTCAGCAATTCTGTTTGCTATGCTTTTGTGTGCAAAGAGGCATTATTTTCATTCGAGGACGTGCCTTCCTCTTTGCCTCCTCGTCATCACTAACATTTTGCAGAGTTCACGACGCCTTTCCACAAGACGTGCCACCGGGATTACCTCCCATTCGAGGGATTGAGCATCAGATTGACTTAATTCCCGGTGCATCATTACCCAACCGTGCACCATATCGTACCAATCCTGAGGAGACGAAGGAGATTATGCGTCAAGTACAGGAGCTGCTCGATAAAGGTTATATACGCGAATCCCTTAGTTCTTGTGCTGTTCCTATTATTCTAGTGCCGAAAAAGGATGGTACATCACGTATGTGTATTGATTATAGAGGCATTCATAATATTACTATTCGTTATCGTCATCCTATTCCTAGGCTAGATGATATGCTTGATAAATTGATTGGCTCGACAATATTCTCCGAAGTTGATTTGCGTAGTGGATACCATCAAATTCGTATGAAATTGGGAGATGAATGGAAAACAGCATTTAAAACTAAGTTTGGATTATATGAGTGGTTAGTCATGCCTTTTGGGTTAACTAATGCACCTAGTACTTTCATGAGATTAATGAACGAAGTTTTACGTGCTTTCATTGGACGATTTGTGGTAGTTTACTTTGATGACATATTGATTTATAGCAGATCTTTGGAGGAACATTTGGAACATTTACGTGCTGTTTTTATTGCTCTCCGTGATGCACGCTTGTTTGGTAACCTTGGGAAGTGCACCTTTTGCACCGACCGAGTATCTTTTCTTGGCTATGTTGTTACTCCACAGGGAATTGAAGTTGACAAAGCCAAGATTGAAGCTATTGAGAGTTGGCCGCAGCCCAAAATGGCCACACAAGTGAGGAGTTTTCTTGGCCTCGCTGGATTCTATAGGCGTTTTGTGAGAGATTTCAGCACCATTGCTGCACCTCTCAACGAGCTTACAAAGAAGGATGTGCCTTTTGTTTGGGGTACCACACAGGAAGCCTTCACGGTATTGAAAGATAAGTTGACACATGCTCCTTTACTCCAACTTCCTGATTTTAATAAGACTTTTGAGCTTGAATGTGATGCTAGTGGAATTGGATTAGGAGGTGTGTTATTACAAGATGGCAAAACTGTTGCATACTTTTCTGAAAAATTGAGTGGGCCTAGTCTGAATTATTCTACTTATGATAAAGAATTATATGCACATGTTCGGACTTTAGAAACATGGCAACATTATTTATTGCCCAAAGAATTTGTTATACATTCTGATCATGAATCTTTGAAACATATTAAAAGTAAAGCTAAACTGAATCGTAGACATGCTAAATGGGTTGAATTCATTGAGACATTCCCTTATGTCATTAAACACAAGAAGGGTAAAGACATTGTTATTGCTGATGCATTGTCTCGTCGTTATACTATGCTTTCACAACTTGACTTCAAAATATTTGATTTGGAGACCATCAAAGATCAATATGTGCATGATGCTAATTTTAAAGATGTATTGCAGAATTGTAAAGAAGGAAGAACATGGAACAAGTTCGTCGTTAATGATGGATTTGTGTTCCGTGCTAACAAGCTATGCATTCCAGCTAGCTCCGTTCGTCTTTTGTTGTTGCAGGAGGCACATGGAGGAGGACTAATGGGACACTTTAACGTGAAGAAGACGGAGGATGTACTTGCTACACATTTCTTTTGGCCAAAGATGAGACGGGATGTTGAGCGTTTTATTGCTCACGCACTACATGTCAAAAAGCTAAGTCACGACTCAATCCTCATGGTTTATATATGCCTTTGCACATACCTAGTGTTCCTTGGGAGGATATATCTATGGACTTTGTTTTAGGTTTACCTAGAACAAAGAAGGGAGGGATAGCATATTTGTTGTCGTGGATAGATTCTAAAATGGCACACTTTATACCATGTCATAAAAGCGATGATGTCGTTAATGTTGCCGGATTTGTTCTTTCGTGAAATTATTCGCTTGCATGGTGTGCCAAATACTATTGTTTCAGATCGTGATACTAAATTTCTTATCCACTTTTGGAGATGTTTATGGGCTAAGTTGGGGACTAAACTGCTTCTTAGTACTACTTGTCACCCCCAAACTGATGGACAAACTGAAGTAGTCAATAGAACATTGTCTACTATGATTAGGGCTGTTTTGAAGTATAATAAGAAAATGTGGGAGGAATGCTTGCCTCATATTGAATTTGCTTATAATCGTTCATTGCATTCTACTACTAAGATGTGCCCTTTTGAAGTTGTGTATGCTTTCCTACCTCGTGCACCTATTGATTTGTTGCCTCTTCCATCTTCGGAGAAGGTTAATTTTGATGCTAAACAACGTGCTGAATTGATTTTAAAAATGCATGAGTTAACTAAGGAAAACATTGAGCGTATGAATGCTAAATATAAACTTGCTGGAGATAAGGGTAGAAAACATGTTGTATTTGCACCTGGAGATCTTGTTTGGTTACATTTGCGTAAGGATAGATTTCCTGATTTGCGCAAATCAAAGATAATGCCACGTGTTGATGGTCCCTTTAAGGTGTTGGAGAAAATAAATGATAATGCATATAAACTTGAGCTGCCTGTAGATTTTGGGGTTAGTCCCACTTTTAACATTGCAGATTTGAAGCCTTATTTGGGTGAGGAAGATGAGCTTCCACGAGGACGACTTCATTTCAAGAAGGGAGGATGATGAGGACATCAATACCATTGTTACACCCACAGCCCCTCATTGCTACATATCTTTGGACCAATTACTAGAGCTCGTGCACGCCAATTAAATTATCGTGTACTTTTGTTTCTTGGTAATGATTCTAATGTTCATGAGAATATGATGTCGCCTAAATTGGATACATTTGTTTTGCTTAAAAATGAAGGGCCTAGCTTGGAGAAGGATGGACATTGGAGCAAGAACAAGCATGGAGATGATGCCATGCACAAGGGGAACAAGAACGGAGTTACAAGTGATGATTCCAGGACTTTGAAGCCACCATAATGGGTGCATGAAGCCTTGGACGAAATATACAAGATGCTACTTCATAAATTTCGTCCCGAGGCTATTCTAGGTGCTGCGTCACCTTATTATTGGACCAGGCCCTTGTAATTTCGAAATACACAAGTATAGGCTATTTTTAGAGTCCGTATGTGTGGGGAAACAAGAGATAGGGTTGATTTCGGACCCCTCCACCAAGGGCCATGAAATTCCCTCTTCCTCCATATATACAGCCCTTAGGGCACCGCTTAGACTTTGGGTTTTGTTTAGATTAAAAGTTCGCCATAGCTGCAACTTCGCATTTCGCTTGTGTTCAACGACTGCATAAAGGCGCCACAGTAACCCCACCTTGATCAATAAAGCTTTCATCTTATATTCGCAATATCCAGATTGCAATCTCAGTTTCTTGCTTGTTCTTCGTTTGCTCGCAGGAAATGCAGACCCTCGTGGTCGAGTTGATCGTGTTCGGCGTGGTCAATAACCTCTCGGAGTTGGTTTAGCGATTGCTAAGGCGCGACGTCCTCGCACGTTCGTAGTCGGATCGTCAAAGTCGACTTCCTCCAAAGCGAAAACCAACATCTCATCGAAAGACGGGACACCTTTGCCTCTATCAGTAACAGGGACAACTGGGGGGCACACGCCTTCCCCAGGGCAGGGTGCTACTTCTTGAGCTTGCGTGGGTGTTTCCCTTGAAGAGGAAAGGGTGATGCAGCAAAGTAGAGATAAGTATTTTGCTCAGTTAAGAACCAAGGTATCAACCCAGTAGGAGAAGAACACGCAAATTACCAATATCTGCACAAACAATCAAACACTTGCACCCAACACGATAAAGGGGTTGTCAATCCCTTCACGGTCAGTTGCAAAGGTGAGATCTGATAGTGATAGATAAATAAAGGATCAAATATTTTTGGGTTTTTGGTTTATAGATCTGAAAATAAAAGATTGCAAAATAGTAGATCGGAAACTAATATGATGGAAAATAGACCCGGGGGCCATAGGTTTCACTAGAGGCTTCTCTCATGAAGGCAAATAATACGGTGGGTGAACAAATTACTGTCGAACAATTGATAGTAAAGCTCAAAGTTGTGACGATATCCGATGCAATGATTAAGTAATATAGGCATCACGTCTGTGTCAAGTAGACCGACTCCTGCCTGCATCTACTACAATTACTCCACACGTCAACCTCTATCCAGCATGCATGTAGAGTAATAAGTTCGTAAACAAAGGGAGTAACGCCTTAAGTAAGATGACATGATGTACAGGAATAAACTCATGCAATTTGATGTAAACCCCATCCTTTTATCCTCGATGGCAACAATTCAATACGTGTCTCGCTACCCCTACTTTGACACCGGGTGAAATCACGCAAGATTAAACCCAAAGCTAAGCACCTCTCCCATTGCAAGAAAAACCAATCTAGTTGGCCAAACCAAACCGATAATTCGAAGAGAAATACAAAGATATCAAACCATGCATATAAGAATTCAGAGAAGATTCAAATAATATTCATAGATAATCTAATCATAAATCCACAATTCGTCGGGTCTCAGCAAACACACCGCAAAAGAAGATTACATCGGATAGATCTCCAAGAACATCGAGGAGAACATGGTGTTGAGAATCAAAGAGAGAGAAGAAGTCATCTAGCTACTAGCTATGGACCCTTAGGTCTGTGGTAAACTACTCACGCTTCGTCGGAAGGGCAATAGGGTTGATGTAGATTCCCTTTGTGATTGAATCCTCCTCCGGCAGGATGCCGGAAAAGGCCCCAAGATGGGATCTCACGGGAACAGAAGTTTGCGGTGGTGGAAAAGTGTTTTCATGGATGCTTATGGTGGTTCTGGAATATATGTGAATATATAGGGCAAAGGGCTAGTTCAGAGGAGTCCCAAGGAGGTGGCAAGGTAGGGGGCGCCCCCCTAGGGCGACCTCCACCCTTGCCGCCGCCTCGCAGCTCTTCTGACTTGGACTCCAAGTCCCCTGGTTGTCTTCTGGTCCAAGAAAAATCATCGTGAAGTATTATTCCGTTTGGACTCCGTTTGGTATTCCTTTTCTATGAAACTCAAAAACAAGGAAAAAACAGTAACGGGCACTGGGATCTAGGTTAATAAGTTAGTCCCAGAAATAATATAAAATAGCATATTAATGCATATAAAACATCCAAACTAGATAATATAATAGCCTGGAACAATCAAAAATTACAGATACGTTGGAGATGTATCAATCATCCCCAAGCTTAATTCCTGCTCGTCCTCGAGTAGGTAAATGATAAAAATAGAATTTTTGATGTGGAATGCTACCTAACATATTTATCCATGTAATTTTCTTTATTGTGGTATGAATGTTCAAATCCATAAGATTCAAAAAAAAGTTTAATATTGACATAAAAAGTAATACTTCAAGCATACTAATAAAGCAATCATGTCTTCTCAAAATAACATGGCCACAGAAACCTATCCCTACAAAATCATATAGTCTAGCCATGCTCCATCTTCATCACACAAAGTATTCAAATCATGCACAACCCCGATGACAAGCCAAGCAATTGTTTCATACTTCTGATGTTCTCAAAACTTTTCAACTTTCACGCAATACATGAGCGTGAGCCATGGACATAGCACTATAGGTGGAATATAATACAGTGGTTGTGGAGAAGACAAAAAAGAAGGAGATAGTCACACATCAACAAGGCGTATCAACGGGCTATGGAGATTCCCATCAATAGATATCAATGTGAGTGAGTAGGGATTTCCATGCAATGGATGCACTAGAGATATAAGTTTATGAAAGCCCATCATTGGAATATACAAGCCAAGTTCTATAATGAAAAATTCCCACTAGTATATGAAAGTGACTACATAGGAGACTCTCTATCATGAAGATCATGGTGCTACTTTGAAGCACAGATGTGCAAAAAGGATAGTAACATTGCCCCTTCTCTCTTTTCTCCCAATTAGTTTTCCTTTTTTTGGGTGGGCTTCTTGGTCTCTTTTATTTTTTTTCAAATTCCGGAGACTCATTGTAGCGATCCGACCTCAGGCCGTCAAATCTCTGTGTATAAGTGTCATCCCTGGACTGGTAATGCTGACACACACAGTACTCGAGGATTTATAACAGAGTTCAATCACACACTTATTACATCGAATGTCTCAAAAGAGAACTTATTACAATAATATGGCTGAAGGCCATCTAAATAAGATAACTGCGGAAGCTTCGAAGGTAAATGATTCCATCAACTCCAACGGCATAGCTGAGGGCATGACAACGACCTAGCGCATCTTACTCTTCGTCTGAAAACTCTGCAACATAATACGTTGCAGCCTGTAGGTCAAAGACATGGAATATGCTGGCAAAATAACACTATAGAGTAATGAACATGTAACAGCTATAACTATATGCATATTTGGCAGGTGGAGGCTCTATGGTTATTTTTGCAGAAAGCTAGTTTTTCCCTACAACAAAGGAATATATTTTATTTAACTACAAAGTTTCACTACTGGAATTAGCTTACTTGTCGTGAGCCAATTCTTTGCTGTCCGCTGCCTGAAGGCAAAGAAGGTCTTTGCCGTCCGCTTATAGAAAACGGACGACAAAGAATTGGCTGATGGCAAAGAAGGTCTTTGCCATCAGCCAGTTATTTGCCGTCCGCTAGCGGACGGCAAAGAATCTTTGCCGTCAGCTGGCAGACGGCAAAGCTAGAGGAGGCCCCCACTAACAGGCTAATTAAAAAACCTTAACGGCCCCCTTCTTTGCCGTCTGCTAGCGGACGACAAAGACAAAAAAAGCGGACGGCAAAGGTGGGGCGGACGGCAAAGAACTAACCTAACTAGCGGCCGATCCCCACCCCGCACCTCCATCTCTTTGTTTCTCTCCCTCTCTCCTCCCCGACGAACACAGCCGCCCCCGTCGCCCCCGCCGCCCGCCGCCGCCCCCACCACCCGCCGCCACTTGCCTCGTTGCCCCACCACTCACGCCCCACCCGCCGACGCCTTGTCCACCGCCCCACCCGCCGATGCTCACGCCCACCACCCCGACGCCCCATTGCCCCACCACCCGCCACCACGCCGCCCACCACGTCACGCCAACGCCCACCGCCCGGTGCCGCCGCCTCACCACCCCGGCGCCACCACGGCCCCATCGCCTCCCTCGGCTGCTCGGCGCCCGCCACCGCCTCTTGAGCTCCACCGCCTCGAGCCTCATGCGCCCCTGGCCGCCACCGCCACCTCGCTCACAAACCACGGCCCCCATCTGCTCCGGTGAGTTATTTTTTTGTGTTTTTTCCTTTTTTCCTATTTAATTGTTAGTGTTCGATTTGGTGCTAGATATGTTTTAGAGTTATATTTAGTGTTAGATTCAGTTTAGTTTTAGTGCGAGGGAAAAGAAGAAAGAAAAGAAGAGGCATAGGAAACCCTAAACCTTAGTTTTAGTTATAGTTTTACTTTAGTTTTATTTTCAGTTTAGTTTTAGTTTTATTTTTAGTTTAGTTTATTTTATATTAGTTTTAGTTTTAGTTCAGAAGAAGAAGAAACGTAGAAGGAGGAGGAGGAGGGAGAAGAAGAAAGAAAAGAAGAAGAAGAAGAAAGAAGAAGAAGAAGAAGAAGAAGAAGAAGAAGAAGAAGAAGAAGAAGAAGAAGAAGAAGAAGAAGAAGAAGAAGAAGAAGAAGAAGAAGAAGAAGAAGAAGAAGAAGAAGAAGAAGAAGAAGAAGAAGAAGAAGAAGAAGAAGAAGAAGAAGAAGAAGAAGAAGAAGAAGAAGAAGAAGAAGAAGAAGAAGAAGAAGAAGAAGAAGAAGAAGAAGAAGAAGAAGAAGAAGAAGAAGAAGAAGAAGAAGAAGAAGATGGCACTATATATGTGTTGGATGAATGTGAAACTTTTGTAATATGTAAAGATGGAACTATATATGTGTTGGTTATGTATGTATATATGATGAAACTTGTGTGTTGGATATGCTTGTTGTGTATATATGTATATCTGTGAATTGCTGTCAAATTAAATGAATTAAATTAAAAACAAGGCTGTACAGGCTCTTTGCCGTCAGCTAGCTGACGGCAAACATGCCACGTGGCAGCTACATGTGATTCCTAGGACTGGCATGTTTGAGCACTTTGCCGTCAGCCAGCGACGGCAAAGACCTTAGCCTCTTTGTCGTTCGTTGGCTGATGGCAAAGCACGCCGTTAACCCCTAATGGCTCTCACCCCACCTCATTGTCGTCCATGATGTTTGCCGTCTGCTGGCCACCAACGGTGGATTTACAATTTTTGTCGTCTGCTTCCGAAAGCGGACGCAAACAAGGCCTTTGTCGGGCACGTGTTCGACAGACGGTTTATAAATGCCGTTTTGCAGACGACAAAGATGTTTGCCGTCCGTGATCCATGCCTTTGCCATCTGCCATGGCGGAGGGCAAAGAAGTTGATTCCAGTAGTGTCTGTTGAAAACATTGAGAAGGTTCCGCCAACTCAATCCCAAATTAAATAATCATCAACCCAAACAAATTAATTAAATAGAGTGCTGAGATCAAATCAATAATTCAAGTACCAAATACTCAAGATGTCCATGACCGGGGACACGGCTAACCATGATTAGTTTATACACTCTGCAGAGGTTTGCGCACTTTTCCCCATAAGACTCGATCTCCTCCGTTGGATTTCTCGCACTACATGTTGTTTGAGAAATGGATGACCGAGACACAGTCTTTCAGAAGCATTAACTCTTTACTATGGGTAGACAGTACCACCTACATCCCCTACATCTGCTAGCCTACCACTGAAAGCACTACAAAAGAAATACACTTTCGTGATGATACGTGTTTGTCACAGTAGGTCACATTTTTTGTCATGCATGTATATCCATGACAATTTTATGACAGAATCAAGATAGTCATACATGTGCTGTCGTAGAAGTGTTCCATGACATTACCAAAATTATCATCACAGAAGTGTCCACTTCCATGACGATAAATTGCGCGTCACAGAAGTGCTTTCGTCAAGGGTGACCAACACGTGGCATCCACCGTAACGGAACGTCGTTAAGCTATCGGGTCCGGTTTTGGATCCGATAACCCGTTAATGACCCGACCAATGGGGATTTTCCACGTGTAAAATCATCATTGGCGGAGGAAACACGTGTCGGCTCACTTGTTGGACAGATGTCATCCACTCATTGGACCCAAAGCGCCTATGATACATCGACACATGGCACGACCCAACAGAGGCCCATTCCTCGTGAAAAGGCCGCCCGTTTGACTTGGTCAAAGGTGGCGGGTCGCCCACCAAGAAGCTTTAATCTACTGTTTGCATATAGCCCATTTACAGCCGCTAACCTGTGGCCGCTTATGGCCTATCCGAATTAGGCCCGATGGCGTCATCTGGGCCGTCCAATATAATTCCAGCCCGTTTTAACTTCCGACCCATGTATGGCCCATGACGTATTTCGGCCCATATGAGTCCCTTTGTAACTCTTGGCCCATTAATGGCCCGTGGTGAAACCGGGCCGTAATGAAGAGTGTATCGCTTTATACCCATTAGCGGCCCATTATTCCATTGGGTCATTTCCAGCCCGTGTTACCTTACGGCCTTCTGAGGGCCCATTTATTCTTGGGCTCATTTCCAGCATTAGGTTACTTACGACCCGTTACTGGCCTTTTCTGCTTGTGGGCCAAATTCAGCCCGTTTGTGGCCTGTTGCCATTTTCATAGCATCATCAAATACAGCCTATTAATGGCCCGTTATGGTCATCCCATAAAACGTATGATTTCCACTCTAGCCCGTTTACGGCCTCTTATACGGCCCGTACAAGGCCCATAGATGAGATGGCCCGTACAAGGCCCATGGATCCTACAGGACGTAGAAGGCCCATTGACCCGACGGCCCATAGAAGGCCCATTGATCCGACAGCCCATAGAAGGCCCATGGGTCCGATGGCCCATAAAAGGCCCATGGATCCGACAGCTGATAGAAGGCCCACGGATCTGACAGCCCATAGAAGGCCCACGAATCCGACGGCCATAGAAGGCCATGGATCGTCCGTCCCGTAGATGGCCCATGGATCGTAAAGCCTGTGGAGGGCCATGGTCACTACAACGTTTGGGCGAGTTGGCCCCCGTTTGAATGATATATCATATTCAAAGAATTATCCTACTCTATACTATCACCTCTAAAAAACATACACTATACAATAAAGAGACTAAGGCATAGAAATGTAGAATAATCCTACACTACACAATAAAGAAATTACGGCCGATTATACCCACTGGGCATTATGGTTTGATGTAACATCCCGAATTTTCAATTTGGAATGTTATACATAGAGCATCATTGCATATCATTTTTTTCGTTGCATTTTGCTCGATCCTAGAAAAATTCTACACAACTCAAGGACCCACGCAGAGAGTTGGGGATTTCGTTATTTTCATATTTGAGTTTTGTGAAATTTTGAAAATAGGATCATTTGATTTTAATTATTTTATCTTCAATTATTTCTAATATCCAAATATGAGAGAGGGAATAAAATGACTTTCCCAAAATAAAGAAATAATGAAGATTTAATAATAAAATCAAATAAGATTTTCTTTTGGAGTTTTTCGCCATTTTATTTGAATTTAGGAAAAATGCGCGTTTTTCAAAATTGCATTTAGGCCCCAAATAAATGTTCATCTAGTCCGGCTTGATTTTAGAAGCTGGGGAAAATTTATTTCGGGATTTTTGGAGTCAGTTTAGTATTTCTTTTTATTTTTCTTCTGCGCGGAATTATTTAAAAAAAACGCGCACCGACCTTGGGCCGTGCCCGAGCGGGACTCCGCTCGGGGGCACTTATATAAAGCGCCACGCCTTGACCCGCCTCGAGCACCGCCGCCTTGACCCACCCACACCCCGCTCAAACCCTAACCCTAGATCCGCCGCCGTCACGGACCAGCCGACTTCGCCGACCCCACCGCCGAGGTTTGCCGCCGCCTCGAAAACTGTGCCACCGGTTTTTTTAAAAACCGGGCGGTTTTTCTTTGTTTTATTTTCGGTTTGTTTTTAGTTCCGTTTTTTTTATTTTTTTCATTTAGTTTCGGTTTTTTTCCGGTTCGGTTAATTAGCGAACGTTCGTTATTTTTAGCGAACGCATTCGTCAGGTTAGTTTAGTTAACGAACGTCCATCCGTTAACTCGTTCGTCGTTTTTCTTTTTCTCGGATTTAATTTGTGATTTTTCTGATCGCGATTCGTGATCCGATTTTCGTTTTAGTATAACTTTTCGCTCGTTTATCGGAATCAGGCGATTCAAGCGCCTAGAGTTTCGTCTCGAAACCCTCTTTCCGATTAACCTACTTAAACAAGTTTTTGCTTCTGTAAAATTTGACCTAGATCCAGATTAGTAAAACAAAGCTGTTTTCTTCCGCCGTTTGACTTTCGTTGCTTCGTTTCATTTGATTCTTTTTGCAAACCGGAGTTCTTAAGTTGAACTATCTGGTTAGATCTTCTATTTGAGTTTTACCTATGCATTAGATGAGTACTTATTGTATGCTTGTTTGTTTGTCTGCGATAGAATACCCGGAGTGCGCCACTTGTTACTTCGAGTCTCTAGGTTTCGCAGATCATCAGCAAGGCAAGTAGCACTTTGATCATACCTTTTTCTCATACCCAGTTTTTATGCATTAGATCTATCCTCAAACATTGCATGATTAGGATCTAATTAAATTGTGGGATGGGAAGTAGATGAGGTAGTACCTATTACCTGTTTTATTACCAAACCCTTGGGAGTTACTTCTACGTGCGCTTATTATGCCATGCTATGCTAGTAGACGTGGATTGGGTGAGTGTATTCCATGACAGATGTGAGATTGTTAAATTAATGGTTTATTTAAGGTGGCAACTTAAACACACATCCTGGGTGGATTGAGGCACTGGTTTCCATCAGACTTGCCTGTATTTCTTGAGACCGCCACCCGTGCCCAAAGGGATCATGAGATTATTCAAACTAGAAACTTCCGTGTGCAGCCACAAGCCATTATGGGCTCTGGCATAGTTGATTAAGTTGTGCGAACTCTTACGGGTAGACTAGCGTATGTAGGGGAAACTAGGTGTACCGGGTCTACCCACATGTAAGGTGCTAAGCGCTTCCGAAGATCGTGTCTCGGTCATCCGTTTCTCAAACACCATGTAGTGCGAGAAATCCAACGGAGGCGATAGAGTCTTGTGGGGAAAAGTGTGCAAACCTCTGCAGAGTGTATAAACTAATCATGGTTAGCCATGTCCCCGGTTATGGACAACTTGAGTATCTAGTACTTGGATATCATGTGAATCTCATCATGTTACTTCTAATTAATATTGTTGGGTTTTTAATGAGTACTTTTAATTGGGATTGAGAATGCTGTCAACCATTCTCAATGTTTCACTACCACCATGATAGTTAAATTAGTTTATTCCTTTGCAGTAGGGAAAAATTGGCTTTACGCAAAAACTGTAACCATAGAGCTTTCCACCAGCCATATATGCATGTAGTATAGGCTTATTCTTCCATTATTCTCTATGTGTTACTTTGCCAAGATATTCCATGTGTCTTGACCGTTTCGGGCTGCAACGCTTCATGTTGCGTACTTTTCGAACGATTTGTAAGGTGCTTAGGTCGTGGTTCTATACTCGATGATGCCGTTGGAGTTTCTGGACTCGCTTATTCTTCCAAGACTTCCGCTGTTATCGTATTTAGATGGCCTTAAGCCATATTTATTGTATTAAGTTCTCTCTTGAGACATTCGATTGTAATAAGTGTGTGATTGCTACTCTGTTATAAATCCTCCGAGTATTGTGTGGTGTCAGCATTACTGATCCAAGGATGACACTGAGCACAGAGATCAGACTGTTTGAGGTCTGGTCGCTACAAAGATGGTATCGAGCACCGATCGTAGAGACACGACCATTAACCTAAAGCCCTAGATCACTACTCTCTTCTCATTTCGACTCCTCATCTTTTCTACTCTTTTAGCATCACTAAGCGAGGATCAAGTTCACCCAATGGATGAAGATACACCCTTCTACGACATCCAAGGAAGTCACTAAGTACCTGAACATCGGATTACCAAGCTTCACCGGGACCTACAATTCCACTTTACCTGAAGAATAGCGCTGGAAGATTCAAGCTGAAGTTCCCGGAAGGACGTTTGCGCCAATCACAGAGCCCATAGAGTGTGTTTTCAATGCACCAACGAGTCTGGAAAGAGCCCGGCAGCTCACATAACCATGGGACGCATTGGAGAAGTTTACAAAGAAGACCTCAAGGATACTATCTACCGTAATTGCGGGCGCCGAGATGAACAATGGGAGATAGTTGGCACTAAGAAGGATCGATCCATTGCAGCTTTCATCCAAGAGTTAAATCAGCACATTTGGCGCCAGAGAACCAGATGTCTTGTGAGACATGATGGAGTTGAAGACAAAAAAACTAAGATTATCGAACTAGAAGGATAACTGAAGGCCACACGCAAGGACTACATGGAGGACCTTGTAGCTCTAGTGGGACAAAACGGCGATCTTAAGGAGAAGATTGAAGAACTCATGGGAAATTCAAAGCACCGGAGGAGAAGATGAAGATTGCACTGTCGAGAGAACTACATCATCATCGACGACACCGATTCCGATCCTAGTGATGATGATTTCAAGATGAAGTCGAGCAGATATCATGGAGTCTTCATCAAAGCAGTTTTTCTAATTGACCACCATAACAGTAGTAGATTTCCCCCATTTTAAATTAGTTTTAGTTCCAGCACTTTATAACGATAGATAGACCGTTGTATGCCCTTGTTTGAATTGATTGGAGTGATATTGTGTGATTTGTCCCATGTGCATATGGGTAGTGTTTCTCTCTAGACCTCATTCTATTCTTAACTCTCGTCTTTTCTATAAACCCTCGGATGCCTCCAGACGCGACCGATTTGTTTTCCGCCAGAGATCACTCGGTTGATTCAGCGGCGTAATGCCTTGATTCAAACATTGGTACGTAACCAAGGCAACAACAACAACAACAACCCACCACCCCCACCACCTATTGACCATTTGACCCGTTTCTTAAGGCTGAATCACCGGTGTTTTCCAATAGCACCGAGGCGATTATAGCGTATGATTGGCTCAGAAGATAGGGAGGGAGTTGACCACTGCAGGATGTACAGATGGAGAAAGGGTGAAGTTTCTTTGCATATCGACTTGAAGGACCCTTGCGGACATGGTGGGAGAATTTTACAACCACTTACCCTGTAGACACATCACATGGGATCGGCCAAGCCTTCCGTCTTTGCTCATGTTTCAGCAGGAGCTATGGCCATGAAGAAGCGTGAGTTTCACAACTTGCGCCAAGGAGGACGGACATTTGGCTAGTATGTAGATGATTTCAGTAAGTTAGCACGTTATGCCCCAGATGACGTTTCTACGGATGCAGCTAAGCAGGAGAAGTTTCTAGAAGGACTGAATGATGAGCTGAGCATGCAGTTGATGGTAGCCACCTTCAATAACTACCAGAGTTAGTAGATCGTGCTCTTATGATTGAAGGGAAGCGGCAGATTGACAATCGCAAGAGAAAGTATGGACGGGGAAGAATAACTCTGGAGCTCGGTGAAACTTCGTTTTACCCGAAGCCGGAGGACAATTTCAGCATACCCATGGAGGAGGTAGCTCGCACAACCATAATGGCACCAAGAATGGGAAGCAGAATGGAGGAAGCAATGGACAAAACCGCACCAACCCGTCAACACCATCCAAGGTAGACCTGAGCCACATCACTTGCTTTAAGTGCCGCAAGACTGGGCATTATGCAAATGATTGTCCAGAAGGCCAAAATGGTAATGGTAATGGAAGCTCAGGAAAGAAGCCGAACCCTTTCAACAGGGGACAAGTGAACCACGTTACCGTGGAGGAGGTTGAAGTTCAGCCAGATGCAGTAATAGGTAAGTTTTTGGTTAAGTCATTTCTGCGGTTGTTCTTTTGATACTTGGTGCATCGCATTCCATACATATCAAGGGATTTGTGGATAAGTTTAGAATGCCCACTAGGACTCTTAAGACACCCATGCTAGTAAGCTCACCGGGAGCGGAGTATCTGACGATCAAGGATGTTTTCAAGTGCCATTAAGTATAGGGAGGCATGTTTTCCCAACGGATTTAATTATACTGGAATCTCAAGGATTGGATGTAATTCTTGGTATGGATTGCTTGTCGATGTAAGGAGGAAACATCGATTGCGCCAGTAAGACAATTTTGCTTACGACACCAGAAGGAAGGAGAATCAAGTATGTATCACGGCATGAGCCGAGAAGGGCACATGTAAATTCCTTATCAGGAGTTGTGCAGGAGTAAGTACCAGTGGTAAGGGATTTCCCCGATGTTTTCCCAGAAGAGTTGCCAGGCATGCCATCGGATAGGGACATTGAGTTTCTGATTGAACTCTTGCGGACAACCTTTGGGCGATATCTAAGAGACCGTATAGGATGCCAACCCAAGATTTGGAGGAAATTAAGAAGCAAATTAAGGAGTTACTGGATAAAGGTTTTATTCGTCCAAGTTCTTCGCCTTGGGGATCACCAGTACTTCTAGTAGAGAAGAAGGATGGAACATTAAGAATGGTTTTTGATTACGCGGATTGAATGAAGTGACCATTAAGAACAAGTACCCGTTGCCGATGATCAATGACTTGTTTGACCAATTGCAAGGAGCTAAGGTGTTTTCCAAGATCGATTTGCGATCAGGGTACCATCAGTTGAAGATTCGAGAGCAGGATATACCTAAGACGGCTTTTACAACAGGTACGGGCTGTATGAGTATACCGTTATGTCATTTGGTCTGACTAACGCACCTTCCTATTTTATGAACATGATGAACAAAGTGTTTATGGAGTTTTTGGATAAGTTCGTCGTGGTGTTCATTGATGATATTTTGGTTTACTCGAAGAATGAAGAGGAACATAAGGAGCATTTGCGTTTGGTACTCGAGAAGCTCAGAGAACACCAGTTATATGCCAAGTTCAGCAAGTGTGAGTTTTGGTTGAAGGAAGTTGGATTTCTCGGACATGTTATATCCGGAGAAGGTATAGCAGTGGACCCCACTAAAGTTGCCACTGTAACAAACTGGGAAGCGCCAACAACAGTTGGAGAGATCCGGAGTTTCCTTGGACTCGCAGGATACTACCGGAGATTTATTGAGAATTTCTCAAGGATTGCGAAGCCTATGACAGAATTATTGAAGAAAGATACCAAGTTTATTTGGGTGAGGAGTGTGAAGCTAGTTTCCAAGAGTTGAAGAAAGCGTTTGGTTACCTCACCGGTGTTAATTCTGCGGATCGGACCAAGGATTATGAGGTGTATTGCGACGCTTCACGCCGTGGACTTGGAGCAGTGCTTATGCAGGAGGGAAGAGTTGTTTCGTATGCTTCACGACAGCTTAAGCCTCATGAGCTAAATTATGCTACTCATGATTTGGAGTTAGCAGCTGTAGTGCATGCGTTGAAAACTTGGAGACATTTTCTTATTGGGAACCATTGTGAGGTGTATACGGATCATAAGAGTTTAAAGTACATCTTCACGCAGAAGGAGTTAAATCTCAGGCAGAGAAGATGGTTGGAGCTTATCAAGGATTATGACATGAGATTGCATTATCACCCCGGAAAGGCTAACGTGGTAGCAGACGCGTTGAGCTGTAAGAGTCATGTCAACACACTAATGACGGGAGAAATACCAAAGGAGTTAGCCGAGGATCTTCGAGAGCTATGTTTGGAAATAATTCCGAGAGGCTATGTAGCAGCATTCAGTCAACCTTGATGGATAGAATCAGGGAAGCTTAGAAGACTGACAAAGAGATTGCCTCTATAAAGGAGAAAATGAGCGGAGGAAAGGCTAAGGGATTTCGTGAGGATGAGCACGATACCCTATGGTTTGAAGACCGTGTTTATTTGCCCAATGACCCGGAGATCAGGAAGTTGATTCTACAAGAGGCACATGATTCACCATATTCAATTCACCCAGGAAATACCAAGATGTATTTGGATTTGAAGAATACTTTACGGTGGACCGGAATGAAGAAGGATATTGCGAGTACGTGGCAGTTTGTGATGTATGTCGGAGGGTGAAGGCGAGAACATCGAAGCCGCCAGGATTATTACAGCCATTGCCTATACCCGAATGGAAGTGGGATAAACTAGGTATGGATTTCATCAGGATTGCCGGGACTCGTTCGAGCTATGACTCGATTTGGGTTGTAGTCGATCGTTTGTGAAGGTAGCTCATTTCATTCCGATAAGACTACCTCTGGCGGTGCCAAATTGGCTAAGATATACATGTCAAGGATTGTATGCTTGCATGGAGTTCCGAGGAGTATCGTGTCGAACGGAGGAACGCATAATTCACCTCAAAGTTCTGGAAGCAGTTGCATGAAACTTTGGGAACCAGTGAGTTTATACGACTTTTCATCCACAGAACAGATGGACAAACCCGTGAGTCAACCAGATTTTGGAGGATATGCTTAGAGCTTGTGCCTTGGATTATGGATCCATTTGGGACGAAAATTTGCCATATCTTGGAGTTTTCTTACAACAACGATTATCAATCTAGTTTGAAGATGGCCCCTTTCGAAGCCTTATGCGGAAGGAGGTGCGAGAACCCGTTGTTGTGGGATGAAGTTGGAGACCGCCATTTGTTTGGACCGGATTTGATTAAGAAGTCTGAAGCGGAAAGTAAAGTTAATTCGCGATAGGCTCAAGGTAGCCCAGTCAAGACAGAAGAGCTATGCGGACTCAAAAGCAAGGAGGCGAGAATCTGAAGTCGGAGAGCGAGTTTATCTTCGTATCGCCACTTCGAGGAGTTAAGCGTTTTGGTGTTAGAGGAAAGTTAGCACCCCGATTTGTAGGACCATATCGTGTTTTGGAACGTATGGGAGAAGTTGCGTACAAGTTGGAATTACCTGAAGGTTTGTCAGGTGTTCATGATGTGTTTCATGTTTCTCAGTTGAAGAAGTGTCACGCAGAGATGGCTGATATACCACTGAGAGATATTGTGCCACTAGAGGCAATTCAGTTGAATGATGATTTGATCTACGAGGAGAAACCAGTTAAGATTCTCGAGTTTGCCAGCCGAGTCACCCGCAGCAAGGTTATTAAGTTTTGCAAAGTTCAGTGGAGCCATCACACCGAGGAAGAAGCCACCTGGGAGCGAGAGGAAGATTTGCTTAAGGACCACCCTCACCTATTTTCTAGCCAACCCGAATCTCGAGGGCGAGATTCATCTTAAGGGGGTAGGTTTGTAACATCCCAAATTTTCAATTTGGAATGTTATACATAGAGCATCATTGCATACCATTTTATTTCGTTGCATTTTGCTCGATCCTAGAAATTCTACACAACTCAAGGACCCACGGAGAGAGTTGGGGATTTCGTTATTTTCATATTTGAGTTTTCTCAAATTTTGAAAATAGGATCATTTGATTTTAATTATTTTATCTTCAATTATTTCTACTATCCAAATATGAGAGAGGGAATAAAATGACTTTCCCAAAATAAAGAAATAATGAAGATTTAATAATAAAATCAAATAAGATTTTATTTTGGAGTTTTTCGCCATTTTATTTGAATTTAGGAAAAATGCGCGTTTTTCAAAATTGCATTTAGGCCCCCAAATAAATGTTCATCTAGTCCGCCTTGATTTTAGAAGCCGGGGAAAATTTATTTCGGGATTTTTGGAGTCCATTTAGTATTTCTTTTTATTTTTTCTTCTGCGGAATTATTTAAAAAAAACGAGCACCGACCTTGGGCCGTGCCCGAGCAGGACTCCGCTCAGGGGGCACTTATATAAAGCGCCGCCCGCGCCTAGCTTGGGAGCCGCCGCCCGCCCGAAACCCTAACCCTAGATCCGCCGCCGCCGCCGGATCCACCGCCACCGCCCGCCGTCGCCGGACCCCGCCACCGAGGTTCGCCGCCGCCTCAAAAACTGTGCCGCCGGTTTTTTAGAAAACCGGGCGGTTTTTCTTCGGTTTATTTTCGGTTTTTTTAGTTTCGTTTTATTATTTTTTTTTTAGTTTTGGTTTTTTCCGGTTCGGTTAATTAGCGAAGTTCGTTCGTTCGTTCATTTTTAACGGACGCGTTCTTCAGATTAGTTTAGTTAACGAACGTCCGTTCGTTAACTCGTTTGTCGTTTTTCTTTTTCTCGGATTTAATTCGTGATTTTTCTGATCGTGATTCCTGATCCGATTTTTGTTTTAGTATAACTTTTCGCTCGTTTATCGGAATCAGGCGATTAAAGTGCCTAGAGTTTCGTATCGAACCCCTCTTTATGATTAACCTACTTAAACAAGTTTTTGCTTCTGTAAAATTTGACCTAGATCCAGATTAGTAAAATGAAGTTGTTTTCTTCCGCCGTTTGACTTTCGTTGCTTCATTTCATTTGATTCTTTTTGCAAACCGGAGTTCTTAAGTTGAACTATTTGGTTAGATCTTCTATTTGAGTTTTACCTATGCATTAGATGAGTACTTATTGTATGCTTGTTTGTTTGTCTACGATAGAATACCCGGAGTGCGCCGCTTGTTACTTCGAGTCTCTAGGTTTCGCGGATCATCAGCAAGGCAAGTAGCACTTTGATCATACCTTTTCTCATACCCAGTTTTTATGCATTAGATCTATCCTCAAACATTGCATGATTAGGATGTAATTAAATTGTGGGATGGGAAGTAGATGAGGTAGTACCTATTACCTGTTTTATTACCAAACCCTTGGGAGTTACTTCTACGTCTGCTTATTATGCCATGCTATGCTAGTAGACGTGGATTGGGTGAGTGTATTCCATGACAGATGTGAGATTGTTAAATTAATGGTTTTATTTAAGGTGGCAACTTAAACACACATACAGGTGGATTGAGGCACCTGGTTTCCATCGAGGACTTACTGTATTTCTTCGGACCGCCACCCAGGCCCAAAGGGATCATGAGATTATTCAAACTAGAAACTTCCGTGTGCAGCCACAAGCCATTATGGGCTCTGGCATAGTTGATTAAGTTGTGCGAACTCTTACGGGTAGGCTAGCAGATGTAGGGAAAGTAGGTGTACCGGTCTACCCACATGTAAGGTGCTAAGCGCTTAGAAAGAAGCGTGTCTCGGTCATCCGTTTCTCAAACACCATATAGTGCGAGAAATCCAACGGAGGCGATAGAGTCTTGTGGAGAAAAGTGCGCAAACCTCTGCAGAGTGTATAAACTAATCATGGTTAACCGTGTCCCCGGTTATGGACAACTTGAGTATCTAGTACTTGGATATCATGTGAATCTTATCATGTTACTTCTAATTAATATTGTTGGGTTTTTAATGAGTACTTTTAATTGGGATTGAGAATGCTGTCAACCATTCTCAATGTTTCACAACCACCATGATAGTTAAATTAATTTATTCCTTTGCAGTAGGGAAAAAATGGCTTTCATAAAAACTGTAACCATAGAGCTTTCCACCAGCCATATATGCATGTAGTATAGGCTTATTCTTCCATTATTCTCTATGTGTTACTTTGCCGGCATACTCCATGTCTTTGACCCGTTTTCGGGCTGCAACGTTTCATGTTGCAGACTTTTCAGACAACGAGTAAGGTGCTTAGGTCGTGGTTCTATACTCAGTGATGCCATTGGAGTTGATGGACTCGCTTATTCTTCCAAGACTTCCGATGTTATCGTTTTTAGATGGCCTTAAGCCATATTTATTTTATTAAGTTCTCTCTTGAGACATTCGATTGTAATAAGTGTGTGATTGCTACTCTGCTATAAATCCTCCGAGTACTGTGTGGTGTCAGCATTACTGATCCAGGGATGACACTGAGCACAGAGATCAGACTGTTTGAGGTCTGGTCGCTACATTTGACACCAGTGATAATAAAGCATACACAAACAGCAAATTACATACACTGGGCAAATACAGCTCATACATCATGGACGCGCATCAACATAACTTACCATTTGAACTATAATCTCTTCAGAAAATAGGATTAGCCGGATTTAGATAGCACAAATTTCAGTCTGCAAAATCTCCAATTCCTTCATTGTTACCTCAGTGTCTTGTTTCATTTTTTTGACTCCTGCATCTAATACCTGCATGTCCAGTCTCAACTTGTTAAGTACGTTCAGAATCATGTACACGTTGTCTTGCCACCTCTAGTTGATGCTCAAGAACATCGACATTCCAATTCAATCCATAATCATTCAGAATGGCCATTCCGCACTTCTCATGAGATCTTTGTGTTGATGTCACTTCATCCTGAAATATTTACGTAAGTACACATGACTAGGGAAAAATATAGTTACAACGATTGAAGCGAGCAAGACAGACTATTTTGTACATGGCAAAACAGGACTAACAATAATGTTACACGTCATGAAGCATAAGCAGGTGATATTTTAAAAATTATAAAAAGGGTAGTCTGTGAAGCCTGCATACAGAAATCTCTCTTAGCTCAACAGAGGAGCATGATGTTGGGGCCCAATCCAAAACACAAACAAGTTACAAATTTAGACAGCACGTTGCGTAGAAGTAAGCAAGCAGTTGGCCATTCTGTATCTCAATTAAAGTCTTAGGGAGCATAATGAATAGCAGAGGATTTCATACAAACATACTACAGCAAGCAAAACTATGCAATCATTAGCCTAGTATAAACTAGATTGTGAGCCTCATGCAATAATAGTTGGTTAATAGACTTCAAAGCTTCAGGCACACTTTGGCAGAGTAATTAAATGGTAAGGCCTAGGGGTGGGCATAAAAACCGATGAACCGAAGACCGAACCGATGCTGAAACCGAAAAAACCGAATTTTCGGTTTTTGTTGATGGTACAGTAAAATTCGGTTTTCAATTTTACTAACCGAATTTAATTCGTACAATTCGGTGTTACACCGTTAACCGAAACAGAAACCGAAGTAACCTGATGGCACGCACAAAATCCTAGCGCCCAGGTAGTGTGCGAGTGCGCGTGGCCGCTTTTTTTTGGCGGAGTGCGAGCGCGTGTGGCCGCATGTGCGCAGTCAGATAGCTTGTACCTCTCTTGGGCCTTCCACGTACATACAACTATCCACGGCCCACACTTTTTAATAGTTTCTCCCAGCCAGCACATCACGTCACTTCATTGGAATTATCCCACCTCGCCTAGCTACTTGGGATGAGACCGTCAGCTTGCCTACATAAGGCAGGGTACCACAGGTACAATGCACACAACAGTTTACTGTTAATACAGTTAATTGTTCAGTGCATGATGTAAAAGTATGTTTTCTGTACGTGATCATTAATTCGGTTAAAACTGAAAACCGAACCGAAAAAATCGGTTAACCGAACTTTCGGTTAGTTGAATTTTCGTGTCTATTTCGGTTTTCACTTTGGATAACCGAATTAATAAAAAAACCAAACAGCAGAAACCGAAATTTCGGTTTCTACCGAACGCCCAGGCCTAGTAAGGCCTTTAATTATGTCAACTAATAGTTATAAAAGTACCCAACATCAGGCATCATTCTTTGGGCATCTCATTAACTGAGGACAAATAAAGAAATTGAAAAGAGCAAATTAACTATGCCTGAAACAAACAAGGAATTGAACTGTTGAGTTGGATACAGTGACTTACCTTAACAGGTCGAAGAAGCTCAGCGCAGCTCCTACTTCTCTTGCAAGGCTCCTTCCTAACATCTTGTACTTGGAAATCCTCAATCTTATCTTCATTGCACCCCCTTTGCAAGGTGATACAAACTAGTTACTCGTCTCCTTGGAAGATAAATATGCATAATTTCCAGTCTGTGAACACAAAAGGATGAGATTATAACAAAACAACACCACATAATGAAACATGCCACATCTCTTGCACTTGCACAGAATGAAATGAGCATTTACTATGTCTGCACTATGTAAAAACTAGGCATACCTTCGAACTGGATCTCCCGGTACTCTTGGAGAGCCTACTTTAGTGTACAGCCAAACCTTTATGTCACCTATGAGTTAGAAAAGGCCCCACTACAGCAGCCCTTAGTGTTTAAATCGTTGACAAGCTCTGTTAGAGTGTTAGGTCAAGAAAAAAGTAATCAAAGCCTCGGCGCAGGCTCATCGTGACGTCGACATGGATCTTGGCGGCGAAGAGCGAGGCGGCGGAAGGCGGATTCCGTGCACCCCTACTGGCGCGCCAAATGTCGAATTCGGGTTCCGAGACCCTCTAGGTTCGAACTCTGGGGTGCACGTGGAGATCGCACCTCCAACCTACCTCGCCTCGCCGCCTGCAAGGATCTAAACTACACAAAGAACAACACAAGGGACACGAGGTTTATCTTGGTTCGAGCCACCATTGTGGTGTAATACCCTACTCCAGTGTGTGGTGTGGTGGATTGCCTCAGGGGCTGGTGATGAACAATACAAGGGAAGAACAGCCTCGCGAGGGTCTGTTCTTGAGCTGGTGCGATGAACTGCTTGGGTGTGTTCGATCGCCTCTCTCTCTCTCTCTAGGTGCCGATCCTCTCTCTGATCGATCCCCTTCTTTCCCTTCTTTTTCCTCTCTAGGGTTCTCTCCTATCCCCCCTTGCCTTGGTGGTGGATAGCTCTATTTATAATGGGAGGCCCTGGGCCTCTTCCCAAATATTGAGCGGGAAGGGCGCCAACAATTGGCCATTTTGAAGGGGAACATCTAGTACACTTATCCTGACTAAAGTCGGTCCTCGCCTGCCAAAGACTCTGACGGTGATGCCGGCTTGGGCTCCACGATGACCTCCTTCCTGCCGTTCTGCTCGTCTTGGTCTTGTTGCACCGAAATGGTTGCCTTTGCCTGATGCCTTGGCCTGCGGTTGCCTCCTTTGCACCAAAAGGGAAATGAGGACACTGCACGGGCTGGTGCCCGCCTAGCGCCCTTGGTCGTCATGGCTTGCGTCATGGGCACCTCGTGAGGTACCCCGCCTTGATCTCTCCGCTTCCTCGCGAGCCAGCCTGGCGAGGCCGTGCCTGAGGAAGCTTCCTGTCGTCCGCCCCGCGAGGCTTGGCCCATCGCGAGGGTCTTGAGCTCGTGCTGATGAAGATGGGCCGTACTGGGCCACCCCTAGAGCCACGCCGCAGGCCGCAGGCAGGCAAGTCTGGGTACCCCCGTTCCCAGAATGCCGACAACTGTGGAGGGGGGCACCGCACACGGCTAAGAGAACTCTTTGTTGTGCCTTTGGGGTGCCCCCTGCCCACATATATAAAGGGGGGAAGGAGGAGGCGGGCGGCCTAGGAGGGACGCGCCAAGGGGGAGTCCTAATAGGACTCCTAGTCCAAGTAGGATTCGCCCCCCCCCCCCTTTCCTTTCTTCCGCCGGAGGGAATAGGAAGGAGAGGGCGAGGGAAACGGAAGGGGGGCGCCGCCCCCTCCTCCTTGTCCTATGCGGACTCCCTAGGAGGGGTGCGCGCGAACACCCCCCACGGACTTCCCTCTCTCTCCCTTAGGCCCATGTTGGCCCAACACTTCCCCAGGGGGTTCCGGTAACCCCTCGGTACTTGGTAAAATACCCGAATCAGTCGGAACCATTCTGATGTCCGAATATGACCTTCCAATATATGAATCTTTACCTCTCAACCATTTTGAGACTCCTCGTCATGTCTGTGATCTCATCCGAGACTCCGAACAGACTTCGGTCACCAAAACACATAACTCATAATACAAACCTTCATCAAACGTTAAGCGTGCGGACCCTACGCGTTCGAGAACTATGTAGACATGACCGAGACACATCTCCGATCAATAACCAATAGCGGAACCTGGATGCTCATATTTGTTCCTGCATATTCTCCGAAGATCTTTATCGGTCAAACCGCATAACAACATACGTCATTCCATTTGTCATCGGTATGTTACTTGCCCGAGATTCGAACGTCAGTATCCTCATACCTAGTTCAATCTCGTTACCAGCAAGTCTCTTTACTCGTTCCGTAATGCATCATCCATAACTAACTCATTGTTACATTGCTTGCAAGGCTTATAGTGACGTGCATTATCGAGAGGGACCAGAGATACCTGTCCGATGCACAGAGTGACAAATCCTAATCTTGATCTATGCCAACTCAACAAACACCTTCTGAGACACCTGTAGAGCATCTTTATAATCACCCAGTTACGTTGTGATGTTTGATAGCACACAAGGTGTTCCTCTGGTATTCAGGAGTTGCATAATCTCATAGTCAGAGGAATATGATAAGTCATGAAGAAAGCAATAGCAATAAAACTAAACGATCATAATGCTAAGCTAACGGATGGGTCTTGTCCATCACATCATTCTCTAATGATGTGATCTCATTCATCAAATGACAACACATGTCTATGGTCAGGAAACTTAACCATCTTTGATTAACGAGCTAGTCAAGTAGAGGCATACCAGGGACACTCTTTTTGTCTATATATTCACACATATACTAATTTTTCGGTTTATACAATTCTAGCATGAATAATAAACATTTTATCATGATATGTGGAAATATAAATAACAACTTTATTATTGCCTCTAGGGCATATTTCCTTCAGTGTGACCTAAATGCGAACTTGTGCCCATGACCAGGGGCGTGGTACCGATAGATTAAACACACACTCTGCGAAGGTTAGCACACTGATACGTCTCCAACGTATCTATAATTTTTTATTGTCCATGCTATTATATTATCCATCTAGGATGTTTATATGCATTTATATGCTATTTTATATTATTTTAGGGACTAACCTATTAACCTAGAGCCTAGTGCCAGTTTCTGTTTTTTCCTTGTTTTTGAGTATCGTAGAAAAGGAAAACCAAAAGGAGTCCAATTGACCTGAAAATTGACGGAGATTATTTTTGGACCAGAAGAAGCCCACAGAGTATCGGAGATGGGCCAGAAGAGTCCCGAGGCACCCACAAGGGTGGGGGTGCGCCCTACCCCCCCTGGGCGTGCCCCCTACCTCGTGGCCGCCTCGGAGACCCCCCTGACTTGTTCCCGACGCCAAAAATCCATATAAATACAAAAAACCCCAGAACATAACCGAGATCGGGAGTTCCGCCGCTGCAAGCCTCTGTAGCCACCAAAAACCAATCAGGACCCTATTCCGGCACCCTGCCGGAGGGGGATCCCTCACCGGTGGCCATCTTCATCATCCCGACGCTCTCCATGACGAGGAGGGAGTAGTTCACCCTCGGGGTTGAGGGTATGTACCAGTAGCTATGTGTTTGATCTCTCTCTCTCTCTCGTGTTCTTGATTTGGCATGATCTTGACGTATCGCGAGCTTTGCTATTATAGTTGGATCTTATGATGTTTCTCCCCTCTACTCTCTTGTAATGGATTGAGTTTTCCCTTTGAAGTTATATTATCGGATTGAGTCTTTAAGGATTTGAGAACACTTGATGTATGTCTTGCATGTGCTTATCTGTGGTGACAATGGGATATTCACGTGATCTACTTTATGTATGTTTTGGTGATCAACTTGCGGGTTCAGTGACGTTGTGAACTTATGCATAGGGGTTGGCACACGTTTTTGTCTTGACTCTCCGGTAGAAACTTTGGGGCATTCTTTGACGTACTTTGTGTTGGTTGAATAGATGAATCTGAGATTATGTGATACTTGAGGTGACATTGGAGTATCTAGGTGACATTAGAGTTTTTGTTGATTTCTGTCTTAAGGTGTTATTCTAGTACGAACTCTATGATAGATCGAACGGAAAGAATAGCTTTGTGTTATTTTACTACGGACTCTGGAATAGATCGATCAGAAAGGATTACTTTGAGGTGGTTTCGTACCCTACAATAATCTCTTCGGTTTTTCTCTGCCATTAGTGACTTTGGAGTGACTCTTTGTTGCATGTTTAGGGATAGTTATATGATCCAATTATGTTATTGTTGTTGAGAGAACTTGCACTAGTGAAAGTATGAACCTTAGGCCTTGTTTCAACGCATTGCAATACCGTTTTCGCTCACTTCTATCATTAGTTACCTTGTTGTTTTTATATTTTCAGATAACAAAAACCTATATCTACCATCCATATTGCACTTGTATCACCATCCCTTCGCCGAACTAGTGCACCTATACAATTTACCATTGTATTGGGTGTGTTGGGGACACAAGAGACTCTTTGTTATTTGGTTGCGGGGTTGTTTGAGAGAGACCATCTTCATCCCACGCCTCCCACTGATTGATAAACCTTAGGTCATCCACTTGAGGGAAATTTGCTACTGTCCTACAAACCTCTGCACTTGGAGGCCCAACAACGTCTACAAGAAGAAGGTTGTGTAGTAGACATCAAGCTCTTTTCTGGCGCCGTTGCCGGGAAGGCGAGGAAAGAGGCACTAACACCCCGTCAACTAAGCCAATTTCTAGCACCGTTGCCGGGGAGGTGAGTGCTTGAAGGTATATCTTTAGATCTTGCAATCGAATCTTTTAGTTTCTTGTTTTATCACTAGTTTAGTGTATAAAATAAAACTACAAAAAATGGAATTAAGGTTGCCTCATATGCTTCATATTTTTAATATCTTTCATGAAAATAAGGATTCCGATAATTGTGCCAAAATGTTAGAAGAAGAATGCATTAAAATGTTTGGCACTAAATCTTTGAATGATGAGCATGATTGCAATGTTGTCAATACGAACTCTTTGAATATCCATAGTACTAATGATGATTGCACTAGTCATGATGAAAATGTCTCTTATAAGCATGTCAATTTTTGTGGAGTGCATAGAGTTTGCAAGTACACACCAAATAGGGAAGATAGATTTTGCAAGAGGCATAAGTATTTAGAAACTAAATGGTTGCAAGAAAGTCTAGATGTTTGTGCTGAAAATTTAAATTTTCTTAGCCATCCTTGTGAACTTTGCAATGAATGTGGTCGTTGAAATATCCAATGCAAATTGTTTAATGATCGAATCGTGTCCAAAAATTGTGATGACTTGATTTCCCTTGCACATCATAATGAACTTAGTTTGCTTTTGGATTATGAAGAAATGAAACGTATAACTAAGAATATTCCAGAATTGGCCCTTGAGAGAGTTCTCGATTTTGATCTAGAAGAAATTTTTGTGTATTGCGCGGTGAATTGCATTGAAAATCCTTATATTGCTAAATACATAAAGACAAGAAAACAAATAGAAGATGAAGAGAATACTAATGAAAGGGAAGAGACCTCCCACTATCCTCCTATTATTTTCTTATGATGAATCAGGTAAGGAGGACGAGCCTTCTATTCAACCAATCTCATTAATAAGGAGCTCCAAAAAGAGGATTAAACCTACACATAATGTGAAGAATAAAAAGAAAAGACAGAGAAGCAAAGGTAAAAAGGTATCCCTCCCAAATGATGTTGCTCCTATTACTCATTGTGATGATGATAATTGATATACTATTAGTGCTATCCATACTATTAATGATGAGAGTGATTATGCTTATGATATGAAAAGGCCCAAGCTTGGGGATGCTATGTTTGATGAGAATGACATGTTTGAGAATTTATTTGCTACAATTAATGTTTGTCCCAAGCTTGGGGATGCTATGTTTAATGAAGATGATATTTTTAGCCTCCCAAGTTTTGATGAGCAAATTTATTATGAGGATAGCATGCCTCCTATTTATGATGATTATTGTGATGAAACTTATGCTATAAAAAGAAGTGATGATTATATTTATAAAACTTGTCATGATTATGATTACCCTTTTTCCGAACATTACTCTTTTAATGTGGAAACAATTTATAGTATTCGAGTCTCTTATGATACTCCCACTATTCCGAATGAGAAGAAATTTGCTTATGTGGAGAGGAATAAAAATTATATGCTTGTAGATCATGAAAATAATGATTTATGTGATGGTTATATTGTTGAATTCATTCATGATGCTACTGAAAATTATTATGAGGGAGGAATATATGCTTGTAGGAAGTGCAATAATATCAAGTTTCCTCTCTATGTGTTGCAAATCTTGAAGATTTGCCTGTTTTACCTTCCTATGCTAGTTGATTATTGTTCCCATAAGTTGTTTGCTCACAAAATTCCTATGCATAGGAAGTGGGTTATACTTAAATGTGCTAGTATATTCTTCATGATGCTCTCTTTATGTTTCAATTCTTACCTTTTATGCCGGCATCATTGAAATCATCATGCCTACAAAACCCAAGAAAACAAGCTTATCAACACCAAAAAGGCATTTTTCCATATTAGCATAAAGTTGCTCTTTTCGAAGAGTTTGTAGCACGGTGCTAAGGTGGGTGACATGTTCTTTGAGATATTTGCTAAAAACAAGGATATCATCGAAGTAGACAACAACAAATTCACCAATATAAGGGCGAAACACATAATGCATAAGATGCATGAAAGTACCGGGTGCTTCCGATAAACCCATAGGCATGACTAACCACTCATACAAACCAAACTTTGTTTTGAAAGCGGTTTTCCATTCATCACCCTCTTGTATGCGTATTTGATAGTAACCACTCTTAAGATCAATTTTGGAAAAGATAGTGTCACGCTAAGTTCATCAAGCATATCATCAAGGCGTGGAATGGGGTACCTATAGTGAACAGTGATAGCATTGATGGGTCTACAATCGGAAAACATGCGAAAGCTACCGTCTCTTTTTGGCACAAGAATGACCGGTACGGCACAAGGACTCAAACATTCACGCACATGTCCATGGTCTATGAGATGCTTTACTTGCCTTTGTATTTCTTTGGTTTCTTCGGGGTTGACTCGGTAGGGAGCCTTGTTTGTAAGTGGCGCCCCGGGGATGAGGTCGATGCGGTGCTCAATGCCTCGTAGTGGAGGTAGACCCGGAGGTAGCTCGACGGGGAAAACATCTTGGAATTCCTGCAATAAAGAAGATAACACCAAAGGTAGATTGTGAGAGGTGTTAGTTTTTGGTTCCTCGTCCTTGCATAATAGGACATAGTGTAGGACACTTGATGGGTTCTCACACACTTCTCTCATCTCACTTCTCACACACCAAGCCATCTACAAGCAACAAGACCTTGGAGACAACAAGAGCGGGGCTTGAATCTTCATCACAAAAGATTTGATCATCTTCATCACAAAAGATTTGATCATCTTCATCTTCATTGTTCACTTGCCGATGCATGGCCACTTGCTCAAGGGCTTCCATTTCTCCTTCACTCATTGAGTCATAGGTTCCGTCATCGTTGAGGATCATCGTGCGCTTGTTTGTGCACTCGAAGGACTTCTTGACCTCGGCACGCATATGTGAAGCATTTGAAGGAACTTGTCTTGATGGTCTCATCGGTTGGGGTAGATGATGATGAAGCTCTCGGCTTGAAGTTGCTTGTAGTAGTAGGACGACTTGAGGTTGTCGAAGTTTTCTAGTAACTTGACTTGTCGCCGTTTCTTGTAGATGGCTTGGTTGAGGTAGAAGTTGTTGGAGTCATTGAAGCTTGGGTGTTGGAGAAGTCGTAGGACTTGGATGAGAACATGGCATACTTGAAGTTGTCTTGTACTTGCCGTTCCGCTTTGGTAGCTTGATGCACTAGCTCGATGAGGTTCGAGTATGGTTGAAGTCGGCAATCTTCTTGATAGGATGATTGAATCCATTCAAGAAACGTGCCATAGTTTGCTCATCATCTTCCATGACATTGGCTCGTATCATGGCAATCTCCATTTCCTTGTAGTACTCTTCAACGCTCTTGGTTCCTTGCTTGAGGAGTTGGAGTTTCTTGAAGAGGTCGTGGTTGTAGTAGTTTCGCACGAATCGTGCTCTCATGACATCCTTCATTTGCGCCCAAGTAGTGATGGGTGGTTCACCTCTTGCCTCTTGGCGCTCAATGACTTGTTCCCACCAAATGAGGACGTAGTCTTGGAACTCAAGGGATGCCATTGCGATCTTCTTCTCTTCTTCGTAGTTGTGCAAGCGGAAGATTTTGTCAACCTTCAATGCCCATGATATGTACTCTTTGGGGTCATTGCTTCCGGTGAACTTGGGCATGTGAACTTTAGCTTGCCGTATTGTTGCTCTTCATTATGTTGGGGTCGAGGATGATGACGCACATGTCATTGAGGATTGACAAACTCATGTTGCTCTTGGCAAGGAGGGTTGTCGACCTCATGTTGCTCTTGTCTTGGAGGAGGGCCATTGTCTTCATGCTCTCGATGAACTTGATGTTCTTGTCTAGCTTGTGGAGGAGCTTGAGGAGGAGCTTGTCGATGCACACATGCTTGGAAAATCCTCTCTTGAGTTTCATCGCGAAGCGCTTCTTGGTGGAGACGAGCTTGTCGGCCTCGGTTCGCTACGGCATAACTTGAATCTCGAAGGGCACGTTGCGCCTCAAGTGCTTGAGCTTCACGGAGTTGTTGTTCTTGTCGTTGCGCCTCGGCATCTTGTGCATCTTGGTGTTGGCGCGCTCGTTCCTCTTGTTCTTGTTGTCGTTGGCGTTGCCGTTCTCGTGCTTGTGCGAATGTAGCTTGGTTTTGACGATGTCGGTGCTCTTGAGAGTCGGTGTCGTGTAGAGGATTGCGGTTGGCTTGACGATCTTGATGCGCGGCACGAAGAGTATTCGATGTCGGGGTACTTGAGTCAAGATAGTGTCGTCGAATTAATACTCGAGCGGCTCCTTCTTGAGTAGGATGAAGTGGTAGAAGAGCGGTTGACCAACAAGGCACGAATCTCCTCCATTCTTGCGTCATTCTCGTGCTTGTGCGTTGCTCGAAGAGTCGCAAGTCGGTGGCGAGGTTTTCGATGTGGTCGCTCATTGCTAGTTGCTCTTCATGCAAAGCTCGTTGTGTACCAAAGAGGTGTAGCTTGGTGACGTAGTTGTTCGGATCGTTTTCTTGCTCGAGGAAGAGTGGGTTGGTAGAAGTACTTGGCCTATCCATCAATGCAACAAAATATGTGAGTGGGAGAAAGAGAAGAACTTATACCAAATGTACCTTGACCGATGTTGAAGATGGATAAATGATCACTCAATGTGTAACAAGGAAATAGCACAATTGGTACCAATTATTGTCGGTTTCTCACACCTACACAAATAAAAGCTTATGGTGGAGCTTGGTTAGGATGGTGGCACAATTTTTTTGATGTGATAGTAAGCAAGACTCAATAATGCTGGAAAAGATTACAAGTTGCAAATGCAACAAGTAGACCAATAGCAAGATATGGTACACGGAAACACACACGCAAATAGATAAATGGGGTCGTGCAACCAAGGGTGAGCCAAAATGTGGAATCCACGAAAATGCTCTTGTTGCACAACACTAGAGAGACGCTAGCACAATTGCACAATAGGCGGATACGAACTTGTGCACAACCTACTAAGCAAAAATGCAACCACTTCTATCCCAAGTATGCTCTATGTATGATGTTTCGATGATATGATCCAAGATGATCGACTATGACAATCTTAATTTTGTATGATGCTATGGTTCTTGCTTATAAGCTCTTTGCTTATCTTTCCCTTTTGCTTAAAAGCTTGTTTGGCTCTTTGTTGTTTGAGCTCTTTTCTCATGCAATGCTTGACGAACCAAGATAGCAATTGTGTATGTGACGATAACTTTGTGACACAAAAGATGATTCCAAGATATGCAACACGATGATATTGTATGTATGCTATGGGAAGTATGAACACTAATGTGCACAAGTCACGTTGCCGGCAATACTCAAAGGCTAGTCTCGATGGGTAAGTGACGCGAAAGTAAGGCTATGGGGTTATCAATGCAAATGCAAGAATGTATGATGATATTACGATACCAATATTATACCAATGTGTGGTTGATACCACAATGGTGTAGCCGTTCATAGTAGTCCTTGGCGAAGATGAGCGGTGGTGATGTTGATGTTAAACTGTCCCTAAGTAGCCGAAACACGGTAGGAAACGGTGAGCCACAACTCAAATTCTCAAAACCAAATGCGGCAAAATGTATCGGGGTTGGTAGGGGTCAAGTGGTGGTATGGTGTGGTGTATTGAAAGGGTTTGGGGAAGTTAGGTGGTGGTGGTCGAATTGGGTATGTGGTGGCGTAGGTGGCGGAGGTCAAAAACTACAGAAAATGCAATTTCATGAGAGGTGGCCGGATGATCCGAGCCTGGAGCCGGATGATCCGGGCGGATCCGGATGATCCGGGTCGGAAGTCGGATGATTCGGGCAGGTCAACTGCGCTCGGGGATGGCTCGGGATGAACTCGAAAACGGGGTCAAATTCGACGATTCACAGATTTTGGATGGATGGCGAGGTGGAGATGGTGGGGGAAGGTAAGATCCACTTGCAACACAACAAATTCACAGATCAAAACCAACAAAACTTCATCAAGACTCACAAATCACAAGAAAAAAATTTGGGGCTATTTTTGTGGGGATTTTTTGATTAGGACGAAAAACAACAAAATCAAGCTAGAAAACGAAGAGGGGAGGCTCCAAAATCGTTATCAACATGGCTCATGATACCAAGATGATGTAGGGTGAGACCCTAAACGGCCGATCTTTCACGAAAGGAGCGGATCCCGTCCAAGAACACGAAGAACACGAGGGGGAAACGAGGGAAAACACAAGAGAAAATCACTAAACCAACAAGATATAGTCACACATATGTTAGATCCTCGAAACACAAGTGCGGATACACGATCCAAAGTCAACAACGGACGATACAAAGGGTAACCCGTTCTTCTCCTAGAGTAGGTCTTGATGGGGCCACCCAAGAGGGGGTCCTGAATCCAAGGGGATCTTCTCCATAGAGGGGCCACGGTCTCTCTCAAGGAGATGATCCGTATGGATGAGCAAAAGCTATCCTCACATATGAGCTAAACCAATGCTAACCCTAGAAAGAGGTGGTGGAGTAGTATATATAGAAGTTGGGGGGCGAATGGGTACATGGGCCTCGGCCCAACATCATGCTCGCAGGCATGGTCCGGATGATCCGGGTGTTGGTCCGGATGATCCTGGCTTCGGGGGTCCGGATGATCCGGGTCGGCGTCATAGGCGCCGCGGGAGGTCCGGATGTCCGGGTCCTGGTCCGGACGTCCGGGTGTGGCCGGATGATCCGGCTTCAGGGTGAAGCTTCGGGTGTGTCGGGGATATACCCCGCGGTGTAAACCGGCCGGAAGTTAACCCGGCCGGACTTGGCGGTTTATTTGAGGTCCCGCTGGCACTTGGTGATTTTCATCTGGTGACCCGCCCAGACCTGGCAATTTACCGACAACCCGCCAGACGTTGTAACTCACTTTGGTGACCCGTGGACGGGTCGAGGAGCAACAAGACCCGGTGGCCCGTCTGGCGGTTCATGAAGGCGGTTCAACTATTGTGGGCGGTTTAAAAGGAAAGGCATAAGGAATATTTGTCTTACAAGGAGTTAAGACCTGGACTTGTATCCGGTTTGTATTAGAGATAGACTAGTCCTAATCCTAATAGGACTCCACATGTAACCCGCCCTTCAACATATATAAGGAGGCAGGGCTCCCCAAAGAGGGAGAAGCTACAAGCAAGAAGAAACAATCTTAGGGCTAGACACAAAGAGGAGAGCCGGTTTCTGGCGACTCCCTCGTGATGATAATGAGATCTAGCCTCAAACAGCATGTAGGGTTTTACCGGATGATGTTTCCCGGGGCCGCTGTCTAAACCCTTGTCTTGTGTTGCGTCTCTCGATTCCGCTCAACCCCTCTCAAGCTACCACATAGATGCGTTGGCCTCACGACTAAGTCCTGACACTAAGGACATCTGTCGTGACAATTCCACGACAGTTGGCGCCCACCGTGGGGCCTGCGCACGGTGGTGTTGAGTTCTTGGAGGGATCTCTTCAAGGATCGAGGAGCTCGTGGTTAGGCAGATGAAAGTTTGAGTTCAAGGAAATTAATATTGCATCCGGGTGCTTGGCCATACTTTGCAAGTTGAAGATGTGTTCAAGATCGATCAATGCAAGGATCATGTCACGAGATTTTGCGGCGCGTTATGTGATTGGTGAGCGGCGAAATTGTACGTCGCCGAGACCGTGTTGTACCTGTTATAGTATATTTCACCGGTGTGCGAGTTCCGAGGCGGCATGAGGAGACGCGAGATGCAGAGTCGGTCGATGCGTAACATACGATCAAACCGATGAAGAAAAAGGAAAGGGGTCTGACCGGAAACAAAAATACAGTGAAACTTCGGACTCGCTGACGGGACCTCATCTGGCTCGCCCATGAAATGGCCCGGCCCGACAACCCGCCGTGGAGCGTCGTGCTTGCTGTTTCGCAGCCTTATCTGCCGCAAGCGGCCCCGGTCAAACTCGCCTCTCATCTGAAATCACCGCCGCACCTCGTTTACGTCCGAGTCCCTCGCGGATTGACACCGGAGGCTGGAGTGTGTTCGACCAGCCGTCCGCTTTGTCCTCGGCCAACATCCTCGCCTCAAAAGCGCCCGGCGGCGGACCGGCTCATTCTTTTGGTTATCCTGCGGAACGGTACAGACAAGCAGTCATCATGAGACGATTGTGGGACTAGTAGTCCTCATAATACAGTATTGGTGCTCCCCTTGAGAAACACGTGGGAGACCAAAGTACTAGTACTTGGCCAAAGTGAATGCATGAGTATTAATCCGAATCACATGGGTAGAATACAATGGATTTACATGAGTACTAATTGATGGTTACTAATCTGGAGACCGTCGCCAGGTCCGAGGGACAGGAGGAGTCAACGACGGGAGGTGGACGAAGTCATGGACTCAACTTCGCCTTCTGGCCTCACCCGCCCCTACTTTGTGGCTGCGGTTCCAATGGACGGCCTCTTACGCTGCTCCGGGCTACCAAAGACGCCTGGTCGGTCAATTCTGCAGCAGCTACGAGCCGTCCTCGGGTTAAAGTCAATCCGCCGCCCACCGGTTTCATACCGTTCTGAAGCGGCCCTTGGCGAAGTTGCTGTCTGCCACCACTACGACCTCATGACCGGCGTCTCGCCATTGTCGTAAATCGCCTCGCTGCTTCCTGCGGGTCACCTCCACCCGAGGCGAAACATCGGTCCGACCTTCGCTCAAGTCACCTCCGATGCCGCCTCGTACGAGCCGCCATGCCTCGAGCCTGGACTTCGCGTCAAACCGGCCGCCGCTGACCCACTTTCATCGTCTGAAACTGCAGACGCCTTCGTCGCGTCGAGCCGCCCGCCGCGTGACCTCGGCCTGCCGCCGCCTTAAACCGCCGTCGTCTCCAGAAACCGGTTTCGTTGCTTTAAACCGGCGCTCCCGAGCTGCCACCTCCAAGCCAGCAGTTCTCCTTTGCCGTGGACCCGCCTGGTTCGCCTGCGCCGTTGACCCGCCAGAGCGCCCTGGCTACTATACTCCAACACCGAGGATTAAATACGTTGGGCTCCTGCTCTTTGTACCGTACAAATCCTACGGTAGTTAAATTAATATGGCTCTCTGAGATCAGACAAAAGACAAGTGCAAATTGCGGCCATGCTTCAGGTTCGAGCTCAGAGAATCAGTCAAATCTACTGAAGATGGAGACTACAACTGTCATCATGAAAACATAGAGTGCGTTGCTAACCCCGGTTTGGCCTTGCCTCCGTTTCAAAGTGGCCGCCTTGGGCGGCGTAGCCAACAGCTACCGCTGCCTTACTCGTTACTTTCGCGCCTTGAACCGCTGACATGACCCGGAGGGTCCGTCTGGCCCGGCCGTGCGATGGGTTAAGCCGCCGCCTACATTGCGTTGAACGGATCATTCGTCATCCAAAGCCGTTTGCTATCTCGCAAACATCGTGATATCCATCTAAGTTTATTAGCATACATTGTTTTTGTCAAAGAGAAATTACTTTGGTGCAGTATAATTTTGTGTGCGGGACAATAATTTATTATAAAGGTGGTGTCATCTTTGTGCATATGGAGTGTCGTTAGCATCATCATGCACCAGCGTCTGCGCCAGCTTGCTGTTGAACGGGTGTGCACAAACCACCGCCCGTACAGCTCGATTTACATCAAATTGCCGGGACCGCGCTTGCGGTTGACTCGCCCGTCTGCGCGGCTTACCGCGCCTACGATTGATCCGCTCGTCACCGCACGGTTCACAACACCGTGCCGACTAAACCGTCATTAACTTCAGCTTTACCATGGTGATCATCAACTCCACGGTGAATAACCCCTGGCATGATATATCGGTGAAATCCATCCAATATATTTTATATTTTATATTGCCTTCTTTAAAAGAGCAATTACTTTGGTCCGCAAAGTTGTCTAATGCAGGACCCTAAACCGCCATATTGGTGCAAATTTAAAGGCCATCGAGAAAATTTTCGCTTAAAAAGAGGATTAGGTTTAAAATCCAGCTCAAGGGGAAGATGTCTCCCACAAAGCTTTGAAGCTCTAAAATCCGGTTCAAAATCCCGGTTCAAGAAGGATTTATCTCTTGCAAAAAGTTAAAGGGTGCCAAAGAGGACCTGCTGTCACGATGCGTGGTTCAAACATGGGTATCATGCCTTATTGGCTTTTCATATTATTGATCACTTGGGGGCTTGGTCGTATCCGAACCATAGCCACGCCTCTTGATCGGCCTAGTGCCACAACATCACTTGGGGGCTTGGTCGTGTCCCGAACCAATGCAACACCTTTTGATAGGCGAAAGCCACCGGATCACTTGGGGACATGGTCAAGTTCGAACCGGTCGCGCCTCTTGATCGGCCTAAGGCCATAGAGTCACTTGGGGCTTGGTGAACCCGAAGCATTGCCACGCCACTTGATTGGCATAATGCCACGGTTTCAGATTGGGGACACAGCTGACTGAACCATAGCTACACCTTATTGGGAGCTTGGTCGTGTCCGACCATGGTAACACCATCTGATCGGCTCAGTAAAGCCTTTTTTTGCAAACGGTTTTATCATTACCTTTGCTTCTATATTTTTTCATAACTGTTATTTGATTTTTGTTGCGTTTTTTAAATCGATAATATTTTTAAACCGGTTCAAACTGTCAATTGACGGAACACGGTCAAATCTTAATCCGGAGACTATCTGCCCGGTTTGATTTTATGTTACCATCTTATTATGGAGTAAACCGGTGTTCATTAACCCGGCTTGACTTTCAATTACAATTTGTCGATTACATGATCAAATCATAATCCGGAGACTATCCGCCCGGCCAGTTTGACTACGAGTCGCCAAGATTATATATGGTTAAACCGATGTTTATCACAACCCGGTATGGTAATTTCATTGATTATTCTTAAGTGCAGCCTTGGTTATAAACCTGGGTTATATGTTGGGCATTATGACCCGTCCGTGATAAACCGCCGTGACACTTTAAACTTGTTGTATGCAGAGACAAGGTTGAATAAAGCATGATGATAAATTATCGGTGTTTATTAAACCGGCTGGCTTTAAGACGATAAGTCGCCAGATATGATGAGAAATTATCTCGGTGTTTGTTAACCCAGCCCGGCTTTGGACTATAAGTCGCCAAGACATATTTGGATTGGCGCCATTGGAGTCATGCGCTTATAAATCATTGGGTTATATTATTCAAATAGCCAAACTTGGCTGAATTTTCATTATGATATTGAATGAATAAGGTTTTTCATACCAGATTATATTATCTTGAATAGCCAACATGGCTAGATTTTTATTATGGTTATTAATAACCGATATTATGATTGAGGTTTTCAAAGTCGCTTTAGCGCAATGGCTATTATTTCATCAATGGGTATGATTTATTCTACAATGGAGGGAATAGTCCCGAGTCGCTGCAGGCTTACGACCCGGCACTTGGAGGCTACATTATTTAAGTTGAGATTACATCAAATATGCAGGTCTCATGTCGCTGCAAGCATGCACCATGCCACTTGGGGGCTAATGCAAAGTAATTTTCTGCTCATATTATTGAAGACCCGACTCATCACATTATAATGAGTCGGCCATTGGGGGCTACCAATTGCTCCTATCAACAGTTGAAGGTACAAAGCTTTTTATTCATTATATTGAAGGGTCCAGAGCCTTGGTAAAAACACAAGGCTCTTAACCTTGTGGACGTGGATTCAAGTCCCATGATGGGGGTTACAACATATGATGTTATTTTCATTGAAGTATATATTAAGTCCCAGCTTAATATTATCTTACTGAGTCGGCCCTTGGGGGCTACACATCATTGCTCAAATCTACATGATTATACCTACAAAGTCCCTGCTCATTATTGCATAATGACCCGGCCCTTGGGGGCTACACTAGTTGAAGTTTTTATGAGTATAAGAAAATTACAAGTCCCAGTTTGCTTATAGCATGACAACCCGCACTTGTGGGCTACATAGTATGGAGTATTCAGTTTTTACTAGTCCTTTGGGATGAACAACATGGATTTCTTTAAAAGTGGCAGTATTTATATTGAAGCAAAGTCTTAAGCCACCACTTTATTCTGCTCAAAGACTTGGGGGCTACAGGTATTATATTATTATCGAAGAAATATTTTCAAATTCTCTGATTGAGCAAACTAGGTTGACCCGGCGTCACCAATTATTATGACCCTGTGGCTGCAACCCGGCGTCATTAATAATCATGAACCGGCGTCGGCAACAATCATGAACCGGTGTCTGCAACAATCATGACTCGAAATTATCAAGTTTTTATAACCCGACAGTCTTTGGCAATGATAAAACCGGCAAGTTCTGCATCTTCAAACCGTTGAATATCAGACGAGTATTTCAAGACCAATATTTCTTAAACCGGCGCTTTGGAAGCCGACTCAAGTGGATTATTCTTCACAATATTTTTTCTATAAGAAGCCAACATCAGCAATTTGAGTATGAAGCTGGTTATTGACCCGGATTTTCTAGAAGGAGGAAATGACAAAGGACTTAAGGACGATCGGTGCCGGGTCTACAAGAATTCTTAACCCGGAGCACAACTCGCCAAATTTTTTACGGTGTTTATTTTGCAAGATAAGTTTACCATGGATAAATCCAAGCTAAACTTGGGGGCTAATGTCGGGGATATACCCATGGTGTAAACCGCCGAAGTTAACCCGCCGGACTTGGCGGTTTATTTGAGGTCCCGGGCACTTGGCGATATTCATCTGGTGACCCGCCCGGACACGGCAATTTACCAAAGAACCCGCCAGACGTTGTAACTCATCGTGACCCGTGGACGGGTCGAGGAGCGACAAGACCGGTGGCCCGTCTGGCGGTTCATGAAGGCCGGTTCAACTATTGTGGGCGGTTTAAAAGGAAAGGCATAAGGAATATTTGTCTTACAAGGAGTTAAGACACGGACTTGTATCCGGTTTGTATTAGAGATAGACTAGTCCTAATCCTAATAAGACTCCACATGTAACCCGCCCTTCAACATATATAAGGAGGCGGTGGCTCCCCAAAGAGGGAGAAGTTACAAGCAAGAAGAAACAATCTTAGGGCCAGACACAAAGAGGAGAGCCGGTTTACGGCGACTCCCTCGTGATGATAATGAGATCTAGCCTCAAACAGCATGTAGGGTTTTTACCGGATGATGTTTCCGGGGCCCGAAGCTGTCTAAACCCTTGTCTTGTGTTGCGTCTCTCGATTCCGCTCAACCCCTCTCAAGCTACCACATAGATGCGTTGGCCTCACGACTAAGTCCTGACACTAAGGACATCTGCCGTGACAATTCCACGATAGGGTGTCCTCGGGCTATGTAGCCGGATCGTCCGGGCCGGGGTCCAGATCGTCCGGGCTGGGGCCGGATCGTCCGGATGGCGGTCCGGATCGTCCGGGCTTCTGCAGACTTAGCCCTTCTTCTTCTCCATCTTCGCGTGTATCTTCCTCTTCGGATTCTCCTTACTCCTTAGCGTCTCCATGGCTAACGGCCCGGATCGTCCGGGCTGGGGCCGGATCGTCCAGACGGCGGTCCGGATCGTCCGGGCTTCTGCAGACTTAGCCCTTCTTCTTCTCCATCTTCGCGTGCATCTTCCTCTTCGGATTCTCCTTGCTCCTTAGCGTCTCCATGGCTAACTCCTTGGTACTTGAACATGCACAAAGTCTCCATTTGAGGTAGTAGCCATGTCTCATGTTCATCGAAGTGGAATTGTGAGAGGAGAGATGTCACCTCGGTTTCGAGAGCTCTTGCACGTGATCGAGTCATGGGTCCATTAGGCACTTGGTGAGACGATGGTAGGTCCATGGGGATGACCTTGGGATGCTCCGCATCACTATCTTTTGTGTAGTTGTGCCAGATTATATTAATCTTCTCACCATATTACAGCACACATGGGACTCTCTCATCAGAATCAAGTGATAGCACACAAGGATTTACAGGGAGCCCCTATTATATTAGAATATCCTCTACATTACAAAGATAATCTCACTACTATTTATGTTTTCATGCTTCTTAGATATTGTACGTAATCACAATGAATATAAGAATCCACACATCAGAAGAATATTGCGGAAGAGTTCAATGGGTAACAAACTTAGCATCAAGGGATTGAGGTCCATTGTGGATACAATGAAACCCACATGCTCGCAACCGATAGATTTGTACTAAGCAGATGGCCTATCCTCTTCACCCAATAAGGTGCATGTTCTAATTTGTCAAGGGTTTATTGGTTGCATGTATCTTGCATATGGTGTCTTGCATTTCTTTTGCTTCGTTGCACCGCCATCTGCTTAGTTTACTCATGATATATGTGAAGATTCCATGCCCATCCATTATCAATACCTATTCCATTTGTCGTCATACCATGTTTTAACATTCAAATGATGTGCTTGTGTTTCATACATCCAAAAGGAAGAGGGTGATTGCGTAACTCAAGAGTACAAGCAAACTCCTTGAAAAGGTGGTGGTACCGGAGAAATCAGATAGCACCCCACTTATATTGACGATAGAACCAATGTCAAGAAACCTAGGATATCGCAACTATGTTGGTCACTGCTTTGCTCTTATTACTACCTATTGTCCTATCGCTGAACTTACATTCATACCTGGTGGATTATGTGACATCATTGTGCATTATAGCTTGCTTATTCACTGTTTCCTCCAAATTATCAGATCTATATTAATGCTTACATTAATGTAGAATAAACCCAATGCTTATGAAGAAATTTACTTATGCATTGTTCTTGTAAGTATCTGTTGTCCCTCATCACTGTACTTGTATTCTCAGCTAGTTCTTCATGTACACTTTGCAGCTTATTTTCCCTTGCCCTCCATTTTCTACACATCAGATCTATATTTACACTTGCCAAAATATTGCATAAAACCAATGCTACTGAAGAAGTTTAGCTCTGCATTGCTCTTGTCAGTGCCTTTTGCTTGTATGTTGTATTTACATTTGTAATCTGCATCTTAGCTTAAATAATCGCCATTTGTTCCTATATTTTCGCATCTATATTTACTCTTAAGAAAATGTAGAATAAAGGCAATGCTCTTGAAGAAGAGTCCGCGGTAAACTTCTTGAATTGCCCCCCCCCCCCCCATCAATATGGACAAGGGATTTATAGAGCCGGTCTTCACTACTATTGTAAGTTTGTCCGCCTCGAGCCTTCAAACTTTGTTGTGTATATTTGGGTAGCTATGACTGCTAATGATGTTTATTTTTGTCGTCTGCATCAAATTGCTTATTCAAAGTTTATAGCAAAGAAGTACAGAAACATAAGTTTGTCCTTATCAATTTCAGTCTTTAGTTGTACAACCTAGTTCCTTATTCATACCATGTAAATTAAACTAAACATAGCAAGTTATCTTCTTTAGCACTGCGTGTATGCTTGTTTTCTTGATCTGTAATCCACTGGTGTGATGAAACTACCAACTCCAGCACAATGTCATATCCTGCTTTGTATTAACTATGAACAAGGCCATATTATATTAATGTTATTTAAATCATGTCTCTTTATTTACCAATCTGAAATGCTATAAATTGATAGTACACTCACCATTCATGCTTATAGGTTGTTTAGCACTACATGTATGCTTGTGTTCTTAATCTGTAATCCAGTGGTATGGTGAAGTTGACCGCTCCTGCACAATGCCATTTTTCGCCATCTAACTATGAACAATGCCTATTATGTTAATGCTATTTTAAACTGTGTGTCTTTATTTCGACAAAGAAATGAGATGAATTGACAAATGATGATGCTTATAATGCGTGCAAAACATGTTATCTACCTACTTGTTTCTCTTTCGTGGTGACAATCGATCTTTGGGAAGAACTACCACAATGACAGTGAGACGAACCCATTGTTTGTCCCTCTAACATATATTCTAGAGAAGAAGGCAGCACATCTTGAGGGTAGCGATACAACCCCAAAGTCATGTCTTGATCTAGTGTCGAACTTACTCAGTGACACAAGCTCAATGAACTCGCCGCCTGAATCTGTTCGACTTCTTCAGTTTGAAATTCAAGCAGAAAGACATGCTTCCGCTCAAATCCGACTGGGACTCCAATCTCTATGCAAGATTAACCATAAGTACATGACGTCTATTGATGTTATGCATCCTGAGTTGGTGGATATAAGCGTCAAAAAAGCACTGTCTCATCAAGTTGCTAAGCTGCTTGCGCTGCAGCTCCTGGGCAGGGCTAACCTTTCTTGAACTGTGTTGAAGTGTTGTTGGTTATGTCTATTATTTTGTCGGCGTGTTTACTTCCACTGGTGGCGACCTGCCCAGTGTATGGAATCTAATGTCTGGTTGCCCTTTATTATCACTGGCTCCGAACTTTGATGCCCAGGGGATGTAATATGATGTAATTTCTTTGTTGTATAGTCTAGGTTTATTCTTTGTCACAATGATGTAATTTATTTACTGTTCATGTTATCGTCGCTCTGAGAAAAGGTCGTAATCTTTGATCGGAGTGCAATGAGCCAATAGGTTAGGTTTATATAAATATAATTTCAATACTAAAACTGGTCGGTTGCTAGAATGGGCCGAACCTTGGTCCTGCAATCGTATTCGGCCATTAGTTAGGCTTAGACTTAATCCGGCCTACTATTAGTTTTGGGCCTTTCAAAGGCTGAGTATACCGCTTGCCTTAATTGGGCCATAAAATTAAATAGGCTTTTAACAGGCTGAGATCTAGATTGAGCCTTAATTGTGGCGAACAAATCATGGGCCGACAGCAGGCTATAATATAAATCGACCCGTTATTGGCCCATTGGTATGACAGGCCATTAACAGGCTAAAATGTTTTGGGGCCTTGGCTGACCCAATTACATGACGGGCTGGAAGCAGGCCGGATGTATAACGGGCCAAATTCAAGGGCCTTTAATGGGCCAATAGGTAGTTTGGGCTAGAATGTATCCACGAAGACTACGGGTCGTTAAGAGGCCGAAAGTCACTACGGACCAGAATTAGGCCTGGGTGCAACTCGGGCCTTCAAATGGCCAAAAGTGAAACTAGGCAGAAAGAGGCCCCTATGTAGACAGGGCCGCTGACAAGCTGAAACTAATATCGGGTTGAACTGTTAAACGGGCCGTTAAGAGGCCGAAGAGCAAATCAGGCCCCCAATGGGCCCAATGGCATAGTAGCTGTTAAAGGGTCATATATGTTATGGGCCGTAATCTGGCCCAAGATATGAAAGTCAGTTAACGGGCCGGATCAGACATGGACCGTAATTTGGCCCAAACTATTGCAGACTGTTAACGGGCCGGATTTGATATGGGCTGTAAACTTGCCCAGAATATTGCAGTCCTTTAATGGGCCATATCTGAATTTGGCCGTAATTTGGTCCAGAAAATGTTAGGCTATTAATGGGCCTGCCCATTAGATCTGATGAAACCTTGTGGCCTATTCGTGGGCCGGCTTTTAAACCTATATGGGCCTCTATTGGGCCGTCCCACGTGTCAACGTTTCATTGGCGACACATGTCCAGTGGACGGTTGACATCTGTCCCAACGCTGAGCTGGCACGTGGATCATCCGGCGATTGAGAATTTTACACGTGGAAAATTGCCATTGGTCTGGGCTGTTAACGGGTTATCAGATCCAAACCTGAACCCGGTATCTTAACAGCGACCCGTTATAGTGTATGCCATGTGTCAGTTACCCTTGACGAAAGCACTTCCATGACGCACCATTTATCATCATGGAAGTGGACACTTCCATGATGATAATTTTGGTATTGTCATGGAACACTTGAACGACAACACAGGTATGACTATCTTGATTCTGTCATAAAATTGTCATGGATGTACATGCATGATAGAAAACATGACCTACTATGACAAACATTTATCATTATGGAAGTGGTTTTTTTTGTAGTGGTCGCGGTCCTAGACGAGCTGGTCGGCGGCGGTCTGATGCAGGAGTGCTCGAGCTTGAAGAAGAAGAAGCGAGGGGGACGAGGAAAAGAAGGGCCCCCATGTATATTTATAAGGCGAAGGGATAAGAATTAATCATGGGTGCGAAAATCGAGGAGGCACAGTAACTTTTGCGTTTGGTGACGCCTCAGTTTTCAGGATAGATGGATTGCGTAAAGATTCATTGTGATGTCATCATAGGTTTCCGGGATTTTCGAGAATGACATCAACAATAAGAGGATATTAAAAACAACAAGTCTGGAAGTATCTTAAGCCGGAATTTTATGACCTGGAGAAGATGCAGGTATGACCAGAAGATAAGCCGCCAGATTATGAGGTTGGAGATTGACATGAATGAATTCAAATCAATCTGGGGGCTGATGTTGCCAATATAATCCCATGATATGACCTGCCATATTGGGCTAGGTCATCCAGGTGGCGGCTGATGAGAAAGAATCAAGACGGGTCATAGCGCTTAGGAGCTAGAGCAACAAGGTGGCTCACAGAGTGGTCCGGCTCAGGGCCCAACATTGAAAGATGGTGGCTCATGGCCCAGAGGTACAAGTCACCTGGAGTTTCCTTGCTTAGGGAACAAGAAAAATCAAAGACATAATGGATCATGGATCATAGTACGACCCCGACTCTTGGAAGCCTAGGGCCTCAACCTGTATATAAAGGCAAGTCCCTGAGGCAGATAAGTTATGTTACAATTGATCAATAGCTACGTCAAGCGAATTCGTTCCCTTTTAACTGATCCTCAGGCAATAAGCAACAAGCAAGAAGTAGGCTATTACCTCGATCATGAGGGGCCGAACCTGGGTAAACTCGTGTCTCTCGATTCCGATCAACCCCGACAAGCTAACCGCCCTGTTGCTATGGCCTCACGACTAAGTCCTCACACTAGGACATCTGGCGTGACAAAATCACGATAGTGGGTAAACAAATTACTGTTGAGAAATTGATAGAAAAGCGAATAATTATGAATATAGGTATCACGTCCGTGACAAGTACACCGACTCCTCCCTGCATCTACTACTATTACTCAACACATCGACCGCTATCCAGCATGCCTCTAGTGTATTAAGTTAAAAAGAATGGAGTAACGCCTTAAGCAAGATGACATGATGTAGAGGGATAGATCCAATCAATATGAATGAACCCCATCCTTTTATCCTTAATGGCAACAATACAATATGTGTCATGTCCCTTTCTGTCACTGGGAATAGGCACCGCAAGATTGAACTCAATACAAAGCACCTCCCCCATTGCAAGAAAAATCAATCTAGTTAGCCAAACCAAATCAATAGATTAGAGAGAAATACAAAGCTATCTTAATCATGCATAAAAGAGTTCAGAGAAGACTCAAATATTACTTATAGATAATCTGATCATAAACCCATAATTCATCGGATCTCAACAAACACACCGCAAAAGAAGATTACATTGAATAGATCTCCAAGAACATCAAGGAGAACATTGTATTGAATATCAAAGAGAGAGAGAGAGAGAGAGAGAGAGAGAGAAGAAGCCATCTAGATACTAGCTATGGACCCGTAGGTGTTGGGGAACGTAGTAATTTCAAAAAATTTCCTATGCACACGCAAGGATCATGGTGATGCATAGCAACGAGAGGGGAGAGTATTGTCCACGTACCCTCGTAGACCGTAAGCGGAAGCGTTATGACAACGCGGTTGATGTAGTCGTACGTCTTCACGATCCGACCGATCCAAGTACCGAACGACGGCACCTCCGAGTTCAGCACACGCTCAGCTCGATGACGATCCCGGACTCCGATCCAGCAAAGTGTCGGGATGAGTTCCACAAGACGACGGCGTGGTGGCGATGATGATGTTCTACCGCGCGCAGGCTTCGCCTAAACTCCGCGACGATATGACCGAGGTGGAATATGGTGGAAGGGGCACCGCACACGGCTAAGGAACGATCCAGAGATCAACTTAGGTGTCCATGGGGTGCCCCGCCTCAGATATAAAGGAGTGGAGGAGGGAGGGCTGCCTCTCTATGGCGCTGCTTAGGGAGTCCTACTCCCACCGAGTAGGACTCCCCTTTCCTAGTCCAACTAGGAACCCTTCCATGTAGTAGGAGTAGGAGAGAAGGAAAGGGAAGAGAGAAGGAGAAGGAAGGAAGGGTGCGCCCCTTCCCTAGTCCAATTCGGACTAGTCCAAGGGAGGTGCGGTCACTCTTTGGCCCTTTCTCTCCTTTCCCGTATGGCCCAAAGAGGCCCAATACGAATTCCCGTAACTCTCCCAGACTCCCAAAATACCCGAATCACTCGGAACCTTTCCGAACTCCGAATATAGTCGTCCAATATATCGATCTTTACGTCTCGACCATTTCGAGACTCCTCATCATGTCCCCGATCTCATCCGGGACTCGAACTCCTTCGGTACATCAAAACTCATAAACTCATAATAAAACCGTCATCATAACGTTAAGCGTATGCGGACCCTACGGGTTCGAGAACTATGTAGACATGACCTAGAACTATTCTCAGTCAATAACCAATAGCGGAACCTGGATGCCCATATTGGCTCCTACATATTCTACGAAGATCTTTATCGGTCAAACCGCATAACAACATACGTTGTTCCCTTTGTCATCGGTATGTTACTTGCCCGAGATTCGATCGTCGGTATCTCAATACCTAGTTCAATATCGTTACCGGCAAGTCTCGTTACTCGTTCTGTAATACATCATCCCGCAACTAACTCATTAGTTGCAATGCTTGCAAGGCTTATAGTGATGTGCATTACCGAGTGGGCCCAGAGATACCTCTCCGACAATCGGAGTGACAAAACCTAATCTTGAAATACGCCAACCCAACATGTACCTTTGGAGACACTTGTAGTACTCCTTTATAATCACCCAGTTACGTTGTGACGTTTGGTAGCACCCAAAGTGTTCCTCCCAGTAAACGGAGTTGCATAATCTCATAGTTACAGGAACATGTATAAGTCATGAAGAAAGCAATAGCAACATACTAAACGATCAAGTGCTAGGCTAACGGAATGGGTCATGTCAATCACATCATTCTCCTAATGATGTGATCCCATTAATCAAATTACAACACATGTCTATGGTTAGGAAACATAACCATCTTTGATTAATGAGCTAGTCAAGTAGAGGCATACTAGTGACTATATGTTTGTCTATGTATTCACACATGTATCATGTTTCCGGTTAATACAATTCTAGCATGAATAATAAACATTTATCATGAAATAAGGAAATAAATAATAACTTTATTATTGCCTCTAGGGCATATTTCCTTCAGTCTCCCACTTGCACTAGAGTCAATAATCTAGTTCACATCATCATGTGATTCAACACTAATATTCACATCTCGTATGTGATTAACACCCATAGTTCACATCGTCATGTGACCAACACCCAAAGGGTTTACTAGAGTCAATAATCTAGTTCACATCGCTATGTGATTAACACCCAAAGAGTACTAAGGTATGATCATGTTTTGCTCGTGAGAGAAGCTTAGTCAACGGTCTCACACATTCGTGAGCCGTATCTATTTTGCAAATATTCTATGTCTACAATGCTCTTGCGGAGCTACTCTAGCTAATTGCTCCCACTTTCAATATGTATCCAGATTGAGACTTAGAGTCATCTGGATCAGTGTAAAAAGCTTGCATCGATGTAACTCTTTACGACGGGCTCTTTTATCACCTCCATAATCGAGAAATACTTCCTTAGTCCTCACTAAGGATGTTCTTGACCACTGTCCGGATATACTCCTAGATCACTATTGTACTCCTTGCCAAATTCAGAGCAAGGTATACAATAGGTCCGGTACATAGCATAGCATACTTTATAGAACCTATGATCGAGGCATAGGGAATGACTTTCATTCTCTTTTCTATTTTCTGCCGTGGTCGGGATTTGAGTCTTACTCAATTTCACACCTTGTAATACAGGCAAGAAACTCTTTCTTTGACTGTTCCATTTTGAACTACTTCAAAATCTTGTCAAGGTATGTACTTATTGAAAAACTTATCAAGCGCCTTGATCTATCTCAATAAATCTTGATGCTCAATATGTAAGTAGCTTTACCGAGGTCCTTCTTTGAAAAACTCCTTTCAAATACTCCTTTATGCTTTGCGAATAATTCTACATTATTTCCGATCAACAATATGTCATTCACATATACTTATCGTAAATGTTTTAGTGCTCCCACTCACTTTCTTGTAAATACAAAGCTTCTCCAAAAGTCTCAGATAAAACCATATGCTTTGATCAACTCATCAAAGCGTATATTCCAACTCCGAGATGCTTGCACCAAATTCCATTGATGGATCACTGAGCTTGCACATTTTATTAGCTCCTTTTCGGATTGACAAAACCTTCTAGTTGCATCATATACAACTCTTCTTTAATAAATCCATTAAAGAATGTAGTTTTGACATCCATTTGCCAGATTTCATAAAATGTGGCAATTGCTAACATGATTCGGACAGACTTAAGAATCGCCACAGCTTGAGAAAATCTCATTGTAGTCAACACCTTGAACTTGTCGAAAACCTTTTTGTGACAAGTCGAGCTTTGTAGATAGTAACACTACTATCAGTGTCCGTCTTCCTCTTGAAGATCCATTTATATAGTATGGCTTGCCGATCATCGGGCAACTCAATCAAAGTCCACACTTTGTTCTCATACATGGATCCCATCTCAGATTTCATGGCCTCAAGCCATTTCACGAAATCTGGGCTCATCATCGCTTCCTCATAGTTCGTAGGTTCATCATGGTCTAGTAACATGACTTCCGAACATGATTACCGTACCACTACAGTGCGGATCTTACTCTGGAAGACCTACGAGGTTTGATAGCAACTTGATCTCAAGTTTCATGATCATCATCATTAACTTCCTTACTAATTGGTGTAGGAATCATCGAACTGATTTACGTGATGAACTACTTTCCAACAAGGGAGAAGGTACAATTACCTCATCAAGTTCTACTTTCCTCCCACTCACTTCTTTCGAGAGAAACTTCTTCTCTAGAAAGGATCCATCTTAGCAACGGATAACTTGCCTTCGGATCTGTGATAGAAGGTGTACCCAATAGTTACCTTTGGGTATTCTATGAAGACGCACTTCTCGATTTGGGTTCGAGCTTATCGGTGAAAACTTTTTCACATAAGCATCACAACTCCAAACTTTAAGAAACGGCGGCTTAGGGTTTACCGTTAAACCATAGTTCATACGGTGTCGCCTCAACGGATTTAGATGGTGCCCTATTAAACGTGAATGCATTGCCTCTAATGCATAACCCCAAAACGATAGTGGTAAACCGATAAGAGACATCATAGATCACACCATATCTAGTAAAGTACGACACGACGTTCGGACACACCATTACATTGTGGTGTTCCAAGTAGCGTGAGTTGCGAAACTATTTCACATTGTTTCAAATGAAGACCAAACTCAGAACTCAAACATTCATCTCCACGATCGGATCGTAGAAACTTTACTTTTCTTGTTACGATGATTTTCCACTTCACTCTGAAATTCTTTGAACTTTTCAAATGTTTCGCACTTATGTTTCATCAAGTAGATATACCCATATCTGCTCAAATCATCTGTGAAGGTCGAAAATAACGATACACGCCATGAGCCTTAACACTCATTGGATCGCATACATCGGTATGTATTATTTCCAATAAGTCAAGAGCTCGTTCCATTGTTCCGGAACGGAGTTTTAGTCATCTTGCCCAAAAGGCACGGTTCGCAAGCATCAAATGATTCATAATCAAGTGATTCCAAAAATCCATCTTTTATGGAGTTTCTTCATGTGTTTTACAATCGATATGACCCAAACGGCAGTGCTACAGTATAAGTTGCACTATCATTATTAACTTTGCATCTTTTGGCATCAATATTATGAATATGTGTATCACTACGATCGAGATCCAACAAACTATTTTCATTGGGTGTATAACCATCAAAGGTTTTATTCATGTAAACAGAATAACAATTATTCTTTAACTTTAAATGAATAACCGTTTTGCAATAAACATGATCAAATCATATTCATGCTCAACGCAAACGCTAAATAACATTTATTTGGCTTTTAACACTAATCTCGAGAGTATAGGGAGTGTGCGATGATGATCATATCAATTTTGGAACTACTTCCAACACTCATCGTCACTTCCCCTTCAACTAGTCTTTGTTTATTCTGTAACTCCTGTTTCGAGTTACTAATCTTAGCAAGCAAACAAGTATCAAATACTCAGGGTCTACTATAAACACTAGTAAGGCACACATCAATAACATGTATATCAAATATACCCTTGTTCACTTTGCCATCCTTCTTATCCACCAAATATTCAGGGCATTTCCGCTTCCAGTGACCATTTCCTTTGCAGTGTAAGCACTCAGTTTCAGGCTTCGGTTTCACGAGAGGGGAGAGTATTGTCCACGTACCCTCGTAGACCGTAAGCGGAAGGATCATGGTGATGCATAGCAACGAGAGGGGAGAGTATTGTCCACGTACCCTCGTAGACCGTAAGCGGAAGCGTTATGACAATGCGGTTGATGTAGTCGTACGTCTTCACGATCCGACCGATCCAAGTACCGAACGACGGCACCTCCGAAGTTCAAAGACACGCTCAGCTCGATGACGATCTCCTGACCGATCCAGCAAAGTGTCGGGATGAATTCCACAAGACGACGGGCGCAGGACGATGATGATGTTCTATCGCGCAGGCTTCGCCTAAACTCCACGACGATATGACCGAGGTGGAATATGGTGGAAGGGGCACCGCACACGGCTAAGGAACGACCGTAGATCAACTTCAGGTGTCCATGGGGTGCCCCCGCCTCAGAGATATAAAGGAGTGGAGGAGGGAGGGCCGGCCCTCTCTATGGCGCGCCCTAGGGGAGTCCTACTCCCACCGAGTAGGATTCCCTTCCTAGTCCAACTAGGAACCCTTCCATGTAGTAGGAGTAGGAGAGAAGGAAGAGAGAAGGAGAAGGAAGGAAGGGTGCGCCCCTTCCCTAGTCCAATTCGGACTAGTCCAAGGGGAGGTGCGGTCACTCTTTGTCCCTTTCTCCTTTCCCGTATGGCCCAAAGAGGCCCAATACGAATTCCCGTAACTCTCCCAGATTCCCAAAAATACCCGAATCACTCGGAACCTTTCCGAACTCCGAATATAGTCGTCCAATATATCGATCTTTACGTCTCGACCATTTCGAGACTCCTCGTCATGTTCCCCATCTCATCCGGGACTCCGAACTCCTCCGGTACATCAAAACTCATAAACTCATAATAAAACTGTCATCGTAACGTTGTTGCAAGTGACCCTACGGGTTCGAGAACTATGTAGACATGACCTAGAACTATTCTCGGTCAATAACCAATAGCGGAACCTGGATGCCCATATTGGCTCCTACATATTCTACGAAGATCTTTATCGGTCAAACCGCATAACAACATACGTTGTTCCCTTTGTCATCGGTATGTTACTTGCGAGATTCGATCGTCGGTATCTCAATACCTAGTTCAATCTCGTTACCGGCAAGTCTCTTTACTCGCTCATAATACATCATCCCGCAACTAACTCATTAGTTGCAATGCTTGCAAGGCTTATAGTGATGTGCATTACCGAGTGGGCCCAGAGATACCTCTCCGACAATCGGAGTGACAAAACCTAATCTCGAAATACGCCAACCCAACATGTACCTTTGGAGACACCTGTAGTACTCCTTTATAATGACCCAGTTATGTTGTGACGTTTGGTAGCACCCAAAGTGTTCTCCGGTAAACGGGAGTTGCATAATCTCATAGTTACAGGAACATGTATAAGTCATGAAGAAAGCAATAGCAACATATTAAACGATCAAGTGCTAGGCTAACGGAATGGGTCATGTCAATCACATCATTCTCTTAATGATGTGATCCCATTAATCAAATTACAACACATGTCTATGGTTAGGAAACATAACCATCTTTGATTAATGAGCTAGTCAAGTAGAGGCATACTAGTGACTATATGTTTGTCTATGTATTCACACATGTATCATGTTTCCGGTTAATACAATTCTAGCATGAATAATAAACATTTATCATGAAATAAGGAAATAAATAATAACTTTATTATTGCCTCTAGGGCATATTTCCTTCAGTAGGTCTGTGGCAAACTACTCACACATCATCGGAAGGACAACAACAAGGTTGATGTAGAAGCCCTCTGTGGTCGAATCCACCTCCGGCAAAGTACCGGAAAAGGCCTCCAGATGGGATCTTACAACGACAGAAACTTGCAGCGGCAGAAAAGTAGCTTTGGTGTGCCCTCTGGTCTACATGGAATATTTAGGTATTTATAGAATAAGAATTAGGGTTAGAGGAGCCACAGGAGGCCCACAAGCTTGGGGGGCGCCCCCCTAGGGCGCGCCCTGTGAGCTTGTCGTGACCTCGTGGCCATTCTGGCCTCCTCCCAAAGCTTCCAGGGTGTCTTGTGGTCCAAGAAAAATCTTCAAAAAGTTTAATTTCATTTGGACTCAGTTTGATAGTGATTTTCTGTAAAGGCAAAAACAAGGGAAAAAACAGTAACTATCACTTGGCACTAGGTTAATAGGTTATCCCCAAAAGATGATATAAAGTAGCATAATAATGCATATAAACATCCAAGATTGATAATATAATAGCATGGAACAATAAAAAATTATAGATACGTTGGAGACGTATCACAAAGAAGCTCAATATTCCATGAGTTCTGCACCTTAATGCCATCCTCGGTCTCGAGACGAACTGCGCCAGGTCTGGTGACTTGTACCACCCGATAAGGGCCTTCCCACTTTGGCATCAACTTGTTTGATCCTTTGGCGGATTGAATGCACCGAAGAAGAAGGTCGCCTTCCTCAAAGCTCCGGGCATGAACCTTGTGGCTATGATGGCGGTATGAAAGCTTCTTTGGTAGCATGCAGCGTGCAAAGCCGCCCGAAGAAGATCTTCCTCAAGAAGCATTGCATCATCTTGCCGCAACTACTCTTGCTCTGCCTCATCATAGGCAAGCACTCGAGATGACCCATATGTGAGTTCCGTGGTGAGTATCGCCTCTGCATCATAGACTAGGGAGAATGGTGTTTGGCCAGTAGCTCGATTTGGTGTCGTCCTGAGTGACCAAAGAACCACCGACCACTCATCAATCCAGCGTCTTTCACACTTGTGCAGCCTGTTAAAGGTTCTTGTCTTGATTACATGCGATAGTTCAGCATTTATCCTTTCTGCTTGTCCATTGCTTCTTGGGTGACCAACGAAAGTGAAATAGACCTTGCTTCCAAGGCCTTGGACGTACTGCATGAAGGTGCGGCTCATAAACTGCATGCCGTTGTCGGTGATAATTTTATTAGGAACCCCAAAATGGCAAACTAGTCCTTTGAAGAACTTGATGGGTGACTGCGTTGTTACCTTTCTTACTAGCTCTACTTCAGGACACTTTGTGAACTTGCCGATGGCAACGTAAAGAACTCAAAGTCCCTGGTAGTGCAGCGGAAGGGGCCCAAGATATTGAGCCCCTAGACCGAAATAGGCCAAGAGAGAGGAATTGTTTGCAGAGCTTGAGCTGGCTGATATTCTTTGAATGGCACTGGCATGCTTCACATTTGGTTACTAGCTTAGTTGTATCCTGAAGAGCAGTGGGCCAATAGAAGCCTTGTCGGAAAGCTTTGCCGACAAGTGCTCTTGATCCTATGTGAGAGCCACATATGCCTCCATGTATCTCTACCAATAACCTTAGTCCATCTTCCTGGCAAATGCACTTCAATTTCAAACCATTTGCTCTCTTTATGTGCAGAATGTTATCCACAAATTGATACATACTCTCTTAGCTTCTTCTTGCAATTCAGGAAGTTATCCTGTTTGAAGGAAATGAACTATAGGTTGTGCCAACACCGAAGCTTGCCACTCGACGACAAGGACCAAAGGCAATCTCTTCTAGTGGGAGCGCTCGCCTACCGCAAGAACGTGATAGAGGCGAGGTGTCCCGATCTTTCGATGAGATGATAACTATCGATTTGGTGGAGATGACTTTGACGATCCGACTACAACGCGTAAACGACGCTATGCCTTAGCAATCACTAAACCAACTCCGAGAGGTTATTGACCACGCCGAGCACGATCAACCTCGACCACGAAGGTCTATTCACGCAAGCAATCGAAGAACAAGCAAGAATATGATAAAGCAATCTGAATATTGCGAATATATATATGAAGTAATGATAAAGGTGGGGATCCGGAAGCGGTCTTGGTTTGGTCGTTGGACACAAACGAAGTACACGAAGTTGCAATGGCTAAGTTTTAACTAAACAAATGCCCAGTCTAAGCGATGCCTTAAGGGCTATATTTATAGGGAAAAGAGAGGGGATTTCGTCCACCCTTGGCAAGGTGGGACTAAAACACCTCCTAAGTCGTTTCCCCTACAAAACGGACTCTAAAAAATAGATTACTTGGGCCTGGCCCAAAATAAGGTGGGGCAACACCAATAATAAGCTATGGACAAAATTTATGAAAGGCCATCTTGTATATTTCGTCCATCTTCTCGTATGTCATCATGGTGGCTTCAAAGTCCGGAAATCTCTACTAGAACCTTCGTTCTTGTTCTCTTCGCATGCACCTTCATCTCCGTACTTGCTCATGCTCCAATGTTCATCCTTCTTGTGTGTGCTAGGCTCTTCAATTGCAAGCAACACAAATGTATCTAAGTTAGGCAGCATCATATTCTCATGAACACTAGAAACATTACCAAGAAACGAAAGTACCTGGTAATTTAACTGGCATATGCGATCTCTAGCAATTGTTCCAAGAGGTAAAACAGCAGGGGATATGGGTGTAACTGTGGTAGGCATGTCCTCATCATCCTCCCCTTCTTGAAAACAAAGCCGTCCTCGGCGTTGCTTAATCTGAAATGTGGCTAACAAAAGAGACAAGGTGTACACGTTGTATATGTATATGTCATCCATTTTGACTGATCTCAGTTGTGGCACATGTGAGATAGTTATACAAGAGCACCCTTCTAAAGTCGTGAAATATAAAGCCAATATATTATCACAAGAAGTCAAAAGCATGAAAATATTGCAACTCAGTTTGCACATATAAGTGAAGCTCTTAATCGTACCAAAAGATTGGCAATGCTTATCATTAAACCATCCCAACCTTGATGAACCATCATCAAGATTAGAGGTCATATCAAAATGATTAAACATTGGCACAACTATTTTCAAACGTATTTGATCCAAATCTGATTTATTCCCTGATTCACATGGTTCTTTCACATCAATAGTTAATTCAATGGGTTCACTCAAAATTGTTTGATCACATGGCAAAGTTAAAATAGTTGGTGTGATCATAGTAGTGGGTAGCTCATCATATGGTTCATTGAAATTGACAAGGAATTCATCATAATCATGTGGAGGTGGGAGATCGGTACCTTTGTCATTACCTCTTATGATCAACTCAGATGTAGGCACTGTCGATGGTGCTGTGTCACATGGTGGAGGTGATGTAGTCCTCACAACAACGGATGTGGTTGTCATAGCACGCCTAGTAGTTGAAGGAACAACCGTATCATCTCTTGGAATGTGCACCTTGTGCTTGTTCTCTTTGAGGGCAACACGTCGTTTTATTTCCTGTTCAGCTTTACAAGCAAGACGAAACAAATGATCCATAGGATAACACTCTTCATGAATTAGTATCTCCTTAATATCACGGTTTAATCCTCCCCAAAATCTATCCATAAAATCTTCTTCACTTTTTTCTAAAGAGGAATGCAACAAGGTAGTTTGTAAAGCATCATTGTATTTTGTTACGGTGTCACTACCTTGTTTTAAATGTTGCAACTTTTTAATCATGTCACGAGTATAATAAGCGGAAACGAATGTATGTCGCATGGCAAGTTTCAAATCATCCCAAGTAGAAGGTACACCATGAGGGTGTAACCGACAATATTCACTCCACCAAACTAAAGCATAACCAGTGAAAGAACCAACCGCAACCTTAAATTTTTTACGTTCATCAAAATGATGGGAAGCAAATAGATTATTTATGTCGAACTCCCATTCAATATATAAAGCAGGTCTAAAACGGCCATTAAATGGTGGTATAGAAACATTAACCTGATCATGTGCATTTGGATGTTTGTGCACATCTCGTGACAGTTGTGGTATTTGTATAGGTGGTGGCACGTCTCCCGCGATCGACAAAGCCCATGAATTGACTCTGGATCCTGTCATGATTAGTAGAAACAAGAAACAAAATCCAAAAATAATGTTCCTATGAACTACTGGGAAGTGGTGGTAAAACGCTTACAGTATAGCAAATCAAAGTCTTATAAGTTCTTACCATGCAGCAGGAGGTGACCGGCAACCAGCGGTGTCAAATAACTTCAAGAGTTGGGTAAAGCGATTGTCGGGTGAACGTATGTATGCACGATGTAGAAATATGTGGAGCTGGGTTGGCTTTATATATATGGAAACAAATGCTACAACCACGTTAATGAATGCAAGCTGTAAATTCGTTCAAAGTGATCGAGTGCTGGTCCTAGGCTAGACTGTATCAGAGACGCGAGCCTATGACACAAAAGAATTCACGATGCCTCGTTGACAAAAATAATAATTTGAATGTGTTTGCACTGGCAGGCGCAACGATGTATGCGGCTGATAAAAAAAGACCCTCGACAATAGAGCAATCAAAAACCTGTGTGACACCGAAAACAAATGGGGCAGCAGAGAAATCTTGTGGCCCTCTCCCTAACCAAGTCAACTTTATTTTTTCTTTAGGCACAAGGAGTCACGTACCAGCCTCCTTCAATTAGCTACCCATGCTATCTTTTTTCAAGCAAACACCATGAAGGGAACAAGGCAACCGCTGCACTTCTCTCTCTCTTACTTTCCTGTTTTCTCTTTCTTTCCAACCTCCAAGTGATCAGTGCTCCTTCTAAATAAACCAGTATCACATATTACAGATTTTATGGAAGCCAAAATAGTGTCGTTCCAACTTTCCAAAAGAAATCTTTATCTTTACCTACTTATATATATATATATATATATATATATATATATATATATATATATATATATATATATGACAAATGTTTCCTACAAGCAGTGGTAGTTATCACCACTTGCGTTTTGTATATTGTATGTAGTATCTGTCGAAACCGAAAGTATGTATGTGTAGTATGTAGTATATAACAACGATTAGGTAGTATATATACTAATTTTTAGATAATATGTACCATTTTTTGAGTATGCTCTTTTTTACATACAAATATGTACGTATTTCACAAATATAACAAAAACTATGGGCTCATATACAATTTTTTCATTTAAGCTTTGAAATAACTTAGATATAGTATATGAACATATTTAAAATAATAAAATAGTATATATAGTACCATATGGTAGTATATGAGATATGTGGGGTAATTACCACCGGGTGGTAGGATGAATTTTCTCTCTCTCTATATATATATATAATAAGTACTAATAAAGCAGCTATCGCTTTTGGTCGTACGTCATTATCAATTTTACAAAAAAGTCCCTCTGTTTTGCACAATTAACCCGCAGTCACGATCTAAGTGAAATAACTGTTCGTCTGGGGAAAAAAAGTTCACCGCATCATCCCACACGCACGCCTGCGCTCGCATCGCCCCCATGGCTTCGCCTCCCTTGGCACCGGCCCACCTCGCCACCGGCCCTCCCCATCCCCTTCTCCCACCTCGCAGCGCCGACGTGTGCCAGATCTGCCCGCATCCCCCACCCACCCATCCCTCTCACGTCTCATCTCTCTCTCCACGCGGCTCCTTGCTGCGCTACCTGCGGCGGCTGATCCAGACAACGTCCGGCGAATCCCACCACCATGAAGCACAGCCCGAGGCCCCCTCGCACTCGCGGCGCCCTCTCATACGACTAGATCCGGCGCTCACAGCCAGTAAAGCTCACCGGCGACCCTCTTGCCATGGCTAGGGTTTCGGGCATCAGCTCCGGCGCCGGTGGCCAAGTCGCCCTCGTCTCGTCCGGTGAGTGCATCCCCTCCCCTGGCTTCGCCCTCTCTCTCCCTTTCTCTAACCTCTGCTCTTCTCTTCCCCTGTAGACGTGGAGGGAGGTACTGTGGACAGCCTTGCTGCTGCTCGGGACGAAGTAGTCATGGAGTTTCCTCCTCCTCCTCTGGCTTCAGGTGAGTTTTCCACCGTGATCCATCTAACGGCCAGCGCGATGACCTAGAAAGTAGGGCAGGGCCTGGACATGGTAGGTCACAAACATCCATCTATTTTGCCCTCCTGTACATATTTTGATGTTGGATCGGTGCTGTGTTTCAATTGCTAACAAAGCAGATTAAAAGGGCCATGTTCTGTGGTTAGCACCTGGACCTAGACGTCTCCATATCATACCTCAACAAAGAAAAGATCATACTAAATCTACTATTATGTGAGTTTGCCCATATGCACAATTTACCCTTTTCCTAACAAGTTCTGATCCTCACCCCTTCACTAGCTACTTATTCATGGTGCTGGTCAATGCACTCTATGTGGTAAACTGCTACGAGGCTCTATTCTTTTTCTTCAAAATAAATTACTTTAATTATAAGAGATAGAGTTTTTTCCAGGAATATTTGACTACTGTCTGGTTCGATCAGCTAGGGATACCATATTTTTTAAAGCAATCAAAATCTGTTTCTGGATAGATGCACTGCAAAAATACCAGCATCATGAGACCATAAAGATAGGGATGTGCTTAATAATTACCCTCAGTGTCCTAATTATAGTTCTCTTTGTTCTTGCAAAGGTGCTTATTAATCCACTGAAACCATGTTATAAGATGCATGTTTTATCTCCTAAAAAAGCATGAACATTTGTTTCTTTTAGTAATTAATTGAAACCACTTGTAAGCCTGCAATGAAGCTTCTATTATTTTGCGTCTCATAAATTTGGTAGCTATTTTATGCAATATGTTTTACTTAAATTTCAGCAGAGGGAACATCTATAATTTGACATATGAACTGGTCTCTTTTTCTTTTCTTGACGGTTAAGCGCACCTGGGCTCTTGAACGGCATTCAATACCCTGGTCATATCCTCAAATTAAGCCGATCTCACCATGGGTCTTATTCGCTGCCACCGTTGGCATGTTTCCAGCCGACCACCCAAAGACACTAACTTCATGCAAAATCGCATTGCAGATCGCAGGTGCAGCAGACTTGACCCCCTTAGATTGATCCCACACTTAGATTTGTCTGATGGTAATCCATGTCGTCGTTAGCATGATGCCTTGCAAAGTGGGGCTAGCCAGGTTAGTGTCTGTACACAGTGGGTCATAAGCCTCTGCTGCTCTGTCGTACAAGCTATATGACGCGTTTGGTTCATAGAAAAACAGCGGTTTCCAATTTCAATGCTGCCTGAAATCATACCATCCTGTTTGGTACGCCCGCACTGTCATTCGTAGCCGCGGTTTCCGATGCAGGACTTCATGAAACTAAAAACACCCATATCGGAGTTGATTGGGAAAACGAAACGCATCTCCATCAACCAAACGAAGCGCGCTATCCATAAAAGTAATCGGAAACGGAGCTTCCCGATACGATAAAATCAATACGTTACCGGAGCCGAGCCAAACGCGTTGTATGCTTTTGCTGATGTTGTGTGTTTCACTTCATAATATTTTTCATCAGCATATTCATCACATCTTACACTATGGTCTCGGCAGGAAGTAGTACGTCATAATAAAGAGAAAACTGTAGATATGTTTTAAAGGCAGACTGGTCATCGTTTGCTACCAAGATGTGGGCGAGAGCGCGTAATCGATGATAGGCTGAGGAGGCTATGCCGATATGCAGTGGCTGGTACCTGCTGGATGTCATTGACGGGCTATGGCACAAGACGCCAGCAAAGGGATTCTCAACACCTGCTAAACTGGCCTGAGAATTTGATTGTTATTCTGCTTTAGTTACGGGTACTGTTCTCCTATCCGATTGAATGATTCTCACGTGATGCATGGCTGGGTCTTGGCTTCATATAATATATTTTGGAGCATGCGCTCCAATGGATATGACGGTCTGCAAGTGTAGGATGGCTGATGCTTGCCTTCATATGTCTGGATTTTGGTGTTGGTCTGATTGCTCCAGTTTTTACTGTTAGTACATGCATTAGCATGAAGTAACTAACAAAAAGTGACTATATCATAGGAGCTGATATTTGTTAATGCCATACTTATAAGCGATCTAAATAATTCATAGCTGTAATGACATTTAAATTTCTCAATGCATTGCTTCTGAACAGTTGTCAATAATCATGCCTTTTTGCTTTCTTCTTTTTGCTAGCATCATGTCGATATGGCACTTGTGAAAACTGAAGATTTGGTATGGAGTCGCAAAAACTGCAATACTCTCGGTAATGCGAAAAAAACAAAGATTTCATGGCCTTCAACCTTTGTGTGTGACTAATATCCTGCCTCTATACTACTTGCATCATGTTAATGCATTGTGTATTAACACTTCATTTTATTATTTTCTTTGTAGATTCGAAAGATACATGGATGATTATATGGGTGCGTGGCAAGTATACTGCAATGATGATGATGTTTCGGTTCATGATGATGATGATGGATGCTTTTAGTTTTAGTTAAGTTGTAGGGATTCTGTTCCTGTTGGATGATGTTTCTCGGTTAAGTTTTAGTTAAGTTGTAGGTATGTTGATGAATGCTTTCAGTTTAAGTCTCGTTGTCAAGAAATATTCATTTTTCTGTAGGTCCGTGTTTCTTTTGGTGGGATGTTTCTTTTGGTGGGATCTATTTAATTTGAAGTACTTTCTACAAAGACAGCTTGTACACAAGGAGTGTGCTTCCTTCTACCGAGGCAGCTGATACACATGGAGGTAGTGAAACACATAGAAACACTTGAGATATTCGCCCCATATTGTATTTTTAAGCTGGTGATTGCTGTTATTGTTTTGCTGCGATTTATTAGATCCTTCTGTTTTGTGCCATGTTTATGCACACATTAACAGTTGACAAACTCTTATCGTCGATTAATTAGTGATCTCCAGCCAGTTTAGTGATAGAGATGTAATTGGCAGTATCTGATACTGAACAATTCCATTTTGTTTCCACAATTACCACTCCACCAAACTAATTCCCTTGCCTAATTATAGTGAAACTAAATTGAGATAATTTTTTCCTTTTATTCTGGGTCATGTATCCTAAAATGAGTTGCCAATTATTTGTACAGGGTGGTCAAGGCAATGTCTATTTGTTGTTGGGCCAATATGTGTTTTTGTTCTTTGGTATTGTACTATTTTGTTCAATGAAATGCTTCAGAATGAAAATGCGACAACATATGTAAACATTCTTTACTACTTTCTCAGTCTGTGATGAAATCATTGAATGTTGTAGGCCTTTGTAGATTTGATGCTAGCTCTTTCTGTGGCTGGAGATAAGACTGCTACATTGTTCTTTAATTGTAGGTTGCATCAATGGTAACGCTGGTTTCACAAAAACAAGATTGCTAGGATATGCTGCTTATCATTACGGTGAATACATTATTGTTCCTTTTGTTTGTGGTTTGACAAACCGTTACAAAATGATTTCTACATTGTACATTGTGGCACTCGAAAAGAGCACTCCATTTCCTGTTAATTTGATGATTAAAAGGGTTGTGTTTGACTACTGTCATGTCAAGTTGGATGTTTTGCATCATTATTTTTACTCCCTAATAGCGTACTCTTTATTTCGGAATAATAGATTTTTAACAATCTTTAGCACCACCATCTCACTTATAGGAAGTATTGATATATATGTGTGCCTGATAAATTGTTGTACAAGGTTCTAATTTCATCCTATATATTCTTTACAACATATCATTTTCTCCTTTCTTTTTAATTTTCAGGTTGGGTTCATTACTCGTGGTGGCAAAAAAGATGGCACCCACCTTATATCTTGTTGTGGGCCAAGGGAGGAAGGGACACTTTGCAGATGGAAGGGGGTGTTGTAGAGCGGTTACTCTAAAGGAAGGAATGGAAAAAAGGGAAAGGTCTTTATCGTCGAAAACTAAATTTGCATGTACCCATCTTATGTGAATAAGCATGTAACCAGCTTATATCGATATTTTCATTGTAATGGAGACATAAGACACAAGTGACGATGTTAAACTCAAATAATATTTTTATCAGTATCTCAAAGCTGGAAATGCACGAGAGTGTGATATGGTGAGAGAAGAAGAAGAAATACACGAGGATTTGGAACGCATACATTAGACACAATTGGTATTGAACAACTATTAGATATGCCCCGTAGCAACGCATTTGAGCCTTTTTTACTAGTAATCCTCCAAAAGGCAGGAATCAGTGAGTTATTTGGGAGCCGAACCAAACCTTCTTCTTTTTTCTCCAAAGACACGTCCAGACTTGGAAACCTCCCACCGATTTTTTTTTGTGTATAGATCAACCGAATCTGGACTTGCTCTCTGCAAACAACGACGCTTTTTTTCAAGCGGTGGAACAAACTTGCCAATTCTCTTTCAAGTTTCCTTCTCTTACCATGTATGCGCCCAGCAGTTTTTCTCTCTCAAACGAACAAGGAAAATCTGATTGTCCTTTACCTCCTTTCTTTCCAAGTCAAACGTCACGTGGAAACAATCAACCCTCTCGCCAAACGTGGAAACAACGACCTCCCCGTGATCTGCGTGCATTCCTTGAAATATTTATCTCCTTCCAAAACACTCACGTGGGAATACTTCCAAATGCCATGCGGTCTGTTTTTTTCCTTTTTTTTATCCGAAGTTACCAAACCAGGAGCACACCACGTCCCCCTTTTCTCTTTATTTTTTTTTCTCTCTCCCTTATTCTGACATGGAGTACTACTCTCAAACTCTCACGTTTTTTTTGGAATCCCAACGAATCAGCCAACTTTTACTTTCCTTTTTGATCTCCAACTTGAGGAGGAACTTCTCAATCACAAACCGACATGCACTTCCCTGCCTTATTTTATTTTTTGTCTTCCTTTTGTGCTGCGATCTCCAACACTCCCGCAAGGAAACTCCTCCTTTAAAAAAAATCAAACGTGCCACACTAGGACACCCATATCCAACACATGCCAAATTTGTTTCTTTTTTTATTACTTTTCAAGTAGTAGCACACAATCCACACGTCCTTCCTTTTAGACTGGACATAATGGGTAGTAACATAAACTAGTAACATGCACATGTTACTAGTCTATGTTACTACCTCCATAGTGGGGAGTAACATATGTGTGGTAACATGCAACACTTCATTTATTAGGCTATAGACTCATTTTGCCTTGATATGTGTGATGTTACTCATACTACTAGTAACTAGCTACGTTATCACTTTCCTCCATTTCTTCATGTATTGCTTGCCACATCATCTATTTTATCTAGATATGTGTGATATTACTAACTATGTTACTCCCACTGTGGGTAGTCTTATCTCAAAGGAAACAACCCATCAGAATCGCTACCAACCAAACCGATTGGCAGTTGCCCTTTTTTTTCCTTCCTAAAGCAAAGAAGCAACATGGGAGGGAATCACGTCCCAAATCCCAAACGATCTGCCCCTTTTCTGGCCGACTCAATATATTTCCTTAAAAAAACATCCAGCAATATATCCTTATTAAATTGCTTCTTGGCCGAAAAATCTGTTTCTGCGGTCTCCTTGTTTTTTTGCTTCGGTCTCCACTTCTTGCAAAACGAATCTGATCTGCCTTTTTTTCTTAGTTCCTTTTTTCTCACATGATGAATCAAGCTCCCAGATGAACAATGTGATGATGCTGACAACGGCGGTAATGAAAGTAAATGGCAGCGGACGATGGAACAAAGTGGATGATGGTCTATGCGGATGTGGCGTGAACGAAACGTGACTAGAACTTGAAACTCTGAAAGTTTAGACACTAAAACCCAGCAACTCGACACACGATGCAACCAAGAATTCAACAATGCAAAAACTAAGTGATAATAGCGAAAATCTCAGACTGTCTGGGATATGATGAACTAATCTAACCTTTTTTTGTGGCTTTTTTTTGTTGACTATAGGTATGAAGAACAGATGCAGTCTAAGACTGAAAAACTGGAAAATCTCACCGAGCAACCTGAAAACTGATACCACTTGATAGAGGCGAGGGTGTCCCGATCTTTCGATGAGATGATAACTATCGATTTGGTGGAGACGACTTTGACGACCCAACTACAAACGCAGTAACGACGTTGCGCCTTAGCAATCGCTAAACCAACTCCGAGAGGTTATTGACCACGCCGGAGCACGATCAACCTGACCGCGAAGGTCTATTCCTGCAAGCAATCGAAGAACAAGCAAGAATATGATAAAGCAATCTGAATATTGCCGATATATATGAAGTATTGATAAAGGTGGGGATCCGAAAGAGGTCTTGGTCTGGTCGTTGGACACAAACGAAGTACACGAAGTTGCAATGGCTAACTTTTAACTAAACAAATCCCAAGTCTAAGTGATGCCTTAAGGGCTATATTTATAGGGAAAAGAGAGGGGATTTCTTCCACCTTGGCAAGGTGGGACTAAAACACCTCCTAAGTCGTTTCCCCTACAAAACAGACTCTAAAAAATAGATTACTTGGGCCTGGCCCAAAATAAGGTGGCGCAACACCAATAATAAGCTATGGACAAAATTTATGAAAGGCCATCTTGTATATTTCGTCCATCTTCTCGTATGCCATCATGGTGGCTTCAAAGTCCGGAAATCTCCACTAGAACCTTCGTTCTTGTTCTCTTCGCATGCACCTTCTTCTCCGTACTTGCTCATGCTCCAATGTTCATCCTTCTTGTGTGTGCTAGGCCCTTCAATTGCAAGCAACACAAATGTATCTAAGTTAGGCAGCATCATATTCTCATGAACACTAGAAACATTACCAAGAAACAAAAGTACCTGGTAATTTAACTGGCATATGCGATCTCTAGCAATTATTCCAAGAGGTAAAACAGCAGGGGATATGGGTGTAACTGTGGTAGCCATGTCCTCATCAGAACGTGAGGTTATGCGCGAAGCCGCTGCTCACCAACAATCGTGTTGTTGTTTCCCGCAACATTCTCGTCGGCGACTTTGGGGAGCTCTGCCAGAAAATACTTGCCGAAATTCAATTTTCTCCTCTTACTAGCCTGCGTTGGCTGACGGGTGGTGATGGTTGATTCAAATGGAGCACAAAAGTTCCTGGTTCCACATGGAGCTTTTGAGCAGCACATTTGACTGATGGTCAGCAACGTTGTTCTCCGCACGAGGGATGTGCTCTGTTTGTAATCTGTCATAATGTTCCTCCAATTTCCTCACTTCTTCAACATACGCTTCCATCAATGGGCTCTGGTAGTCTTTATTTACCTGCTTCACAACAAGTTGTGAATATTCTCGGATGATTAACTTTCTGATTCCCAACTCCACTACGATCCTAAGGCCGGCAAGGAGCCCTTCATACTCTGCAGTGTTGTTGGTCACTTTCTCCCTGGGAAAGTGCATTTGAACCACATACCTGAGGTGCTCTCCGGTGGGTGTGACAAGCAGCACTCTGGCACCGGCGCCTTGTAGCAACACTTGCCGCTGATCTTGCTGCGTCTGTGGATCTGAGGAGGCCATCGACATTTCGTCGGGCTATGCAGTTCGATGGGTTTGCCGCGGTTGTTGGCATTGCTGCTACTGAAGCTGTTGTCATGGAGGCGACTACACTGTTGGTGCACCACCTACAACATGGCCATCAGTTTGAGCTGATGGTGTTGCTCGCAGACGCCATGAGGGCTTCACCTGATGTGACTTGCTTGTCTCTATAAATCCAATCAAACTCTAGATAGTGGCTCTCCACTCATCCATCTTGTTTGTTGTCGGAGGGAAGTTCAACAGTATATGGGCTCGTGCCATTCCCTCCGTTGCCGTTGTCGGCATGGCCTATGGCAAAGAACGTGGCATCGCCGACTCTGGCGGAACCAACAGAGCGCTTATTGTGATCTTGCCCGGCTCAAGTGCAATAGTGGGTTGGCGTGGCGGGAGTGGAGCCTGGAGATCTTGGACTTGATCAATAGGCGTCTTGCTGTGCAGGTGCTGCTGTCTATGATCAACAACACCGCTTGCAGTCATGTCGAGGCCATCTTGTGATGGTCATGACGTGCATCCTCATATTGCATTCATGGATGCTACCGCAGGAGGATCTTGGCTTGCACCGGACCGGACATTGTCGCTCTGGTGGCTGCGTTCACCGATGCGCCGAGGAGGTGGCAGTTACGTGTCCACACCGCCAGAGCTGTTATTACTATGCTCGCTAGAGGGTCAAGGAAGATGACCGCCTTCAGCGTCTCCACCTCCCGCTCTCGCCGTGGTAGGCATGACAATCGCGCCGCCTGGGCCAGATCACCAGATGGCGTCAAGGCCGCCAAGATTGATGGTGACGCCATGATGCATGCGAGGGAGCTCTGGAAGCAGAGGGCTTTGCAGTCGTGGTGCCCTTCTTCTTGGGCACCATTGATGATGAAGATGGTGATGAAGTTCAATGAACTTGTTGACACTCAATTTTGGCATGGTAAAGAACTTAATTAAGATGGCTTCAAATGGAGAAGTGATCTACATGAAAAAGTTCCGTATTGTCGACATGTACATCTTTCAAGTTTGGGCCATCACCATTTGATCTCATCTCAAAGGCCGAAACTATGCTCGGAGTACTAAGATTTTGTATTCGGAGTATTTTTCGGCCAATTAATCCTCCAAGGCGGCCTCATATGAGAAAAGTTTCTACACGGATTGTCTTTGTCTTGTCGAAACGATCCTTTCTTATATACAAAAACGTCTCAATCGGAGCTCATATGCAAAAGTTAGAGCCAAAACGGTGTGCGCAGAAGTCTGCCCCAGAAGTTCCGCGCAAAACTTCCGGGGAGGTTCCGGGCTAAACCAAAAGTTTGTACACGGTGCGCCCCGAAAACTGGAGTTTTAACATTGTTTGTAGAATTGCGGGCCTGAATTCAACATCAAGATCACATCAGATGAAAAGTGATCAACTGGAGAGTTTTTCTCCATTGCAAGATCTACAACTTTGCTTTTGGGACCATCGCGATTCGAAGCCATATGCGACCTGCAGGAGCTGTGAAAGAGGGCTACTTGATGTACTTTTAGCCCGAAAGTTCCGAGCCAACCGGAAGTTCCGGCCCTCCTAGTCTGAGTTAGGTTAACTTTTGATGTTCTGGACTGTATTTGAGTCCTTTTCTTGTATGGAAAGTCCATCTGCCTCATATATATGTACGAGGTGACGGCCGATTGAATAACACACAATCGACAAATCAATCTATCATCTTTTACCTTTACTTTTATCTTCTCCCTTGTTCTTCTTCTTCCTCGTTCTTCGTTCGCTCTTCTTCATTACAGGTCGACCTAGGGCAGCAGCCCATAGCTATCGTGCGCCCTGATGGGGTCCTCCCGGGCATGTAGGGTTTCGGGTCCTCAAAGGCACCCGCCGGATTGCTTGTGTACCGCGCTTCTGGACGGGTCTCCTTCGACGTTAGCTGCGGTGCATCACCCTCGGTGTTGGAGGTACACGATGACGTGTTCGTGTGCGAACACATGGCGACTCCGCTGGGGACGAAGCTTCGAACGGTCTCCAGCCCGTTCTTGCTACGAAGAGATCGTTGTCTAGGGTTTGCAATCTACAAAGGTAATATGAATACTCAATCCCCATGTGTAGATGCAAATAATTTATATTGTGTTACCAGATAGTTCGATGAATATACTTTATCGGCCAGCCCTAGTTTTTTCAATCATACATCTCATGCAAGGGTCGATTCAATGTAATTTGCATGCTTCAACTTCTTATGATACTAGTAACATGCACTATATGTACTCCAACTCTCATGCATCGACAACCCCAGAAATCATTATGCCGATGAACAACACGATGAGTTTGGTCAATCAAGTTGAAACACCTCTTGTAGGAACTTCCAATAGCATGCGACAAAGTGTTTCACCTTTTTATTCATCGGCAACTAATTTGCAATATGTGAATCCAACCTTGCCAATGGATGGGAGAATTGGCCATGCTACTACTAGCTATTCTGCCAGTTACTCTCAACCATCATATGCTACACCTCATGTTAATAATTTTTCAGCACCATATGCAACTGTAGATATTCATAGTTCGGCCCCGCACCTTCATGGTCATAGCCGAATAAGTAATAAAAATTGCAGGAACACATGTGTCGCCATCTAATATTGTAGCATATAATGCATGCTCTACGCAATTCGAGAATTTCGGCAACACTCACGAATCATTGCTGAAAGAATCTAAAAGTACTATGGAGCAATCCCTTCCAGAAGCGGTTGTGGCTGCGTTAAAAAAGAGCTTGGCAGAAAATAAGAGGATTAGTGCTTTTTGCTTTGAACAATATGAAAAGGGGTTATTTCCTGTTATGCTGCAATAAAGGCTAGAGTGTTGCAAGAAGATGAAACTTCATCAATTGATAGAATTGGCGAGAGAGCATATGGTTATAGAGCAGTGCGTACGCCTCCACCTAGTTCCGCAACATATTATACACCCCCTACACAGTTGCAAATTTTTGGCAACACTAACAGTTCATTGCCGAAAGATCCTAAAAGCATTGGGGGCAAACTGATCTAGAGCGGGCTGGAATTGAGAGGGGAGTTAAAGCTTTGCGCGATAGGGTGCAAATACTTCACGAAGAGAGAATTGATAGGGAATTGGCTCAAAGAAAAGAAGCCTTGCCAATTGATATAACCAAAAAGAATGATGATTCGGAAACTAAAAGTGCTTCGGTTGAAAAAGCTGAATCAAGTAGTATATATTTTGAACCCATCAAATCCAAAGAGGAAGGCATTATTGAGGAAGGGCATGGCAAGCATAGCAAAACAACCATGCTTGATTTTTCTGAAGTTAATGGAACCTACTTCCTGCCATATGAGTTTCGTGCCATAGAAATTGATGAACTTCAAGGACAAGAACAAGTAGCCGAACAAAGTTCAATTGACAAAAACTTCAATGTAATGATGCATGGGATCAAGAAAAAGATGATGAAAAGGCATTGGGGAGCCATCCAAAGGCGGAGCAAGATATTGTTCAAGTCACACCATCATCATGCTCTCCCAACATATTTGAAGAGGTATGTCTAGCAAGTAATTTACCTATTTTCAGATTTGGTCACAACTTTATTGTTGATGCATCTATTAGGAAATTCCTCATAAGTAATTTTGAAAGACCAATGAAGAATGGTAATTTACTTGTTGGCAATAAAATTGTTATAGAATATATCGGTCAACTTATTGTGCCATTTATAATGACCGATTGTGACTTATTACTGCAGCCAAAGGTTTCCCCATTGCTTTACTTAATACTTATATCTAAGTGGTAGCTTTGCTTGTTTCATACTTGGCTTGCACTTGGTCTCAATTGAGACACGTGTGTTCTAACTATTTTCATTTCAGAAATTTAAAGCCAAGGTTAAATTCTATTGAGAAAACTGATGCTAATGTAATATCTTATCCAAAGACATCGGAGATAGAGTGCAAAACACAATGCATAGCCGAATGGGAAGGCTCCAAATCTGAACCATTCATGTGCTTAGTTACAAAACCGTTCTCACAACAAGATCGGCTTGAGAATAATAAGTATACCTTCAATTCAAACATGTGTGATAAATTTTTGATTTGTTGTTGACAAATAGTTATATTAGAATTCTTGATCACCATGTTGAGCCATCTATGCAAGGACGAATGTATGGTAAGTTGCATGATTCGCTCAAGCATAAGTGTGAGGATTGCAACATGTTTCACAAATAGTTAAATCAGCCATTGAAAAAGGACGACTGAAGTTTGTTGAAACACCAAGAGATGACCAGTTTATTCTGATTGGTCCCGATGGCAAAAAGATTTTGCATCGGCTGCTTGAAGCCAATCCATTTAAAGAGAAAGTAAAAACTGTAGGTGATGGGAACAAGCTTTCAAGTAAAGAAGTTGTTGAAGAGCATAATGAACATAATCTTGAGGGCGAGAATTTCATCGGTTACAATGGAGACGCCAAGGACTGGGGGCAGCAAGCAAATCCAATGATTGGTGAAAGCAAACCAAAAGAAAACAAAGGCCGAAATAAGCGCAAGTGTAAGAGATCAAAATCAACTTCAAGAACTATTGGATAAATATCAAAAGAAGAGTGAAGAGAAGAATGCTTATCAGCCAAATCATTCAAAGAAACCAAGATCACCCCCAAGGCACAAATGTGAGGATCGGTATTGGCAAAGTGAGAATTTAGTTACAACATATTCATATCCTTATTTTGGGCCGCCAATGGCAATGTCGTGGATGCCTCCCTATGCTCATATAGATCCATATCCATCATGGGATAGGTATGATAAGACGGCACATTCTCCATTTATTTTAGACCATCTCACCAATATTATGCAGCTCTGGGAAGATCAACATTTGAACAATCACATGTTAAAGACCGTTTCAATCATAAGGAATTGGTCCGGAGCTCAAGGAAGAAGAAACAGGTGGCCAAGCAAGTTTACCGTGTTAAAAGAGATAGTCATAAGAGTGCTACTTCATATTTGATCTCAAATGAAAAAGAGCCAATTAAAATGTTGACATGGGCTACTAAAGGCAATGTGACGAAGCAACCAATTATTGGGAGTCATAATGTCAAATCTAAAGAAAAGAAGTTGAGAGTGCACAAGGCCAAACAAGAATTGTCATTGGTCAAAACAGAATCACAGCCAAGATGCTCACTCGGCTTATCATATTGGCAAAAGAAGGAATTACAAAATGTTAGTGCACAAGAGCTAAGAAAGAAGAACATGGCATGGGTTCGCAAGAGGATCAGTTCAAATAAAAATGATGTGCAATCTTCTATTGCAACAAGTACAACAAAATTGAAGAAGGAAAAGAATGAAAGCAGTAAACAATTCAGCCGAAGGTTTTCATCATCCCATCAAAACCTTTGGTTAGCACATCATCCATATTCTTCAACCATGTCATTGATGCATTTGCCATGGAATTCATCCATGGGTGTGATCAATTACCCTCCATGGGTTTATTTGATCCCGGATGCAACATAATTTTCTATATCATGACAGGGTATTACCAATTGACTATACATTTGGTTAGTTACATTTTTGTTGCTAATACAAAGGGCGTAAATATTTTATTGCTATTCATTTGTTTATTTCGCTATACATACTTTGGTGGGTGAATTCTACATGGACCTCATGGTAATGGCCGATATTTATCTATCGTCCTAAGAGTATGTCAATGCATGGCCGCTGTAGTATTCTAACATCATCCTTAGTTCGATTGGAGAGCGAGACAAGGTACGTGCTCATGGAAATTTATATGTATGCATGTATTATGATTGAACAAAGTTGAGACATCATGACCGATGTCATTGAATATATGTTGCATAGACCAATTCATAGTTGCAGATGGCTAGTGGGCTTATACTTTGTTTGGATATGATCTGGCTTATGCATCTTTGAAATCTATAAGAGGCCAAATCATAGCTGCTTTTATTAAGGAACATCGGATTAATGACATGCATAATATTGATATTGCCTTGTCTCTCTAGTACTATGGAGATTATATTTTGATGGTTCAATTCGTAGCAATGGCCAAAGTGTTTGTGTTGTTTATATATCTCGTTATGGTACTATTTTGAAGCCTCGTGCTGCTTAGAATATTTTTTGCACAATTAATCAAGGCCGAATATGCATTGTTATTCGGATTGAATCATTTACTTGCTATAGGTGCTATACATATTGAGGCTTTCGGTGATTCGTTATGAGTAGTAATGCAACAAATACCCAAGAGTTATCAATGTTTTGACGAATCACTTATAGTTTATCTTGGGGTATGTCTAGATGCAAAATTTACCTTGTGTTGCTTTAAAATTGTTCATATATCTAGACATGACAATTCGAAAGAGTTGGCACAGAAAGCATCTGGCTACTATTTTAATCATGGTGTATTGCATTTCTATCAATAGCCGATGTTTTGTCTCGTCAACATAGGTAAGGCCGAACCGAAGTCCACCGCTTCGGCCACTAATGAAATTTTTATGCAGGCGAAAGTAAGGATTGGAGAAAGTTTATTGTTGATTATCTGCAAAATCCTAGCGAAAGGGTGAACAATATGGTTCGGAGGATGACTTTGAGATACATATCTATGGAACTTTATCATCGGATTGTTAATGAAGTTGAGAAGGTTTCACCCAACTTTGCATCAAAAAGTTCAAACAAGCAATGACCGATATATAACTATCGCCCTAAGCACAGACATGGCCGATATATAATTATCACCCTAAGCACATATAAATGGCCAATGGAGTGTTGACATCATCCTAGAACAAGCTCCGTGCAAATTATTTTTCGGCACACTAGCTTTGCCGAAAAACAGGGGGGCATGTGTTGACACCCAATTTTGGCATGCTCAAGAATTTAATTAAGATGACCTCAAATGGAAAAGTGATCTACATGAAAAAGTTCCATCTTGTCAACATGGACATCTTTCAATTTTGGGCCATCACCATCTCCAATCTCATCTCGAGGGCCGAAACTATGCTCAAAGTACTAAGATTTTGTATTCAGAGTATTGTTCGGCCAATTAAGCCTCAAGACGGCCTCATATGAGAAAAGTTTCTACACGGATTGTCTTCGCCTCGTCGAAGCGATCGATTTTGATATAAAAACGTCCCAATCGGAGCTCGTATGCATAATTCAGAGCCAAAATGGTGTGATGCGGAAGTCTGCCCAGAAGTTCCGGGCAAAACTTCCAGGCAGGTACCGGGGCTAAACCAAAATTTTGCACACGGTGCGCCCTGAAAACTGGAGTTTTAACATTGTTTGCAGATTTGCGGGCTCGAATTCAACATCAAGATGACCTCAGACGAAAAAGTGATTAACTGAAGAGTTTTTCTCCATTGCAAGGTCTACAACTTTGCTTTTGGGATCAATGTGATCCGAAGCCATATGCGACCTATAGGAGCTGTGCAAGAGGGATACTTGATGTAATTTTAGCCCGGAGGTTCCGGGCCGACCGGAAGTTCCGGCCCTCCTAGTCCGAGTTAGGTTAAATTTTGATGTTTTGAACGGTATTTGAGTCCTTTTCTTGTACGGAAAGTCTATCCGCCTCATATATATGTAAGAGGTGACGACCGATTGAACAACACACAATCGGCAAATCAATCTATCATCTTTTACCTTTACTTTTATCTTCTCCCTTGTTCTTCTTCTTCCTCGTTCATCATTCATTCTTCTTCCTTACAGGGCGGCGAACCGCGAGGCCCTAGGGGTGATCAGGTCGACCTAGGGCAGCCCATAGCCGCCGTGCGCCCTGATGGGGTCCCTCCCGGGCATGTGGGGTTTCGAGTCCTCAAAAGCACCCGCCAGATTGCTTGCGTACCGCGCTTCCGGACGGGTCTCCTTCGACGTGAGCTGCGGTGCATCACCCTCGGCGTTGGAGGTACACGCTGATGTGTTCATGTGCGAACAGAACTCAGCGTGTAATATGATGTCTCTGGTTCACGCCACTGATTCCCCCTACCTGGTGCGCCAAAGGTGTTGGTGTGGAAGGACCATCTATGGGGCCATCTATCCCCTTGTGGTTTGGCTAGGGAGATGCACAAAACACAAAGATCAGAAGCAACAGAGAACGCAGGGGTTTTACCCAGGTTTGGAGCACCTCGAGGTCTAAACCCCTACTCATGCTTTTGTATATTGGGTGTATGTTGTGGGCACATGTACAAGGAGCGCTTCCCCGACAAGTTGCGGGAGGAGAGTGGCTACGCATGTGTGTTGTGCAAAGGATTGATCATCCCCTATAAAAGTTGTCTTGGCCCTCCTTATATAGCTTAAGGGGTTACCAAAGTGGCAAAACAATAACTACATGTCGGTTAGATAGCAAACAGTGCTATCGTACCTAACTCTATCGGACTAGGAAAAAAGCATTAACTACTCTATTAGGTGTCGTGAGGAGCAGGAGCCCCGACAAGGTTGGTGCACCGCTTGTTCAGCCGCCTCCTGTTATCTTAGCACGCCTCTCGGATTGGCGTCATTAAAGATAAGCATCCTTCCAGCGTGTTGCCACGTGCATGATAAATCCCACCTAACCGCCTGCGGGCTCGACACCTCATCGATTAGTGACTAGCTGCTCGATGAGGTGGAGCACCGGTGGCTAGCGAGAGCTTACCGACCATGGAGCTTGCCGGCAAGGGCTTCTTTTGTGTTAATCTTGATGCTTTGTATTGTTCTTCTCTCTAGTTGGGTTGAACAAATTTTTTTTGAATCTTCGCCTTCATCAATCTTCGGCAAGTCTAGGCCAGCAGGGAAGCTGCTACTTGTCTGTGCATAAGTCAAGGTATAAAATACCCATGTTTTATACACCAAGAACTAGTCCTGTTGACATGGGTCCTTCGTAATAAGGATGCTAGCGACATAATCATATACGTTAGCCAAAAGGCGTAAAAGGTCCCGGCCACGGTAAGGCTATAGCCATAGGGGTATCGTGCGTGAGGTCGCAAAGTGATATGATGTGTTACATACTAGATCGGTGTGATTTAGGATCAGGGTCCCGACAGCTTTGGTATTAGAGCTTTACTGCGTATAGGATTACCAAGCCAAACTGGTCGAAGTCGAGTCTACAAATGCCTTATAAAATGGTTTATGGAAAAGCTTGTCATTTGCCTCTAGAGTTAGAACATAAAGCATATTGGGAAATCAAAGAACTCAGTTATGATTTCAAACTTGCTGGTGAAAAGAGGTTATTTGATATTAGCTCATTAAATGAATGGAGAACCCAAGCTTATGAGAATGCCAAGTTGTTTAAAGAAAAATTCAAAAGATGGCATGATAAAATAATCCAAAAGCGTGAGTTTAAAGTAGGAGAATATGTTCTTTTGTACAATCTCGTTTTAGATTCTTTGCAGGAAAACTCCTCTCAAAATGGGAAGGCCCCTATGTCATCGAGGAGGTTTATCGGTCTGGAGCCATCAAAATAAATAATGCCGAACGTACTAACCCGAAGGTTGTTAACGGGCAACGAATAAAACATTATATCTCAGGTACGCCCATTAATGTTGAAAGTAATATTATCCAAACTTTGACACTGGAAGAACACATAAAAGAGTCCTTCCGGAACACTCTAGAATCGTGAAAATAAGGAGGTACATGATACGGTAAGTAACGGACTCCGAAAAATCAGCAAAAAAAATTTTTGTCAGTTTTGGAATATTTAGAAAATTAGGAAAATAAGAAACTTCACAGGCGTACCACAGGTGGGCACAAGACAATGTGGTGCTGGCTTGTTGTTGCGCGCCAGTGTGGGCACCACACCGACTCCTTCCGGACTCCATTTTTCTACAGTTTGCTTGTCTCCCAAGATAAAAAAAATCTTTAGATACCCCCCGAACCTGTTGACCATTGTATCGCGGAGAAACCTTTTGTTTTCTTTTCTTGTTGTTTTTGGTCAGATCTGTTAAGCCAGGCATCGTGTCTTCTTCCTCCTCCAACAACGTAGAAGAGGATGCTTGGTTGATGAAGATCAAGCTGAAGAGAGAAGAGCATGTAGAAGCCGTCAAGGGAGACGAGAGCAAGGAGGCTACCGTACTTCAACCCTCGGTGTTCGAGCAAGCACTGCCAGCCGAGGAGGAAGAAGAAGATATCCTTAAACCTTACTATGCTCTTCTTACTCCTACTGAGATTGAAGTCTTTCGCATCATTGAAATGGTCCGTGTGCAAAATAAGTATCTCACCCATGAAAATATTCTGCATCAAGAGCACATCATTCACCTCCGGAGCGTCATCTGTCGATTGGAGAATCTCTTGATCCTTAAGGACAGGATCGCTTCATCTCCACCTTCTTCTTCATCACCAAAAGAAAATTGAGTATCGGGTATGGGCACTCCCCTTGACTTCCGCCAAGCTTGGGGGAGGTGCCCCAGTATCGTATCATCCCCACTATCTTTTGCCTTTACTTATTTTAGTTTGATCTTTTGCTTTAGATGAATGAAAGTTTAGTTTGATCCTTTCTTTTCGAGAGTTTGCTTAGTGATCTATCCTTGTAATCGTAAAAGTAGATATATAATAAATTTTAGTTTGAGTTTTGCTTTCTTTACTTTCATGTTGCAATTAAAAGAAAGGAAATAAATAAAAATAAAAGATATAAATGAAAAGAAAGGAAATAAATCAAGAAGATCATATACTAATCTTATGGTAGGTGATGGCACCACATAAGGAAAAGTATAAGTAGAAAATTTTATTAGAGATTGACAAACATAGCATTAGTCAATGATGCAACTCATGAAACAATTAATAAGGGAAGAGAAGATTTACATATAAATATACTATCCTAGAAATCTTTTGTGATTGTGAGCCCTCATCAAAATATTATATGCCAAAATTGTTGACGTTGGACAAGGAAGACAACTTAATGATTTATGTTTGTTCATATTCACATAGAAGTCATATTGTCATAGATCCTTTAACATGTGGTGCTTGCCCCCTATCTTTGCTAGCCAAAAATTCCACACTAAGTAGAGATACTACTTGTGCATCCAAAAAACCCTTAAACCCAAATCTTATTTTCAAGTGTCCACCATACCTACCTAGGGATTGAGCAAGATCCCTCAAGTAAGTTGTCATCGGCGCAAAAAAAGGCAATAAGAATTGCTACTAAATGTGTGAGATCATTTAGTGTAAGAGAAAATTGAGCGTTGCACGAACTTGTGATGGTGAAGAATAAAAGCGACAGACTGCATAATAAAGGTCGCTATCACAAGGGGCAATGCAACGTGATGTTCTTTTGTACTAAGGGTTGAGCATACAAACAAATAAGCGCATGACAACCTCTGCTTCCCTCTGTGAAGGGCCTATCTTTTACTTTTATGTATTTACTCTTATGCAAAGAGTCAAAGTTTTCTCTTTTTGCTTTTTATTTTCTCTTTTGGCAAGCATCATGTGGTGAGGAAAGATCTAGGCACATATGTCCAGTTGAATATGGATATCATGAGTTATTATTGTTGACATCACCCTTGAGGTGAATACGTTGGGAGGCGAAACTATAAGCCCCTATCTTTTTATGTGTCCGGTTGAAACGTTTTGCTCATGTGTATGCGGTGAGTGTTAGAAATCATAGAAGACTATATGATGGTTGAGTATGTGAACTTGCCTAGAGGCTCCGATACGTGACCCTTCCTGAAAAGATGATGAATTGTAGTTGCAAAGTTGACTGAGAACATAGTTTGTTGGTTTTTAATAGAGTTTTTGCTTTATACTTTGATTGTGTGATGAACTGTTACTTATTCATGAGAAGTCTATAATAAAAGTTATATGATAAGAGTCTTATGTTTAAGTTTGTTTCTGTTATAATAATCTACATGATGCTTCTATGTTCGTATTTTGTTTTTATCGACACCTCTCTCTCTAAGCATGTGGACATGTTTTTTGATTTCGGTTTTTGCTTGAGGACAAGCGAGGTCTAAGCTTAGGGGAGTTGATACGTCCATTTTGCATCATGTTTTCCTACTGTTATTTATGATGTTTTTATCCATCATAATGCTTTTTGGAGTAATTATAATGCCTTTTATCTCATAATATGCAAGGTATACACAAAGAGGGAGGATTCTGGAGCTGGAAATCTGGATCTGGAAAAGCTACGTCAGGCTACCTATTCTGCACAACTCCAAACAAGCTGAAACTTTACGGAGAATTTTTATGAAATATATGAAGAATATTGGAGCAAATAAGTACCAGATGGGGCCCACCAGGTGGGCACAACCCACCTGGGCGCGCTTAAGGAGCCCAGCGCCTCGGGTGGGTTGTGCTCACCTGTGCCCACCTCCAAGTGCCCATCTTCTGGTATATAAGTCATTTTGATCTAGAAAAAATAAGGAGACAACTTTCAGGACAGAGCGCCGCCGTCTCGAGGCGGAACTTGGGCAGGAGCACTTTTGCCCTCCGGTGGAGCAATTCTGCCAGGGGAACTTCCCTCCCGAAGGGGGAAATCATCGTCATCATCATCACCAACAACTCTACCATCTTGGGGAGGGAAATCTCCATCAACATCTTCAACAACACCATCTCATCTCAAAGCTTAGTTCATCTCTTGTGTTTAATCTTGTTACCGGAACTATAGTTTGGTGCTTGTGGGTGACTAGTAGTGTTGATTACATCTTGAAGTTGATTACTATATGGTTTATTTGGTGGAAGATTATATGTTCAGATCCAATATGCTATTTAATACCCCTCTGATCTTGAGCATGATTATCATTTGTGAGTAGTTACTTTTGTTCTTGAGGTCACAACAGAAATCGTGTTGCAAGTAATCATGTGAACTTGATATGTGTTCGATATTTTGATAGTATGTATGTTGTGATTCCCTTAGTGGTGTCATGTGAACGTCGACTACATGACACTTCACCATATTTGGGCCTAAGGGAATGCATTGTGGAGTAGCAATTAGATGATGGGTTGCGAGAGTGATAGAAGCTTAAACCCCAGTTTATGTGCTATTCCGTAAGGGACCGATTGGATTCAAAAGTTTAATGCTATGGTTAGAATTTATTCTTAATACTTTTCTCGTAGTTGTGGATGCTTGCGGGAGGGTTAATCATAAGTAGGAGGTTTGTTCAAGTAAGAACAGCACCTAAGCACCCCATTCCACCCACATATCAAATTATCAAAGTACCGAACACGAATCAAACCAACATGGTGAAAGTGACTAGATGAAAATCCCGTGTACCCTCAAGAACGCTTTGCTTATCATAAGAGACCGTTTTGGCTTGTCCTTTGCCTCAAAAGGATTGGGCTACCTTGCTGCACTTTTGCTACTATTATCGTTACTTGGTCGTTACAAATTATCTTGCTATCAAACTACTATGCTACTTACAATTTCAGCACTTGCAGACATTACCTTGCTTAAAACCACTTGTCATTTCCTTCTGCTCCTCGTTGGGTTCGACACTCTTACTTATCGAAAAGATCTACAATTGATCCCCTATACTTGTGGGTCATCAAGGGGTTGAGGCAGATCGAACTTGACATGGGAGGAGTCTGTAAAGAGATATCTGAAGGACTGGAGTATCACCAAAGAACTAACCATGGACTGGGGATGCATGGAAGCTTGTTATCCATGTGCCAGAACCATGAGTTGGTTGTGATATCTTATGGGTTTCACCTCTAGCCTACAACTTGTTTGTGACTAAAGGCTTTGTTGTTGTTGTTAGTTATGTGTGTGATCTCATATATTCATTGCGCCCACCTAATCTAAGAAGTTGTGCTTGACTCTTCATGAAAAATCGAGATGTGGAGGCTACCATGTTGGACATTGATGGCTTGCTGCTCTTCTTTTGTTTGCAAAGGCAAAAAATATTAAATTGTGTGTAAACTTTGAATTGTAATGTCCTTTCATAAGATTCTGAACTGTTGTGTACTTGTGTAGGTGGAACTTGAGATTTGGGAACTTTCTATGTGCTAAAATGATGTTGTTCATTTGCTGAAATGCTACTGTTTATTGTGATGAAATGTTGCTTTTGTGATGAAATGCTACTTTTTTTTGGGCAAAAATGTTGCTATTTTTTGGGCTGAATGCTGCTAAATTTCTAACAAATGTTTTTTGACACCTGAAACAGTAGGAGAGGTTCCTACTGTATATATTAATTAAAGTATCAAAAAGGTCTTACAAAGGCATAACCTTACATCCATCGCCATGAGAAAAGTTGGGGGTGGTGGGATTAAGATAAAAAAAAGAAAGGAGAACTAAGTTAGGAGATGCTAGTTACAAAAGAGTTCAAAAAGGGTTTGTGTTTTTCTCCCACCCTATAGCAAAGTAGGGAGGGATCTTCTTTCAACCGAGCTAGCCAAGAGGTTTTGAAGGTATGATCCCTCTGAAGTGCTTGTTGTTTCTCTCTTTCCATATGCTCCAAGCAGCCTGTAAGAAAATTTCCATGAACATGGGCCTTTTCCATGTGGATTTTGCTTTTCCTATCCATTGTAGTCTTGTGTCTTGTGTTCTCCAGTTGATGCCAAGGTGCGACTAGCATTGTAGGCTGAATGGACATGTGAAGAAGAGGTGTTCTAGGGTTTCCTCGATTGGTGAGTCACATAGGAGGCAGTTGTAGTTATCTCCAATGTTGTAACGTCTTCTCTTGAGCATATTTCCTGTGTTGAGTCTGTCTGAGAGGAGAAGCCAGCCAAAGACTTTGATCTTCATGGTCACTTTTGATTTCCAAAGCCATGTGTAAGATTGATGAGTGTTCTTATAGAAAGAATGTTGCTTAAAGGTGGGTTTCCCCACAAGGATGAAAAGCCTGTTTGGGACAGGGACGGAAGTTTTCTCTCCCCATGGGGATGGTGTCACAGAGACGGGGATGGGAGGGCAATACCTAACTGGGTATTCCAAACTCAACTATAGGTTGTCTTGGGGTTCCTGATCTCAGAACCAAAACAAAACACTATTGACAAAGAACGTATTTAAGTTCTTTATCTAGCATGACATTCCCTGGGTTGATCTAATATGGAGAGCACATGGCAATGGCAATGTCTCCTCATTTCCTACTAATAGAGGATCCTTTTGGTGGAAGGGTTGTTGTTCTATCTTGGGACATTTAAAGATATGACTAAATGCAAGGTCTTCAAAGGGACGTTTGCTCTTCTATGGAATGATCTCCGCAAGATAACAAACTCCAACGCATTTTTTTTCTTCAACTTTATTCTTATTCTAGAGGAGGAGATTTGTGTCTTCGGAGCCCAAGAATATAAGCCCAGGAAAATATATATGATATGTTCCATCTCCAAATGTCTACTTTGTTGGTCAACAATGTAATATAATTCATGCTCAATGACCTACTAAATGGCCTTATGAGCTATGATGACAAGGATCACGGGCGGCGCCAGCGTGGGGTCGTGTATGGGCGGCCGCCCCGGGTAAATTTTGAGGATCTAGGGTATCCCACCTACTGCTTTGGCGTGGCCACCATGGAAGGCAAGCAGATTCGCTCTGAGATGAGGTTGAGCGACGAGCGAGAGGAGAGGAAAGGAACGGTTCGCTAGGAGAGATACACGATAAGCCACGATTCACTAGGAGATGGGCCAGTCAAGTAAGGCCCAATGAAAGATGAGATTAGCCCATTACTTTTTATCCGCAACCTGGGCTTGATGTTTCCAATTGCAAGACATGGTGCTCCACTTCTGCCTTCCCGTGGCGTTGCCCAGGTTTGTCAAGTGGATGGAGAAAGAGAATGGAGTCCCTTGTTTCTGGGGCCGTCGGCTCAAAACTACAATCGAGCAGCCAACATTGGCAACTTAGTGGCAAAAACATGTCTTATCTTTTGTTTGAACAAGTGTCATGTTGTGCTAAGATTTAAATTAATCTGCTTTTTTACATCTTTAACATATTGCAATGGACTCGAAAATTAGACAATTTTGGATAAATAATGGAAGATTCAACAAGCAGGAGTCCAAGTTAGACTTTACTAAAAAAAATTGTGTTATGTTTCTTTCTCTAGTTCTTGAGAATGAAACTATTTTGAATAATTAATTGTGTTGATCATGTTGCCTGAATGCATAATTGACAATTTAATTTTATTGATTGTCTTACTTGATTATATCATGGCTTCGATTTTTTTGTTTTTTTTTTTAAGTCCGCCCCGAGTATCTTTAAATCCTGGATCCGCCACCGACATGGATATATGGTTCTTTCAAGCTCATTCCACCAAAAAGGCATATTAAAAAAACAAAAAGGCATATGATGAGATGATTGGAGGCCCACCACCAGCCCCGGCTCCATTTAGATGGATATGGAAATCTTCATGTCTTTTAAATCGGAATTTTTCTTCTACCTCCTGATTTAGGACAAATTTAAACACAAGAGACCTTATAACCAGAAAAAAAAAACATACATATTGATGACAGTACATGTGTGTACTTTAGAGACCAATGAAGATTGCTTCATATCTTCTTCAGCTATGAATTCAGTCAAAACTTCTGGTTGTCCCTAAAGATTGAACGGAAACCGGAATTGGAACTGCTTAAGATGCTTACTGAAGCTAGAAACAGATTGGACATCATGTGTACTAGGAAGCTCTTATTGCTGGGTATTAGGCTTCAGTGACATTAGCTTCAATGAACATTTTGGTTTAATCATAAAGAGAGCTAAACATAGTTTGGTGGAGGGCATGCAATCTTGGTTAGATCATTTGTGACATGCCCTTGTCTCACCCAACTCCACTTGTATTACCCCTTTGTATAAACTCCATTTATATAATGAAAGAGTCACAACAGGGGACTTCCCTACTGTTTTTGCTCAAAAAGATTCGTATTAATTCCCAAGAGAGCTACAGAGCCACTATTGCCTTGCAAAATATACTCAGTTAGAGATAAAATAAAGCAGACACCGAATGTGCATATCAGCCCGAATTCAAGGTGCAATATGCACATGGGTGCCTTTTCAACTGAAGGACGGGTGCCAGAACAAACAAGGCAGCAGACTGATAAGTTAGTTGGCGCCAATCATCTCCATAACAAACAGCAATTTCAGAACGGTGATCAGTCTGAACTTGCTGCCCTGATCTTTCCGTTTTGAAATCAGTATTTCCTGAAACAGCACTCCAGGAATTCCATGTCAAGTTTTCACCACCATGACCTTATGGTTGATCCATGCTTGGAACCTGCATCCGCGGACTATGATGTGCATGTGGGGTGCTAACATCTTCAGGTAAAAACACAGCGGTGTCCCACTGCACTTCTGCTATTTTCCATGTTAAGAACTTCAAGTTGAAATAATCACTACTTAGCATGTATATATTTCAAACATTAGTGAATAGCCTAATAAGGTTTAATGAATGATCAAACAAAGGATACGTGCTGTTTCCCACATGTCAGTAATACTAACGTCACCCTCTGTTAGGAGCCAGTAATCAGCATCAGTCTGCAAAATTGTGTAGCATTATAGTTCCGTCATGATCATTTTCGATATCTTTGCACAAGAGGAATATTACTATAGAGAAAAACTTACTGTATGCTTCTGCAAACTTAATAGTTAGTTTTACACATAGGATTTGCATGTGAGAGTTCAAGGAACAAAAAAGGTTAACAGAAAGAGCAGAACAAAAGTTTGTACAGTCATGCATAATGTTTGTAACACTTTATTTGAATTTTATGATGCAGGGGAAATTTTCGAAAATAAACTTGAGAAAACCGGACTTACATTAACATCTGAAGGGATTATCCTTGTCATCCCTCCATAATCATTTGAAGAACTAGGATCTTGTGGAGTATTCTGCCTGTGCTGAATAGTATATTCCACATTGATTGATTTGCTGCTTTGTGTAGCGTTTGTTGCATGTAAGTCTTCACAAGGTCCAGGCTTTGGGACATTTGTATGCCTTGGAGGTGTTGCAGCACCACCCAAATTCTCAAATCCATCGTCAAATTGACTAAAAATACAACAGGTTCTGATCAGGTAAAATTCAGTACAAATATTTAGCTCCACTACAGGAATGCAGCATTACCTAACTAAGTAAACATCTATTGGACCCAGGGTACTTCTTAATACGATTCTGTATCTCCTCTGGAGATAATCACCAGCCTGTATAGGGAGTAGATACACAAGAAGTCATTAATCAGTTCACAAAACCATTTGTGTGTGCAAATCTCCACTAATTTTACTAATCCTACCTCGTCAGGATCAGGTACTTCAAGTGTAGTACCATGAGGAGCTTTTATTGCAATTAGAGTTTCATTCTGAAAAGCCCGAAATACATGTTAACATACAGAATCACTGCTGTAGAAATACTGTAAAGTCAACTGCAAATGATAACAACTAACGTGTGACATTGTTCACCCATGTAAGTAGAGTAGCAGACCTGAAAGCAGGGTAATCCCTTGATATCATCTTCCGTCACATAGAGCCATCTAATGGACAAATGAAAGTCAGGTTTTATACATCATTCAACATTGACGCGACACAAGAAATACAATTACCTTTGACTGTTCTCATCTTCCGTTAACCCCCTTAGCTTTTCGCGCATATCACTGCAAAAGAAAAACAAGATTCCAGGTTATATCATGCTCAGATTGTATGTTTAGTAGAGAAGCCCAGAATTTGAAGTTTGTTGTTTGCAACACTACCAACCTTATACGCTCATCTAAGGCTTGCTCCTGCAAATTAAGATTTTCAACTTCTGTCTGAAAGAATAGGTTATACAATACTGAGCTTTGATATCCTTATCATAATATATCTCAAACAAAGTATTCAGGTGCGCGTAGAATTAATATGTCAATTTCAGTAGGAATAATGAATTCACATGAACAGATACCTGCAAACCTGAAAGGCCATTATCTAATTCCACTCCTGAATCATCCAAGCCCCTGTAACGTTATGTGAGATTAGCTTTATATAACACACCAAGTGGTAAAGAAATAAGACTAAATGAAGGAAGACAAGTTCAAGAAAGGAAAATAGCATTACTTCCAACGAATTCTGTTTTTAAGTGTCTTTTCTATAAGACCAATTCCTTCGAGGACATTTGTGATGTCATATATAAATAAGCTTTTGAACCTGAATAGTAGGAAAATATGTGAAATTTGTACCAATTGGAAGCAATTAAGTATCAGCTGCAGTGATAACAGTGTGTAACCTCTAGTGTTTCTGCAGCATTATTCAAATCTAGAATGCCATCCTCAGCTTGCTTCAGCAAATTGATGAACTTCTTTGTCAGAAGTCCTGAAGATGGATCAGGGTAGATATAAGTAACAGTGCACAGTAACATGGAACACAAATTAAGATGTAACCAAATCCTGGAAGATCCAAGTCTGCAAGATACATATGAATGTGGGGTCAGACTTATAGCCATAGGGCCCACAACAATACAGCAGAGGAGCCACCATAGGAAGCATAAGTAGCAGGGAGACTCGGTTTCCCTTAGCCTTCAGTTTGAGACAATTTTAATTAGTTAAAAGCTTCAGAGTCCGTTTAGAGAGAGAGAGTCCAGATTGTAATCAGTTTGGTTTTGGCTTGATGGCCAAGTTAGTTCGCCTATAAGAAGGGACTTAATCCGGTGAATAAAGCAAGTCAATTCAGAGCATTTTCTTTACCATAGCTGCCTAGAGTAATTATAAATTTGATTTCTTCCAATTTTGGTATTAGATACATTTAAGGTGCCTGGGGACGAGGTCCTCAACACTGACGCTGTAGCCCAGATCACAGAAATCTCTGATCAACTCAAAGCTTTTGTGGCCCACCGCACGGAGGATCAAGCACTCGCTTTCCTCAGCTCTGGTGGCTACAGTGGATTCTTTTGGGCGCCCGTCCCTACCCCAGCGCAGGGCCTGGCGATGGCTGGGTCTTCTCTGGCACACCCGCAGGCCAGACCAGCACGACTTCACAGCACGCTCTCAGCCCACCATGAGGCACGTCCTGCCCACCCACCACCTCCACCCAGATTGCTTCAATCCACCTCCCAGCCGCCCACCAGACCTCCTACCAGCCTGTGCCCCAACCCAAGCCACACCGCTTATCCTGCGTACCACCAGCTGCTGCCACCACAGTACCATGTTCCTCCCTCAACCTACCCAGCAGCAACCACTTTAATGGCTGGAAGCCGCCCTCCACCCAGCCTACAAAACAATGCCTCACCTCTAACTTCCGTCACACCATACCCTTATACTCATGTTGGCTCTGGCTCTAGTTCGGTCCTCGCTTCCATGATGAGGACATGACTTCCTTGGATACGACCAAAAATATTGCATACATGCATATTTGTTAGGTGATTTCTAGTGCAAACTATTCAATAATTTATTTATGTTATCCAGAACAAAAATACTTCACACACTTTTGTGTTTTGTCTAATTGCAGGTGTATGGGACATTTGTACAATCCACATATGAAGATAAGGAAAAAGGAGAAGTTTAGGTTCTGTTCAAAAAGTCCTCTCACGTCACTTTTGGGCCAAGAGAAGACAGAGTCCAAGTCTCTCACGTTCTGGATTCCGATTCGGACTACACAGACATACCTGACTCAAAAGCGCCAACTACTTTTCATACGGACTCGAATTGGGTGATTCTTTTTTTGTTGGAAAGTAGATTTTCCTCTTTCCAACCCAATTGGATTCACCTTTAAATTCGTCGAGATATGGACGGAACAATCTGACGCTGTAGCAGAATCCGAGTCAAACAACAAGTCCAAAGGTGTTGCATCACCTCCACTTGGGCCCATGAGCCTTATGCGACCTAGGGTTGGTTTTAGGCTGCCTTGGGACGTCCTCCCACCTCCTTGGCCGCCACCTTGCTCCTATATAAGTAGATCCATCTAGTAGCTTTTTCCTTGGGATTTGTTTAGTTAAAGGTTAGCCATTGCAACTCGTGTACTTCGTTTGTGTCCAACGACCAGACCAAGACCGCTTCCGGATCCCCACCTTTATCAATACTTCATCTATATTCGCAATATTCAGATTGCTTTATCATATTCTTGCTTGTTCTTCGATTGGTTGCAGGAATAGACCTTCGTGGTCAGGTTGATCGTGCTCCGACGTGGTCAATAACCTCTCGAAGTTGGTTTAGCGATTGCTAAGGCGCAACGTCGTGCACGTTTGTACTCGGATCGTCAAAGTCATCTCCACCAAATCGATAGTTATCATCTCATCGAAAGATCGTGCACGACGTTGCGCCTTAGCAATCGCTAAACCAACTCCGAGAGGTTATTGACCACGTCGGTGCACGATCAACCTGACCACGAAGGTCTATTCCTGCAAGTAATCGAAGAACAAGCAAGAATATGATAAAACAATCTGAATATTGCGAATATAGATGAAGTATTGATAAAGGTGGGGATCCGGAAGCGGTCTTGGTCTGGTCGTTGGACACAAACGAAGTACACGAAGTACACGAAGTTGCAATGGCTAACCTTTAACTAAACAAATCCCAAGGAAAAAGCTACTAGATGGATCTACTTATATAGGAGCAAGGTGGCGGCCAAGGAGGTGGGAGGACGCCCCAAGGCAGCCTAAAACCAACCCTAGGTCGCATAAGGCTCATGGGCCCAAGTGGAGGTGATGCAACACCTTTGGACTTGTTGTTTGACTCGGATTCTGCTACAAAGTCAGATTGTTCCGTCCATATCTCGACGCTCCGGACGAATTTAAAGGTGAATCTAATTGGGTTGGAAAGAGGACGAAATCTACTTTCCAACAAAAAAAGAATCACCCAATTCGGAGTCCGTATGAAAAAGTAGTTGGCGTTTTGAGTCAGGTATGTCTGTGCAGTCCGAATCGGAATCCAGAACGTGAAAGACTTGGACTCTGTCTTCTCTTGGCCCAAAAGTGACGTGAGAGGACTTTTTGAACAGAACCTAAACTTCTCCTTTTTCCTTATCTTCATATGTGGATTGTATAAATGTTCCATACACCTGCAATTAGACAAAACACAAAAGTGTGTGAAGTATTTTTGTTCTGGATAACATAAATAGATTATTGAATAGTTTGCACTAGAAATCACCTGACAAATATGCATGTATGCAATATTTTTGGTCGTATCCAAGGTAGTCATGTCCTCATCATTCCACAAACTGGATTTCCCCACGTATGATGGCTCCATCGACCCCCTCAGTTGGCTCAACCGGTGCGACCAACTTTTCCAGGGTTAGCGCACACACGAGGTTGACAAAGTTTGGACAGCAAGGCAACGCTAAATTTTGGTACTTGTAGTTGGAGCGTGACTATGGCATGCCAACATGGGAGCGGTTCAAAGAGGCTTGCCACCTCAAGTTCGGGCCATCTCTTCACACATTTGCCCGCCTATCATCACCCCCTCGGTTGTTGACTACAGCAGCAAGTTCATGGCACTTCTCTGCCGTAACAGTGAGCTTTTTTCGCCAACCCAGCAGTAGTTCCAGCACACCACAAGGTTGCCTGAGGGCCTTTGCCAAGACGGCGAGCTTCAGCAGCCATTGACCTCCACTCGGCTATTGCCTTCGCCAAGGCGAATGAGCAGCACCATCGTGCGCCTTCTTCGGCGCCAGTGTCACAGCCTCCTTGGACTCGTGTAGCAACACTTTGCACCTAGCGCCCGGTCTTCCACGCCTTGTATTGCCCCTGCCCCAACTCCGGCATCAGCTACCCCGTCACCACCAGCACTTCTCCATCTCACTCCAGCCGAGTTTGCCGAACGGTGTCGTGAGACATCTGCTACAACTGTGATGAGCCTTATGTCCCGGGCCACCGGTGCGCCAAGCTTTTCTTCATCGAGGTTGACGACTTTGCTCCACATGACCTTAGCGACAAGGATGGATCAAAGTCCCCCACCCCCCATTCTCGTGCCATCACCGGCCTTTGGAGCCTTCACACGATGGACATAATGCAGTTGTGTGTCTGCATCAAGGACACGACATTCACTGCCTTGCTAGATACAGGCTTGACACAACTTGATCGACTCTAGTGCTCTACTGCCTACCAGCCTTACTCCCGAGGCGCACCCGTCCTCCGTATGATGGTGGCCAACGGTGATCGTGTCGTCGGTTCAGACTACGCCTATGACATTCCTTTTGCATATTGAAGGCTTGACATTCCACAACGATTTGTTCACCATTACGCTTTCGTGACTTCGACACCATTCTTGGTGTCCCCTGGCCCCCAAATTTTGGGCCCATTTTTTGGGACTTTCATCGAATTCACGTATCCTTCCACCTCCACAGCACCCATGTCACATGCCCCCCCCCCCCGGGTCGTGCATACACTTTTGAGGCAGGATTCGGGACCCATGGATGATATGCTCGACGAGTTCGCCGACCTCTACTACGACGCTCCCACCGGCCAGGACCCAAGACCACCGCATTCGTCTGCTTCCCAACGCCACCCATGTTGTTGTGTGCCCATACCGGTATGTGCGGTTGCACAAAGACGAGCTCAAGCGGCAATGTGCCAATATGCTTCACCAAGGCCTTATCCACACCAGCGACTCCGTTTTTTCTTCATCGGTCCTTCTCGTCAAAAAACATGATGGCTCCTGGCAATTTTATGTCGACTACTAGGCTTTGAATGAGCAGACTGTCAGAGATAAACTTCCCATCCTGGTGGTTGTCGAGTTGCTCAATGAACTCCATGGTGCTAGGCTCTTCACCAAGCTTGATCTGCGCTCGGGGTATCATTAGGTGCACATGCACCCAAATGATTTCGCCAAGACAGCCTTCCGCACTAATGATGGCCACTATAAATTGGTTATGCCTTTTGGCTTAACCAACGCACCAGAAACTTTCCAGGCTCTCACGAACGAGATCTTGCAACCCTTCATTTGTCACATCATCCTCATTTTGTTATGACATACTGATTTATAGCTCATCACAGTGAAAGCACCTATGAGCACCTACGCCACCTTGGTGTTGTCTTTCAACTCTTGCGGCAAACGTGTCCTTTTCCTTAAGCAAAGCAAGTGCACATTCAGCACAAGTGTGGCTCACCTAGGCCATGTCATCTCTGCTGCGATGGACGTAGACAAGGTGTGTGCAATAGTTGGCCGACTCCACTTTCAGTTTGGGCCTTGTGCGGTTTTCTCAGCAACAAGTTCATCAAGGACTTTGGACTGATCTTGCAACCCTTCATTTGTCACATCATCCTCATTTTGTTATGACATACTGATTTATAGCTCATCACAGTGAAAGCACCTATGAGCACCTACGCCACCTTGGTGTTGTCTTTCAACTCTTGCGGCAAACGTGTCCTTTTCCTTAAGCAAAGCAAGTGCACATTCAAGCACAAGTGTGGCTCACCTAGGCCATGTCATCTCTGCTGCGATGGACGTAGACAAGGTGTGTGCAATAGTTGGCCGACTCCACTTTCAGTTTGGGCCTTGTGCGGTTTTCTCAGCAACAAGTTCATCAAGGACTTTGGACTGATCATCGCACATCCCACGCACCTACTCACCAAGGACATCTTCCGCTAGTGTGTCAAAGCTGAGCCCACCTTTCAAGAGCTCAAGTGCGCCCTCGGCAAAGGTGCGAGGTTGCATATGCCCAACTTTAACAATCGCTTCATCGTTGAATGCAACACCTCGGGGACATTATTCGGTGTGGTCCTCGCATCAAGGCGTTGGTCCCCTAGCCTTTTTCACCGCCACATTGCCCCTCGCCATGCTAAATCGACTAGATATAAGCGAGGAGCTCATAAGCCCGGGTTCAGATTGTCCGCCATTGGCACCCATACACCGAGGTCACGCTTTCACCGCTTGCACCGACCACTACAGCCTGAAGTTCCTCCTCGACCAGCGACTCTAGACGATTCCGCGGCACCAACGGGCGACAAGTTGTTCATATTTTATTTCCTTTATCAATACCGGCCGGTGAACATCATCGCCGACGCCTTGTCCGGTGAAATAGCCAACGCTCTCGAACAATTTGTGCTTTGTCACTGCCGCTGTTTTCTATCTTCGACGATCTACAGGACGAGATCAACATCGCCCTGAAGCTCTTAGCCATGTGTGACGGCTGTTAAGGAGTATTAGTATTGGTCTAGGAGTCCTTATTAATCTATGTTTAGTTTCCTTGCACCTCAAGTCATGTGTAATATATATATGTCCCTTGGGCCTTCAATAAAGATAAGTTGCTTTCCTAACATGGTATTAGAGCCTAGGTTATTTTTTTCGCACGCGCAACTCGTGCTTCCCGATCCAATCTCGCGCGGTCGCTGCTTCTTCTATCGCCCGACCGTCGCTGCTTATCTCTGCCGCATGTTCGTGTGCTGATTCTCTTTGTCTGGTTAACCACCATGTCCAACGCCCGTGACGGCTGCCTAAGCCCCTCGATCCATACAGCGCTTCCAGTGTTTTGCCTCAGTTTGCCTTTGACTTTATGGGCCTCGCTACCGCCTTTGCAATGTGGACATGTTTTTGCCAGCGCTATCAACCATCCGGTGATGCCTTGTATCTATCTGTGGTTCGCCAGGAGCATGCTCTTCAGCAGGGTGACTCCACTGTTGATGATTTCTACGCACAGAGTTCTGTCATTTGGCGCCATCTTGACTCCCTTCGCATGCCAAGCTGTGCGGGCCAACTTGGAGTTTCATCGCGTCTATGAGTTCTTGTCTCGACTTCGTCCAAAATTTGAGCCACGGCGCGCTCAGTTGTTTGCCCGTGGTCGTATTACTCTTATGGAGGCGCTTTCTGAGATTCGGGCTGAAGAGACTCACCTACATGGTGTCGGTGTACTTGCGGTTCCCTCTGTGCTTGCTGCTCGAACTTCTACTACACCGCCTCTTTCACGCTCAAGTGCTCTGCCACTCCTGCCCACTTCTCCTAGTGGCGAGGGCCGCTCTCGTTCTCACTGCGGCTACTGCAATAAGGATGGTCATCCCGAGTCTGAATGCTTTCTGAAGAAGCGGCACATGTGCCAGGGGCGCATATCTTCTTCGGAGACTTGTGCTTCTATTCCGACCCCTTCAAAGAAGGTGTCCTTAATCGAGCGAGGATATTGTGCGACTTAAGCGCCTACTTGCGGCTTCGGGTTCTTCTTCACTGTGTTCTCGCGGTCTTGTTGTTGACTCTTCTAGCTCGGAGAGACCACCCTCTTCACGGTCGAGAGCACAACACAGAGCTCGCTTGGCCCTCTTCACGGCCGGGGAGCACAACACGGAGCTCGCTTGGCCCTCTTCACGGTCGGGGAGCACAACAAGGGAGCTCGCTTGGTCTTGGCCCTCGCCACCATGATTTTTTCTTTCGATGCCATCGTATCTAGTTCATGTTTTTTAGCTTCCTAGTTTCTAAAATTTCCGCCGTCCACCAAATCCGTTCATATTTTGTGTTTTCTCATGTCATGTGAGTCCACCATACCTATGTCCGTCGACCTTTTTACGGTCATTGTCCTCTTGTATAGGATTATGTGGCCTCTCTTTGCATTGTTGATCTATGCCCATTCTCTTGCCGCCGAGCTTCTTTTTCGCCGGTTTTCATAGGCCATGATTCTTTAAGCAATGCTTCATTCTTTTGATGTGCCATCTTCTTTCGACAACCCATCTTCTCTTGATACTTCTATTGTATCTTCTATCGATGCGGTGTCTTCCTCTGATGTGCCATCTCTTCGTTATCCCCTTTGGCGACTCGGCTGTGTTTTGAAGACTCTTCATGCTACAACGACACTCTCAAGACACGGATTTGGATTATCATTTATTTTTTAGTATTACACATCTTCAAATGCAATGCTATTGCATACGCTTTGCATTTGAGGGGGGGTGTTAAGGAGTATTAGTATTGGTCTAGGAGTCCTTATTAATCTATGTTTAGTTTCCTTGCACCTCAAGTCATGTGTAATATATATATGCCCCTTGGGCCTTCAATAAAGATAAGTTGCTTTCCTAACAACAAAGATCTTAACAGCAAGCTAAGCGGCCCAATGGAGTTGTAAAGTGACAACTTGATCCTCCATGGACGCCTAGTACATATTCGAGACGTCCCCGACATTGGTTGCAATCCTCAAGCACACCAGCGTGGCTCATGAGGGTGTGCAAAGACACTACATCGCCTCTGCGGCTGACTTCCATGTGTTGTGTGATCGTCACCTAGTAGCCGATCTGGTGCGTGTACTTGTTCCATGTACCAAATCACAAGACAGAGACCCTTCACCCCGCCGTCCTACTTGAGCCCTTGATGGTTCCCTCCTCTACGTGAGAGGATATCTCTATGGATTTCGTGGAGGCCCTGCCGTGCATGCATGGCATGTCTGTGATTCTCTCCGTCATCAATCGCTCCTCCAAGTATGCACACTTCATCCCACTACGACATCCCTATACCGCTAGTTCATTGACACACGTGTTCTTTGAGGGCATTGTACGCCTTCATGGTCTTCCACAGTCAATTATGAGCGACCAAGATCCTATGTTCACCCGCGCTTTTTGGCAGGAATTGTTGGAATTATCCTGTGTTCAGCTACACATGAGTTCAGCTTTCCATCCATGATCCGATGAACAAACTGAGGTGGTCAACAAGGTCATTGCCATGTATCTCTGTTGCTTAACAGGAGATCAACCGTGTCGCAGGCTGAAGTAGTTTTCGTGGGCAGAATACTGCTATAATACATCACACAACTCCTCACAACGTGCTACATCTTTTGAAGTAGTTTATGGGCATTCTCCGCCTTGTATTCGTGACTCTAGTCCTGACAATTCCCAAGTGGCAGCTGTTGACACAGCCCTTCAGGACCGTGATTCTTCCTCCACGATGTGTGTGAGCATCTACTTCAGACCCAACAACAGTCCAAAGGTCCAAGCACTACTATGGCAGTAGGCATCAAGAGCTGTCCTTTGACACCAACGAGTGGACATGCCTTCTCCTTCAGCATCGGCCGGCAGCGTCTCTACCAGCAGGGCAAGTTGGCACCGCGTTTCTACAGGCCATTTCAGGTACTTGAGCACATCGGCTCAGTCGGGTACAAACATTCCCTCCCTGTTGGTACACATTCACTAGAAGTGCACCATGTCAGCCTGTTCAAGAAGTTCCACAGGGATCCCCCCCCTCTGCCACAACTCTTTGTGCTGCCTGAGATTGAGCATGGTCATGTCGTGCCTGCCCCTGCCAAAGTTCTTCGTGCAAGCCTACGTAGTGGTGTCAAGCAGGTCTTAGTCCAATGGTGGGTACTTCTGAAGATGACACAACCTGGGAGCCGTTTGACGAGTTCGCTACTCATCTTTCCCTCCTTCCAGCTCGAGGGCGAGCTATTTTTCGAGAAGGGGAGTGATGTTATGTGGGGCCAGACTTATAGCTGTAGGGTCAAATCTAATTAGCTAAAAAATTCATAGTCTGATTAGATAGAGAGAAAGAGTCCAGATTGTAATCAGTTTAGTTTTGCCTTGATGGGCAAGTTAGTTCTCCTATAAGAAGGGACTTAATCGCGATAAAAAAAGCAAGCCAATGCAGAGTATTTACTTTACCATAGCTGCCTAGAGTAACTAGAAATTCGAGTTTTTCCAGAATGCTGAATTGTAACATCTCATCCTAAAACAAAATCATATAGATGGAGAGCATTGTCATCACCTAACGAACTGTCATAGCGGCAAGTACCAGCAGGAGTTGATGGATTGAGTGGTGAGCCTGTACATGAAAAGATGTGCATGTTTAATCTTTTGCTGCCTGAATAAATAGGCAAAAAAGAGTTTAGACTTCAGAGCAAATGGCACTCAAGAAGTTTTCACTTACCAACATTTGGTGTAGGTGTCTGAGGCCCAGCTTTATTGTTCTTAGTCTTTGATTTAGAATTCTTAACAGCTTTTCCGGACACTGGGGTGAGTAGCGGATTGCCAGTAACTCCAGTGGTGACAATCATACAGTCACTCGACTCAGCCGCATTATTTTCTTCACGTGTGGCTTTTCTTTTTAGCTGCAGAAGAGGGGACTTGTTTTATATGATGGTAAGACAGACTAGCTGACGTCTGGCAAGGATGTCTATCATTAACTATTTCAGTTTTTGGAGAAAATGCATCAGCTCAATCACATACAAAATCCAATGACCTGACAGCAGAATTCCTGGATGTAACCTAGAAGACACACAAAGAACTAGGAGTAACTGACATCTCCATAATGGTACTATATCATTTTATTGCACAATTGAACCTAATTTAATACACTTAGAATCCACATAGAGACAACTTTGTGCAGTGGTATTGCAATGACAGAAATCGCATGTGAAAACATAAGTGTATTGCGAAACGAGTAAACAGCTTGTATGTATTTGCAGCAAACAATTAGGATAAAAGATACCAGCATAAGAATTATTCAACAGCAATGACAGCCAAAATAGTTGCCTACGTTGTGTGATAATCCTACACCAAATTAGTTCATTAGATTCAGAGTATTTATAAACCATTGAAACAGTGTAGCCTATGACTAGTTGAAGCTTTGACCTAACTTTATTCAGTTGAGGGCAATAAAATGTACACCCTCCGTTGCACAATATAAGATTGTTTTTCAAGCTAACATAGCTTGAACTTGAAGCTTGAAAACCGATCTTATATTGTACTACATGATAATTATCTCCCTATCAGAGCATTATGCATGTCTTCAACAGTTGCACTCATCTGGTAGTTCGAGCTTGCACAGAATCAGGTATAAGCGGCAAATGGAACTCAGCTGCTCCTCACTGTTACTTGCTGAAACTTGTTCAGTTGATGATATTATATTATTCTTAAACTGTTCCAAGGTGCTAGACAGTAGACACACATGTTTCATCCACCATACAGGCTGCAGAGAAGGGTTGAACCCAAAACATACATACCAACATAAAGCGATAAATCATTTCTGTTCGAGCTCAAAGGAGTTTCTGCAGAGCAAGAATAACAATAAATTGCGGTTCAACCAATTCTTACTGCCAGCCATGTCATGCGGAAGCAGTTGGCAAGTACGTATTAATGAGGCTATATATTATTACCATATGTTGCCTAAGTATCTGTTTATTCAGGACCTCGCTGCAGGCAACATGTACAGGTGACAGAACTCTTCCTCTTTGTACCATTGACGAATTGACATGAAACTTACCCAGCGTTCCAATTCTTGCTGTGGCACGACAACATGACATGAATATTTATTTTGTCGATCCACGTCACTCAATTAACATAGTCCATGTTTATCTAACATGTAAACAATTGTAGGCACTGGGCATTCAAGCTTCCGAAAACAGAGACAACTTTGGGGAGGACAAGAAATTGAGAAAAAAATAATGAATCTGCAAGTGGATCCTTCAGATACACTCAAATCAGCACATACACCCAACAAAACCCGCAAGCTCAGAAACCATTTGGTGTCTACAAAACAGCTCAAATCACACACAAGCTCAGCAACACCCGCAAAAAATTAGGAGAAACGAATAAATCGAGAGCTCCTTGTGGAGCAGAAGTATCTCACCTGCGTCCGGATAACAAGCCCCTCATCAATATCGCCGCCAACACCACCGGCGCCGATGCCGCCGGAGCCGGTGGCAGAAGGGGTAGTCGGCGCATGAAAGCGGTGGTAGTCGTCGGGTGAGGCGAAGGGAGGCCGCGACGGCGTGGAGAACACCGGGGGCGGGCGCAGCGACTGCAGGATTTTCTGCGCAGCCGGCGGCCTGCCGCCACCCGACATAAGCCCGATCTCGCGATCGCGCGCCCCCGACTCCCGGGAGCGATGGGCGTCTTCGGCTTCAGAGAAGGCAGGAGGGTATCGGGGGGGCTCGCCGGAGATAGGGTTCCCGTGGCGGCGGCGGCGGCAGGAGGTAGGTGGGTGGGGTTAGGGAGGTGGGAAAGGAGGGGAATAGAGGGAGAGAGAAGGGGGGAAGGGGGGACGAAAGAGAAAGAGAGCAGAAAACGAGGGAAGGAGGGAGGGAAATTAAGTACTAGGCGTTTGGGGGTATCGTCGGGGTTGGATATGGAGGGAACCCATTAAGCAGGCTGAATTTCGAATGGGCCACTTCCGTCCGCAACACCACGCATCGGGACGATCTCCTTCTTCCTCAATTTTGCCCCTCCATGTTTACTAGTACTACTCAAGAATTACTTGTCGCATAAATCAATTTTGCCCTTCCATGTTTACTACTACTCCGGAATTACTTGTCGCATAAATGGATGAAAATAGATGTATCTAGAATTAAAATACATCTAGATGCATTTATTTCAACGACAAGTATTTTCGGATGATGGGGGTATTTTTTTTTCTTAAATGATAAGTGACACACATGTGATATGAAATGACATGGTCCAAACGCTTTCATTATCATTTATTTTCCCACGTCAAGCAGATCGACAGATCGTCAAACAGATGACATTGGTGGATTTTTTTTGGTTTGTCAGACTTAAAAATATTTTATCTTTTAAATAAAAAAGTGATTAAAAATTATGTCAACTTTAGTTTATAAATCATGGCAATTTTAGTGTTTTGACCATGGCAATTCTAGTATTTTGACCATGAAAATTATTTTTTGTATGAACCATGGCAAAATTTAGTGCATGTATCATGGTAAATTTAAGTAATTCCTCATGGCAATTTTATTTTCTGGTTCATGGCAGATTTGAGTCATTGAATATGCATTTTTAAAGTAATTGATGACGGATTTCTTTTTAATTGTGAACCATGTCAAAATTATTTCATGGATCATGGCAAATTTTAGTAATTCTCCTTGGCAAGTATAGTTACTTAATCCTCTTTTTTATAACATGTCAAATTTAGTTTAAACGTTGAAGAAAAAGTAGTTAAAACATATCAAGGCAACTTCAGTATAAACACCATGGCAATTTATATGCAATAGACATGGCAACTTTTGATCGCCAAAAAATATCATCGAAATATATCGACATGGGATATAGTTTTGAATTCCTTGTCGCAACAGATTTAATAATGAAAACGGATTTTCAATCGGATTTTTCATTTAAGAGATAAAGTATTTTAAAGTTTGAAAAACCTAAAAGATTCCTCACGACATCATCGGTTTTATCCTAGTTTGCATGCATGTGTGAAAGAAACAAAAAGGCGACGTATCACAATGAGGGGCTAGAAGGCGTTTGGCCCGACCTTCTTCAGTCCACGCATGTAGGCGGAATTGCTTTGTTGTCGAAGGGATTGACCACGGGTAGCCTCATTCACTCCCCTTAGCATTTCAAGACATCGGGCTAGCAAATCCGCTCACACCTTCCAGACATGCGGCCGACTCCTTGGCCCAGCTGGGCCCAAGCGGTCGGCTCACAGAAGACGGCGCAATCTTAAAAGGCGGCTTCAGGGGGCGGCTCCTAGAGGACGGCCCCTCCTCCCCTCAGAATTTGCACCCCATCACTACGACAAGACGGGGCATGGCTACAGGGCCTCCCACTCCCCCGGATTACGGAGGAGCATGGCTACAGCGCCAGCTGACCAAGCGGACACTTGCCTGCCCAGCTCGGCACTGTAACCATGCGGCTCATGACATGGCCCTCGTCAGCAGGGGCCATGTTCCCATGACGGGCGGTCGGTACAACCTACAGGCGGCGAGCCCTACCTGTCTGTGAGCTCCTAGAAGACGGCGCTCCCCCAGAAGGCAGCTGTCGATGTCAAAACCGGCGGATCTCAGGTAGGGGGTCCCGAACTGTGCGTCTAGGCGGATGGTAACAGGAGACAAGGGACACGATGTTTTTACCAGGTTCGGGCCCTCTCGATGGAGGTAAAACCCTACTCCTGCTTGATTAATATTCATGATATGGGTAGTACAAGAGTAGATCTACCACGAGATCGAGAGGCTAAACCCTAGAAGCTAGCCTATGGTATGATTGTTGTTTGTCCTCTGGACTAAAACCCTCCGGTTTATATAGGCATCGAAGAGGGTTAGGGTTACACAGTCGGTTACAATGGTAGGAGATCTACATATCCGTATCGCCAAGCTTGCCTTCCACGCCAAGGAAAGTCCCATCCAACACGGGACGAAGTCTTCAATCTTGTATCTTCATAGTCCAGAGTCCGCCAAAGGTCATAGTCCGCTATCCGGACACCCCTAATCCAGGACTCCCTCAAGAGCCCCTGAGCAGGGCTTCAATGACGCATTTAGTCTGGCGCGCATATTGTCTTCGGCATTGCAAGGCGGGTTCCTCCTCCGAATTCTTCATAGAAGATTTTGAACACAAGGATAGTGTCCGGCTCTGCAAAATAAGTTCCACATACCACCATAGAGAGAATAATATTTACACAAGTTCAATCTGCCGACGTATTCCGTAGCGTGATATCACACCACATCCAAGCCTTTATTCGAATCATTTTTACTGTCCCACCTCAGCGCGTTTAGCGAGGCGGTTTCCTTGGCACGTCTTGTCAAAGCAGAGATCGTGTCCCCTTATTCCGGGATTCTCATTAATACGGGCGTGGGTAACCCAACCGCGCCATTGATTACGGCGCTTGGGAGATAAGAGAGTTTTATCAGGCCGGCGGGGACGCATAGCTTTGTCCGTCCATATAAGGGGATAAGGATCCACTTTTTCACACACGCCTTCTTCCTCCTTTGCTCATCCATTTCCGCGCACTTGAGCTCCAGCGCCCAAGTCCGCACATCCCACCTCAACCTTCTCCAACTATGTCCGGAGCGGGAGGCAAGTGGATGGATGACGGAGGGGCACATCAAAAAGTTGTGGAAGGTCGGATACTTGTCCGACGACATCGCGCATCGGCTCCCCGACAAGGGGCAGCTCATCCCCACCCCCAGGCCCCATGAGAGGGTGGTGTTCCTCCCCCACTTCCTCCGCGGACTAGGGCTTCCACTTCACCCATTTGTTCGGGGGCTCATGTTCTACTACGGCCTAGATTTCCATGATCTGGCCCGAATTTCATCCTCAACATCTCGGCATTCATCGTCGTGTGCGAGGCCTTCCTCTACATCCAGCCCCACTTCGGCTTATGGCTGAAGACCTTCAATGTCAAGCTGAAGGTAGTGGACGGCCGCCAAGCGGAGTGCGGAGGTGCCATGGTGGGCAAGATGGCCAACGTTCTATGGCTCGAGGGCTCCTTTGTGGAGACCATAAAGGGGTGGCAATCGGGGTGGTTCTACATCACCGAGCCGCGCGACTCTAAATGGGCTGCGGCCCCCGAATTTCGATCTGGCTTTCCTACACGGCTCACCTCATGGAAAGAGACGGGCCTGACGTGGGGTAATTCGGAAGAGCTGACCGGACTCCAAACCTGCGTCCGAAACCTGGTGGACAAGAAGCTCAAGCTTGTCAACGTAGTCCAGGTCATGCTCATCCGCCGGATCCTCCCATGCCAACAACGGGCCTTCAACTTGTGGGAGTTTGATCCGGCACAGCACCGAACCTTGAGCCGGATCTTCGACACTACGTACGAAGATGCCTGGAAGGTGTTGTTCAAGGGCGCCGAGGCTCCCGCATCCGCTACCGAAGATCTCGGATTCAGCTCGTGGCATCAAGCCAGCGAGGTAAGCTATTTTACCCTTCTGGGACTCTTTTTCATAGTTTGACTCTGTCACGGGATCTAAAACTCCCTCACCTTTGACAGATCGGCGAGAAGACGTCCGGACAGGTTGACCGTCCGGCCTTGCCGAAGACCCAGCGGACGCCTTGATTGACGGGGGCTGCCGGTTCCGCACCTTACGTGGTGCCGAGAAGAAACCAAGAAGAAGGCCACGGGAACTCGACTGAGTTCCCGGCGCCAGGTGTTGTCGGACTCATCGTCCGATGACTCTGAGGCGGACTCCTCTGCGAAGACGAGGAGGAGGAAAAAGAGGCCTCTCCCGGTGAAGGAGAGAAGAAAAGGAAGGCCGCCCCAACCGGGAGGCCGGAGGGTCCAAGAAGGGAAGGACCCTTCCTCCGGACTACACCACCAACACCGACGACGGCGAAGAGGAGTGGCCACCGAGGACCAAGCCCCTGGCGAAATTGTAAGTGTCCGGACACCAGAATAACTCAGAGCGTTTCATTTGTCGCACAATATCTTCTAACGCCGAATATAACCATGCAGCCCACCCAAGGACGGGCTCGATGCTTCGACGAGCGGCTCCCTGGATTCGTCGGACGTGAACAACACCTCAGTTCCGGCCGCCTCCTCTCCTCGCGCCGCGGATGACGCTGAGGTGGAATCCCCCAAGGGGCCTAGCCAGGAGGAGATGGTCCAGGAGGCGCCACAAGGCAGCCTCCCAGACTCCAGGCGCAAAGGGGATAAAACCCTAGAGGGCTCTAAGTCCGGCCCTGGGCCGGACTCCGCACCGGAACCTTCAGTGGTTCCGGAGTCCGGCAGGCGGCCCCTTCGTAAGAAGGGCAAGACTGTGAAGCCGATGACCTCCGTCCAACCGGAGGCACCAGATAATTTGATGGAGGCGCTTAACGACGCTTCCATCAACGAGGAGCACCGCACTATTATGAGTGTGGTGATCCAGAAAGTTTAGTCCGCAAAGAGCGGACTGACTGAAGCCTGTGCCAGCCTTCTAACAGGCTTTGAGGTATGTATTTAAGATATGTAAAAATATTACCGCATAGACAGTAGCCCCTGATGCTCAGTTTGGTGTTCGGAAAGAAAAAGCCGAACTAAGGATCTAAAAGATATACACAGGAGTCTAACATAAGTATGTCAATATGGGAATGCAGGTTGCTGGCTGACCTCTGCCCGACCGATCATGGAGGTTGATGCATTGAAGCAGAGCCTCGAGCGGTCCGAGAACGAGCTCGGCCTTGCCAAAAAGCAGCTCGAGGACAAGGAAGGTAAGTAATACCTTATGGGAGTATTTAAAAGATGTGGTTGCAAAAAATGACAGGAATAACGTGAATACTGCGGGGCCACGAACAAGGTGGCGACCACAGGAAGCGGTGTCCAAGGCGAAAGCAATGCGGCGTGAGCGCACCGAGCGAGAGAAGTAGGAGGCGCGGGTGGCGGAGGTGCGGCAAGAGCTCGTGCTCTCGTGGAAAAACACGAGAGTTTGGGCGTGACTCAAAGACTTCGAGTCTGAGCTCGCCTCGGCCCTTGAGAGCGCCCAAAGCCGCTAAGGCTGAAGCCCAAAAGCCCTCCAGAAATTGAGGCGATGAAGAGGATAGCGGCGGGTAAGGCATTCTTTATGCAAAGCAAGCATGTGAAAGTGAATTATCTGTTACTTACCCGAATCCGAGCTCTCCAGAGCATTCGCAGATCTGCCCGCATGTGTCCGATGTTGCCGCATTCTACCGAGCCGAGGAGGGGAGCTCGACGGCGAAGGTGTTACGTCTCGATATCTTTGAGGCCGGACACCCAGTGCCCTTAAGCGACCAGTTGAAGCGGTGGTCGAGCTCCATAAGGTGGCCGAACAGGCCACGAAGGGCCTCATAGTTCGGTGTGGCCTAAGGAAGCCATGCACAGGAGCTACTTGGGTGGTGAGGCGGCTGGTGGACGCCTGTCCATGGATTGAAGTCGTCAAGCGCTCCATCTGCATCGAAGGTGACCGTAGGGCCCTTGCCCGTGCTAAGGTGCACTGGGGCAAGATGGACGCTGAGAAGCTTGTGACGAACGGACCACCACCGGGCAAGGAGCATCGCAAGCCCGAGATGTATTGTGAGGGCGTCCTGAAGGGTGCCCGCCTTATAGCGGGTGAATGCTCCAAAGATGTAATTTTTAGTAGACTCGCATTTGTTATCTGTCTGCTGAAAACTTGTTCATATGCGCTAGGCAACACTTTTGAATTTAAAATATTACCTTAAATGCGGCCGTGTATTAAATTTGAGAGATGGCGAAGTCGTCGACTTGACCCCCATGCCACGAGTCTTTGGGGTGTTCGGGATAAACTTGAGCGCTCTTGTTCCCATTCTTGGGTCCTTCGAGGAGGCGCTCAACATAGCGAACAAGGCAACCGGACTATAATGCTTGAACACTCTCACTTAGCCATAGAATTCTATAAGTTTAAATTTCGGCGAAGCCCCTGGTATTCGGAAGACCGAGTTCGGGGCGCTATCCACGCCTAGGCCGGACAATGCCGACTCCTTGCTCTAAGCGGCATAAGTCTTTAGGGACTCAAAAACCTCTCGAACAGCGACCGGCTCTCGCCCTATCATGACGGTCAGTTTTAGCTTTCTCCACTGAGGTGCTTAACCCAGCTCAACCGGGGCACAATCGCAGTGGTTCTCCCAGCTACCTTAGCCGATATAACGGAACATAAGGTACCAAAACATGGGAGCCGGGCAAACCCAACTATTGACCCAAGACATGATTCGAGCCGATGCATATAATGCTATAAGTTCGGGGTGCCGCACTTGTGAAAGTGTTCGGACTTATCACACCATATTGTGGGGTACTTAAGCCCCTGGTGTATTGCCCGTACCAAAGTGTATGGTTGCACAATGTCATAACTGAACATATATATACAGAAAAAAGGAATTCAATAATAGGCAGAAGCTATGTATTGTTTATTCAAAAGGGTTGTAGTAAGAGCAGAACGGTACAAATAGTGCGATAAGCAAGGGACGGGACTTTTTAACATGTCCCCCTCCAGGGGTAAGCTGCGGGATGGTATGTAAAACAGGTATACTGCTCGTAATAGAGACCACCTGGACAATCGACGTAGCTTTCTGCTTCCCTGGCTGTTGCATCGTGTGTTCGGCGATTCTACTGCCGGACAGGGCTTCGTGAGAACGGAGTCCTGAAAGTAAAAAAGAAATAAGAAAAGAAAAGAATGACACAATCGGGAGCCCCAGGTGCGGTTGAGCCGCATTCTAGGCATGCCGTGGTCGTGCCCCTCCCCCTATGCCCATGGTATTTCCATAGCGTAATTATATGCAGCGTAATCTTGGTTTCACAATTTCGCGAGGGCTGGGGTTTGGGCCGCATTGCTATGCGTGCTTTCGGAACGTGCCAGCGGTCTTGTTGTAGGTTACTCGGTAGCGCTTGATCGTATGCGGACGTTTAATAGCTGGACTCGAGAATTGCCTTAAGAGGCTGCTTCGTACTTCCGTCGCGAGGGCCGCCATATGCTCCTCCGTTCGGAGAGAGCGTTCGGTGTTTCCATTGACGTAATGACTCCTCGAGGACCTGGCATCTTGAGCTTGAGATATGCGTGGTGCGGCACCGCATTGAACTTTGCAAATGCGGTTCGTCCGAGCAGTGTGTGATAGCCGCCATGAACGGGACTATGTCGAAGATTAACTCCTCGCTTGGAAGTTATCCGGGATCCGAAGACCACTTCAAGTGTAATTGAGCCCGCATAGCTGGCCTCTACACTGGTATGACGCCTTTAAAGGTCGTCTTCGTGGGTTTAATCCTTGATGGGTCTATGCCCATTTTGCACACCGTATCCTCGATAAAGCAGGTTCTGGCCGCCGCCATCCATTAGGACTCTAGTGAGGTGAAATCCATCAATGATTGGGTCTAGAACCAATGCGGTGAATCCGCCATGGCGGATGCTAGTGGGGTGGTCCCTTCGATCAAAAGTGATCGGGCAGGAAGACTATGGGTTGAACTTTGGGGCGACTGGCTCCATCGCATATACGTCCCTTAGTGCACGCTTCCGCTCCCTTTTGGGTATGTGGGTTGCGTATATCATGTTCACTGTCCGCACTTGTGGGGGGAAGCCCTTCCGCCCCTCTATTGTTCGGGCGGCCGGGCTCCTCCTCGTCATCGCTATGCAGCCCCTTGTCATTGTTTTCGCATTTAACTTGCTCGCTTGAACACCCAACAATCCATGTTGGTGTGGTTGGCTGGTTTTTCGGGGTGCCGTGTATCCGCACGAGCGATCGAGTATTCGGTCCAAATTGGACGGGCCCGGAGTATTTCTTTTAAATGGCTTTTTCACGACCGGTTTAGAGCCTCTGAATCCGGCATTGACCGCCAGATCCTCGGCATTATCGCCGTTAATGCGGCTCTTGTGCTTGTTGCGACGCGACCGCCATTGCTGTCCTTGGTATCCGAATTACCGTGGCTCTTGGTCATGTTGTTACTACGAGCTAGCCACCTGTCCTCTCCCGAGCAAAAGCGGGTCATGAGTGTTGTGAGGGCTGCCATGGATTTCGGCTTTTCTGTCCTAGGTGCCGGGCAAGCCACTCGTCATGGATGTTGTGTTTGAAGGCTGCAAGGGCCTCTGCATCTGGACAATCGGCGATTTGATTTTTCTTGGTAAGGAACCGTGTCCGTAATTGTCCGCGATTCCTCTGGCTGCTGAATTATGTGGCTTAGGTCATCGGCGTCTGGTGGTCGCACATATGTGCCCTGAAATTGTCGAGGAATGCGGCTTCCGTGTCTTCCCAACAACCAATTGACTCTGTTTGGCGAGCTGTTAAGCCAATGCCGGGCTGGTCCTTTAAGCTTGAGTGGGAGGTATTTGATGGCGTGTAGATCATCACCGCGGGCCATGTGGATGTGAAGGAGATAGTCCTCAATCCAAACCGTAGGATCTGTTGTGCCATCGTATGATTCAATGTTTACGGGTTTGAAACCCTCAGGCATTTGATGATCCATCACTTCATCTGTGAAGCATAGTGGGTGTCGCACCTACGTATTGGGCTATATCACGACGCAGCTCAAATGAGCTTTGTCTCATCGTGTTCGGCCCGGCGGAGTTGCCATATCCGGCGTGACGGTTATCGCCACGCGGTCGTGGGCGCCCACGCGATCCGTAGATCGATCTTGTTTGCCTTGCCTTGTCCTCTAATATATCTTGTAGGTCTGGCGCATTTCCCCGCGCCTTGGTATTTTTTGAGCGGCGCCGGGTGCGGCTTGAGTTGAGGGCCGAGAGGCCTCTCTGTCACGGCCACGAGGTGGCCGGTCAGCCGTATCATGCGCTGGTGATGTAGGTTTGGGTGCTTCCTCCTCTAATCGGGGTAGCAGCCTGCGTTTTGGGTAGCTCTTGGAGGGGCGCTCGAGTTCATACTCTTCGCCGCAAGGACTTGATCCATCATCGCCTAGCAAGTCTTGGTCACTCTAAGCTGTTGCTGCTTTTTCTTGAGGCTGCTTGTCGTGGCCATAAGCCTGCGTTTGAAAGCGCTCTTGTTCGACGGGATCCTCGTGCACGATTTAATTCGTTGTCGCCGAGGCTTGCCTCATCTTCGGAGGGAGGCATGTAATTATCGTCCTCTACCTCTCTTTCGCCGCTCTCTCATGAGGGGTGGCTTCTCCATCCTCCCGCGCTGAATCTCGCTTGAGGGGTTGTCTTCGACCTTTGTCCGGTGTTATTGTCTCCGTGCGGAATCACCGCTTTTGCCGTGGCGGGATATAGAGCGCCCTTGTGCCGCCGGCAACTTAGGCTGTTTCTTGGAGGGGTCATCCTCCACTGTTCCATCGCCATTCCCATCTTTTGGGATGTCCACCATGTATATGTCGTATGACGAGGTGGCCTTCCAGTGCCCTGTGGGCGCTGGTTCTTGGTCATCTCCTGCATCGTCGTCCATACCGTCGATGTCTTCGGAGTCGAAGTCGAGCATGTCGGTTAAATCATCGACAGTGGCTACGAAGTGGGTGGTGGGTGGGGTTTGAATTTCTTCGTCGTATGCATCCCAACCTTCCCCGACCATAATCCGCCAGGCTCTCCGATAAAGAGAGAGACTTTAGTGAATTCGAGGATGTCGCCAAAGGGCGAGTCTTTGAAAAGATGTCCGCGGCAGTGAATTCCATGATCGGCGCCCAATCGGATTCGATTAGGCGGCGCGAAGGCTCGGAGTCCGGAGAGGAGTCTGGCACCTTGGAGTCACGAGCTTCGCAAAGGACGGGGTAGGTGTACAGCTCAATCGTTGTAGAGATCGCAGCCCCCGAGGCGGTGTCCAGCCACCCGTCCTCGATCGGCGCAGTCGGCTCCGAGCTAAAGGTCGGAGCGGACATCGTTGGCCTCCGTGACACTGCTCGCGGTAGAGCTAGATCATGCCCTCGTGATAAGCGGCGCGCTTGGTCAGGCCGAACCCGTCGAAGATCAAGTCTCCGCGGACGTCGGCCGTGTAGTTCAAACTTCCAAATTTGACTGGTGGCGGCGTAGCTTTCAATCTGCTAAAGATGGCCAATTAATTGCCCGCAGTGCAAAGCCGCCCGAATACGAAGATCTGTCCGGGAGAAAAGTCTCACCACAGGCGCATCATTGTTGATGATCGGAGGAGCCATCGGGCCTAAAGATGACGACACGTAGGAACTCTCAATGAAAGCACCAATGTCGGTGTCAAAACCGCGGATCTCGGTAGGGGGTCCCGAATCGCGTCTAGGCGGATGGTAATAGGAGACAAGGGACACGATGTTTTTACGAGTTCGGACCCTCTCGATGGAGGTAAAACCCTACTCCGCTTGATTAATATTGATGATATGGGTAGTACAAGAGTAGATCTACCACGAGATCGTAGAGGCTAAACCCTAGAAGCTAGCCTATGGTATGATTGTTGTTCATCCTATGGACTAAAACCCTCCGGTTTATATAGGCACCGAAGAGGGTTAGGGTTACACAGAGTCGGTTACAATGGTAGGAGATCTACATATCCGTATCGCCAAGCTTGCCTTCCACGCCAAGGAAAGTCCCATCCGGACACGGGACGAAGTCTTCAATCTTGTATCTTCATAGTCCAGGAGTCCGGCCAAAGGTCATAGTCCGGCTATCCGGACACCCCCTAATCCAGGACTCCCTCAGCAGCTTCGGAGGCAGCCGGCCTCCAGCAGCCGACCCTTCCGTCCTCTCGGAGTCCACGCACCATTAATCCGACGAGACGGAGCATGGCTACAATAAGCGCAGACCAGGCGGCGGGACTGTAGCCATGCGGCTCCCGACAAGGCCTCCGTCATCAAGGGCGAGTGATAACCCACAAGTATAGGGGATCAATTGTAGCCTCTCTCGATAAGTAGGAGTGTCGAACCCAACGAGGAGCTAAAGGTAGAACAAATATTCCCTCAAGTTCTATCGAGCACCGATACAACTCTACGCACGCTTAACGTTCGCTTTACCTAGAACAAGTATGAAACTACAAGTACTTTGTAGGTGTTTCTGGATAGGTTTGCAAGAATATAGAGAGCATGAAAATAAAAAACTAGGGGTTGTTTAGATAAAGACACAATAAAGTTAGTATAGCAAGTGTGGAAAAGTGGTGGTAGGTGTTGCAAAATTGTCCCTAAGCAATTGACTACTTTACTAGACCGATAGCAAGTTTTATGTGGGAGAGGCCACTGCTATCATGTCGTCCCTGACTTGGAATTCTATGCACTTATGATTGGAACTATTAGCAAGCATCCGCAACTACTAACGTTCATTAAGGTAAAACCCAACCATAGGATTAAGATATATTGGTCCCCCTTCAATCCCGTATGCATCAATTTCTATGCTAGGTTGAAGCTTACATCACTCTTGCCCTCCAATACATAGTCCTATCAACATACAACTAACCCTATGGTGCGATCCAGCAGCTCATATGATGGGCACCAAAGGATGGCAACATAACCACAAGCAAATTAAATCAATCATAGCAATTCATCAACCATCGATAGGACAACGAAAATCTACTCAGACATCATAGGATGGCAACACATCATTGGATAATAATATGAAGCATAAAGCACCATGTTCAAGTAGAGGGTACAGCGGGTTGCGGGAGAGTGGACCGCTGTAGATAGAGGGGGGAAGGTGATGGAGATGTTGGTGAAGATGGCGGAGGTGTTGGTGAAGATCGCGGTGATGATGATGGTGGCCACGGCAGCGTTCCGGCGCCACCGGAAGAGAGGGGGAGATTGGCCCCCTTCTTCTTCTTCCTTGACCTCCTCCCTAGATGGGAGATGGGTTTCCCCTCTAGTCCTTGGCCTCTGATGAGGACATCAATACCATTGCTACACCCACAGCCCCTACTGTTACATATACTGGACCAATTACTAGAGCTCACAAGACGCCAATTGAATTACTGTACTTTCGTTTCTTGGTAATGATTCTAATGTTCATGAGAATATGATACTGCCTAAATTGGATACATTTGTTTTGCTTACAAATGAAGGGCCGAGCTTGGAGAAGGATGAACATTGGAGCAAGAACACGCATGGAGTTGATGGCATGCGCAAGGGGATCAAGGACGTAGTTACAAGTGATGATTTCAGGACTTTGAAGCCACCATAAGGAGTGCATGAAGCCTTGGACGAAATATACAAGATGCCACTTCATAATATTCGTCCATAGGCTATTCTAGGTGTTCGTCACCTTATTATTGGGCCAGGCCCATGTAATTTCGAAATACTTAAGTATAGGCTATTTTTAGAGTCCGTATGTGTGGGGAAACAAGAGTTAGGGTTGGTTTGGGACCCCACCCTCAAGGGCCACGAAATTCCTCCTCTTCCTCCATATATACAACCCTTAGGGCGTCGTTTAGACTTTGGGTTTTGTTTAGATTAAAAGTTCGCCATAGCTGCAACTTCACAGCATTTCGTTTGTGTTCAACGACTGCACCAAGGCGTCCACAGAACCCCACCTTCATTAATAAAGCTTTTCTCTTATATTCGCAATATCCAGATTGCAATCTTAGTTTCTTGCTTGTTCTTCGTTTGCTCGCAGGAAACAGGCCCTCGTGGTCGTTGATCGTGCTCGGCGTGGTCAATAACCCTCGGAAGTTGGTTTAGCGATTGCTAAGGCGCCGACGTCTCGCCGTTCGTAGTCGGATCGTCAAGGTCGACTCCCACGTAAAAACGACAGCCACCATCTCATCGAAACATCGGGACACCTTTGCCTCTATCAAGTGGTATCAGATTTCCAGGTTGCTCGGTGAGATTTTACAGTTTTTCGTTGATTAGATCGAGTCTGTTCTTCATACCTACAGTCCACGAAAAAGCCACCAAAAAAAATTAGGGTTAGTTCATCATATCCGAACCAATCTGAGCCTTTGCATAATCTTTTTAGGGTTTTTGCTTTGTTGAATTTATGTTGCATCATCATGTCAAGTTGCTGGTCTTAGAGTCTAGTCTTTTAGAGTTTCGAGTTTTGGTCATAAGTTGTCACGCCGCCGCCGCACCATCATCATCGCCTTGCCATCTACCACCATTGCTTATCCGCCACCGCTCTGAATCCGTATCCATATACCACCACCAATCCGTATCCATATACCACCACCAATCTGTATCCATATACCACCACTACTACCATATACCACCACCGCCGCCATATACCACCACCATATATCCACCACCAATCCGAGTTCTTCTCATATTAGGTTTGTTTTCGAGATCCATCTAAATTCCGATTCGTGTTTCCTTGCCTGCGTAGGTCTCGAAAAAAAAAGTCTGGAGACCCCCGGGCAGTTTTTAGGCCAAAATTTCGGCGACCGAAAATATTTTTTCCCTATCCTATTTTAGGTTGTTCTGAGTCTTTTGAGACACTCGCCATCATAGTGATTTTTGGTCGCACTTTTACGTCGTCGCTGCCCTGATTTCCGAAAAAAAAATTGTCAAAAAAATTTCGTACCCATCCTGTCAGTTTGACGAGGGAAGAGTTTTGAGACACTCGCCATTATAGTGATTTTTCGCAAAAAAAAGAGCAGCGCAAAAAAAAGAGAGCGCCAAAAAAAACAGAGCGAATTTTTTTCCAGAGTGTGCTTTTCCCTTGTTTCCGTGCAGCGTCGTGATTTTGTTAGTGTTCTAGGCTCGCGTCTCTAGCACGGTCTAGCCTAGGACCAAGACAAGATCTTGTCGTTGAGCGTTTATTCAACTTTGCATCTCTGAATTGATTATTGCTGACCTTTTGCTACCATACTATAAGCCTTCCCAGCTCCACATACATCTACGTCGTATGCGTTTGACTCTCCCCGGCAATCGCTCTATCCAAGCTTTTGAGAGTTTTGACTACAACGGCACCGCTCTTTGAGTAAGAACCGGTAAGAATTTGAGATTTGCTTCACGGATTTGTGACACCCGCCACCACCACCACTTGTTAGTAGTCTGTGGGATCATATTCTTGTGTGTTTCTATTGTCGCTAACCATGCCGAGATCACAAGCCGACGAGACCGACCGGGAGAACTTGATTTAACAAGGAGCTTCATGATAAGTTTCAGCAAATGATGAGTGGACAGGTGCAAGATGTGCTAAACAAATTTGAAGAGGCCATGGAGAAGATAGATGGCATGGAGAAGACGTTCGAAACAAAGCTCGATAACCAGTTTAATGAATTGCTCGCGCGTCTTCCACCACCACCACCGGTTGCTCCTAACGCACCTCTACAACAACAACAACGACTACCTCCACGTCGCGAAACAGCCCTCCGCCGAGCGAGCCGTGTTCCTCTTGCGCTTGGCCAAACTATTGGTGCTGCTGTTGATACTTCTGTGGCTCCTGCTGGCGTCACGGAGGAGGAGGATTATGTGGGAGATTACGAGGATGAGGTTGATCAAAATCAGAACTACGTGCAACCACCGACCACAACCACCGTGTCGTCCACATGCAAATAATGGCAACGTTAGGGCTCCCCCTCAGGTACGAGATCATGACCATCTCCCTAAAGTGAAATTGAATATTCCACCATCTGAGGGTAGATATGTTCCTGATATATATCTTACTTGGGAGTTAGAAACTGAACAACGATTTACATGTTTACAATATCCTGAGGAGAGACGTGTTCCTGCTGCTGTTTGTGCTTTCACTAGCTTTGCATGTGTTTGGTGGTCTGAACATTGTCGATTATATCTTGTTCCAGCTACTTGGGCTGCTTTGAAAACTGCTATGCGTATCGTTGGGTTCCACCATATTATCAACGTGAATTACTTCAAAAATTGCAGCGCTTAAGACTAGGAAAAATTTCAGAGAAGAATATTATCAGGAATTACAAACTGGCTTGATTAGATGTGGTATTGTTGAGGAGAATGAAGCTATGCTTGCACGTCTTCTGGGTGGATTAAATAGAGAGATTCAGACCATTCTAGACTACAAGGATTATAATAATATCACTCGTTTATTCCATCTTGCTTGTAAAGCTGAACGTGAAGTGCAAGATCGACAGGCATTGGGGCGGACTAACTTTTCTGCAGGTCGACCTTCATCATGGACACCACGTGCATCATCTACTTCCACACGTTCTGCTACACCGGCACCTCCGTCGGCTGCCACCTCCAACCGTGATACAATAAAGCAGGCACAATCACCACTATCTGCGAAGAGCACACCTTCTGGGCCTGCAAAGAGCTCTTCTTCATCCATGGCATCAACTGGGCAAACACATGATATTATTTGTTGACGTTGCAAGGGTGGAGGTCATTATGCGAGAGAATGCCCATCTAAGCGTGTGATGATTGTTACTGAGGATGGTGGGTATGAGTCCGCTAGTGACTATGATGAGGAGACTTTGGCTCTTATTACACATGAAGAACACGGTGGAGATGATTACGATCATGAGACGCAATACATGGCTGCGAAGATGCTTTGGCGGTATGAATGTTTAGTTGCTCAACGTGTTTTGAGTGTGCAGGTTACACAAGGTGAGCAAAATCAGAGGCATAATTTGTTCCATACAAAGGGAGTTGTGAGGGAACGTTCTATTCAAGGCCATCATAGATGGAGGGAGCTGCAACAACTTGGCTAGCATGGAGATGGTGGAGAAGCTATTTCTCACCACAAGACCACATTCACATCCTTACTACATCCAATGGTTCAACAACAACGGCAAGGTTAAGGTAACACGTACTGTTCGTGTGCATTTTAGTATCTCTACATATGCTGATTATGTTGATTGTGATGTGGTACCTATGCAAGCATGTTCCTTATTACTTGGCAGACCATGGCAACTTGATAAAAATTTCAGCACACCATGGTAGAAACAATCAAGATACTCTTGTTCATAAGGATAAAAATATTACTTTGCTTCCTATGACTCTGATGCCATTTTGAAAGATGATATTAATAGAGCTAATAAAGCAAAACAGAGAAAAATAAGAGTGAAAATCAGATTGTGGCAAAAGAATTTGAGCAACAAATGAAGCCTAATAATAAACCATCTAGTGTTGCTTCGAAATTAAATTGAAAAGTGCATGTTTACTTGCCACCAAATCTGATATTGATGAGCTAGATTCCAGCAAATCGGTGTGCCATGCTTTTGGGTGCAAAGAGGCATTATTTTCATTCGAGGACGTGCCTTCCTCTTTGCCCTCGCTGTCACTAACATTTTGCAGAGTTCGCCGACGTCGTCCCACAAGATGTGCCACCGGATTACCACCTATTCGAGGGATTGAGCATCAAATTGACTTAATTCCCGGTGCATCGCTACCCAACCGTGCACCATACCGTACCAATCCGGAGGAGACGAAGGAGATTATGCGTCAAGTACACAGCTGGTAGACAAAGGTTATATACGCGAATCTCTTAGTCCTTGTGTTGTTCCTATTATACTAGTGCCTAAAAAGGATGGTACGTCACAGATGTGTGTTGATTGTAGAGGCATTAATAATATTACTATTCGTTATCGTCATCCTATTCCTAGGCTAGATGATATGCTTGATGAATTGAGTGGCTCTACAATATTCTCCAAAGTTGATTTTATGAGTGGATACCATCAAATTCGTATGAAATTGGGAGATGAATGGAAAACAACATTTAAAACTAAGTTTGGTTTATATGAGTGGTTAGTCATGCCTTTTGGGTTAACTAATGCACCTAGTACTTTCATGAGACTAATGAACGAAGTTTTACGTGCTTTCGTTGGAAGATTTGTGGTAGTCTATTTTGATGATATACTGATTTATAACAAATCTTTGGAAGAACATTTGGAACATTTACGTGCTGTTTTTAATGCTCTACGTGATGCACGTTTGTTTGGTAACCTTGGGAAGTGCACCTTTTGCACCGACCGAGTATCTTTTCTTAGCTATGTTGTTACTCCACAGGGAATTGAAGTTGATAAAGCCAAGATTGAAGCTATTGAGAGTTGGCCGCAGCCCAAAACGGTCACACAAGTGAGGAGTTTTCTTGGACTAGCTGGTTTCTATAGGCGTTTTGTGAGAGATTTTAGCACCATTGCTGCACCTCTCAATGAGCTTACAAAGAAGGATGTGCCTTTTGTTTGGGGTACCGCATGTGAAGAATCCTTCACGGTATTGAAAGATAAGTTGACACATGCTCCTTTACTCCAACTTCCTGATTTTAATAAGACGTTTGAGCTTGAATGTGATGCTAGTGGAATTGGATTAGGAGGTGCGTTATTACAAGATGGCAAACCTGTTGCATACTTTTCTGAAAAATTGAGTGGGCCTAGTCTGAACTATTCTACTTATGATAAAGAATTATATGCTCTTGTTCGGACTTTAGAGACATGGCAACATTATTTATGGCCCAAAGAATTTGTTATACATTCGATCATGAATCTTTGAAACATATTAAAAGTCAAGCTAAACTGAATCGTAGACATGCTAAATGGGTTGAATTCATTGAGACTTTCCCTTATCTCATTAAACACAAGAAAGGTAAAGAAAATGTTATTCTTTGATGCTTTGTCTCGTCGCTATACTATGCTTTCACAACTTGACTTCAAAATATTTGGTTTGGAGACCATCAAAGATCAGTATGTGCATGATGCTGATTTTAAAGATGTAATGCAGAATTGTAAAGAAGGAAGAACATGGAACAAGTTCGTTGTTAATGATGGTTTTGTGTTCCGTGCTAACAAGCTATGCATTCCTGCTAGCTCTGTTCGTCTTTTGTTGTTGCAGGAGGCGCATGTTGGAGGATTAATGGGACACTTTGGCATGAAGAAGATGGAGGACGTACTTGCTACACATTTCTTTTGGCCAAAGATGAGACGGGATGTTGAGTGTTTTGTTGCTCGCTGCACTACATGTCAAAAAGCTAAGTCACGACTCAATCCTCATGGTTTATATATGCCTTTGCTCGTGCCTAGTGTTCCTTGGGAGGATATATCTATGGACTTTGTTTTAGGTTTACCTCGAACAAAGAAGGGAGGGATAGCATATTTGTTGTCGTGGATAGATTCTCGAAAATGGCACACTTTATACCATGTCATAAAAGCGATGATCTTTGTTAATGTTGCTGATTTGTTCTTTCGTGAAATTATTCGCGTGCATGGTGTGCCAAATACTATTGTTTCAGATCGTGATACTAAATTTCTTAGCCACTTTTGGAGATGTTTATGGGCTAAGTTGGGGACTAAACTGCTTTTTAGTACTACTTGTCACCCCCAAACTGATGGATAAACTGAAGTAGTCAATAGAACATTGTCTACTATGCTTAGGGCTGTTTTGAAGAATAATAAGAAAATGTGGGAAGAATGCTTGCCTCATATTGAATTTGCTTATAATCGTTCGTTGCATTCTACTACTAAGATGTGCCCTTTTGAAATTGTGTATGGTTTCCTACCTCGTGCACCCATTGATTTGTTGCCTCTTCCATCTTGGAGAAGGTTAATTTTGATGCTAAACAACATGCTGAATTGATCTTAAAAATGCATGAGTTAACTAAGGAAAACATTGAGCGTATGAATGTTAAACATAAACTTGCTTTGGAGATAAGGGTAGAAAACATGTTGTCTTTGCACTGGAGATCTTGTTTGGTTACATTTGCGTAAGGATAGGTTTCCTTATTTGCATAAATCAAAGCTAATGCCACGTCTTGATGGTCCATTTAAGGTGTTAGAGAAAATAAATGATAATGCATATAAACTTGAGCTGCCTGCAGAATTTGGGGTTAGTCCCACTTTTAACATTGCAGATTTGAAGCCTTATTTGGGTGAGGAAGATGAGCTTCCGTCGAGGGCGACTTCATTTCAAGAAGGGAGGATGATGAGGACATCAATACCATTGTTACACCCACAGCCCCTACTGTTACATATACTGGACCAATTACTAGAGCTCGCGCACGCCAATTGAATTACCAGGTACTTTCGTTTATTGGTAATGATTCTAATGTTCATGAGAATATGATACTGCCTGAATTGGATACATTTGTTTTGCTTACAAATGAAGGGCCGAGCTTGGAGAAGGATGAACATTGGAGCAAGAACACGCATGGGGTTGATGGCATGCGCAAGGAGATCAAGGACGGAGTTACAAGTGATGATTTCAGGACTTTGAAGCCACCATAAGGAGTGCATGAAGCCTTGGACGAAATATACAAGATGCCACTTCATAATATTCGTCCATAGGCTATTCTAGGTGTTCGTCACCTTATTATTGGGCCAGGCCCATGTAATTTCGAAATACTTAAGTATAGGCTATTTTTAGAGTCCATATGTGTGGGGAAACAAGAGTTAGGGTTGGTTTCGACCCCACCCTCAAGGGCCACGAAATTCCTCCTCTTCCTCCATATATACAACCCTTAGGGCGTCGTTTAGACTTTGGGTTTTGTTTAGATTAAAAGTTCGCCATAGCTGCAACTTCGCGTGCCGTTTGTGTTCAACGACTGGACCAAGGCGTCACAGAACCCCACCTTCATTAATAAACTTTCCTCTTATATTCGCAATATCCAGATTGCAATCTTAGTTTCTTGCTTGTTCTTCGTTTGCTCGCGAGAAGCAGGCCCTCGTGGTCGGAGTTGATCGTGCTCGGCGTGGTCAATAACCCTCGGAAGTTGGTTTAGCGATTGCTAAAGGCGCGACGTCTCGCACGTTCGTAGTCGGATCGTCAAGGTCGACTCCCACAGAAAACGATAGCCACCATCTCATCGAAACATCGGGACACCTTTGCCTCTATCAGCCTCCATGGCATGGGAGGGGCGAGAGCCCCTCCGAGATTGGGTCTGTCTTTCTGTCTCTCTCTGTTTCTGCATTCTTGGTCCTCTGCCCTTTTACCCTTTCGTATATATATGGAGATCCGTAACTCCGATTGGATTGAAACCTTCGCCGAGATTTTTTTTCTGAAAATTAGCTTTCTTGCGGCCGAAGAAGAGCAGCAACCGCCTTACGAGGGGCCCACGAGGTCAAGGGCGCGCCCAGGGGGGCAGGCGCACCCCCTTGCCTCGTGGCCACCTCGGGCACCGTCTCGCGTTGATTCTTCTTCCCATATTCTCCAAATATTCCAAAAATATTCTCTGTCGGTTTTTATCCCGTTTGAATTCCGTTTGATATGGGTTTTCTGCGAAACATAAAACATGCAATAAACAGGAACTGGCGCTGGGCACTGGATCAATATGTTAGTCCCAAATACAATATAAAAAGTTGTCAAAAGTATATGAAAGTTGTAGAATATTGGCATGGAACAATAAAAAATTATAGATACGACGGAGTCGTATCAGCATCCCCAAGCTTAATTCCTGCTCGTCCTCGAGTAGGTAAATGATCAAAAAGATAATTTTTGATGTGGAATGCTACATAGCATAATCTTGATCATGTATCTAATCATGGCATGAGTATTAAGACACGAGTGATTCAAAGCAACAGTCTATCATTTGACATAAAAACAATAATACTTCAAGCCTACTAATAAAGCAATCATGTCTTTTCAAAATAACAAGGCGAAAGAAAGTTATCCCTACAAAATCATATAGTCTGGCTATGCTCCAGCTTCACCACACAAAATATTCACATCATGCACAACCCCGATGACAAGCCGAGCAATTGGTTCATACCTTTTAACGCGCTTCAGCTTTTTCAACCCTCACGCAATACATGAGCGCAAGCCATGGACATAGCACTATAGATGGAATATAATATGATGATGGGGGTTATGTGGAGAAGACAAAAAAGGAGAAAGTCTCACATCAACGCGGCTAATCAACGGGCTATGGAGATGCCCATCAATTGATGTCAATGTGAGGAGTAGGGGTTTCCATGCAACGTATGCACTAAGAGCTATAAGTATATGAAAGCTCAAACTGGAAACTAAGTGGGTGTGCATCCAACTTGCTTGCTCATGAAGACCTCGGGCATTTGAGGAAGCCCATCATCGGAATATACAAGCCAAGTTCTATAATGAAAATTCCCACTAGTATATAAAAGTGATAACTCAAGAGACTCTCTATATGAAGAACATGGTGCTACTTTGAAGCACAAGTGTGGTAAAAGGATAGTAACATTGCCCCTTTTATTTTATTTTTATTTTTTGCAGGCTTCTTTGGCCCCTTCTTTTTATTTAGGCTTTTTTGGCCTCTCTTTTTTTTGGGGGGGGGGGGGGGCAATGCTCTAATAATGATGATCATCGCACTTTTATTTACTTACAACTCAATGTTACAACTCGATACTAGAAAAAGATATGACTCTATATGAATGCCTCCGTGATGTAATCGATATGCAATGATCTAGCGTAGCAATGACATCAAAAAAGCGGACAAGCCATGAAAACATCATGCTAGCTATCTTACGATCATGCAAAGCAATATGACAATAAATGCTCAAGTCATGTATATGATGATGATGGAAGTTGCATGGCAATATATCTCGGAATGGCTATGGAAATGCCATAATAGGTAGGTATGGTGGCTGTCTTGAGGAAGATATAACGAGGTTTATGTGTGATAGAGCGTATCGTATCGCGGGGTTTGGATGCACCGTCGAATTTTGCACCAACTCTCGAGGTGAGAAAGGGCAATGCACGGCATGTAAGAGGCTAGCAATGATGGAAGGGTGAGAGTGCGTATAATCCATGGACTCACATTAGTCATAAAGAACTCATATACTTATTGCAAAAGTTTATTAGCCCTTGAAGCAAAGTACTACTACGCATGCCCCTAGGGGATAGATTCAGAGAAAAGACCATCGCTCGTCCCCGACCGCCACTCATAAGGAAGACAATCAATAAATACCTCATGCTCCAACTTTGTTACATAACGGTTCACCATACGTGCATGCTACAGAATCACAAACTTCAACACAAGTATTTCTACAATCCACAGCTATCCACTAGCATGACTCTAATATCACCACCTTTATATCGCAAAACTATTGCAAGGAATCAAACATATCATATTCAGTGATCTATAAGTTTTATGTAGGATTTTATGACTAACCATGTGAATGACCAATTCCTGTCATCTCTCTAAATAGATATAAGTGAAGCAAGAGAGTTTAATTCTTTCTACAAAAGGTATGCCCATGCTCTAACAAATATAAGTGAAGCAAAAGAGCATTCTACAAATGGCGGTTTTCTATGTGAAGAGAAACAGGCAATCCAAACTTCAAATGATATGAGTGAAGCGCATGAAGCATTCTATAAAGCCATACTCAAAAGATTTAAGTGAAGTGCAATGAGCATTCTATAAATCAACCAAGGACTATCTCATACCAGCATGGTGCAAAAAAGAAAAGTGAAAACTAAATGCAAAAGACGCTCCAAGATTTGCACATATCACATGAATGAAACGAATCCGAAAACATACCGATATTTGTTGAAGAAAGAGGGGATGCCTTCCGGGGCATCCCCAAGCTTAGACGCTTGAGTCTCCTTGATTTTTTACTTGGGGTGCCTTGGTCATCCCCAAGCTTGAGCTCTTGCCTCTCCTTCTTCTCCTCACATCGAGACCTTCTCGATCATCGAACACTTCATCCACACAAAACTTCAACAGAAAACTCGGTAAGATCCGTTAGTATAATAAAGCAAATCACTACTCTAAGTACTATTGCAAACCAATTAATATTTTGTTTCTGCATTATAGCTACTGTAATATAACTTTTTCATGGCTTAATCCACTGATATAAATCGATAGTTTCATCAAAACAAGCAAACTATGCATAAAAAATAGAAACTGTCTAGAATGTAATAAATTGTAATAATCTGAACATTAACCATACCTTTGATACTCCAAAAATTCTACCAAAATTAGGAAAAATAAACAATTTGTATAGAAAGATAGTGCAAAAAGTTTCAGAACCATGACGTTCCAGTAAAAAATGTAAAATCGCGCACTATAGCCAAAGTTTATGTCCTGCACCGTACAAACCAACAAGCATTGTAAACATCCTAAAGGCAAACCTTGGCACATTATTTTTATAATACAATGGAATTGTACAAGGATAATTATTTTTGTTGAAAAGTTTCTGTAATTAAGATTCACAAAGTTTCCATGGGCATGAACAAAGTTCAAGGACGTCCCCCACTTTCACAATGCTCGTCTATCTCACTTTCACTTTTCTTTTTGAAAGGTTTTGGGTTCCCCTCTTTATTTTTATATAAAAGCACACAACAGAAATAAATGACTCTCTAAAACTTCCGGGTTGTCTCCCTGGCAGCGCTTTCTTTAAAGCCATTAAGCTAGGCATATAGTGCTCAAGTAGTGAATCCACCTGGATCCCAAGGTGTATCAAAGCCAATTTTAATTAGCAATGATTTGGCATTTAGTAGTGAGCACAAAGCAACATATATCAAGAAATGACGAAGTCTAACTCTCTTCCTATGCATCGGCATGTCATAAAAGTACAATCATGCACACAAAGTAAAGGCCAATGCATAGTATAAACAATTTCTTGCAATTTTATCATGTTGGAAACATAGAGAGGTGGAGATATAGTTCCTCTCTCATAATAGTTGCAAGTAAGTGCAGCAAGCACATGCATATTATATTCATCAAAATCATCATGTGCAACGGCAAAAGGCAACCCATCAATATAATCCTTAATAAGAGCAAACTTCTCCTATATAGTGTAGTTTGGAGAATTCAAAAAGATAATAGGACTATCATGCGTGGGTGCCATAGAAACAGTTTCATGTTTAACATAAGGAACTATAGCAAGTTCATCTCCATAAGCATCATTCATATTGGCATCTTGGCCACAAGCATAGTAAGCATCATCAAAAAGGGATATTTCAAGAGAATCAACCGGATCATAACAATCATCATAGCAATCATCCTTCGGTAAGCATGAAGGGAAATTAAACAATGTATGAGTTGCAGAGTTACTCTCATCAGAAGGTGGGTACGGGTAGCTAATCCGCTCTTCCTCCTTTTGTTCTTCGCTCTCCTCCTCATCTTTTTCATCCAATGAGCTCACAGTTTCATCAATTTCTTCTTCCATAGATTCCTGCAAAATATTAGTCTCTTCTTGGACAACGCAGACTTTCCCAATAAATGCATCAATATCGGAATTGAATTCATAATTGCATAGCAATATTTAAGGATAGCTAAATTTTCAGGTCTATAAACAAAGATCATAAAGATTTTCAAACTCTTTGAACATAGATTCAATTTCATAAGCACCCATAAAAGCAACACATTCTTCTATTTGTTCCACATCATAGTAATCATATATACCTCTAGCATAAGAAGCCAAGGTTTCATTATCATTAAATTTGCATGAAAAGGGAAGGTGTGGAGCCTTCATCCTAGAGCAACAAGTGTAATCATATCTCAAGCATACTTGCCAAGCATACCACTTCAACATATAAATTTGATCCCATAATAGTTTCCCTTTTTGAGTCAAGCGATAATCCCTAATGTATTCACCTTGGTCCAACATGTCTACCATTACATAATTGAATGAGGTTTTCTAAGGATTATCAAAGTGGTACAAAATAGTTTTCACATAATGATCATCGAGGGTTTTAGGAGGTTCCCCATCTCCATGAGTAGCAGGTACACCTTTTTTTTGGTATTTTGTGTTCCATATCCATAACTAAAGATAGAGAACAACTTAGAACAGCAAATAAAGATTACTTAGTGATAAAGCAAACAAGCACACACGAGAATATTCACCCCACGCTATGACTCCCCGGCACCGGCGCCAGAAAAAGGTCTTGATAACCCACAAGTATAGGGGATCAATTGTAGCCTCTTTCGATAAGTAAGAGTGTCGAACCCAACGAGGAGCTAAAGGTAGAACAAATATTCCCTCAAGTTCTATCGACCACCGATACAACTCTGCGCACGCTTAACGTTCGCTTTACCTTGAACAAGTATGAAACTAGAAGTACTTTATAGGTGTTTTTGGGTAGGTTCGCAAGAATATAAAGAGCACGAAAATAAAAACTAGGGGATGTTTAGATAAAGACACAATAAAGTTAGTATAGCGAGTGTGGAAAAGTGCTGGTAGGTGTTGCGAAATTGTCCCTAAGCAATTGACTACTTTACTAGACTGATAGCAAGTTTTATGTGGGAGAGGCCACTGCTAGCATGTCATCCCTGACTTGGAATTCTATGCACTTATGATTGGAACTATTAGCAAGCATCCGCAACTACTAACATTCATTAAGGTAAAACCCAACCATAGCATTAAGATATATAGGTCCCCTTCAATCCGTGTGCATCAATTTCTATGCTAGGTTGAAGCTTCACACTCTTGCCCTCCAATACATAGTCCTATCAACATACAACTAACCCTATGGTGTGATCCACGCACGCGCTCATATGATGGGCACCAAAGGACAGCAACATAACCACAAGCAAATTAAATCAATCATAGCAATTTATCAACCACCGATAGTACAACGAAAATCTACTCAGACATCATAGGATGGCAACACATCACTGGATAATAATATGAAGCATAAAGCACCATGTTCAAGTAGAGGGTACAGTGGGTTGCGGGGGAGTGGACCGCTGTAGATAGAGGGGGGAAGGTGATGGAGATGTTGGTAAAGATGGCGGAGGTGTTGGTGAAGATCGCGGTGATGTTGATGGTGGCCACGGCAGCGTTCCGGCGCTACCGGAAGAGATGGGGAGAGGGGCCCCCTTCTTCTTCTTCTTCCTTGACGTCCTCCCTAGATGGGAGAAGGGTTTCCCCTCTGGTCCTTGGCCTCCATGGCATGGGAGGGGCGAGAGCCCCTCCGAAATTGGATCTGTCTCCCTGTCTCTCTCCGTTTCTGCGTTCTTGGTCCTCTGCCCTTTCACCGTTTCGTATATATATGGAGATCCGTAACTCCGATTGGAATGAAACCTTCGCCGAGATTTTTTTTCCTGAAAATTAGCTTTCTTGCGGCCGAAGAAGAGAAGCAACAGCCTTACGGGGGGGCCCACGAGGGTCAGGGGCGCACCCCCTGCCTCGTGGCCACCTCGGGCACCGTCTCGCGTTGATTCTTCTTCCCATATTCTCCAAATATTCCAACAATATTCTCCATCCGTTTTTATCCCGTTTGGATTCCGTTGGATATGAGTTTTCTGCGAAACATAAAACATGCAACAAACAGGAACTGGCAATGGCACTGGATCACTATGTTAGTCCCAAAAATAATATAAAAAGTTGCCAAAAGTATATGAAAGTTGTAGAATATTGGCATGGAACAATAAAAAATTATAGATACGACGAAGTCGTATCAGCGAGGCTACAGCAAAAGGCAATCAGCATGGCCGTCGGTCGGATTCTCGGCAGCCGGCGGGGTCCACTAGGTGGCGGGCCCCAGCAACTGGCGGAGAACCCGGCGACCCTAGACACTGACGTCCGGGTCCTACACCCGGCCGTATTACCATTATACCCCTAGGGGGTAGGCCTATATAAACCCCCAGGCTCACCCATGCAAATGGTTCATCACACACGCCACTCACACACACACCATAGCTAGGAGAAGCAAGAGAGCTAGCCTTGACCTTCTTCCTTCTCTAGCAATACAGCTCAAGGAGCAATCTTGTAGCCACCATCTGATCATAGTCATCATGCGAAGACCCCGCAGAGCAGGACTAGGGGTGTTATCTCCCCGGAGAGCCCCGAACCTGGGTACGTCTCGTGTGCGATCGAGCTCGCGCCCATTCCCGCTTTTAGGGCCCGACGACGTTCTCTTGGCCCCATCCACAATAAGCCACCCCCTGGCATCTGCCACGAGAATACCCGACAGTTGGCGCCCACCATGGGGCCGAACGCAGCGTCGGCCGGAGACACGTTTCGGACGGGAACCCTCTTCCTCTCCGGCGAGCACGTCCGGTCGACCTGAATAGCCAGCTCGGTGAGCCCGCTTGCGCTTGCGCCAGCGCATCGCCCGACGCGGGAGCAACCTGCCCCACGAGCTGCCTTGTCGATCTCTTCGGCAAGGCCAGCCTTTCCGACGAGCCCGCCTCCGACGCAGAGGCTCTCCGCTCCGTCAAGCCCCTCTCCGAGCTCTTCGAGAAGCTCACCGTCTCTGATGCGACCACTACCGACGGGTTCCTCGCTGACGTGGTGGTCGTTGAACGATCCTCTCCCCCTGTCGCTAGCAGCACCAACACCGGCACGTCGTGGAGGTGCTGGTCACTGTCCACAACGGGGCCTCCGATGGGGCCGCCCAGGACCCATTGTGAGCGGCCATGCAGGGCCTAGCCACTCCCGTCGATGCTAAAGCCGATGGGGCGACACTGGAGGCCTTCCGTGTCACGCTCCTTGACAGCGCCAACAAGATGTCGGCCATGAAGCATCGCGTCGAGGCCAACCAGCACGAGATCGACTGCACCGCATGCGGCACGCCGGCTGCTGGCGAGCCTAGTCGAGCCGGCGCCGTCCGGCAACGCGGCGTGGCCATAGCCAGCATGTTGGGGGTCAGACGCCCGATCTACGCCACCCCAACGCAGAACTTGCGCGCCGCCCAAGCAGCGGCAGAGGAATTGGAGCACCTGGAGGGCGACGAACTGCGCAGCCAGATGAACAACCTCCAGGAGCTCCTCGATGCTGCAAACATGCAGCAAGACGCGTGCAACCGCGAGGTGGAAGCCGGCAAGCAAGCCGAGAACCAAGAACCCCGCCGCGAGCATGGAGCGACCTCCCGGTCACCAACTGGCGGCGGCCACGGTCAGCGAAACCCGGGGCCGGCTGCCAGCCGCAGCCGGCACACTCGCCAGACAGTAAAGCGCACCCAGCGAGATCCTCCATGAGCGGAGGACCGATGCCAGCAGGATGAGCGTCCGCCTCCCCCTCGCAGGGAGAGGTTGGCCTCTCCAGCACCGGTAGATCACCCGACTCTCGAGGGCCGGCTAGGCCCCCACGAAGGAGTCTGCAAGAATGATGCCCGCCACCGGATCGAGCGGCTAGCTCGGTCCCTAGCAGTCGAGGAGGAAGACACTGTCAGCCCGGCCTGCTTCGGCGCCCACATCCACGACGAGCCCTTCCCCAAAGGGTTCTCGCTCCCTCGAGACACTCCCAAGTACACCGGCTTCGTGAAGCCAGAGGACTGGCTGACAGACTACACTACGATAGTCAGCATAGCAAACGACAACAAGTGCGTTGTCGTGAAGTATGTTCTGCTCATGCTCCAGGGCATGGCCCGGACATGGCTGAACAACCTCAAGCCCTACAGCGTCACAACTAGTTGGATTTTGCCGATGTCTTTGTCCGCAACTTCACTAGCACCTACAAGCGGCCCCCAAGCCTCGCCAGCTCTCCATGTACATTCAGGGGCCGACCGAGTCCACCCGCGACTATCTGACTCGCTGGGCCGAGCTGCACAACTCCTGCGAAGGGGTGCGCGAGGTGCAGGCCATCGAGTACTTCACCGCCGGGTGCAGAGAGGCACTTTGCTCAAGCACAAGCTCATGTGCGACAAGCCGGTTACATTGGACGAGCTTTTGGTCGTGGCGGACAAGTACGCCACCGCCGACTCCTCCATGAAGTCGGAGATCCGGATTGACGCGTCCGGGAAGGTGCTTCTACCGGCTCCTCAAACGTCGGTTGGTGACTCCAACCGGCGCCAACAGCCGAACGACAACAAGTGCAAGGCCCAGCAGCCGGCTTCCAACAACCGGCAAGTGGCCACTGTCGAGGATCAGCAGCCGGCCGGGCAACCCGGCCCTAAGCGCCAGAAGGGTGGCAAGGGTGTCTGGCTACCTGCCTTCTCCTTCGAGCAAGCCCTCGATGCCCCATGCAAATTCCATAGCGGCGCGAAGCCGTCTAACCACACCACCCACCAGTGCAACTGGCTCGCCAGAATCGCCAAGGGTGAGGGCCTGCCGCCTCCTCCTACCGGCGCGGCGGCTCTACCTCCCCAGCAGTCGGCGCCCCGCCCAGTCGGCATGCTCCAAGACGAGTTCCCCGACCCCAACGCCACCTATGTCATCTTCACCAGTGAAGCCGACGACAAGCACAGTCGGCGCTAGCAACACCGCGAGGTGAACGCTGTCGCCTCAGAGGTCCCCCAGTTTATGCACTGGCCCGAGAGACCCATCAGCTGGAGCCATGATGACCACCCAACTGTGATGCCTTCGTCGGGCGCATATGCAATGGTGCTGGACTCCACCTTCTCAACGGAGAGGCGGGTTTGCCGCTTCTCCCAGATCTTGATAGATGGCGGTAGTAGCATCAACATCCTCTACTGCGACACCATGGAGAAGCTGGGCATCAAGGAAAAGCAGCTGCTGCCTAGCCGAACTGTGTTCCATGGCATCGTTCCCGGACTTTCCTGCTCTCCAATAGGCAAGATCAAGATTGATGTCCTATTCGGTGACAAGCTCCACTTCCGCCGCGAGCCTATCTGGTTTGAGGTGGTTGACCTGGACAGCCCCTACCACGCGCTCTTGGGCCAGCCTGCTTTGGCCAAATTCATGGTGGTACCGCACTATGCGTACCTGAAGATGAAGATGCCGGGTCCCAAGGGCATCATCACCATTGCCGCTGACTACCAGAAGTCGCTCACGTGCGCCGCTGCCAGTAGCCGGGTGGCGGAGTCCCTCATCATCACCAAAGATAAGCGCCTTCTTGACCGGGCAATGGCCATGGCCAGCGAGCAGCCGACCATACCATCCGACCCCAAGGACGCGGAGGCCTAGGGATCCTTCCAGCCGGCCAAGGAGACCAAGAAGATCGCCTTGGACCCGGCGCACCCGGAGAGATTTGCCGTCGTGGGGTCTTACCTCGAAAGAAAATAGGAAAGCGAGCTCGTCGACTTCCTCCATGAGAATTGGGACATCTTTGCGTGGTCCTCGAAGGACATGCCGGGTGTTCCGATGGATTTCGCCGAGCACAAGCTACATGTGAGATTGGATGCAAAACCGGTCAAGCAACCCCTCTGCCGCCTATCAGATGAGAAGAGAAGGATCGTTGATGAAGAAATCGCCCGACTTCTAGCAGTCGGCTTCATCATGGAAGTGTTCTACCCGGACTAGCTTGCCAACCCAGTCCTCGTTTTGAAGGAAAACAACAAGTGGCGTATGTGTATCGACTACACTAACCTCAACAAAGCCCGCCCTAAGGACCCTTTTGCCTTACCCCGAGTAGATCAAGTGATTGACTCCACGGCCGGCTGCGAGCTGCTGTCCTTCTTGGACGCCTACTCCGGCTACCACCAGATCAAGCTGGACCCGGCCGACCGCCTGAAGACCGCCTTCATAACACCATTCAGAGCCTTCTGCTACCTCACCATGACGTTCGGCTTGAGGAATGCCGGCGCCACCTGTTAGCGTTGCATGCAGAAGTGCCTCCTCAAGCAACTCGGCAGAAACGCCCATGTCTACGTGGACGATATTGTGGTGAAGACGGAGAAGCACGGCACCCTTTTGGAGGATCTCAAGGAGACCTTTGACAACCTGTGCTGCTTTCAGATCAAGCTCGACCCGGAAAAGTGTGTCTTTGGAGTACCAGTCGGCCAGCTCCTTGGTTTCCTTGTTTCCGAGCGCCGGATCGGGCGCAACCCCGTGAAGATCAAGGCCATCGAGCGGATGAAGAAGCCAACGCGACTGCGGGATGTCCAGAAGTTTACCGGCTGCTCGGCATCTCTCAGCCGGTTCATCAGTCGACTGGGCGAGAAGGCCCTCCCGCTGTACCAGCTGATGAAGAAGACCACCTGCTTTGAGTGGACCGACCAGGCGGACGAGGCCTTCCTCCAGCTCAAGCGGATGCTATCCACGCCGCCTGTTCTGGCTGCTTCGTTTGCCAAAGAGCCCATGTTCCTCTACATCGCTGCTACCAGCCGGGTCATCAGCACCGTGGTCGTGGTCGAGCGCCCAGAAGACGGCAAGGCCCAGCCGGTCTATTACCTGAGCGAGGTGTTGTTCACCTCCAAGCAGAACTACCCCACTACCAGAAGATGTGCTGCAGCGTGTACTTTGCCGCCAAGAAGCTCAAGCGATACTTCCAGGAGCACACCATCACGGTCGTCTGCACTGCCCCCTTTCCGAGATCATGGGCAACAGAGATGCATTAGGCCAGGTGGCAAAGTGGGCCATCGAGCTGGCTGCACACACCATCTTCTACCGGCCCCGCACCCCGCCATCAAGTCCCAAGCGCTGGCCGACTTCCTAGTCGACTGGGCCGAGACCCAATACTTGCTGCCAGCGCCGGATTCTACCCATTGGCGGATGCACTTCGACGGCTCAAAGATGCGCACCGGTCTGGGAGCCGGCATCGTCCTCACCTCTTCCAAAGGCGACAAGCTCAAGTACACGCTGCAGATCCACTTTGCCACCTCCAACAACGTGGCCGAGTACGAGGCACTCGTCCACGGGCTCGGGCTAGCCAAGGAGATCAGCATCCACGGATTTTGTGCTATGGCGACTCGGACTTGGCGGTCCAACAGTCTTCCGTCTGGTGCGGCGCCATCGCCTTCCTCGCCCTCGCTCTCCTCCATGCCTTCGTCGCTGGAGGCGATCTCTTCCTCTAGGTCCTCCCCCTCGTTCAGATTCAGCCCGAACCAAGAGGGCGACACCTCGGTGCTGTCTTCCGCCCGCTCTGGGATGAAGACGCCGACATAGGCGTAGTCGGCAAGGGAGGCCGTGCGCTTGACGATCGCATCGCGCTCCACCTCTAGCTCCGGCCCGGCTTCCTGGCGGAAAGTCGCCAGCTGAGCCAAACGCACGCCCGGGTACCACGCCTTGACGAACTCCAGCGTCGCCCTCGAGCCTGCCCGTGCCACATCACCTTTCCAAGCCTCAAGCCGCTCGGCCGCCACCTCCAACTAGTCGGCGGTCCGACTGGGAGTCCGAGGCAGTTGCACATTCGCCCAGAGCCCCTCCAGCACCTGGGACCTGGCGCGCTGAAAGCGACAGAGCAGCCGGCGGACCGGCACAAGGTGGAGTTGGACGGCCCATAACTACTCGCCTACAGTCCAAGGCCGGTCCAGCGCAATTTCGTCGCCCACCCGTCTCTGCTCCTCGCGACGTGCCTCAATCGCCTGGCCAATTGCACCGGTGCAGTTCGGGAAGTACTCTGCACAAAGAAGAAGACAAATAAATAAGAGGCCGACTTCCAGCAAAAACCGGTGCCTCCAAGCAAGAAAGAAAAGCTACCTTCGAGCATGCCCTCGATCACCTCGTAGCCCTCCGTCAGCAGCTTCTCCCTCTCGGCCCAGTCCCAGCGCTGAGTCTCGAACTCGGCCTTGAGGAGCACCTCCCCATCCTTCAGCTGCCGGACCTGCTCCTTGTGCTGGGCCGCCTGGTCCGCCAGCTCCTTCTCAAGCCGGTCGCGCTCCGCAGCCGCGTGGCTGCGCTCCTGCTCCTTGGCCTGGAGCTGGCTCTCGAGCTCGCACATGCTCGTCCGCAGCTGGGCGGTGGCCTCTGCAAAAACAAGAAAGAAATGTCAACATCGACAAAAGACAAGAAGTCACCGGAAGATCTGCCCTGACTGCTCAGCAGTCGGCCCGAATCTCTGGGGCTACATCCAGTGGATGCGCTTGCGCGCCCCCACTGAAAGATGGCCTACGTAACGTGGCTCTTGTTCAGCTCGGCTGTTCGCTTGGCCAGCATCTGATTTTGGGAGTTGTAGGCGGCCGCACGCAGGTTGTGGTGGTCCTGCATAAGAGTAACACTTGAACATTTGGAAGCACGCCTTGAAGTTCCAACCCGCCTGCTCAGCAGCCGGCTCGAAACTCGGGGGCTACACCCAGTGGGTGCGCTGGCACGCCCCCACTGAAGATTGCAAGAATAAAAAAGCAAGATCGAGAACGTACCCGGACGGACGCCTGCATCGCCAACATCTCGTTCCTTGCATGCAGAAGGGTGTCGCCGTGGACGTCGAACTTGTCCAGGACGTCCTGCACCGCAACGTTCAGGACGGCCCGGCTGGCTCCTAGCACCCAGCCAGGCGGAGCGCAGCTCAAGGCTCAGTGCTGGCTGGCGGCACCTGTGGCCCCTCGGGATGGCTGCCTCCCCGCTCGCCAGCACCCGGCACGCGCTGAGAATCTTCTGGGACAATGGGGTCGGTCGCCCCCAGCTCTGGGGCTGTCTAGTCAGCTCCGGCTCCTCCAGCCGTCGTCCGGTCCTCCACCACCAGCGGCTCCGGCTGCTACGGGTCGGTGGCCTCCGAAACCACGTTGCGGGCCGGCTCCTCCGCGACCTTGGCGTCGGCCTCCGCCTGCGCCTTGGTCGCGGCCTCGGCTCCGCCTGCGCCGTGATGACCCACAAGTATATGGGATCAATTGTAGCTCTTTTAAGTAAGTAAGAGTATCGAACCCAATAAGGAGAAGAAGGAAATGACAAGTGGTTTTCAGCAAGGTAATGTCCGCAAGTGCTAAAATTGTAAGTAACAGAGTAGTTTGATAGCAAGATAATTTGTAACGAGCAAGTAACGATAATAGTAGAAAAAGTGCAGCAAGGTAGCCCAATCCTTTTGAGGCAAAGGACAGGCCAAAACGGTCTCTTATGATAAGCAAAGCGTTCTTGAGGGTGCACGGGAATTTCATCTAGTCACTTTCACCATGTTGGTTCAATTCGTGTTTGCTACTTTGATAATTTGATATGTGGGTGGACCGGTGCTTACGTGTTCTTCTTACTTGAACAAACCTCCTACTTATGATTAACCCACCCGCAAGCATCCGCAACTACGAGAAAAGTATGAAGAATAAATTCTAACCATAGCATTAAATCTTTGGATCCAATCGGTCCCTTACGGAATAGCGCATAAACTGGGGTTTAAGCTTACATCACTCCATAACCCATCATCTAATTGCTACTCCACAATGCATTCCCTTAGGCCCAAATATACTGAAGTGTCATGTAGTCGACATTCACATGACACCACTAAGGGAATCACAACATACATACTATCAAAATATCGAACACATATCAAGTTCACATGATTTCTCCCGTGACCTCAAGAACAAAAGTAACTACTCACAAATGATAATAATGCTCAAGATCAGAGGGGTTTTAAATAGCATATTGGATCTGAATACATAATCTTCCACCAAATAAACCATATAGTAATCAACTACAAGATGTAATCAACACTACTAGTCACCCACAAGCACCAATCTATAGTTCCGGTAACAAGATTGAACACAAGAGATGAACTAGGGTTTGAGATGAGATGGTGCTGTTGAAGATGTCGATGGAGATTGCCCTCCCCAAGATGGGAGAGTTGTTGGTGATGATGACGATGACGATTTCCCCCTCCGGGAGGGAAGTTCCCCCGGCGAAATCGCTCCGCCAGAGGGCAAAAGTGCTCCTGCCCAAGTTCTGCCTCGAGACAACGACGCTCCGTCCCGAAAGTCCTCTCCTTATTTTTTCTAGGTCAAAATGACCTATATACCATAAGATGGGCACCGGAGGTGGGCCTGGGTGAGCACAACCCCCACCAGGGCGCGCCTGGGCTCCCTGACGTGCCCAAGTGGGTTGTGCCCACCTAGTGGGCCTCCTCTGGTACTGATTTGCTCCAATATTCATCATATATTCCATAAAAATTCTTCGTGTAGTTTCAGCCTGTTTGGAGTTGTGCAGAATAGGTAGCCTGACGTAGCTTTTCCAGGTCCAGATTTCCAGTGCTTAATTCTCCCTCTTTGTGTGTACCTTGCAAATTATGAGAGAGAAGGCATTAGAATTACTCCAAAAAGCATTATTATGCATAAAACATCATAAATAACAGTAGGAAAACATGATGCAAAATGGACGTATCAACTCCCCCAAGCTTAGACCTCGCTTGTCCTTAGGCGAAAACCGAAATTGAAAAACATGTCCACCTGCTTAGAGAGAGAGGTGTCGATAAAAACAAAATACGGACATAGAAGCATCATATTCATTATTATAACAGCAACAAACTTAAACATAAGACTCTTATCATAGGACTTTTATCATAGACTTCTCATGAATAAGTGACAATTCATCACACTATTGAAGTACAAAGCAAAAATTCTATTAGAAACGAACAAACTATGTTCTCAGTCAACTTTGCAACTAAAATTCATCATCTTTTCAGGAAGGGTCACGTATCGGAGCCTCTAGGCAAGTCCACATACTCAACCATCATATAGTCTTCTATGATTGCTAACACTCACCACATACATGTGAGGAACGTTTCAACTGGGCACATAGAAAGATGGGGGCTTATAGTTTCGCCTCCCAACGTATTCACCTCAAGGGTGATGCTAACAATAATAACTCATGCTACCCATATACAACTGGACATATGTGCCTAGATCTTTCCTCACCACATGATGCTTGCCAAAGGAGAAAATGAAAAGGAATATAGAGAAATCTTTGACTCTTTGCATAAAATTTAATACATAAAAGTAAAAGATAGGCCCTTCGCAGAGGGGAGCACAGGATGCCATGCGCTTATTTGTTTGCATGCTCAACCCCTTAGTGCAAAAGAAAGTCACGTTATATTGCCCCTTGTGATAGCGACCTTTATTATGAAGTCTGTCGCTTTTATTCTTCACCATCATAAGTTCGTACAATGCTCAATTTTCTCTTACACTAAAAATCCCACTTTTAGAAGCAATTTTTATTGCCTTATTGCACCGATGACAACTTACTTGAGAGATCTTGCTCAATCCCTAGGTAGGTATGGTGGTCTCTTAAAAATGAGATTTGGGTTTAAGGGTTTTTGGATGCACAAGTAGTATCTCTACTTAGTCTTGAATTTTAGCTAGCAAAGATAGGGCAAGCACCACATGTTAAAGAATCTATGACAATATGACTTCTATGTGAATATGAACAAACATAAATCATTAGGTTGTCTTCCTTGTCCAACGTCAACAATTTTGGCATATAATATTTTGATGGGGGCTCACAATCACACAAGATTTCTAGGATAGTATATTTATATGTGAATCTTCTCTTCCCTTATTAATTCTTTCATGAGTTGCATTATTGACCAATGCTATGCTTGTCAATCTCTAATAAAATTTCCTACTTATGCTTTTCCTTATGTGGTGTCATCACCTACCATGATATTAGCATATGATCTTTTTCATTTATTTTCCTTTCTTCTTATTTATTTACTTTCTTTTTATTGCAACTTGAAAGTAAAGAAAGCAAAAACTCAAACTAAACTTTATTATATATCTCGCAGACGATTACAAGGATAGATCACTAAGCAAACTCTCAAAAAGAAAGGATCGAACTAAACTTTTATTCATCTAAAGCAAAAGATCGAACTAAAGTAAGTAAAGGCAAAAGATAGTGGGGATGATACGATACTGGGGCACCTCCCCCAAGCTTGGTGGAAGCCAAGGGGAGTGCCCATACTCGATACTCAATTTTCTTTTGGTGATGAAGAAGAAGGTGGTGGTGATGAATAGTATTCTCCAATATAACCATGAGTAGATCTTTCAGATCTTGAATCTCCCGAAGGGCTTGATGAAGTAATTCACTGTTTTTCTTCACCTCAGCCATTATGTGTTTATTTTCCGGGCCCCATGGGTTTGTTCCTGCACTGTTTTCTCTTGGGCGAGATATGTCCCAATTGGACGATATGTGCCTACGAGGAGTATTCTTGAACCCATAATTGTGAATCAAATTGCAAAAATTGTTACGATGTAACCTGTGTAAAGGCCTTCTTGGTGGGGTTTCTTCTTGCACTTCGAGACTCTCTTGATTATTTGACAATATCATTGCTTGATGAGGATTCGGATGAGTAGAGATGCCAGCCAATGTGCCTCTCTCGGAAATCGAAGAGTGAACCCCGGAAGGATTTTCCACTTCTTCCTCCATAGCAACTTCTTCAGCTCCCTCTCTCCTTAGATCCACCTGAAACACCCCTACGTCTTCTTCTCTATTGTTGGAGGGTGAGGAAGACATGAATCTTGGCTCAACAGATGTGACCGAAAACTACAAGAAAAGAAAACAGAGGATTTCTCCGCGATACGATGGTCAAAAGGTTCGGGGGTATGTAAAGTTTTTTTTATCTTCACCAGGGTACGCTTCGTGGAAGTTTCTTATTTTCCTAATTTTCTAAATATTCCAAAACTGACAAAAAATATTTCTCGGAGTCCGTTTACTTACCGTATCACGTACCTCCTTATTTTCACGGTTCTGGAGTGTTCCGGAAGGACTTTTTTATGTGTTCTTCCGGTGTCAAAGTTTGGAAAATATTACTTTCAACATTAATGGGCGTACCTGAGATATAATGTTTTATTCGTTGCCCCTTAACAACCTTTGGGTTAGTACCTTCGGCACTATTTATTTTGAAGGCTCCAGACCAATAAACCTCCTCGATAACATAGGGTCCTTCCCATTTTGAGAGGAGTTTTCCTGTAAAGAATCTGAAACGAGAGTTGTACAAAAGAAAAAATTCTCTGACTTTAAACTCACGCTTTTGGATTCTTTTATCATGCCATCTTTTAACTTTTTCTTTAAATAACTTGGCATTTTCATAAGCTTGGGTTCTCCATTCATCTAGTGAGCTAATATCAAATAGCCTCTTTTCACCCAAGCAAGTTTGAAATCATAGTTGAGTTCTTTGATTGCCCAATATGCTTTATGTTCTAACTCAAGAGGCAAATGACAAGCTTTTCCATAAACCATTTTATAAGGAGACATACCCATAGGGTTTTTATATGCTGTTCTATAAGCCCAAAGTGCATCATCTAATTTCTTAGACAAATTCTTCCGGGACCTATTGACAGTCTTTTGCAAGATTAATTTTATTTCTCTATTGCTAAGTTCAACTTGACCACTAGACTGAGGATGATAAGGTGATGCAATTCTATGGTTAACATCATACTTGGCAAGCATTTTACGAAAGGCACCATGAATAAAGTGTGAACCACCATCAGTCATTAAACATCTAGGGACTCCAACCCTTGGGAAAATAACTTGCTTAAGCATTTTAATAGAGGTGTTGTGATCAGCACTACTGGTTGGAATAGCTTCTACCCATTTAGTAACATAATCAACAACAACCAAAATATGTGTATACCCATTAGAGGAAGGAAAAGGTCCCATGTAATCAAATCCCCAAACATCAAATGGCTCAACAAAGAAGTGAATAATTCATAGGCATTTCTTGGCGCCTTACCGATATTACCTATTCTTTGACATTCATCACAAGATAAGACGAACTTACATGCATCCTTGAAGAGAGTAGGCCAATAAAATCTGGATTGCAATACCTTGTGAGTAGTTCTATCTCCAGCATGATGTCCTCCATATGCTTCGGAGTGACATTTCCATAGGATTTGTCCCTGTTCATGCTCATGTACACAACGTCTGATAATACCATCTACTCCTTCTTTATAAATATGTGGATCATCCCAAAAGTAATGTCTTAAATCATAGAAGAATTTTTTTTCTTTTGTTGTTATGTAAAGCTAGGTGGTAGATATTTAGCAACAATGTAATTAGCATAGTCAGCATACCAAGGAGTGTTATGAGCAACATTTACTGCAGCTAACTGCTCATCAGGAAAACTATCATCAATAGGTAGTGGGTCATCAAGCACATTTTCAAGCCTAGACAAGTTATCGGCTATGGAGTTCTCAACTCCTTTTCTAGCAATGATATGTAAATCAAATTCTTGTAGCAACAGAACCCATATAATAAGTCTAGGTTTAGCATCTTTCTTTTCCTTAAGATATTTAATAGCAGCATGGTCTGTGTGAACAGTTACTTTTGAATCAACAATGTAAGAACTAAATCTATCACAAGCAAACACCACTGCTAATAATTCTTTTCCAGTAGTTGCATAATTTTGTTGAGCACTGTCTAGAGTTTTACTAGCATAATGAATAACATTCAGCTTCTTATCAACTCTTTGCCCTAGAACAACACCAACATCATAATCACTAGCATCACACATAATTTCAAAAGGCAAGTTCAAATCAGGTGATTGAACAATAGGTGCAGAAATTAAGGCTTTCTTGAGTGTTTCGAAGGCTTCTAAACAATCATCATAAAAAAGGAACATCCTTTTGCAAAAGATTCGTAAGAGGCCTAGAAATTTTAGAAAAGTCTTTGATAAATCTCCTATAGAAACCAGCATGACCTAGGAAACTACGAATACCTTTGATATCTTTAGGACATGACATTTTTTTAATTGCATCAACCTTAGCTGTGTCCACTTCAATACCTTTTTCAGAAATTTTATGACCCAAGACAATGCCTTCATTAACCATAAAGTGTCACTTCTCCCAATTCAAGACAAGATTTGTTTGTTCACATCTCTGCAAAACTCGATCAAGAATGCTTAAACAATCATCAAAAGACTTCCCATAACAAGAGAAGTCACCCATGAAAACCTCAACAATCTTTTCACAAAAGTCAGAGAATATAGCAGTCATGCATCTTTGAAAGGTAGCAGGTGCATTGCATAAACCGAAAGGCATACGTCTATAAGCATAATTCCAAAGGGACAAGTAAACGTTGTCTTTTCTTGATTAGGTTGGGAAACATGTATATTTGTGAAAAACTAGAATATCCATCACGGAAGCAAAAATGTGTGTGCTTAGATAAGCTTCCTAGCATTTGATCAATAAAAGGCAGAGGGTAATGATCTTTTCTAGTTACTTTGTTTGATTTTCTAAAATCAATTACCATTCTATAACCTGTAACGATTATTTATGGAATAAGTTCATTCTTATCATTAGGAACAATAGTAATACCTCCTTTATTAGAGATGAGGACATCAATACCATTGTTACAACCACAACCCCTCTTGCTACATATCTTTGGACCAATTACTAGAGCTCACACGCCAATTAAATTATCGTGTACTTTCGTTTCTTGGTAATGATTCTAATGTTCATGAGAATATGATCTTTGGCTAAATTGGATACATTTGTTTTGCTTACAACTGAAGGGCCCGACATGGATAAGAGGGATGAACAACTGGAGCAAGACCAAGCATGGAGATGATGGCATGCAAGGGGAACAAGAACAGAGTTACAAGTGATGATTTCAGGACTTTGAAGCCACCATAAGGAGTGCATGAAGCCTTGGACGAAATATACAAGATGCCACTTCATAAATTTCGTCCAGAGGCTATTCTAGGTGCTGCGTCACCTTATTATTGGTCCAGGCCCATGTAATTTCGAAATATTTAAGTATAGGCTGTTTTTAGAGTCCGTATGTGTGGGGAAATAAGAGTTAGGGTTGGTTTCGGACCCCTCTTCCAAGGGCCACGAAATTCCCCCCTCTTCCTCCATATATACAGCCCTTATGGAGTCGTTTAGACTTTGGGTTTTGTTTAGATTAAAAGTTCGCCATAGCTGCAACTTCGCGTACTTTGTTTGTGTTCAACAACCAGGCCAAGGCGCCACAGAACCCCACCTTGATCAATAAAGCTTTCATCTTATATTCGCAATATCCAAATTGCAATCTTAGTTTCTTGCTTGTTCTTCGTTTGCTTACAGGAAATAGACCTTCGTGGTCAGGTTGATCATGCTCCGACGTGGTCAATAACCTCTCGAAGTTGGTTTAGCGATTGCTAAGCCATGATGTCTTCGCACATTCGTAGTCAGATCGTCAAAGTCTACTCCTCCGAAACGATAATCACCATCTCATTGAAAGACGGGACACCTTTGCCTCTATCAAGTGGTATCAGATTTCCAGGTTGCTCGGTGAGATTTTACAGTTTTTTGTAGTTTAGATCAAGTCTGTTCTTCATACCTATAGTCCACGAAAAAGCCAAAAAATAGGGTTAGTTCATCATATCCGAACTAGTCTGAGCCTTTGCATAGTCTTTTCAGTATTTTTGCTTTGTTGAATTTGCGGTTGCTTCGTCGTGTAGAGTTGCTGGTCTTAGCGTCTATTCTTTTAGAGTTTCGAGTTCTGGTCATAAGTTGTCACACCCCTGCCATCTACCGCCAGCGCTCTGTATCCATATACCACCACCGCGACCATATACCACCACCGCTGCCATATACCACCACCATATATCCACCACCAATCCGAGTTCTTTTCATATTAGGTTTGTTTTTGAGATCCATCTATTTTCCGATTCGTGTTTCCTTGCGTGAGTAGGTTTTGAAAAAAAATCGGCAGTTTTTAGGCCAAAATTTCGGCAGTCAAAAATATTTTTTCCCTATCCCGTTTTCAGGATTTTCTGAGTCTTTTGAGACACTTGCCATCATAGTGATTTTTTCTCGCACTTTTTCGTCGTCACTGCCCTGATTCCCGAAAAATTGTCAAAAAAAAAAAAATTCGTGCCTATCCTGTTAGTTTGACTTTGGAAGAGTTTTGAGACACTTGCCATTATAGTGATTTTTCACAAAAAAAAGAGGAGCGCAAAAAAAGAGCATAAAAAGAGTGATTTTTTTAGAGTGTGCTTTTCCCTTGTTTATGTGCCGTGTCGTGATTTTGTTCATGTTCTAGGCTTGCGTCTCTACTACGGTCTAGCCTAGGACCGGCACAGTACCGTCGTTGAGCGTTTATTCAACTTTGCATCTCGGATTTGATTATTGCTTAACCTTTTTGCTACCATATTATAAGCCTTCCTAGCTCCACATACATCTACATCATGCGTTTGACTCTCCCTGATAATCGCTCTATCCAAGCTTTGAGAGTTTTGATTACAATGGTTGTCGATGACCGCCTGCTGCTGGGTAAGAATTGGTAAGAATTTGAGATTTGGTTGACGGATTTGTGACACCCACCACCACCACTTGTTAGTAGTCTGTAGGATCATATTTTTGTGTGTTTCTATTGCTGCTAACCATGGAAGGATCACAAGCCGGCGAGATTGACTGGGAGAACTTGACGAACAAGGAGCTTCATGATAAGTTTTAGCAAATGATGAGTGGACAGGTGGATGATGTGCTCAACAGATTTGAAGAGGCCATGGAGAAGATAGATGGCATTGAGAAGGCGTTTGAAACAGAGCTCGATAACAAGTTTAATGAATTTCTCGCACATCTTCCACAACCACCGCCAGCTGCACCTGTCGCACCTCTACAACAACTACAACAACAACATTGCCTAGTCAAACTTCTGGTGCCACTGTACCTATTGTTGATGCTTCTGTAGCTCCAACTAGTACTGCAAAGGTGGAGGACCATTATGAGGATGAGGTTGATCAAAATCAGAACTACGCGCAACCACCAGCACCACCACCACCAGGTCGTCCTCACGCATATCATCGCAATGGTAGGGCTGCACCACCACCCGAGGTACGAGATCATGACCAACTTCCTAAACTAAAATTGAATATTCCACCATTTGAGGGTAGATATGTTCCTGATATATATCTTACTTGGGAGTTAGAAACTGAACAACATTGTACATGTTTACAATATACTGAGGAGAGACGTGTTCCTACTGTTGTTTGTGCTTTCACTAGTTTTGCTTGGTGGTCCGAAAATTGTAGATTATATCCTATTCCAGCTACTTGGGCTTCTTTGAAAACTACTATGCATACTCGTTGGATTCCACCTTATTATCAACGTGAATTACTTCAAAAATTGCAGCGCTTAAGACAAGGAAAAAATTCTGTAGAAGAATATTATCTGGAATTACAAACTGGCATGATTAGATGCGGTATTGTTGAGGAGAATGAAGCTATGCTTGCATGTTTTATGGGTGGATTAAATGGAAAGATTCATACCATTCTAGAGTACAAGGAGTACAATGATATCACTCGTTTAGTCCATCTTGCTTGTAAAGCTGAACGTGAAGTGCAGGATCGACATGCATTGATAATAAGGTGCATCCTCTACTTCGACACATTCTACTACACCGACACCTTCATCAGCTGCCACCTCCAGCCGTGATACAAGGAAGCAAGCACAACCACCACTATCTGCCAAGAGCACAACTATCAGGCTTGCACAGAGTTCTTCCTCTTCCATGGCATCAACAGGTCACACAAATGATATTATTTGTCGTCGTTGTAAGGGAAGAGGTCATTATGCGAGAGAATGCAAATCTCAGCGTGTGATGATTGCTACTGAGCATGGTGGGTATGAGTCCGCTACAGACTATGATGAGGAGACTTTGGCTCTTATCACATGTGAAGAACACAACGGAGATGATTCTAAACATGAGAAGCAATACATGGCTCCTGAAGATGCTGACAGGTATGAATGTTTAGTTGCTAAACGTGTTTTGAGTGTGCAGGTCACACAAGCTGAGCAAAACCAGAGGCATAATTTGTTCCAAACAAAGGGAGTTGTGAAGGAATGTTCTGTTCGCGTCATCATAGATGGAGGGAGTTGCAACAACTTGGCTAGCATGGAGATGTTGGAGAAGCTATCTCTCACCACAAGACCACATCCACATCCTTACTATTTCCAATGGTTCAATAATAGTGGCAATGTTAAGGTAACGCATATTGTTCGTGTGAATTTTAGTATCTCTACATATGCTGATTATGTTGATTGTGATGTGGTACCCATACAAGCATGTTCCTTATTACTTGGTAGACCATGGCAATTTGATAAAAATTCTGTACACCATGGTAGAAACAATCAAGATAATGCTTGTTCATAAGGATAAACATATTAATTTGCTTCCTATGTCTCCTGATTCCATTTTGAAAGATGATATTAATAGAGCTAATAAAGCAAAACAGCAGAAAAATAAGAGTGAAAATCAGATTGTGGCAAAAGAATTTGAGCAACAAATGAAGCCTAATAATAAACCATCTAGTGTTGTTTCTGAAATTCAATTGAAAAGTGCATGTTTACTTGACACCAAATATAATATTGATGAGCTAGATTTTAGCAAATCTGTTTGCTATGCTTTTATGTGCAAAGAGGCATTATTTTCATTTGAGGACGTGCCTTCCTCTTTGCCTCCTGCTGTTACTAACATTTTGAGGGAGTTCGCTCACGTATTTCCACAAGACGTGCCACCGGGATTACCACCTATTCGAGGGATTGAGCAGCAGATTGACTTAATTCCTGGTGCATCGCTACCCAACCATGCACCATATCGTACCAATGCAGAGAACACGAAGGAGACTATGCGTCAAGTCCAGGAGCTACTCGACAAAGGTTATATACGTGATCCCTTAGTCCTTGTGCTGTTCCTATTATTCTAGTGCTGAAAAAGGATGGTACATCGTGTATGTGTGGTGATTGTAGAGGCATTAATAATATTACTATTCGTTATCATCATCCTATTCCTAGGCTAGATGATATGCTTGATGAATTGAGTGGCTCTACAATATTCTCCAAAGTTGATTTGCATAGTGGATACCATAAAATTCATATGAAATTGGGGGATGAATGGAAAACAACATTTAAAACTAAGTTTGGATTATATGAGTGGTTAGTCATGCCTTTTGGGTTAACTAATGCACCTAGTACTTTCATGATATTAATGAACAAAGTTTTACGTGCTTTCATTGGATGATTTGTGGTAGTCTATTTTGATGATATACTGATTTATAACAAATCTTTGGAGGAACATTTGGAACATCTACGTGCTGTTTTTATTGCTTTACATGATGCACGTTTGTTTGGTAACCTTGGGAAGTGCACCTTTTGAACCGACCGAGTATCTTTTCTTGGCTATGTTGTTACTCCACAGGGAATTGAAGTTGATAAAGCCAAGATTGAAGCTACTGAGAGTTGGCCGCAGCCCAAAACAGTCACACAAGTGAGGAGTTTTCTTGGAGTTACTGGTTTCTATAGGCGTTTTGTGAGAGATTTCAGCACCATTGCTACACCTCTCAATGAGCTTACAAAGAAGGATGTGCCTTTTGTTTGGGGTACCGCACTGGAAGAAGCCTTCACAGTATTGAAAGATAAGTTGACACATGCTCCTTTACTCCAACTTCCTGATTTTAATAAGACTTTTGAGCTTGAATGTGATGCTAGTGGAATTGGATTAGGAGGTGTGTTATTACAAGATGGCAAACCTGTTGCATACTTTTCTGAAAAATTGAGTGGTCCTAGTTTGAACTATTCTACTTATGATAAAGAATTATATGCTCTTGTTCGGACCTTAGAAACATGGCAACATTATTATGGACCAAAGAGTTTTTTATACATTCTGATCATGAATCTTTGAAACACATTAAAAGTCAAGAAAACTGAACTGTAGACATGCTAAATGGGTTGAATTCATTGAGACTTCCCCTTATGTCATTAAACACAAGAAGGGTAAAGAAAATGTTATTGTTGATGCATTGTCTCATTGTTATACTATGCTTTCACAACTTGACTTTAAAATATTTGGTTTGGAGACCATCAAAGATCAATATGTTCATGATGCTGAATTTAAAGATGTATTGCAGAATTGTAAGGAAGGGAGAACATGGAACAATCTCGTCGTTAATGATAGATTTGTGTTTCGTGCTAACAAGTTATGCATTCCAGCTAGCTCCATTCGTCTTTTGTTGTTGCAGGAGGCACATGGAGGAGGATTAATGGGACACTTTGGTGTGAAGAAGACGGAGGATATACTTGCTACACGTTTCTTTTGGCCAAACATGAGACGGGATGTTGAGTGTTTTGTTGCTCGCTGCATTACATGTCAAAAAGCTAAGTCACGACTCAATCCTCATGGTTTATATGCCTTTGCCTGTACCTAGTGTTCCTTGGGAGGATATAACTATGGACTTTGTTTTAGGTTTACCTCGAACAAAGAAGGGGAGGGATAGCATATTTGTTGTTGTGGATAGGTTCTCGAAAATGGCACACTTTATACCATGTCATAAAAGCGATGATGCTGCTAATGTTGCTGATTTGTTCTTTCGTGAAATTATTCGCTTGCATGGTGTGCCAAATACTATTGTTTCAAATCATGATACTTAATTTCTTAGCCACTTTTGGAGATGTTTATGGGCTAAGTTGGGGACTAAAATGCTTCTTAGTACTACTTGTCACCCCCAAACTGATGGACAAACTGAAGTAGTCAATAGAACATTGTCTACTATACTTAGGGCTATTTTGAAGAATAACAAGAAAATGTGGGAAGAATGCTTGCCTCATATTGAATTTGCTTATAATCGTTCATTGCATTCTACTACTAAGATGTGCCCTTTTGAAATTGTGTTGGTTTCCTTCCTCGTGCACCTATTGATTTGTTGCCTCTTCCATCTTCGAAGTAGGTTAATTTTGATGCTACACAACATGCTGAATTGATCTTAAAAATGCATGAGCTAACTAAGGAGAACATTGAGCGAATGAATGCTAAATTTAAACTTGCTGGAGATAAGGGTAGAAAACGTGTTGTCTTTGCACCTGGAGATCTTGTTTGGTTACATTTGCGTAAGGATAGATTTCCTGATTTGCGCAAATCAAAGCTAATGCCACGTGCTGATGGTCCATTTAAGGTGTTAGAGAAAATAAATGATAATGCATATAAACTTGAGCTGCCTGCAGATTTTGGGGTTAGTCCCACTTTTAACATTGCAGATTTGAAGCCTTATTTGGGTGAGGACGATGAGCTTCCGTAGAGGACAACTTCATTTTAAGAAGGGGAGGATGATGAGGATATCAATACCATTGTTACACCCACAGCCCCTACTGCTACATTTACTGGACCAATTACTAGAGCTCGCGCACGCCAATTAAATTATCAGGTACTTTCGTTTCTTGGTAATGATTCTAATGTTCATGAGAATATGATGCTGCCTAAATTGGATACATTTTTTTGCTTACAAATGTGACGCCCCCGATTCAATCATACACTAATCACGCACGCAAATGTGTACGATCAAGATCAGGGACTCACGGGAAGATATCACAACACAACTCTAAAATAAAAAAAAGTCATACAAGCATCATAATACAAGCCAGGGGCCTCGAGGGCTCGAATACAAGTGCTCGATCATAGACGAGTCAGCGAAAGCAACAATATCTGAGTACAGACATAAGTTAAACAAGTTTGCCTTAAGAAGGCTAGCACAAAGCGGGATACAGATCGAAGAGGCGCATGCCTCCTGCACAGGATCCTTCTAAACTACTCACAGTGGTCGTCGGTGAGCTGCTGCGTAGTAGTAGGCACCTCCGTGTAGTAGGAGTCGCCGTCGATGGTGGCGTCGGCTCACAGGCTCCATCGTCTGGTCGGAGCAATCGGGTAAAGAAAGGGGAAAAGGGGAACAAAGGCAACCGTGAGTACTCATCCAAAGTACTACTTAAGCAAGGAGCTACACTACATATGCATGGGTATATGTGTAAAGGGCCATATCGATGGTGAGCTGCGGAATGCAAGAATAAGAGGGGATAACTAATCACGTCGAAGACTACGCAGCAGCCTCCGTCTTCTTGACATGTAGAAGAGAGTAGACTAAAGTCCTCCAAGTAGCATCGGCGTAGCAATAATCCTACCGGTGATCCTCCTCGTCGCCCTGTTAGAGAGCGATCACCGGGTTGTATCTGGCACTTGAAAGGTTGTGTTTTATTAAGTATCCAGTTCTAGTTGTCATAAGGTCAAGGTACAACTCCAAGTCGTCCTATTACCGAAGATCACGGCTATTCGAATAGATTAACTTCACCTGGGGTGCACCACATTACCGACACGCTCGATCCCATTTGGCGGACACACTTTTACGGGTCATGCCCGGCCGCGGAAGATCAACACGTCGCAGCCCCACCTAGGCACAGCAGAGAGGCCAACGCGGTCTAAACCTAAGAGCAGTGGGTCCGCCCATCGCCCATAGCACACCAAGACGTTATGCACGCGTCGAAAGCGTAACTAGCCCCCTTAATACAAGAGCAGGCTTACGTTCCAATCCGGTAGCGCCACTCGATCATTGGCGTCACGAAGTGCTTCGGTGATACCACGACGCCGGTTGCCCATATCTTGTCCCACGTGGCGGTTAGTGCGTATAAGGTCAACGACCCAACTCGAGATCAAATACCAAGATCTCGTTAAGCGTGTTAAGTATCCATGAGCGCCGAGCAGGCAGTGCCCACCTCTCTCCTAGGCGGTCTCAACCTGCCTGTCGCTCCACCACAAAGATCCACTCGCGGGTGCTCCACAAGCCGACCCGACTTTAGTCACCACATGTATCATGTATAAAGTATATAGTATATACGTGATCACCTCCCGAGTGATCACGACCCGATAGTATAGCACGATGAGCGGACAAGAATGTAGGGCCACAGATGGAAATACTAGCATCCTATACTAGGCAAGTAGGATTGCAGGTAAAGGTATCAACAGAAGTAGCAAAGACAGGCTATGCATCAGGATAGGAATAACGGAAAGCAGTAACGTGCTACACTACTCTAATGCAAGTAGTATAGAGGAGAGTAGGCGATATCTGGTGATCAAGAAGGGGGGGGGGGCTTGCCTGGTTGCTCAGACAAGGAGGGGTCGTCGGTGACGTAGTCGACCACAGGGGCATCATCGTAAATCACGGGGTCTACCAAGAGAAGAGGGGAGAAACAATAAATATATAGCAAGCAAGTGCATAACAGACAACAGCAGAGCTAGACGTGTTCTAACGCGGTATGAGGTGATACCGGTGATGTGGGAAACATCCGGAAAGTATCCCGGTGTTCCTTGTTTTCGGACAGATGAACCGGAGGTGAAATGTTGCAGGTTCACTATGCTAGAGACGCGTCGCGGACGAACGGGCTGCGTATCCGGATTCGTCTCGTTTTTCTAAGCAACTTTCATGTAGAAAACATTTTCATCTGGCTTACGGTTTATTTTCTATGAATTTAGTTTAAACCATTTTTTTTGGAATTTATTTATATTACGAATTTAAATAGTAAAATACTTTTTACACCTAGCCGCAGCTAGCCACATTGGCTTACAAATGGGACCAGAAGGCTGGGTTGACCCAGTTAACTAGTCCAGTCAACGGTTGACCAGTCAACTGTTGACTGGTCAACAAGGTCAAATAGGACCCACATGTCATAGACTGGGTTTATCCAATCAATAGTTTGACTGGTCAAACTAGACAAGGGACCCACATGTCATACATGGTAACTAAACCAGAGGTCATTTGGTGTAACTAATTAGAAAGGGGCCCGGTGATCGGTGTCTAATTAGACTAGCTAATTAGATTAGCCCCTAACCTAATCCAATGAAGCACTAATAAGGCCGGCCTCTTGGACAGAGTCTGTAGCAACAACGACGCATCAGGCAAGGCAAGAAATAACAACTTCAGGTAGAGCAAGCAGCAACAAAGTAACGCAGCAACAAGCAGCCGCATGGAGCAGGAGCAGCGGCAAGAGGAGCCGAGGGCAGCTCGGCGATCAGGCAGTACAGGCGCGACCACCGGTCAAAACGGCACGGGCAGCGGCACGCGCAGGGACAGGAGGCAACAGCAATTCCAGAGCAGCAGCAGCGCGTGTGGGGCAGCAAACAGCAGCAACAGAAGGGCAGCGGCCGCAGAAGACATGGCGCTCGGCAAAGCAGGATGCAACCAGGCGCGGGAGAGCGCGCGTAGGGCGGCCAAGGTTGCGGCCGGACGCGGCCAGAGGTGAGGGAGCACGGTGGCGCCGGCCCGGACTTGACGGGGTCGAAGCCACGGGCGCACACACGACGAGCAGGAGGCTACAGGAGCACCTACGCGATGTAGCGAAGATGATGGGCACACGCGTGTGACCAATAGGCCACCGGAGTGACGCCGGCGACCGTCACTGCGGCATCAAGCTTCGGCCATGACGGTCCCTACGGCCTAGAGGGCGAGCTTCGTTCAAGAGAGGTGAGGGGGGAGGAAGAGGAGCTCACGGTGAGCCTGTAGGTGTGCATAGCGTGCTCGGGGAAGGCGTGGAGGCGATGAATTCCGGCAATGGCATTGGCGATGCAGAGAAGGGGAACGACTCGATCCGGTCGAAGCAGAGGCACTCGACTCGTGTTCTTCAGCATAGAGGAAGCAGCGGAGGCGGGAGGAGCTCCTGGCGCAATCCTAGGTGGTGGGGAGGGCAGTGGCCACGGGATCGACGAGGGCCATGGCGGCAGCGGGGTTGGGCACATCCGAGCGGGAAGAGGGAGTGAGAAGAGGCGAATGGGGCTAGGGGTTTGCAGGGGGTTCGAGATGACCTTGTAGGGCCGCGGTGCGTCGCTCGATGGCCAAAGACGTGGCCAATCCGCCATGGACGCCGTGGTAGCGTCCGGTAGCGTCTCCTGTGAACAGGAGGTAGGAGGAAACCTCGATGGGCTGGGCTACCTCGTCCTTTGGGCCTTAGGTGTACATCAGCTAGGTTTCTCTCATTTGTTTAATTTTCCTGTTTGATTTATTCTCTGGTTTCTTTATTCACCACTGTTTTGCACTACTTTTAAATACCAATTGAATTTTGTTCATCATGAAACTTGTCGCTTAAATACTTCGCAATATTTTGGAAAGAAACATAAAGTTTGAGGTCAATTGGAATTGTATAAATATTTGCTTATACTGAAAAAGGCTATTTTATTTGCTGTTGGACTACTTTACCAATCCTAGGGATTAATTGGTGGGTCAAGTAAGGTTGGGTTCAACATGAAAATTATCAGGGGAATTATAGATTAATGTGAACATTTAGTTTTACTACTTGAAGATACATTATTTTGACTTGAAATTTAAATTTAAATTAGACTCTGGTTTTTTAACAAGTGGCAATTTGGCTTAGTCAAACTTGATGACATGGCACCATTAGGGGAGATTACTATAGCATGATTTCGGGGTGTTACAAATCTCCTCCACTACAAGAAATCTCGTCCCGAGATTTAAGAGGTAGGGTGCAAGGGAGGAGGGATTGGGTTACGAAAAATCTAACGGATCTTCTCGGTCTTAGTTGCTCTTCTCGAAGAGATCAGTCCATTATGTTGATGTCTTCATTTCTATGCTTTAGGTCATCTTGATGAAGTTGTCATCCTTCCTTCAGGATCTTCACCGTACTTACGAAAGGGTGAGAAGGTAGAACCCTATAAGGACGGATTCTAACAAGATCGAGCATCAGACGGTTAACCCAGGGGAAGAAGCATAAGTATCTCTCGAATTGAAACTTAAGAGGATGTCGAGAGCAAAGTAAGAAGGTACCATGAGAAGTTTCAAACCGATAGGCAAGCGTTCAATGCCTATCAGAAGGTGAAGGGGTTCGAGCAACGAGAATAAGTATTGCGTCGATGCGAATAGATCACTTGGCAAGGGGCCCGTAAGTTACATAAGAAGTCAAGCGCAAGGAATAACTTTGGAAATTGGGGGTGTACAGGAGAGTCAGGTTTCGATCCTGTGGAACTGTGGGTTATGGGCCCACCATGTGGTTTTTTTAGGAGTAGTGACATCTTGCACGGCCATGATAGCAAGGCATGTCAGGGAGTACCATGTCAGCTATGTCGGCAACAACGTTGGTACCAAGGGCGAGGGACGAAGAGAACCATTTTCCTACTCGTTGCAACGAGGCGGACCAATAGGCAAAGTTCTCGTCCATCGGTGGTTACCGGAATGTCATCAACAAAAGTAATGTGGTCTTCTTGTGAATTGTACACCGAGGGGTTTACATAAGCAGGAATTAATATTTCTTAGACCATAATGATCACCGTAAAGGTTAAACCAAATAATGGTAAGGAAAATATGATTATCGGATATTCCAGGTATATCCTTCCCAATGATAAGCGAGAGCGGGATATCCATGACAGGATATAATGTAGAAAACCTTTTAGGTAGGGGAGAGAAATTTCATGACATTACCCATACAACGGTGTTTGGATAATTGATAAAGAAACATTTAGCATCGCGCCTCCAATGTTCATGTTGATGAGCGGGGTATCATAGTCATGCTTCGAGGTAGCAATGATATGGTGTTTCAATCAAGGGCCAGACTTTGGATTCACAAATGATCCATCAGGAGCAACTTATAAAATAAGTCTTACAATTTCCTCCAGGAAGAATGGTTATCCTTGCAAAAGAAATTATAATGATAGGTCCTCCAGCCAGGGGGTGCTAGGCATGACATCATATCATCAAAGGACCAACATCATAACTCCTGGAAAGTTGTCCCAACCATCATATCTGACCGAGATTCAGATCCGATTGGTGTCAGGATACCTCAAACTCAGGATGCCTGAGAAGAAAAGGTGCAACACAAATTGACGAGATGTCATTGTAAGATTCTAGGGAAATGGACTATGGAAGCGAGTTCCAAAATAAGAGTTCATCATTTAACCAAGGAGAGGACGATGAGGTGGCTGATGGACTTAGTGACAATTCCTTAAGATTTCCAAAAGGATGGATTTCCATAATTATGTGAACAAGGGGATAACATTTTTCAATTCAAATGATATAATGTTGTATGCTCTAGGAAAACATACACCATCAATCATTAGTTGAAAGGTGTGCCCGAAATATGGGTTGGGTTGCACGATCAATGTTTAGACTGGTGATTCAATAACCGATAGGCTAAGAATGAACTATCGATCATTAATTTCAAAGCAATAGGGTTGCTAGAAGAGCATAATCCAAACAACACCGTTCACTTGTTGGTACCCCGGTTAGAACCAACACGGGGACCAAGAAAGAATGATGATGGGGAGAAGCATCACTATACCAAGAATCCTTAAGAGGTGGAGCAATCTCAAGACATTCCTGACATAAAAGATGATAATACTCCAAGGTAAAGAAGAACTCAGGCTAGATAGCAAGGAACTCAAGGAATAACACAGAACACGAACAAGTTTGTGTTGGAGGGAAGGCAATAAAGTGGTCGATGACAACAAAAATCATCGAGGCAAGGATGGTATTTCTCATCATGAATTCTGATATCTTGGAAAAGCTCGGAATACTGATGATGATCACGACACATTTGTCGAGAGATTTCACGAAGATGTAATCGATCGACGATGAAATCAAGTCAAACGAATGATGAAGCGAAAGGTTATTGGAACCACGAGTAGGACACAAACTCGAGATCAAGTTTGTTGTTCAAGATGGAACGATAAGACAAGGAAATCGACGTAAGCTTAGCTCAATCGTCGAAAGTTGTGCTCCTGGGATAAGGACCAGGTAGCACAGTTAAAATCGGCACGACAAGGATATAGCCAAGTAGGCTAGGAATGACGTGATTGAGTTCAAACTCGTAAGTAATGAAGGTTACCAAGAGTTGCTTAATCGCGATGCGGACTCGAGTCAGTTATCGGAGTCTTTGAGTGTTTAATAACTCAGAGCCCATGAAAAATTGGAATCAATGAGAATGTAGCACTTGATGAAGAACTCATAATAAGTTATGCAGTTCCGTGATAATCTTGAGATACCAGGGTGTAATACTCGACGAAAGATCAAAGTAAAGGTTGGACAGTGTATTGATCCACGTAAGACAAGTGCTTAAGCTTGCCCAGAAATGTGATCAAAGAAGAACATATGGTCGGAACCACGATTGCAAAGGATCAATTCACCGATACCAATGATATTATATCAAGGAAATAGTTATTATTACAAGAAGCTTCCAGGATAGGATCTACATCGTGTCCATGGGCATGAACACAAAGTTCAAGGTCGACTCCCACTTGTTCAACGCATAGCCTTTCATTCACCTCTCGTATTTCGAAAATGACATTAGTTGTAGTATTCAAATTTTATCTGGCATAACACCAGTAGAGTATGACCCGTAGTAGTTTCCGGGTTCACACTGATTCGAGAAGGCATAGGTTCAACCCATCGGGGCAGCTAGGAGTATATACCCCAAATTTCAAGAATAAATAACACAAACTCGATAGTAGAGCATGCTTGAGAAAGCAAAGGATACAATTTACCAAAGGCATTACGTATCCGAGGAAAGGCTCACAAGCTTATTGAATATGAAGGACGTTGTCGGATAAAATTCAACAAAGGATCTGGTGGTCCATAAGGGATCTGATGTGAGCATCGGGACTCAACCCGAAGAAGACAGCATGCCAGGAGAGCAGATGCTAGAAACAACTGACTACTTCAAAGCTCAATTGCAAAGGAATTATGAATTCCAAGACAAGGGATCAGAAGCAATGCTCCGATTATGGACGGATAAATTGAATAGCCTTAGGGGTACAATCGATGGCAATTTGATTGGTCGAAATCCAGCTCATGTTTAAAATGATTTCTGAGCCGGAAAGATAATTTAAAAGGATCAACTGATGATTGCATGCATTCACACTCATGTTGAATCAATAGGATCAATATGACGGTGCCTAAGGATACTAACGAATATTGTCAGACATAGGGAAAGCATCCATAATGCAAGCAGACAAGTATTGCAGAGCAATAAGCTCCTAAGGATTTTTGGAGGATCGAATAGTATTTCGAAGACCATTGTGAAACACATGAACAACTTGGGATGAACGGATACTCGATAAGGGCGAGAAATTATCCGTAGGGGTATTCATTTGGCAAAGAACTGCAAGGCAGTAGGCACAAAGTATTCTTGAAACAATAGAGAGAATTTCGGTTTATCTTGTAATAACAAGATCAACTAGGAAGCATTGTACGAATGGCGAGTATACGTGGTTATCCATAGGGGTTTATCGATGGAGGGAATTGCAAAATAGACGCCATAAAGTCTCAAGAGAACATCGGAAAGTATCTTCGGATCCTTCTGGTGCAGCAGACGATCATCTGAAATAAGGGGCTCTCCGGGAGAAAGTATTATCGAGAACCTAGAGTCCGAGTTAGTAAAATCGTTTAACCCGAATAGAAGAGATATCAGAGTCCCAGAGTATAGGTCGAGGAATAAAAGATCCTACTACCACCCAATGGCGACGTGGGCCCGTAAGGCACACATCCATGTTAGTAAAAGTTTTGCAATGACTAGACTCAACTTCGGCCAAGGAGTTGGAAAGGGGGATTCCTACATGCAGTCGGCTCTGAGACCAACTTGTGACGCCCCCGATTCAATCATACACTAATCATGCACACAAATGTGTACGATCAAAATCAGGGACTCACGGGAAGATATCACAACACAACTCTAAAATAAAAAAAGTCATACAAGCATCATAATACAAGCCAGGGGCCTCGAGGGCTCGAATACAAGTGCTCGATCATAGGCAGTCGATGGAAGTAACAATATCTAAGTACAGACATAAGTTAAACAAGTTTGCCTTAAGAAGGCTAGCACAAACCAGGATACAGATCGAAGAGGCGCAGGCCTCTGCCTAGGATCCTCCTAAACTACTCACAGTCGTAAAGCCGGCTGCACGTAGTAGTAGGCACCTCCTCCGGTGTAGTAGGAGTCGTCGTCGACGGTGGCGTCGCTCACAGGCTCCATCGTCTGTCGCAACAATCGGGTAAAGAAAGGGGAAAAGGGGAACAAGGCAACCGTGAGTACTCATCCAAAGTACTGCAAGCAAGGAGCTACACTACATATGCATGGGTATATGTGTAAAGGGCCATATCGATTGGACCGAACTGCGAATGCCGTAATAAGAGGGGATAGCTAATCACAGCCGAAGACTACGCTTGGCAGCCTCCATCTTCTTGACATGTAGAAGAGAGTAGACTAAAGTCCTCCAAGTAGCATCGCATAGCAATAATCCTACCCGGCGATCCCCTCCTCGTCGCCCTGTTAGAGAGCGATCACCGGGTTGTATCTGGAACTTAAAGGTTGTGTTTTATTAAGTATCCGGTTCTAGTTGTCATAAGGTCAAGGTACAACTCCAAGTCGTCCTGTTACCGAAGATCACGGCTATTCGAATAGATTAACTTCCCTGCAGGGGTGCACCACATTACCCGACACGCTCGATCCCATTTGGTTGGACACACTTTTACGGGTCATGCCCGGCCGGAAGATCAACACGTCGCAGCCCCACCTAGGCACAACAGAGAGGCCAAGACGCCGGTCTAAACCTAAGCGCCACGAAGTGCAGGCCCATCGCCCATAGCACACACGCTATGCGTTGACGTCTGTGAAAGCAGAACTAGCCCCCTTAATACAAGAGCAGGCTTACGTTCCAATCCGGCGTGCGCCACTCAGTCGCTGGCGTCACGAAGTGCTCCGGCTGATACCACGACGCCGGTTGCCCATATCTTGTCCCACGTGGCGGTTAGTGCGTATAAGGTCAACGACCCAACTCAGATCAAATACCAAGATCTCGTTAAGCATGTTAAGTATCATGAGCGCCCGAGCAGGCCAGCCCACCTCTCTCCTAAGCGGTCTCAACACCTGCCTGTCGCTCCGCCACAAAGATCCACTCGTGGGTGCTCCACAAGCCGACCCGACTTTAGTCACCACATGTATCATGTATAAAGTATATAGTATATACCCGTGATCACCTCCCGAGTGATCACGGCCCGATAGTATAGCACAGCAGACGGACAAGAATGTAGGGCCACAGATGGAAATACTAGCATCCTATACTAGGCAAGTAGGATTGCAGGTAAAGGTATCAACAGAAGTAGCAAAGACAGGCTATGCATCAGGATAGGAATAACGGAAAGCGAACGTGCTACACTACTCTAATGCAAGCGGTATAGAGGAGAGTAGGCGATATCCGGTGATCAAGGGGGCTTGCACTGGTTGCTCGAGATAAGGAGGGGTCGGTGGCGTAGTCGACCACGCTGTGGGCATCGACGTAAATCACGGGTCTCTGAGAGAAGAGGGGGGAGAAACAATAAATATATAGCAAGCAAGTGCATAACAGGACAACAGGCAGAGCTAGACGTGTTCTAACGCGGTATGAGGTGATACCGGTGACAGGGGGAAACATCCGGGAAAGTATCCCCGGTGTTCCGTGTTTTCGGACAGATGAACCGGAGGTGAAATGTTGCAGGTTCACTATGCTAGAGACGCGTCGCGGACGAACGGGTTGCGTATCCGGATTCGTTTCGTTTTTCTAAGCAACTTTCATGTAGAAAACATTTTCATCTGGCTTACGGTTTATTTTCTATGAATTTAGTTTAAAGCATTTTTTTGGAATTTATTTATACTACGAATTTAAATAGTAAAATACTTTTTACACCTAGCTGCAGCTAGCCACATTGGCTTACAAATGGGACCGTATATTTGGGTTGACCCAGTTAACTAGTCCAGTCAACGGTTGACCAGTGAATTGTTGACTGGTCAACAAGGTCAAACAGGACCCACATGTCATAGACTGGGTTACCCAATCAATAGTTTGACTGGTCAAACTAGACAAGGGACCCACATGTCATACATGGTAACTAAACCAGAGGTCATTTGGTGTAACTAATTAGAAAGGGGCCCAACAGTCAGTGTCTAATTAGACTAGCTAATTAGATTAGCCCCAAACCTAATCCAATGAAGCACTAATAGGGCCGGCCTCTTGGACAGAGTCTGTAGCAACAACGACGCATCAGGCAAGGCAAGCAATACCGACTTCAGGTAGAGCAAGCAGCAACAAAGTAACGCAGCAGCAAGCAGCCGCATGGAGCAGGAGCAGCGGCAAGAGGAGCCGAGGGCAGCTCGGCAGCCGCAGTGCATTGAGGCGCGACCACGTCTTGGCGGCCGGGCACGGCACGGCGGCCGCACGCAGGACGGGCAGCAACAAGAATTCGAGCAGAAGACGTGTGGGGCAGCAAACAAAGAAGAATGTATGGGCAGCGGTCGCAGAAGACATGGCGCTCGGCAAAGCAGGATGCAACCGGGCGCGGGCGAGCGCGCGTAGGGCGGCCAAGGTTGCGGCCGGACGCGACCAGAGGTGAGGGAGTGCGGTGGCGCCGGCCCGGACTTGACGGGGTCGAAGCCACGGGCGCACACACGATGAGCAGGAGGCTAGAGGAGCACCTACGCGATGTAGCGAAGATGATGGGCACACGCGTGTGACCAATCGGCCACGGGAGTGACGTCGGCGACCAGCCGTGCGGCATCAAGCTTCGGCCATGACGGTCCTACGGCCTAGAGGACGAGCTCGTTCAAGAGAGGTGAGGGGGGAGGAAGAGGAGCTCACGGTGAGCTCAGAGGTGCATAGCGTGCTCGGGGAAGGCGCGGAGGCGATGAATTCCGGCAATGGCGTTGGCGGTGCAGAGAAGGGGAACGACTCGATCCGGTCGAAGCAGAGGCACTCGACTCGTGTTCTTCAGCGTAGAGGAAGCAACGGAGGCGGGAGGAGCTCCTGGCGCAATCCTAGGTGGTGGGGAGGGCAGTGGCCACGGGATCGACGAGGGCCATGGCGACGACGGGGTTGGGCACATCCAGAACGGGAAGAGGGAGTGAGAAGAGGGGCGAATGGGGGCTAGGGTTTGCACGGGGGGTTCGAGATGACCTTGTAGGACGCCGGTGCGTCGCTCGATGGCCGGCACGTGGCCAATCCGGCCATGGACGCCGTGGGCGCGTCCAGCGCGTCTCCTGTGAACAGGAGGTAGGAGGAAACCTCCTGGTGGGCTGGGCTACCTACTGGTCCTTTGGGCCTTAGGTGTACATCAGCTAGGTTTCTCTCATTTGTTTAATTTTCATGTTTCAGTTTATTCTCTGGTTTCTTTATTCACCACTGTTTTGCACTACTTTTAAATACCAATTGAATTTTGTTCATCATGAAACTTGTCGCTTAAATACTTCGCAATATTTTGGAAAGAAACATAAAGTTTGAGGTCAATTGGAATTGTATAAATATTTGCTTATACTGAAAAAGGCTATTTTATTTGCTGTTGGACCACTTTACCAATCCTAGGGATTAATTGGTGGGTCAAGTAAGGTTGGGTTCAACATGACAAATGATCAGGGGAATTATAGAATAATGTGAACATTTAGTTTTACTACTTGAAGATATATTATTTTGACTTGAAATTTAAATTTAAATTAGACACTGGTTTTTTAACAAGTGGCAATTTGGCTTAGTCAAACTTGATGACATGGCACCATTAGGGGAGATTACTATAGCGTGATTTCGGGGTGTTACAACAAATGAAGGGCCTGGCATGGATAAGAGGGATGAACACTAGAGCAAGACCAAGCATGGAGATGATGGCATGGCAAGGGGAACAAGAACGGAGTTACAAGTGACGATTTCAGGACTTTGAAGCCACCATAAGGAGTGCATGAAGCCTTGGACGAAATATATAACATGCCACTTCATAAATTTCGTCTAGAGGCTATTCTAGGTGCTGCGTCGCCTTATTATTGGGCCAGGCCCATGTAATTTTGAAATATTTAAGTATATGATGTTTTTAGAGTCCGTATGTGTGGGGAAACAAGAGTTAGTGTTGGTTTCGGACCCCTCCTCCAAGGGCCACGAAATCCCCCTCTTCCTCCATATATACAGCCCTTAGGGCGTCGTTTAGACTTCGGGTTTTGTTTAGATTAAAAGTTCGCCATAGCTACAACTTCGCGTACTTCATTTTTGTTCAATGACCAGACCAAGGCATCACAGAACCCCACCTTGATCAATAAAGCTTTCATCTTATACTCGCAATATCCAGATTGCAATCTTAGTTTCTTGCTTGTTCTTTGTTTGCTTGCAGGAAATAGACCTTCGTGGTCAGGTTGATCGTGCTCCGGCATGGTCAATAACCTCTAGGAGTTGGTTTAGCGATTGCTAAGGTGCGATGTCTTCGCACGTTCGTAGTTGGATCGTCAAAATCTACTCCTCCGAAACGATAATCACCATCTCATCGAAAGACAGGACAACTTTTCCTCTATCACTTAGGGACACAATGAACATGACTTACCCATCTACTATCAGCTATAGGCCATATTATTCCTGCTTCCAGAAGTTTTAAGATTTTTGTTCTTACCACTTCCTTCATTTTTGGATTTAACCGACGTTGGTGATCAACAACCGGTTTAGCATCAGGTTCCATATTAATCTTGTGCTGACATAGAGTGGGACTAATGCCCTTTAAATCATCAAGAGTATATCCAGTAGCAGCTCGGTGTTCCTTAGAACTTTCAATAATCTTTCTTCTTCATGTTCTGAAAGGTTAGGACTAATAATAACAGGATATATCTTCTTTTCATCAACATAAGCATATTTCAAAGTGTCTGGCAATTGTTTTAATTCAAACACAGGATCACCTTTAGGTGGAGGAGGACCTCCTAGAGTTTCAATAGGCAAATTGTGTTTAAGTAGAGGACGTTGTTCAAAGAAAGTCTTATCTATTTCATTTCTTTCATGCATATGTAAATCATTTTAATGGTCTAGAAAATATTGTTCTAAAGGATCAATAGGTGGTACATCAAATAGAAGCAAGACCAATTATTTCATCCTCACTAGGCAATTCTTTTTCATGAAGCTTTCTACTAAACTTGAAAAAATTGAACTCATGAGATTCATCACCAAAACTAACACTGATAGTTTGTTTCTCACAATCTATCTTAGCATTAACGGTGTTCAAGAAAGGTCTACCAAAGTTAATGGGACAAAAGTCATCTTGTGGGGAACCACGAACAAGAAAATCAGTAGGGTATTTTATTTTCCCACACAAGACTTCAACATTTCTAACAATCCCAAGTGGTGTGATGGTATCTCTATTAGCAAGTTTAATAGTGGCATTTATTTCTTCTATTTCAGCGGGTGCTATGTCATCCATAATTTCTTGATAAAGGGTAAAGGGGATAGCACTCACGCTAGCACCTATGTCACATAAACCATGATAACAGTGATCTCCTATTTTAACTGAGACAACAGGCATGCCAACAACGGGTCTATGTTTACCCTCTTTATCAGGTTTAGCAATTCTAGTAGCTTCATTACAGAAGTAAATAACATGCCCATCTATATTTTCTTCCAGGAGATCCTTAACCATAGCAAAGCTAGGCTCTACTTTGATTTGTTCATCAGGTTTAGGTGTTCTAGTATAACTTTTGTTAACCACAGTTGAAACTCTAGCATGTTCCTTTATCCTAATAGGGAAAGGTGGTTTCTTAATATAAGCAGTAGGAACAACTGGATCAACATTATAAAGTATAGTTTCTTCTTTAGCTAGTAACGGTTCCTTAATTTCTTCTTTAATAGGTGGGTGATATATCTCTTTAGGGAGATCAACATGAGTAGCAAATGATTCACAAAAGGAGGCTACTATCTCAGAGTCAAGTCCATATTTAGTGTTAAACTCTTGAAAAGCATCGGTATTCATAAAAGATTTAACACAATCATACTTAAACTTAATACCTGACTCTTTGGGGCTGTTTGGATGACTACCAATAGTTGCCTTACCAAAGTATTGGTCACGCCCGACCCTTTTGGCCTCCACCTGGATCACGACCAATTTTGGCTCGCCCCAGCGCGCCCACATCCATTTTCGCCAAAATCGCGGGCGAAACGGCGACGCGGAAATCGACCGCCAAAAAATTGGCAGCGCGCGAACTGGGCGCCGAGTATAAAAGGTAGGCAGCGAAATTTCCTCATCGATTCCTTCACTTTCCTCTTCTCATCCCAGGCAAACACAGGAGGCGAGTGGAGGGCAAGATCTGCAGCTATCGCCAAGGCCGGATTCACCTGTGATCTGAGCTTCTCCGCCACGCGTTGCTCTGTCTCTCGTTCTCATCTCTCAGTCCACCCACGGTCAGCAGCTCAAATCCCCTTCAATCCCACCCCTATCTCCTTTTCTCTTGGCGTGATTTGCTTCAATCTGACCTTTTTAATTGGTGATATGCTGCACGTACGTATATACTTGCCAGATCTAAGTACTTGCCTACCAAATCCATGCCCTTTGCCCCTGCTCCCAATCTTAGATCTCCATATGCAGCATCCGTGAAGTTATAAGGCAGCCAAGACACTAGAAATTAGGACATGAGAAGGATATTTGACAGAGCTAGTTATGAGTCCATATGACCTCTGTTTTTAGAACATTGTTGTCCATAAATTTCTTAGGATCCGGCTGGACATATATGATTAATTGTTGATTGGGACTTATTATCTCTGTCTCTTATTTCTGATTCACAAATAGTCAAGCACATATCTGTATTTTTTGTTAATGATTTAGGTGGATCTTTTTATAAGTTACTCATCACTATTATTAGTTATAAGCAACTCCAATTTTGTACAATGTAAATATGATTTAGATCATTCATATTAATGTACTTATTATATTGACCCAGATGGACTTGGATCAGCAAAGATATTATTATCTCACCATGTTGTGGCGGAGAACTACATGCATCATTGTTCTTCTCTTGGCTCTTTGGTATAGAAACAAAGATGGTAGAAAATTTAGAAGTGGAGGAAGAAAGTATGGTCCACTAGTTGAGAGAGACATCTATAGGACTAATGTCCTGGTTAGGCTAATTGACACATCCGATGCAATATGTATCAAGCAACTGCGGATGTCTCGAGCTGTGTTTTACAAGCTATGCATTAGGCTCAGGCAGAAAAAGTTGTTAATTGATACACTACATGTTTCCATAGAGGAACAAGTAGCAATGTTCCTATACATGATCGGTCAGCATCACACAAATTCATCCATTAGATTTTGGTTCTGGCGATCTAGTGAAACAGTGAGCAGATATTTCAATATTGTTCTTCGTGCGATTGGGGAGTTAGCTCGTGATCTCATTTACATTAGATCAACGGACACACACACAAAAATCACTAGCAGCTCAGACAGATTCTACCCGTATTTTTAGGTAACCCTTAGACCGTAGATTTATTACTGATTATACAAGATCGACCTAAGCCAAGCTTGACATGAACTCTCCTTTCTCATATTCATAGGGATGCATAGGGGCACTAGGTGGCACTCATGTTAAGGCTTGTGTTCCTGCCCACATGGTCGACAAGTTTAGGGGCCGCAAGTCATACCCCTCCCAAAATGTGCTAGCAGTTGTTGACTTCGACCTTCGATTCACATATGTTCTAGCTGGTTGGGAGGGCTCTGCCCATGATTCTCTTGTGCTAAAAGATGCCCTCACACGTCCAGGGGGATTAAAAACACCCGAAGGTACATATACAATGTAACATACATGTTTGTCACTGTGTTGTCCCAACTTGTCTTTAACTCACTGTTAATAAAACACGACTGTAGGGAAATATTTCTTGGCTGATGCTGGGTATGCTGCGAGGCCGGGGATATTACCTCCTTATCGTGATGTGCGCTACCACCTAAATGAATTTGCTGGAGACCGTGACCCAACTACCCCAAAAGAATTGTTCAACCACCGCCATTCATCACTTAGGACCACAGTTGAACGGGCATTTGGGACTCTTAAGAGTCGCTTCAAGATTCTTACTCAAAGGCCCTTCATACCTTTAAAATCTCAGATTAAAGTGGTAGTTGCTTGTTGTGCTTTGCACAATTGGATATTAGAAAATGTTCCATATGATTATGTTGTGGATGAGACGACATGGTATGCCAACCTCCCTAGGAGTAGTGGGCGGGTTCGTGATCAAGAGGCTGACATACGTGAGTGGGCTGCCAAGCGAGATTTAATCGCTCAGCAAATGTGGACAGATAGAGAGAGTGCACGTGACAATGAGGCTGATGCTATCCCAGCTTAGTATCTTTGATGTATTTCCATGTGATGGAGATGTACTGTACTTTTGATGTATTTCCATGTGAGGGAACATTTGAAGGATGTCTTGTACCTTTGATGTATTTCCATGTGAGGGAACATTTGAAGGATGTACTGTACCTTTGATGTATTTCCATGTGAGGGAACATTTGAAGGATGTACTGTACCTTTGATGTATTTCCATGCGAGTGAAAAATTGAACGATGTAGTGTTTCTATTTTAGTGACAGTGTAAATTATTGTATCCTCGTAATATTGTTTGACTTATTTCAATTTAATCTGGTCTCTCTGTCCTATTAAATAAGTTTAGTTTTGTCCTGTTGTAAGTTGGATCTATGATGTTTCATGTTGGTATGCTGACATTTTTTTGAGGGTTTTTGCTTCCAACTCACTTTCTTAATAACTAGTTGTTTGCAATGGTTACCTATCTGTAGGCCATGGGCAAGCATAAGCTCACTCTGAAGACCGAGGAGGACTCCAATCCTCGTGATAAGTACATAACTTGGACTGACGAGGCGACAAGGTTTATGCTTGAATGGTATATCGACCTTCGTAAGGACAAACCTACAACTTTCAAGTTCAAGAAACAACACCACTTGCAATGTGCTGATGCTCTAAATGGCAAGTTTTCGCTTGGTGTCACTCAAACCCAAGTGGATCGACACTATCGTCAATGCAAGGAGAAGTGGGGCTGGGTGCGTCGTGCCATGGCCAATAGTGGCAATGGCCTTGACAGAATCACTTTCACATTCACACTTTCTGAGTCAGAAAAGCAAAGACTCAATGTAAGTTCTTAGTAGTTTTTTCTCTTATCTATATCACGGTCTGATCTAAAAATGAGTGCATAGCTGCTACTGTCTATATATATGTATGCTTCATATTCATTGTCTCTTGTTGTGTTTTTTTATACCTGCAACTTCTCTCATGTTTTGTGTTCATTACATCATTGTTTTACTCTTTTTACCTTACCTTGTGTGCAGAAAACTGCAGTCAATTATCTTACCAGACCCATTAGGTTCTTTCATCAATTGGAAGAGTTATTCTCGGATCAATCTCATGCTAATGGCTCACTCGCAGTTGACCAAACCACTATTAATGTGGATGATGGTAGTGATGACAGTGAGGATGTGAGGGAACTTGAAGGAAATCTAATTCCAGCAGACAGTGATGAAGATGACTCTGACACTATTGATGTTCGCAGTCCTAAAGTCGACTTGGATGGCAATCCATTAAACAAGAAGCGCAAGTGTGTGTCATCATCACCTTCCAAGAAGCCAACCAAGGGCAAAGCAAACAAGAAGGGCAAGGTATCTAATGATGATATGGTAACCAGTATCAAGAAGCTAGCTGAATCCCTTGCATCCCCTATTGTGTCTGTGCAACCAATGCCACCTGCAGATCCTTATGCAAATCTTTGGAAGCGGATCAATGCCCTCACCATCCCAGCTAAGGATAAACTTGAGATTGTTGCCTATCTATCCAAGCCAGACCAAGATATCTTTCGTAGCTATCTTAACTATGCTAATGAAACAATTCTTCGAGAGTGGGTCATTAGCTACTTTGAGCCTCAGTTTCATGAAGGTGGCAATGATGGATGTGCGGCTGCTCACTGAATTGCCACATGATTAGATAGAGTTTGCGACAACCTTTTGTTTATATCGCTAGGAATGCTTTAACACGTAGTGGGAGCAAGGATAACATCATCATGCATATTTTGTCTATATACAGCAAACTTGGGTGCATCATGTACTGTTTGTATGGAGTGCATTTGGTGCATGGCTGGCTGTTTATGTCCTAGATGGTATGATAAAGGATGTGAACCTTATTTCGTCTTTCATGTATCAAACAATATATGAGCAACTTAATGTATGAGTTTAATTATGTCATTCTGAAGTTCTAGAAATGCATAGTTTGTGTGCGTATGTGTGTTGGTTAATTCAATTTTTTTTGTAGCATGTGATATGTGACTGCTTGTTTACACACAAGTGTTCTTTTATTGGCTGGCATGCAATTTTCAAATTTTGAAACCAAACCAAACACATGTCAGTTAAAGGTACCAAATATTTGGCTTCAAACCAAATGACATCCAATGGTTTTGCCAAAAAATTGGCAAGTACTAATGGCTACAATCCAAACAGCCATGACCTGCCAATTTTTTGGTCATGCCCTGGAATTGGTGCTGCCAACTATTTGGTAGGGCAAGATTGGGCTCAATCCAAACAGCCCCTTTACCTTCGTCGAGTTACCAATCTTCAGAGTTGCATTTAATTCTTTCCAAAATATCCCACTAGAATTCAATAGTCTTCTTTATAAAAGAACCAGCACAAGAAGTATCGAGCATGGATCGATATTATGAGAAAGCCGATCATAAAAATTCTGGATAATAAGTTCTCTTGAGAGCTCATGATTGGGGCATGAATATAACATTGACTTAAGCCTCCCCCAAGCTAGAGCGATACTTTCTTCTTCTCGAGGCCAAAAATTATATATGTAATTCCGATCACGATGAACTTGATGCATAGGATAATTTTTTGGTGAACTCCAATTTTAACCGATTCCAATTCCAAGATCCAAGATCATCGCATAGCTTATACCATGCCAATGCTTTTCCCTTCAAAGATAAAGGGAAAACCTTATTCATAACTTCATCTCGGGGTAAACCTGCAAGCTTAAACAATCCGCAAATTTGTTCCACATATACCAAGTGCATATGAGGATGTTCGGTTCCATCCCCTGCATAAGGATTAGCTAGCAGTTGTTCTATCATACCCGAAGGAATTCCATATTCAATATTTTCAGTAGGTGCAGTGGGTAGAGGGGTAGCTAATTGTGGTTTCATTCAAGGTGAAGATACCCCGAACAAACCCCTCAAAGGATTGTTTTCCATAGTAACAAGTGACAGTTAATTTCAGCACACTAGATAAATGTTTCCTTACCAGATTCCACTTACCAAAGGCGCTTCACTCCCGACAGCGGCGCCTAAAATAGCCTTGATGACCCACAAGTATAGGGGATCAATTGTAGATCTTTTCGATAAGTAAGAGTGTCAAACCCAACGAGGAGCAGAACGAAATGACAAGTGGTTTTAAGCAAGGTAATGTCTGCAAGTGCTGAAATTGTAAGTAGCAGAGTAGTTTGATAGCAAGATAATTTGTAACGACCAAGTAACGATAATAGTAGCAAAAGTGCAGCAAGGTAGCCCAATCCTTTTGAAGCAAAGGACAAGCCAAAACGGTCTCTTATGATAAGCAAAGCGTTCTTGAGGGTACACGGGATTTTCATCTAGTCACTTTCACCATGCTGGTTTGATTCGTGTTCGGTACTTTGATAATTTGATATGTGGGTGGACCGGTGCTTAGGTGTTGTTCTTAGTTGAACAAACCTCCTACTTATGATTAACCCTTCCGCAAGCATCCACAACTACGATAAAAGTATTAAGAATAAATTCTAACCATAGCATTAAACTTTTGGATCCAATCGGTCCCTTACGGAATAACACATACACTGGGGTTTAAGCTTCTTTCACTCTCGCAACCCATCATCTAATTTCTACTCCACAATGCATTCCCTTAGTCCCAAATATGGTGAAGTTTCATGTAGTCGACGTTCAAATGACACCACTAAGGGAATCACAACATACATACTATCAAAATATCGAACACATATCAAGTTCACATGATTACTTGCAACATGATTTCTCCCGTGACCTCAGGAACAAAAGTAACTACTCACAAATGATAATCATGCTCAAGATCAGAGGGGTATTAAATAGCATATTGGATCTGAACATGTAATCTTGCACCAAATAAACCATATAGTAATCAACTACAAGATGTAATCAACACTACTAGTCACCCACAAGCACCAATCTATAGTTTTGGTAACAAGATTGAACAGAAGAGATGAACTAGGGCTTGAGATGAGATGGTGCTGTTGAAGATGTTGATGGAGATTTCCCTCCCCAAGATGGGAGAGTTGTTGGTGATGATGATGATGATTTCCCCCCTCAGGGAGAAGTTCCCCGTGAATCGCTCACGGAGGGCAAGAGTTGCCCAAGTTCCGCCTTGAGACGGCGGCGCTCCGTCCCGAAAGTCCTTTCCTTATTTTTTCTTGGTCAAAATGACCTATATACCAGAAGATGTGCACCAGAGGTGGGCCTGGGTGAGCACAACCTACCAGGGCGCGCCTGGGCTCCCTGGCGTGCCCAGGTGGGTTGTGCCCACATGGTGGGCCTCCTCTAGTACTTATTTGTTCTAATATTAATCATATATTCCATAAAAATTCTCCGTGAAGTTTCAGCCTGTTTGGAGTTGTGCAGAATAGGTAGCCTGACGTAGCTTTTCTAGGTCCAGATTTCCAGCTGCCGGAATTCTCCCTCTTTGTGTGTACCTTGCAAATCATGAGAGAAAAGGCATTAGAATTACTCTAAAAAGCATTATTATGCATAAAAACATCATAAATAACAGTAGGAAAACATGATGCAAAATGGACGTATCACGCCGCGCTCGCCGCATCGGCCTCCCGCCATGCCGCGGCGTCCCGTTCCTCCTGCGCCTCCCGCGCATTCCTCTCCGCCGCCTCCCGAAGGGTGGCGGCCGGGTCCATGCGGCGGGCCTCCTCAGAGCCACCTGCTGCTCCAATCAGCGAGGTGGACGGAGCCCGCGATACGGAAAGGGGAGCCTTGCGCGACAGAACAAGTAAAAATGAAAAACTCGCAAGAGAAGAAAAGCCAAGACGAAAACAATCAGATAAGAATAGTAAGAGCACTTACACGGACACCATCGGGCGATCCTTCGGGGTCCTCCGGACGACGGCTGCCTTCGCGGCCTCTTGCCGCTTGGTCGCAACAACTGTCGGCTTGGTCTTCTTGGTCGGCTGACTGCCGAACACCCCTTTCGAGCGGCGCTTCTACGTGCCGGGTGCACCAGTGGGCCGTGCCATCGAGGAGCCGGCCACCACCCTGTCGGCGCCTTCAGGGCGACGCTGTCCGTCGTCGTCTTCATCATCATGCGGCCAGTCCCGGACGTCATCGCCTCGTCCTGCGCCGCCTCCTGCGGCTCCGCCTGCTCCAGCGCCGCCTCCCTCGACGGCATCGTCTTCCTCCAACGCGGCTGCCCCTAGCTTGGGGTTGCCCACGTCGCTCACCTCTTGGTCCACCATCCATTGGTGGCCTGGAGCCGGCGCGGCGGCTGCCGCCTGGCCGGCAAAGCGCTGCGTCGAGTTTGGGTGGTCAGGGAAGATGAAGAGCACAACATGAGCAAAGAAAGGGGACCAGATACTAAACACAGGCGGCTGGTTGGCGCTGCTGTAGGGTGGCTTGTTGAAGTTCCTGTCAGTCTCGCTCAGCTAGCTGTTGGAGAAGTAGTTTACATGCCGGACCACCTCAACAGTCGGCAGCTCCTTCGTCGACATCTGGCACGGATCGCGGTGGCCGCTCATTTCGCAGATCAGATGCGGCCGGAATTGGAGGGGTGACACTCGGCAGTAGACGAAGGCAGCCAGCAGGTCCGTCAGCTGGAGCCCCTCCGAGTCCGTCATCTCCTGGAGGCGGTCGAGGATGTTGGTGATGGCAGCCGACAACGGTTTGGGCTGCTGCCCCCAGTTGAGCCGCGGTTCAGCAGGCGGGTCAGGCGCAAAGTCCGGCAGGTTGAAGTAGTCGTGAGTCGTGTGGATGTTGCGGACGTAGAAGTATGACTTCTACCACAAGTTCGCTTACGGTGCCGGTGCCGGTGCGCCGCACGGTGACGCAAGAGCCGCACTGGGCCGCCTCATCCTTTGCCGTGGTGCTGAGCTTGAGGTAGAAGAACCTGTCCCATAGCTTGAGTGTGGGCAGGACACTGAGGTAGCCCTCGCAGAAGGTGACGAAGGCGGAGAGGAGGACCACCGTGTTGGGCGTGAGGTGGTGAGGTTGCAGGCGGTAGAAGTCGAGGAACGCGCGGAAGAAGCCGCTCGCCGGCAAGCCGAAGCCATGGAGGAAGTGGCTGCGGAAGACGAGAACTCACCGGCCTGCGGCGCCTGCGAGATCTCCCGCTCGTCCGGAAGGCGCATCCCCAAGCACGCCTCGTGGGGAATCCGTCGCGTCGCGCGGAGGAACTCGACGTTCTCGTCATCGACATTCGAGCCGTCCCATTTGCCTCACACCATGGATCGTGGTGGCTCGGCGGCGGCGCGAGGAGGTCTGGTAGGGGCGAGTCTGTGGTGGCGCGACGAAGCTAGGCGACGCAAGCTACGACAGCGCTTCGATGGCGGAGCGGCGCGGTAGCGCAGCGGCAGTAAGGAGTAGCAGGAGGAAGGAGAAGAAGAAGGGCGGAGGGGGGCGCGTGCCTTTGGCCGCTCCCCCTCCTACTACTTATACAGCAGTGGCGGCGGAGCCGAGGTGACAGATCATGGGGGGTGTGGGGATTAACTGCACCCACGCCCCACACGTCCCCGTAAAAACCGTGGGCAACCGCCCCCATGGCCACAGTGGATCCACGTGTGTGCCGAGGCCTTGTAGTGGTGGGCCCGGGCCTGCGGCGATGTTCCGTCGCGCGCGGGGGCTGCTAGGACGACCTGGCCTGCTGGTGACGTGTGTCAAGCGAGCAACGGGCGGCAGGCGTGGCACCCGGTGGCATCATCTTGGCGCCCGCCATGGCGATTCACATTCACCAAACGGCCGACCCAGCCTTGGTCGGCTCCTGGGAAACGACATCCACCAGCCGAACGAAGCAAGGGCACAAAATCTCTCGGAGGAGGAAACTGCTGAGGCACTCCGGCTTGAGCAACGACGCCTCACCAGCTTCGGGGACTACTGTCAGAGGGACTGACCATGGCTAGCCTCATCCACTCCCCTTAGCATTTCAAGACATCGGGGCTAGCAAAGCCCCTCACACCTTTCAGACATGCAGCCGGCTCCTTGAGCCGACTCCCAGAAGACGGCGCACTCTTAAAAGGCGGCTTCAGGGGGGCCGACTCGTAGCGGACGACCTCTCCCTCGAAATCTGCACCTCATCACTATGACAAGACGTGGCATGGCTACAGGTGAAGGAAATATGCCCTAGAGGCAATAATAAAGTTATTATTTATTTCTTATATCATGATAAATGTTTATTATTCATGCTAGAATTGTATTAACCGGAAACATGATACATGTGTGAATACATAGACAAACAGAGTGTCACTAGTATGCCTCTACTTGACTAGCTCATTGATCAAAGATGGTTATGTTTCCTAGCCATAGACAAAGAGTTGTCATTTGATTAATGGGATCACATCATTAGGAGAATGATGTGATTGACTTGACCCATTCCGTTAGCTTAGCACTCGATCGTTTAGTATGTTGCTATTGCTTTCTTCATGACTTATACATGTTCCTATGACTATGAGATTATGCAACTCCCGTTTACCGGAGGAACACTTTGTGTGCTACCAAACGTCACAATGTAACTGGGTGATTATAAAGGTGCTCTACAGGTGTCTCCAAAGGTACTTGTTGGGTTGGCGTATTTCGAGATTAGGATTTGTCACTCCGATCGTCGGAGAGGTATCTCTGGGCCCACTCGGTAATGCACATCACTTAGGCCTTGCAAGCATTGCAACTAATGAGTTAGTTGCGGGATGATGTATGACGGAACGAGTAAAGAGACTTGCCGGTAACGAGATTGAACTAGGTATTGAGATACCGACGATCGAATCTCGGGCAAGTAACATACCGATGACAAAGGGAACAACGATGTTGTTATGCGGTCCGACCGATAAAGATCTTCGTAGAATATGTGGGAGCCAATATGAGCATCCGTGTTCCGCTATTGGTTATTGACCGGAGACGTGTCTCGGTCATGTCTACATAGTTCTCGAACCCGTAGGGTCCGCATGCTTAAAGTTTCGATGACGGTTATATTATGAGTTTATGAGTTTTGATGTACCGAAGGTTGTTCGGAGTTCCGGACGTGATCACGGACATAACGAGGAGTCTCGAAATGGTCGAGATATGAAGATTGATATATTGGAAGCCTATATTTGGATATCGGAAATGTTCCGGGTGAAATCGGGATTTTATCGGAGTAGCGAGGGGTTACCGTAACCCCCCCCCCCCCCCGGGTGCTTAATGGGCCATTGTGGGCCTTAGTGGAGAAGAGGAGAGGCGGCTAGGGCAGGACCGCGCGCCCCTCCCCCTCTAGTCCGAATAGGATAAGGAGAGTGGGGCGCCCCCCCCTTTCCTTCCTCTCTCCCTCCTCTTTCCCCCCTTCTCCTAATCTATACTACTATTAAACAAGCGAAGTTTTTCTTTCCTAAATCCACCCGCTAAGTGTACCCAGGTTGATTAGTATCATCCGATTATCCCACGTAATTAGATCTAACAACCCGGATTAATCTAATATATCACCACGTTAGCGCTTAGCAATAACCGTCCGGCAGGACGTACTCTGCCAAAAAATCGTCCGCCAAGAATACGTGTTCCGTCAAAGCGTAATCAGCTCCTTCTCATACCAATCGAACACCATTGCCGGCTCCTTCCCGTTCTAGCTTCCCATGTCCATTGCATCCTCCTAGGTTAGATCAACAATGTTATGGTCAGAATAGTAAGATATGAAGTAGTATATGGTTAGACAATAATGTTAATTGTTTTAATCTTTCTGGTTCTGAAACAATGTTACCCTGTAGAGATTTTACTCATCATTTGACCTGTGCTAAATACAGTTTTGGAGTGGTGCAAGTGCTCGATTGAGATTTTACTCATCATTTGATCTGCGCAACTTACCGATGGCCCGTCTTGAGCCCCGGCCCAGGCGGCCCTCATCCGCTGTGAGGCGGTCTTCACGCTCACTGACGTTAGTTTAATTCAGAGTCTGTTTCGGTGTGTTTGGAGTGCATGGTAAGATGATGTGCACAAATAGCATTAGAAGAGTGGGCATATCCACTGGTTGGTATTTTTTCCTTCATAAAGTGACTGGGTGGTGCTAATTAACTATGGGACCTTAGTTTCATTCAAGATCTGTAGGTGCACTGCATGTATACTTCCGTGCACAGCAAAAAGCAAAGAAAATATGACTTTTTGTTCATCTGCGTGCACTTCCTTTGCATATGCTGATCAAAGCTTAACTTCAAAACGACAAGAGTACAATCCACATCCACATTGTGTATAGTAATTTTTGGTGCCAACTAATGCTATATATAATTTCGCAAATGTGTATGCTACACCCATAGTAACAAAGCACATCTCGTATATCGGGGACCATACAAAAGGCTGGATATGATATTGGCTCCATGTGTACCATGCGATCTTCTACTATCATATTTGGTTTATTTGATTTCCTTCGCCTCGGACTCATCTTCCTGCTACTTTAGTCTTTTGTACTAAACCTGATCAGAGCTGCAAGAACAAACTCATAAATGGTTGTTCGACTTCGTACATATTACAACAGAGTTGAATGTATAGGCCATAAATGTATTCTTATTCTTGATCGATTGACTGTAAAGCTATCAGATTTATTCTGTATGTAACTTGGGCCTGCCAGTTTCAAAAGATGAAGAATATAACCTACCAAATTATTTGCTTATTCCTGTATTTTGCTCAAGCTATCTTAATTTGTTCCTTTGATGCTTGCTAACTATCAAGGTGTGTGTTAATATAGCAATGCAGATGTGCTATTTTGGCTATATTATACTAACCTCATTAGTTTCATATGCCTTCTGTTTATCCATATTAGTTAGAATTACTATATCATGGCGGAATCCCTTTTCTCCATGCCCCTAAGTAGTTAACTTCCTCCTTGCAGAATTGACATGCTACATATTACAGAAACAGGAGATTTATTTCTCAAGGCTATACGTGCGTTGCACGTGCACACTTACTAGTCTAACAAGGAAGGGAGGGAGTCCTACTCCTGGTGGGAGTAGGACTCCTCCTGGCGCGCCTCCTCCTGGCCGGCCGCACCTCCCCCCTTGCTCCTTTATATACGGGGGCAGCGGGCACCCCAAAGACACAACAATTGATTTGAACTTTTAGCCATGTGCGGTGCCCCCTCCACCATAGTCCACCTCGATAATACTGTAGCGGTGCTTAGGCGAAGCCCTGCGTCCGTAGAACATCATCGTCACCACGCTGTCGTGCTGACGAAACTCTCCCTCAACACTCGCCTGGATCGGAGTTCGAGGGACGTCACCAGTGACGCGGTGTCTTTGAACTTCGGAGGTGCCGTATGCTCGGTACTTGATCGGTCGGATCGTGAAGACGCATTTAACGCATCAACCGTGTTGTGCTAACGCTTCCGCTTTCGGTCTACGAGGGTATGTGGACAACACTCTCCCCTCTCATTGCTATGCATCACCATGATCTTGCGTGTGCGTAGATTTTTTTTTGAAATTACTACGTTACCCAACAGTGGCATCCGAGCCAGGTTTTATGCGTAGATGTCATATGCACGAGTAGAACACAAGTGAGTTGTGGGCGATATAAGTCATCTTGCTTACCAAAGATGTCATACTTTGGTTCGCGGTGTTGTTGGATGAAGCGGCCCGACCGACATTACGCCAGACGCTTACGCCGAGACTGGTTCTACCGACGTGCTTTGCACACAGTGGTGGCGGTGTCGGTTTCTCCAACTTTAGTTGAACCGAGTGTGGCTACGCCCGGTCCTGCGAAGGTTAAAACAACACCAACTTGACAAACTATCATTGTGGTTTTGATGCGTAGGTAAGAACGATTCTTGCTAAGCCCGTACCACGTAAAACTTGCAACAAAAAAGTAGAGGATGTCTAACTTATTTTTGCAGGGCATGTTGTGATGTGATATGGTCAAAGCATGATGCTAAATTTATTGTATGAGATGATCATATTTTGTAACCGAGTTATCGGCAACTGGTAGGAGCCATATGGTTGTCGCTTTATTGTATGCAATGCAATCGCCCTGTAATGCTTTACTTTATCACTAAGCGATAGCGATAGTCGTAGAAGCATAAGATTGGCGAGCCGACATTGATGCTACGATGGAGATCAAGGTGTCGCGCCAGTGGCGATGGTGATCATGATGGTGCTTCGGAGATGGAGATCACAAGAACAAGATGATGATGGCCATATCATATCACTTATATTGATTGCATGTGATGTTTATCTTTTATGCATCTTATCTTGCTTTGATTGACGGTAGCATTATAAGATGATCTCTCACTAAATTTCAAGATAAAAGTGTTCTCCCTGAGTATGCACCGCTGCCAAAGTTCGTTGTGCCCGGACACCACGTGATGATCGGGTGTGATAAGCTCTACGTCCATCTACAACGGGTGCAAGCCAGTTTTCACACGCGTAATACTCAGGTTAAACTTGACGAGCCTGGCATATGCAGATATGGCCTCAGAACACTGAGACCGAAAGGTCGAGCGTGAATCATATAGTAGATATGATCAACATAGTGATGTTCACCATTGAAAGCTACTCCATT